>CM073507.1:41862500-42510000 GCA_037074495.1 Acacia confusa
TATGTTCTGATAGAAAAACTTGTGTTGCTCTCTATAAGGTCCAATACTCGAGTATTCACTAGGATAATGCAGTATTGCCTTTAGTCATTCGCATTAAGCTTCTCTTTGAAATCTCAATACTCGAGTATTGCTACTGATACTCAAGTATTGTCTCAATCAGTAAGTTTTTCACTTTATTAAGATAACTCTTCAAGCTTGGTTTCACAATTAATTGTTATCATCAAAACCCATAAAGAACTAACACTTTTATTCTTTCTTTCCCTTGCTTTCTAAATTATTCTTAAGGAAATATCAATAAAGTAAATTAAAAAAATTGATAAAAATAAAAAATATATTTATGACTATTTTTTGTCTGATTTCAGTTGTTTTAAGTAATTCCGATATTCGAAGTCATTTTCTCCTTATTTTTTGTCGGAAATATTTCATGGTTAAAAAACAAAATAGGGAACATTACGAGAAGTGGGGCATATGTAATGATTCATAAACGCATTCAATTCTGAGGGCGGTCTGACTTCCAAACGTCAAGAAAAGAATCCCCAACGGTGCAATTCAGATCTCAGCCACTCTCAGCTCTCTTCCGCACCTCACTGGAAATCCCACATTTGATTAGGATTTTGCTGGAGGAAATCGATGATACTTTTACAGTCTAATTCAAGGTTTCTGCTTCAGACCTTGATGAATCGGGTTCAAAAGTGCGTCCTCCTATTGCTCTATCAATTTTCTTTCTTAATTTCAATTTATGTATTTTCCTTTTGTTCTAAAGCATTTGGCATTTATTTATGTTTTATTTGTTTTTGAATGACGAGCTCCTTCGTGCTTTCAGTTTTCCTATCTCTTTTGCGGTATAATAATGTTTTTGAGAAAGTGTCTTGCTCCTTGTGAAGATAATTTGAAGACTAGTAATTTCAATTTTTGTTAGGTTGATAAGTAGAATATGGTTAAATTCAAGTAGCTTCACTCCGTGCTTTGTTCTCTGGTTTCTCAAGTTTATTTTGAAAGGCAATTTAGGTTTGATGTGTTGAAATGAATTTTTTTTATTGAATCCAATGTTCTTACACTCTATTTTCCGGTAGATATTTTTGACGCTAAAAGGCTGCAAGAGCTTATCGTGTGTATAATGTCATTCATAAATGAGCTTATCGTTTGTCTGTCTTTAGACCCCTGTGAGATAGAAAATCTTTTGCGTTCTCTCTTGGTGAGGCTTTTTGAAGAGACTCACTTAATCAGATAGTTAAAGGGCTAATATGTATAGGATTGGCTCAGACCTGAGACTTGACTAAGACACTATAAAATTTTTAGTGTCCATTTATATTTGAATAAGTAGCATCATGTCTAAAATAAGCTTCTACACATGTTAGATCTAGACACTGTGATTTTGATGTAACAATGCTTCATAGGTAGAGGGATTGGCAAACTTTGCTTCATGATCATGTTTCTATCTTTCATTCTTATCTGTTTTGTTTCTAATTAAGAGAGGGTTAGAGGATATTTCTTCCTAATGGTGCTTTATATTTCTTTTTTCTTGATATAATTTCTTCTCTTATGGAAAAAATGAACTAAATTTAAAATTTACGTGAAGCTTGCTTTGTCTACAGCCTTATTCTAATTTGGTTGAGCTTGGCGGGTAATCTATTCTGTCAACCAATAACAAAGCCTTTTAGCATGTATATTTTCCAGTTAAGGGCGCCAAGAGTTGAGTTGGATTTCATATCATATTTCTACTTTGTGGTGTTGTGTGTTCCTATTATATTGATGGTAGAAAAACTCTTGTTCCAGTTGTTTCTTACTTACCTCTTACTAAGCAAATTGTCATAATGTGTGTACTTCCATAATTTTAATGATCAGTCACCCAATAACACTAATGTTTATTTCGTATTGATACTACAGTCTTGAAAAAGGTGTTGAATTGGACTACCACTGGTTTGAGTTTGATGATGTTCGATATCATATTCAGGTAACTAATGACAGGTCTTTGCGGTATGAAGATTTGAATGGGATCCTTCAATTCTTTATAACTTCTTTTTGAATTTGATGCTGTATAGTTTTTGTTTGATGGAGTTAGTGTTTAGCAGTTTTGCATCTAACATTTGATTGAGCAAAAATGATTGTAGGTGACTATGAAGAATCCGCATATTTTATTGTTATCAGTATCATTGCCCATCCCACCTCCTGAAACTATTTTCTTGGGTGGACTTCCTTTTGGAGCCATAGAAGCAATAAAAGCTGCATATGGCACGCTTGTGCAAATTCTTGATCCTCCAAGGGATGGCTTTAACCTCACATTAAAAATAAATCTGTCCAAGCTTCCTACGAATCAAGGTATGTTGAGATTTCTTAGAGTATCACATCATATGCTTGCTAGATGCCAAGACTTTTTTAATCTTACTAGATAGACTGATGAAGTGAGACCTGAGTGTTTGGTTTTTTTTTTTTTTTTTTTTGGGGGGGGGGGGGTTTGGTTGCTAAAAAGGATTGCTTGCTTCTTTTGATCGTATGATCTTGATGTGTGTGTGTATAACTAGCCCCGTTACACTCTAATATAGAGGTTGCCATTATTTTTATTATCAATTTTTTATCTGTTTTATGGAAGCCTTTCCTCTTGAGCTGAAATTGTTTGCTGTTACCCGCTGCTTGTTCTACTTGTAACCGAGTTGTGTACATGGGATGAGGAGTAAGTTGCACTTCTAAGATACCCGAATTTCACATCTTTTCTGTCTATTTTGAAAATCTCATACAAAGCTTTTTAAAATAGAGAAATTATAAATTAGGTTGGTAAATTCGACAAATCATTAATTGAGTCATTAACTCAATCTAGAATTTCAAAATTGGGATAAAATGACTTTTAATGCCCCTCCTCTTTTTTATTGGCACATCTTTTCTCCCCTCTTAAAAGAGTATTATTGCTTTATGACTTTATAGCTTTATATATCTACATTAATATAAGCTCAATTAAATGATTTTTTTTTTCTAAAAGGATAATCAAGAATAATTCAAGTATGACATTGCATGATAATATCATTGATAGCAATTAAATAATTTTTAATTGAAAAATCAATTAACTGATATTAATGATAAAAAAATAAATGTGATTTTTTTTTAAAAAAATAAAGTTGTTATTTTTATTAGGTGAGACGAAACAAAAAACATAACCCATACGGACTTCATCCTGTGCAAAAATGAATTAAAATAAAAGTTATTTATACCAATATTAATTTAAACCAGAATAATTTTCCTTAACACATAGATGAGAGTTTTTAAAAAATTAATTTAGTGAATATTTCAAATTCTTAAGTCTTTAATTCTTTAATATAAGTTAGTAATACTACTTTTTTTTTTTAACAAGCGGTGTGTAAATTTCATATACTTCTATGGATATTTTAGAAAAGATGTAAAATGCACTTAAACTATCATTAAACAGCTTACATAAATATAAAAAATTCCAAAAAAAAAACTATATATATGTGTGTGAAAAATATAGTAGAATTTATACTTAATTAATATATTTAGCAAAATATATCCTTTTTATAGTGACATATATTACAAGTTTTTTTTTTAAATGTTCATGTTGATAAAATGAACTCTTTATTCAAAATGTTGTAGGTTTTTATTCTTATGATGATAGTTAATATATTTATTTGAACTGTATATGAATCATTTGTTGTATTGAAATTAGGGATAGGATATTCTTACTACCATTTTTTGTTATTACCAATGTTACCACCACTTTTTCACCATTAGATCAGGATTTCAAAGGAGAAAGAAATGATATAGATAGATAAGATCCTGATCTAACGGTGAAAAAGTGGTGGTAACATTGGTAGTAACAAAAAATGGTAGTAAGAATATCCTATTCCTTGAAATTAATTTTGATATATACACATATTGGGAAATATAAGTTGGGAAGAAATAACACTCTTTAATGAGGATAGAGGAGAGGGTATTAAAGTTATTTTACCCATATTTTAAAATCCTAAATTGGGTTAATGGCTTAATTAGAGATTTATTGAATTTACCAACTCGACTTAGAATTTTTCTATTTTAAGTAGCTTTATATAGGATTTTCCCTAAAATGATTAACTATATTGATCTCTCTCGTTGCAAAAGATAACCTATAATTTACTTGTTTTAACCAAAATACCTTATTTTATGTTTTCAACAAATTCTCGGGAAGAGAGAAGACTTGGGGGAGTGAGTACTCAAATATAAATATGGGAAAACTATTATTCAGTTCATCAAAAGGCATACAAAATAGATGTGTTTAGACCTGTTTATAGAGCCGTAACCCTAACCCTATCGGTAAAAGTAAATATTCTAGAAATCCTATGAATTAAATGCAAATATTCTATAATAATATAAAAGATAACCTAATGATCTAAAGAGATTACATTTATTCAAACTAAACCCTGATTCAAACATATATATTGACCATTTTAAGAATGGTGAATTTTCTAAATTTTGAGTTATAATTATGGTTTTCGCGCATAATAAATACCATTGAAATAGTTTTTTAAAATATTATTTGATGCTATTTTTAAAATGAAAGAAATCAATATTATTTTAATTTAAGGGTATGTTGGTCATACTTTTACTTAAAGTGTGGTTTGTGTATATTTTGATAATTAGAGAGGATGGTTGTTTAATTTACTCTTGTTTTTTTTTTTGGGGGGGGGGGGGGGGGGGGGCGCATAATTTACCGTTTTATATTAATACATTTAAACACACGCACAACTTTCTTTTTATAAAGAGATATTTTATTAGTAGAGGCTGATACATAAGTGGAGAATATGATTAAGAAAAAGAACAAGACAGCACTGCATGCTTAATCCCTATTGATATTTGACGGGTTGAGTTTCTCTCATAATCCTTTTTTCTTTATCTCTTATAATCTCTAAATTATATCCGTCCAATCAATTACAATGCTACTTTAACCTTTCTCTCCTCTTCCCAATCAATGCCCTAGATTGGATGATGAGAGAAAATGAGAAAAAAGATGAGGAGAGGATCCTCATAAGAACAACCCCTTGAAAATCCCATTCCAAAGCACTGGCCACAAACAGAATCCTATTCTATAAGATATCCAAGGGCAAGGGGTTCCCTTGAAACTTGAAAGTACTTGGGGTGCAAACGTTTCAGAGCTAGTGCATAATACAATTATTAGGGGCCAAGGGCCTGGCTTGTCATTGGAAAGCCATCTTCCCTGGTCCAGTTTGTGTGCTTGAAATAGTGTTTATTGTTCTCAGCATTTGTATGTGCTATTCTATGGATTTATAGACTCTAATCTAAAGAAGAGAGCTTTGCTCTTATATTTAGAAAATTAGAAGGAACTTAAACTTCATTGATTTTCTCATAAATTGCCGGGTGTTCCATTATGTCATTTTGTATGAATCTCGGTCAGTAGTATCTTGTTTTGGACAGCATCCTTCATGCATAATCTGGCTGTAGTTCTTGTGATATTTTCTTTTGTTGTGGTATCTTACATCAGTTCCTGTTTAAATTCTTTTGAGTTTGTCAGATACTCCATGCTCTGGTAATTTTCATGGTTACACTTTTCCAAATTTTATTGTTTCTGGGAAAAGTAATGGGATGTCTGGTAAACAGAACATTTGGGTATGGAAGTGGAAAGAAAATGAGGAAGTGAACTGAATGAATTAATTATGTTTGGTATAATATTAAAAAGAATGAGAATACTATTCCATTTATATGTTTGGTTGAATAAAAATAGTGTTGGAATGGAAAAGTTTGATGGAGAAATGGTCTTCGCACTCCTACTTAAAAATAAAAATTAAAAAAGTAGTTATTATAAGGGCATAATGGACTTTTCATAAATTAGGCTTAATAATTATTCTTGATTTATGTGCTTATATAAAGGGTATAGATTCTATCTCCTTTTCAGGCAGCCTATGTTGCATAGATTGAGTTATGCATATTGGAAATGAATGTGGGGTGCTTCTGATATGGTAAATTTCAAATTTTTGGTTACGAGCAGGAGTATATATATAATTATATATGTTCAATAAATAAACGGATAAACCATGACTAATATAAATAAATTGGATTTTAAACATGCATTTTAATGCAAAATAAGGATGCTCATAATGAGTTACCAATAAAAGTATAAAATAAATTAAAATTGTAACTTCAAATTCAAATCAATTTTTTATCAATTATTCAAACTAAATGTCAATGTTCATTTATGTTAATAATATTCTCTATAAGCTCGAGTCTTTTGGACCAAAAGACAACAACAATTTAAATGTTAGAATATGTTATATTTATCATGAAATTCAGTATTTTGCACCAGACATTTGGATGATATTTGGTCACCAAATGGGATATAGGAAAGGTTTCCTTCTCCATCTATTTATCCTACATGCCATCAATCAAAACCTCAGGGAATCTCTTATATATAATTATTATGATTCTCTTATTCTATATATACTCTTTGCCTGAGGTTGATCAATCATAGCCTCGATCTATATTCCTGTGCACAAGTTTCAGCCTTTCAGTTTAAAATCAATTTTATGGTCAAAACTCGAAACTGCTATGAATTTATTTTCTATTATTCAGTTATAAGTGTGCGAAGCGCTTACCTTTTTGCCCATTCTTTTGACATTTGACACTATTGATCTTGTGCAGATCAAAGATATGCTCTTTTGCTAAAGGTTGCATCGGTGAGGGAGGTGGTCCTAGGTGCACCACTGAGAGTAATTCTAAAACACCTTGCTAGAAGAACTGTTGCTCCAGACTTGGGTCCACTTGTTGCCCTTGTGCATCGCCCAAATGAGTCTTTCTTCCTTGTTCCTCAGGTGTAAATACTTGACACTGGTTTCTATTAGTTTGGCTTGTTTTTTTGGATTATTAAATTCACTCTCTTGATATATTTTCCTTACCACCCTTTTAAAATTACGTTGCATGTACTTATAGGCAATGGTAAATTTCTTTTAATGGAAATATTGGCTCCTTCTAGATATATTTTAATATATAAATAAGAGAAGCATATCTAAGACAGGAGAATGAGTATTAGGGCTGAAGACAAAAACTAGAGAGAGAAGAAAATAGTACAAGAACCAGTATTGTATGGAGGAAACTTTTGGGAAAGGAAAAGAGATAAACAGCTGTTATACACTCATGGGTAACTGTGTTCTGTTTTGAACCAATATTGTACTTTCTGGTTTAAGAGTATCTTAGCCTCTAGCTAATTGTAAATTTTTCTCTTTCTAATAAAACTTCTTGCTCTATCAAGACAAAAATGCCAGTGTCCCAATCAACAAAGCACATACCACAGTTGTGATGACGTTTTTTTTTTTTCAATGTGCTGTTCAGACCTGCAACTATAGTCTGTCCCCTGCAGTTTTTCTTCTTCTAAATTAGAAATCGGAGAATAAAATAATTAAGTTATCCTCTAAATATTAAAAGAAAAGAATATAATTTGTTCTGGTTTTTTGAATTCTAGTATCTCTTGAAGTATCTGCCTTCTTTTGGTTTGTTGATGTATAATGTTGTGTGCTGACTCTATTGATCTCTGCACTGTTTTAGTTTCTCTCTGTTAATTATTTGAGAGGTAAGCAACCCTTCAATTTAGATGATGAAATATTCCCTTTTTGACAGGCTGATAAGGTGACTGTGGTGTATCCTATGAGATTCAATGACTCCATAGACATTGTTCTTGCAACTTCCTTCTTGCAGGTAGTTTTTCAGCTAATGCCTCATCTCATTAGAGTTGCTGTGCTAAAAGAGAATAGGGGAGAGCGAGATAGAGGAAAACTTAACTTGAATCTTGAAAAGCTTTCTTGTGCAGTATTCTGCTCCTTTGTTGGGTGGTTCAATGTTTAAACTTGAAATGTTTATTATAATTTAGGAATTTGTAGAAGCTAGGCGGACAGGTGGACTATATAATGCCCCTCCTTGTATATGGTCTCTTTCTCCTCCAGTAGAACTAAAAGAAGCACCCGCACATGCATTATCAGCAAATGCAGGATTTGTGACATTTGGTTTGTGTTTTGAAATTCTCATCATTTCATCATGTCATTCATTTGCTGCTTTCACCGCAATATTTGTGCTCAACTCTGCAGTTATCCTCCCCCGTCACATAGAGGGCCAGAAATTGGATCGCACAGCCTGGAATTTATCAACATTTCATGCATATGTTAGCTATCATGTTAAGGTGTGTTTTCTTTGAATCAAATTAGTTTAATGGTTTATATCTTCTTCGGTTTTTTTTTCTTTTGGAGAAAACAGGGCAGAGCCAGACAACATTTGTAGAATCCCAAAACTTAAGGAGCAAGATCAGAAAATTATGGAGCAAGTTTAGATCTGAATTATAGGGAGTGATTAGGATGATTAATCATTATTTCCTTATTTGTATAGTATTATATTGAGACCTAATTAATTCCCGATTCCGTCATATGTGCATATACATGTAATCTACCAGTGTGGATAAGATATCAGAAAATTCCGTCTGATTGTTCTCTTCACCATTTACTAAAAATTGGCTCATCTAAAATTTTGCACCTATCATCTTGCATAGGTGCAACTACCAAGGCACTTCACCCAAGAGACAAAGTTACAATTAGGGACATTTGAGAATGATGAAATAACTAAAATATTTACTTTATTTACCTATCTAACACTGCTAACGCCACCCATGCTGGTGAAAGGATATCCTGCTTGCCAAGCTTGCTGATTAAGTTATGAAAGACAACACTGGGTAATTCTTTGTCAACCATATTAGCTAGCTGGTCACTGAGAGAAACATGACAATGTAGGCACATAAAGAGAAAAATAGTAGTAATGAAGACTAAATTTAATAAGAAAGACCCCCACTTATAATGAAATTCATGACTAATGATGGCAATATATTGCAAAATTTGTTTGACTTAGTAGCAATCATATGGGATAATGAAACTTTTGGTCCCTCAAGTTAATGCCTCAGTTATCAGTTTGGTCCCAAGTTTATTTTTTATCAATCAAGTGCCTAAAATTTCATGATATGCATAATTAGTCCTTATGGTTGAAAACATATAATCCTAAACGCTCATTGGCAACCTCTTCGTAGATTGCCAAAACAAAATGTTGGTCCAATGAGATCAAATAAAAATATAAATTGTGTATGACACTTTAGGGAATTGATTGATGAAAATTAAATTTCAGGGGCCAAATTGATAGCTGAGACAAACACGAGGGACCAAAAGTTCCACTATCCCCAATGAAATGTATAAATAGAATCTGTTTGGGGACAATTAAAGTTCAGCTAGAAAGGAAAAAGAGCAATGAAGACCGTTAGAGGTAATGAATTACATCTCAGTGGTGTAATGAGGGCTACAAATAGAGAAAAAAAAAAAAAGGCCCAGTGGTAATGAATTTCATTTCTTGTAAAGAGAAAAGGGCCAATAGTGTTTGGTTCTCTCTTGGCTGAGGTGATGCCACAAGTTGGTGGTTTTATTATGTTGTAACAACATCTATATAATGTATTTTGAACAACGGATCTTTGGAAGGTGACTAGAGGTGAAAAGCTGAGGATGACACTGAGCAGAGGAGAATAACAGAAGTTCACATTATAAAACACCAAGTACTAGGTGACTTGAAGTTTGATGCTTGGGATGGAGAGGGCTCCATGTTTTGTTTTTTGTGGAATTCCATGATAGTAGGAACCAGTGATACATATACCTTCTTATTCTATTAGATTAATCAGAAAAGTTTCTGGCGTTTGTCATAGATATACAAGGAGGCCATACTTTATATTGAAAACTAATTTGTACGAATTAAGTCCATAATTCCTAAGTCCTAACAACTTGGTCATAAAATTCTGTTAATATATCAATGACTACTTTAAACCCAAAAGCCAAAGCTATTGAACAAAAGCCATTGTAGTTGCCATTTTAACATCTTTAACCATGATTGTTTATAACAGTGCTCTGAAGGATTTATGCATACACGGATGCGGCGTCGAGTGGAGTCCTTGATTCAGGTAAATTCACATTTTTCCCTCAGTTAATCATCCACTTTGGTAGTGTCCAATTTGACCTCTGGGACTGGTTCTCATTAGTTAGATCTGGTTTATTCTCCTTTGTCTGCAAGTCAGACATTGCAGACAAAAAAGCTTTAATTCAGCAAAAATATAATGAAATTGTGGTGTTTGGTTGGTTATTGAAGGATTTTTCACCCGAGATTTATTTGGTAGCTAAATAATGATTAAAATTTAGGCCCCACAAAATCCCCAGAAGATGAATGTAAGTCATTGCAGAAAGAGCTTTCTTTGGCATCGATTCATGATTTGATTAACAAAGCCTTTTTTGTGTTTTGTTTTTCTTTGCTTGTTGGGTTGTTATTGATCCAGTATTCAAGAGTATTTTATCACCCTTCACATTTCTTCAAGTTTATTGAGTATAACGTGATAGAACCCGTATTTTCTATTTTGTAGGCACTGGATCGCGCAAAACCAGATTTTGAGGATTCAAAGATAACATCGCAGACCCGATCCTTCAAACGAATGGTATGTTAGTTTTCCTGAATTCTGCATTTCAAAGGTCATGACAATTGTTTTCATTTAGCATTGCTTTGATTATTATAGAGCCTCAAGGATTCAAAATCATGGAACAATTCACTTTCATAAAGTTGAAGCATGATGAGAAAGCAGCGTTATGCTTCTTTTTGGCCAAACGATGAGCATCCAAGGAATTGCCGGTATATTTTTTGTGGACTGTTCCTGATGCTTATAAGAAGATTCTATGCATCCTTTGGACTCAAACATGATCAACGTCCAAGAAATTGCTGGTTTCTGTCTCCAGAATGTTCTAGATCATTGTAATTTATTCCTGGGAGTATGAGAGAAATGACCATTAACGAATTGAATGAATTAGTCATTACCTTGTGCAATATTGTCACTCATCTGGACCTGGTGCATCTACATGTTTTGGGGGACACTTCTAAATATCTTCCCTTTCGTAGCATTTACGTAGTGTTCCTTTTTGCTGTAAATGTATTAATCTTGTTATGTATGGCTAATAAGGTTACATTGGACCTAGTGTCCTGACTTTGTTGGGGGATAGATGATTTTGTAGGTCTCAAACGAATTCTGTTGGGAACCAAACATTTCAGAGATCTCTTGCTCGTGCTATTTTATCATGATTTGTGTATAGATTTGGACTAATGTAGTATTATTATATAAAGTTATGTTTGAATTAGGGAAAAAGATGAAGGGAGATAATATTCGAATTAGATTTTTCGGCACTTGTTTTCTTTTTAATGACAAAAAAGTCCATGTTATCATTATGTCGAAAACATATTCCACACGCTAACCTTTTTTTTTATATATATACAAAAAGTAGTAACCATGTATCAGCTAAGCTTTATCAGTGTCAAGAATCCTTTTTAACTCAAAATCCGTCTGCGATAGCATATGGAGCCCTGGCATGGCAGAAAGGCCCAGTTTTGCAAGGTAGTCAGCAGCTCCGTTCACCCACCGGCTAATACACTGGATATTAACAGTCCAGTCACGAGCAATAATGCTCTTGATCTCCTCCACAAGATTCTGATCTTAGTGCGCTGGGTTGTTCGGGCTCTTCAGAATTTCTACAGCATCTGCAGAATCAGATTCCAGGATGACATACTTGAATCCCATGTCCCATGCTAGCTTGAGCCCCAGCAGACATCCCCACAATTCAGCAACCAAACAATCTCCCTCGTTGCCTCTGAAAAGAAAGCCCTTGATAAGTTTGCCTCCCTCCTCGCGCAACACGCCCCCACTAGACACGCCCTGCGTTATTGAGGAAAATGCCCCGTCCGTGTTCACCTTTACCCATCCTGTTGGAGGTGGTGTCCAGAGTTCCCATTGCTGGTTCCCCTGATTCATACCATCCTTTCCTAGTCGACATCTGTTTCTAGCTTCCTTCATACTTGTTACACTGGCCATGACACTATGCTGTATAGAGGTATTCGTAGTGTGTTTCCCTTCGAAAACAAAAGTGTTGCGATGCCTCTAGAGCCACCAGCATAGAGTTGCATATAAATTCCTCCATTCATCCATTTTTTTGTTCTTTCCCCGTGAATTAATATTCCATCTGATCCATTCATCAAAGGATAAGGATCGAAACTTCCTCCATAACTGCGGGGGTACAACTTGCTTCCACAGGGCGAACGTCTCAGGGCAGTCCCTGAGAACATGCAGCAGCGATTCCACGTCATCGTGACACATAGGACAGCGAGCATCAGTGGTCAGCCCGCGTTTGTACCTGGAGACATTGGTAAGAAGTTTCTTGTGTATAGCAAGCCAAATCAGCATCTAACATCGTTTCGGAACTTGCATTTTCCATACCTTACTCCACAGGGAATCTTGCGAAGTTACATTGGTATTAAGGGACTCATACGCTGATTTTACAGTGAAGTTTCTGTGTTTTGTCCATTTCCACCGTATTTGACCATTAGGCAGCTCTTCAAAGCCATCCTGCACCTTTCCCCATGTTTTCTTAATCCCACTCCATAGATTAGAGCCCTGTCTATTGGGGTCAATTTTTGGTAGTTTGTCAGGCCCACAATTATATTTATTCCTTAAGACTTTGACCCATAAATCATCCTTTTTGGTAACTAAGTTCCACCCAATCTTCATGAGATATGCTTGATTATAAGAGTGAGTATGCCGTATTCCCAAGCCTCCTCTAGTTTTGGGTTTACAAATGACATCCCAAGCAACTAAAGGAATTTTCTGTTTCTCATCGGTGCTTCCTCATAAGAATTGGTGGTTGCGTTTATCCAGCGTTTCACAGGTGCTAGCTGGAAGTAAAGAGGTTTGCATGACATATCCAGGTATGGCCGTGGTCACTGATGATACAAGAGTAGCCCTTCCTGCTGAGGAGATCAAGTTGGCTTTCCAATTGGATAAACGCATTTTAACCTTGTCCACCACATAGTAAAAAGATTCCTTTGTTACTTGTTTATGGTGTAAGGGGACGCCAAGATACTTTCCTAGATCACTAGTGATTGAGAAACCCAAGGAAGTACACATCTCATTTTTCCTAATGTGATTAACATTTTTGGAGAAGAAGACACGAGTTTTTTGTTGGTTTATCTTTAGCCCAAAGCTATCACAGAATGTCTTGAGGCATGATTTAATTACCTCTACCTAATCCATGAAGGCTTCTGCAAAGAGGATAATATCATCCGAAAAGAACAAGTGCGAGATAAGGGGCCTAGATCGAGTGAGGTGAATAGGCTTCCAGCGATCATCATGAATGACCTCCCGCATTAAATGAGCCAATTTCTCCATACATATCACAAAAAGATAAGGCAATAACGGGCCTCCTTGCCTAACCCCCCGGGATGGGTGGAAGATCTCGGCTTTATCTCCATTCCAAAGAAGCTGCATAATGGGCGTCAAGATGCACTGCTCAATGACTTTGACAAGATTATTTGGAATATTTAATTCATGGAGACACCTCAACAAAAACTGCCAATTTATTCTATCATATGCTTTCTCCAAGTCAAGCTTGATCGCCAAAAATCCCTTCTTCTGTTTCATAGTTCGCATAGTATGGATTGCTTCTTGGGCAATAATTATGTTGTCACTACTATGACGTCTTGGAACAAAGCTGCATTGATTCGGTGCTATCACCTGGGGAAGGATAGGCTTCAAACGGCTCACAATAATCTTTGAGACTATTTTGTAAATGACATTGCATAAGCTTATTGGTCTCAAATCACCCATTGTTTCCGAATGCTCCTTCTTGGAAATAAGTACAATTAGGGTACTGTTTATCTCAGCAAGATCCTACGGGTTAGCAAATAGCATCTTAATATATTGAAAAACAGGATTACATACCGTATTCCATTGATTCTGGTAGAACAGAGCGTTGAATCCATCCGGACCAGGGGATTTAAGAGCACCCATACTAAATACAACTTCTTTGATTTCAGTATCCGAGATCTCAGCTCTGCATCCTTGTAATATTGCATCCTCAACACATGGATATGTCATGGAACATCGAAGAGCAGGACGATCAACACCATCATCAGAAAGGATATTAGAGAAAAAAGATGTGGCCATGCTTTTTATTTCCATAGCGTCAAAGATCCACAAGCCTTCTTCATTTTTAATAGCCTAAATTCTTTTTGCTTTTTGTCTTCGATTTGCCCGAGCATGGAAATACTAAGTGTTGCGATCCCCATATATTGACCACTCCGCTCGTGCTTTCTGCGCCCAAATAAGGGTTCTTGAAGCAAAACATCTTCCAATTCTTTCCAAATGGTTAATTGAAGGTTCTCATAGTGAGTCTTCATTCCATAGCAAGCAACCATCCTATTAATCCCATCAAGCCTGCGAAGAAGATGCTTCTTCCTTTGATCTGTGTGTCTAAAGACTTCCCTATTCCACATAGAGCATGCTTGAGTGAATTGTTATATATTGTTCAGCCAGGTGGAATCCTGGTTCCATTTTTCCTTCACAAACTCTTCAAACTTATCATGCAGCGTCCATGCGACTATAAAACAAAAAGGTTTGTTTGGACGAGTCATTCCCCTATTCATGTCTAGACGAAGTAGCAGAGGTCTGTGATCTGACTTGAAATAAGGTAAATGAGCCACAGAGTATTTAGAAAATATGTTAATCCATTGTTCATTAGCAAGCATACGGTCAAGGCGTGCCTCCGTAGAACCCCGCTTCCATGTGAATTTAGGCCCAACAAAACCTGCATCCCTCATTATGTTCATGTCCACCCACTGGACTAGGTCACGATCATAAGAGCATACAGAACTTACGGCAGCCCTTCGTTCCCCATGAAGCATTGTCCCATTCATATCTCCTCCAACCAACCAAGCTCCCTGAACTGTTAAAGCCAGTTGCGTTAGATTACTCCATAAATCAGTTCGGCTACTACATGATGGACTCGCATTGACTACAGTGAGTGTCCAGGAGCTTCTCGCCGCATCATTTATCTGTAAATACATGTATTGATGATGTCGTTCCAAAATAGTAACTTGCAAGCTTGTCTCCCATAAGCACCAAATACCACCGCTATATCCTACACAATCAATGATCTCCACATTCGAGAACCCCAAAATCCTGGCTCGAGCAGGGGCTACTTCCTTCGCACATCGAGTCTCCAAAATTGCAAGAAAATCCAACTTATAGTAAGATTTGAGGTCACGTATAAGAGCAGGAAAACTATGTGCTCCAGTGCCTCTAGAATTCCAGATCATGTAATTCATTGGGAAACATGTTGGGGGTGTTGGAGAGTTTCAAGCTTCCCCTCGCTCTTATCCTGTTCAAACATAGTATCATCCAAAATTTGGTGGTTAGATAAAAAAATTAACATTTAAATTACCATCATCTTTTATTTCCTCCATGTTATTAGGAATGGCCTCCGTCTGGATTCTACGTATATCCTCCACGGTTCCCGTGTTGTTGTCTAATGATCCTGATGCTTCCCAGTTGTGCGCAATCGGACCAACAGTAAAGTGTAGGGAGCACGTATTGGGCTCCACCTCCCGTAAGACCTGGAAAGAGTTACCTTGGGTGGGCCTTGCAACTTGATCCACCCTTGAGTTATTATGGCCCAAATCACGTGTATTCAGCTTGTTTTCCTTGTCTCGTGGTTTTCCTGAGATGTTGGATTTTCTCTTTGCTCCCACCCTGACCCATTCCGATTTTTGTGGGTCCCCAGCCTTTGCTTTCTCTCTTTTATTTTCATTAAACACGTGATTTTCATCCTTCTTCAGATTTATCCGTTGAGATCCGAATTTCATGCCATAATTATCCTTGTCAGCTGGCTGCTTCGGGATCCCATTAATTCCTTGCTTCACTCCCTTCGATTGCGCAGATCCACGGAATTCTCGCCTCAAGATTTTCAGTTTCCCAAATGGGCTCTCTCCTTCGTCTGGACCACCGATAACCACTGTAGCTCCACCACCGGCGTGAGTCGCCGTTCCCTCTGGATGAATCATCTCCTTTACAGTTTCTAGAGACATCGTCTGTTCATCCTACATCGCCGTTCCCAAATGATTTTTGATGCCCATATCTCCCACATTCAAAACATACCTGATGTAATCCTTCGTAGATAATCGCCCGTTCCTCTCCAAACACTTGATATGATGGTAACAGCGGCTGCTTCAGATCAATTTCCACACATATACGTGAAAAACCGCCTTTATCATATACCGAGGTGGACCGGTCAATTTTAATCATCCTTCCAATCATATTACCGATTCGACGCAATGATTCCACATTATAGAATTCGAATGAAATGTCAGGTAGTCTTATCCAAGCTGCTATATTACATTTAAGATCAGCCTTTCAAGGATTGAAGTTGGGTATCCACCGTTGAACAATCAAGTAGTGGTCTTCTATCATCCACGGGCCCTCCTAGAATGCATATTCCTTGTCTTCCTCGTTAGAGAAGGATACAATGTAATATCCATTATTTAAGGGGATCTTTTGGTCTCCACATCCTGTTGATACGGTCACATATGAGGTACGTAGGGAAGTTCGCACCAAGGACCTTGATTATAAGTGAATTCATCCACGCAGTATACTCTTCGGCTGTGAATTTCAATGCCCCGGGGCTGCCTTCCTTTCGTTGAGTCATCAGGTCCTCCTCCTCCTCAGGCTCCTTCTGATCAGATCTATTCTCCATAGCATTCATTTTATGAAAATACTCCTTCCAGCCTTGAACAATGTCATCTTCCTCAGAATGCTTCACTAGATACCCTGCGCATCCTGGGGCTAGTAGTTTATCTCTGTAAGACAGGTTTGATGATCCATTCAATGTTTTTGAGGTGGATCCATTGAGATTATGGACCCCCACCTTCTTCTTTTCATCTGATCGACCAAACAACAAACCTTTCTCACAGTCAGCCTGCTCCCCCTTGTCTCCTTTACAACCACCATCTCCATCTCCGCCCCCCGACCCCTCCGTACCTCCGCCCTCCACTCTTCGCTTTCGTCCTCTTTCGCTCTCTCTCGTCGCCATTTCCCCAGATTTCTACGTCACACCTTTTTTTCCACACGCTAACCTTTTGATCAAAGAAAAGCAACAAAATACAAGCACTACTAAAGCAAAGCAATAATAGATAATACAAACATTCCCAAACGATTTTTGGCAGTCTGTTTCCACTATCACCCTACGCCGCGAATTCTGATAATATTCAATATTTTACCCATAAACGCAGACCAGGTAGCAATTTGTTTCCTGTCACTACATTCCTCAGGCCCAATTGGTTGATTTAATGCACTATTTCCTTCATGCATTTTGTTTTCTGTCACTACATTCCTCAGACCCACATGATCAGACTTAGGGTTGTCCCATACCGGATTTTATTTATTTATTTATTTATTTTGGTTTCAGTAAATTGTGCCTCTGTCACGCGTACTACTGTTTCTTTATACCAAGAGGGCTTGATGGGAATGGTTGTAAAGATTTGGTCTCTGCCTCAAATTTCAGAGATATTAAACTCATTTATCTGTGACTCTAGCTTGTGGATTCGCACAAATGCTGACACCTTCATGTCACTTCTATACAAGCTTCAAACTTTTAAGCTCCCTCTCAAGTTTCTTGGGTTTATCGGAGTGATCAAGGTTTTTCGTTAATTTTGGATATCCAATCATCATTTTCTGGTAGGAACCATTTCATTAGCTTTTCTGCTCATGGAGATAACACTTTATACGAATGATTTGATGAACTACATTTGATGATAGGCTACTTGTACAAATTGAATTGGTTAGGCTTCTCCCATCCGGACATATCAAATGAAAGTAATTTGACTCATCGTTAATTTTGGAGTGAGTAGCTACTTCTTGACATTTTTACCTTGGCAAGAGCAAAGCAGCACGCGAATGATTTCTCCGTGTTATGCCCAAAAGCTGTTCTATTTGCTGTTTTTTTCAGTTTTGCATTGAACCCATAAACAAAGCTCCATTACTCTTACGTGGCAAGTCGGTCTCAATTCTTAGGAACATCAAATATATATATATAGCTGTCGGACGAGATCAATTCCACCATTGTAGGAATATTTGACCTCTGGCGCTGGTTCTCAGAGTTAAATTTTGTATGTTCACCCTAGGAAAACTTCGCAGAAAAACGTGCTTGATTCAGCAAAAATAAAATGACATGAGGTCGTTGGGCTCGTTATCCAAGGATTTTTCACCCACATCCATTTGGCAGCTAGAAATGACTAAAATTTATGCCCCAGCCCCATAGAGATCCCCAAAAATATAAATACAATAAATATTACAAAAGAATATAAATACACATCTACAAGGTCATAGCAGGCTCTACAAGCTACAGAATGATTTTTTAACGGAGAACAATAAGTTTCATTTTGCTAAAATCCTTCCATATTCTATCCACAAGGAGCATTTGTCCAGATCAGTTTTCAGCTCAAAATAAACGTCAGCGTAATTACGCAACTATAATGAATACTCTCTATCCACAGAAGGAGACACAACTTCTGCACAATGGTGTGCCCATATCTTTCTTTCACAGAAAGTGTCTAGTCCTCCTGTCCAGCAAGCATTAACCATTAAATAAACTCCAATTACCTCCAAGCTGGCATCCATTCATTCATTTGATTATTAACTGGATTTACAGGATGCAGAAATATGAAAGTGCAGAGACTTAATCTACCTGTTCAGCTTTGCTTTCAATCACATTAAATCCACAATCTGGTCCATCTATCGGAAGAGCCTAGACGCTGGTCTCTTGAAGACTTTTCCTTCAAGCTTTAGTCGTCTATATGCTTCTCTCAGATGGCAAGGCCGGATTGGCCCAGACTCTTTCCTCTCTTTCATGACTATTCTAGCTGCTCAAGTAGATTGTTTATTAATGGAGATAGATGAAATCAGCATATTAGCAGACTAATAAAACCAGCGAGATGCACCATATATCTATGGGATTTCAGAGAATGCCAATGGGAATAAATCCAATATTCAGTCCCTATTTGAATAATTTATTGTTTCCAAAGGAAGAATTTTGTGATTATGAAGGAAAACTATCACTACCTGTTTCAACAACATCACCGACAAACATCTTGGCTATCCCTGACACTACAATTGTCATTGGCACAGAAATTTTCTGGGTTCCGGTAATGCTTGCTAACAGCTGCTTCCATGTAATCAAGGATGGCATAAAGGGGCAACTTATGAGCAATCTCAGTACATGACAAATTACTAGTAAAATAAAAGAGCAAAAATGTAAGTATTCACTAGTGTCTTTTTGTAGTCATAATATTCGAAACTCAATGATATGACATACACATATTATCATCAAGCCTTCAACTGATCTTTTGATTAATCCCTCTTAAGAGATTATAGCAAAATATTCATGGACAGTTACTTAATAGCTCAATCTTTTCACATGGTAACAACCTCTACAGCCAAGAGATATGAGTTTAATTCTTTTGACTTCCTATTTCTTCATTAAAATTAAGTTTGAAACGAGGTACATTGGGCTTGAACTAGACGCCCAAAGGCATTTTGCAGAAGTGTGTTTTAAGATATATCAATAAAATAATCAGGGACCCTATTAGATGCTTATCATTTCAGTTATCAAGAGTCTGATTCTTCCCCACTCATTTTCTTAAAGGCTAATTTATTTATAGTCCCTGTACATTTATTTGATTTTTAATTAGATCCATATAATTTAAAAATTCTTAATTGTCTTTAAAGTCTCAAAGAAAATTTAATTAAGTACTTGAAACCAAATTTGTGCTACATCTCAATTAGAACCCACTGACCCAAACATACAACTGCCATGATGACACTGAATCAGCACAGTCATACTGTTGCATGCGACTCACTTACTCAGTTTCCCTCCTTTTTTTTGGCTCAAACTCAGTTTCCCTCCTCCACCAACCACACTTCATGGGGATTTGGAAGGAAACTGTTGGACATCAAGCAGCTTGTTGCAATTTCTACCTTCCCACTCACATTACCTCTCCTTTTACCTTGCCCTCTTGCAATCAAACACTTCCGAATGACATCATGAAAGAGGGTTGGGCGAAAGTCATATGTGGCACTTTGAGTATCTTTCCAACATAGCGGTTATAATTTTTATGTCCAAATCACTAAGTTTTAAGACGTAACAGAATTTGATAACAGGGGTTTAATTAAATCTTCTGAACTATAAGGACTTCATACAAATTTTACAGTCATATGGACTAATTAAAATTTGAAGGTACAGTTAATAAAAGAACACTTTAACCTCTCTCCATTGAAGTTAAGCCTTGGTAGAACATAGAATCTGAATATTTTGTGGGTATAAAATAGAGCAGGATAAAAAAAAACAAAACAAAAAAAATACCCTTTTCATGTTAGCTTTCTGAAATCCAGCCCTTCGAAAGGACTCATATCTGCTCATTTGTTCTTCAGTGAATTGTGATAACATGGCCCTGAAGCAGCAGGCATATGCAACATTTTCAAGAGGAATATAAAATAATTACAAATGCAAAATTAAGATAAACAAATAAATCATGGTCAAAAAGAGAAACTAGACTATCACAAGAAAAACATTGAATAAGAGTGGTAACATATAGAAAGCTTCTTGGAAAACTACGTGTCTATCCTACCTTCACAAAGTTCTCTCTATTGCTTTTCTATCCCTTTCATTCAGAATATGCACTCACATGCTTTCATGTATTTGCACAGTGCAAACTTCAGGTTTAGAGTCATTATTTTGATTCCGCAGCCAAGCCAAATTCCATGTCTTTGAAATGACGGCCAACAACCCCCCCCCCCCCCCCCAACAACAAAAAGAGAAAAGCCTCCACTTACTGCATCTTGGCCATTTTATCAGGATCACCACTTGATGGGAACTTGCCAAGTTCAACATCCATGTTCTCTTCTTCCTCCTCATCCTCGTCATCTTTATTCTTAGTGGCATTGGTTGTGGGCCCGCTGCTAGTCCCAGCTGAGAGAAACTTAGTAGCTGGAGTGAATTGGACTGCCGTTTTAGTACCAGTACCATTCGAGATGTAATCTTCTTGGCCAACGGAGGCACCCTGCACACCAACAGCATTAGGGTTTTGTGTTTCAAATGCCTCATCTGGCGATTCTGGCTGTAAATCCTCTTGCTCCTCAAATGCTGCCTCAAATGGATCCTTTGATTGCTTCATTCTGTTCCAGAGTGTTCTAAACCTATGTCCCTGAAAATGAATGGATTTAAACAAAATCCTCTGGTAGGTGGTAAGTCATGAAATTTAAAACATACAAGCCACAAAGTTCTCATTCCAAGTCACTTGCACAATGGCGTATGAAAAGCCTGAAACTTCTGTTAATGAGAGATCCTACAGAATTCTTCGCAGTGACACATTTTCCTAACACTAAGTTATCAACCCTTCATAGCAAAAACCTGACATGCTGCCAACACAAAAAGAAGCAACAGGTGTCGTAATTTAAAGAATAATTCCATCAGATTTTGGAATTCATCGGAAGGTGGAGGAACAAAATGATGCAATTTTCCGATCCAATAAATTCACCAAAAAAGTCAGACACGAAGAGAGCACAAAATCAAGGCGATAGGTAAAGAAACAAAAACAATCAAATAAGCCACGTGAAAAAAAAAAAATACTCTTTTCAGCCGCCGCAAATTTCCAACGATTATGAAAGAAGCAGTGCGCAGGTGAAGAAAATGGAGAGCAGAGGCACTAGCACCAGAAGGAGCCGGAGAGAATGACTGCGGCTGAACGAGTGTGCTCGTGTCTCAATGCATTCGTTAAAACGAGGCCAAAAAATGCATTAAGCTTGCAAAAACAAAAACGAAAGAAGAAAAACTTAATGTATTTTTTACTTTTTAAAATTAAATTTTGGTAGTAGAGAATTAAATGGGATAAAATCCAATCAAGCACATATACTAAATTAATAAATAATTAATTTTTTATTTGACACTTCTAAGTAATTCCTCCTAAGAGTTATCAGCCCTTGTCACTACCCAGGAAGAAACGCAACCCTTCTCCCCGTCCGCCCACTGTACTCCAAATCGAAAGCATTGTCGGTGCCGGAAGATTCCGTGATGGCCAACCAGCGTTCACTCTTCTTCCATTCTCGGCTTAAGTACTTCAAATTCCATCTCCAATAGTTAATAAAGTTAACTTAATTAGAACAATCCAAAGTTAAAATCACACCGTCAACCACATGTGGAAAGATAAACAAAACGTATAAAACTGTTCTAGGTCGAACTCTGTTTTTTATATATTAAAAAAAAAAAAAAGGACCCGTCTCTCATGTGTTTGGAATCAGGGAGAGTTATCGAAGAGATGAGATGATTAATGGACGATGTGGTTTGTTTGGGCTGTAAAGCAGAGAAGAAATGCTAAAAAGCGGCAAAAATAGAAAAGAAGGAAGGAGATACCAGATTAAAGGCCTTGTTCTTGATCCCTTCGCACAGCTCGGCATACAGGGTTGTAGGGATTCTGGGGAGGAAGGAAAGATAAAAACGTATTCAATTAACATCACTAACCATTAAATATTAGTTGACCTTATTATATTTATGGAAAGCCTATGTGGTATGTGGCAGCTACATGACTTTTTTCCCCCCTAAAATCTTATTTACATGTCAAATTTATAAATAGGAAGAAAAAAAATAAATAAATCTAGACTTCTGTGCTCCATCTTTATTTTGCAACCAGTGGCTAAGTGTTGAAATCCACCACCTCTGCTGTTGGCTTTGACCTGCACTGCGTTTTTCTAATAAGCCCCTCTCAGCTTTCGTGTTTTCGTCCACACCGACCGTATGGGTCACACCTAAGGCGTAAGCGGCTCCAAGTTGCTCGGTTGTGTTATCGTGAGCATTGACCTCATTGATGCTCTATATCCCCCTTATACCTCACCAGAGTGTAGCCATGTGGTTGTTAAAGTGTTTTAGTAGTTAAAGTTGCCTTTGTTTAGTTCTATTTCAAGTTAATTGAATAAGGGATGTAGACAACTTTAACAACTTTATTTTGTGCACATACAAGTGATTTAGCTAAAAAACATATTTTAAATGAGGTGAGACACATACAGATAGATCAATCAATCAAATCTTTCTAAGTAGAGGAGTATGTCCATCTAAAAGCAGGATCCAAGTCCATATTAGTAAGGAGGAAAAAATGATAAGAATCTTATGCGTATCATTTAAAGCTACTATCTCTAGTTCTTATTATAAAGTACAAACTAACAATTCTCACAAAGCAATAAAAACAGTTAAATTCAATAAAGTTATCTTAAAATTTAAGTAACTTCCAATACTACCCCTACTAATTATATTAAACTCTCATATTATATTAATTATTACTCTCACCTACTATTCTTATTAATTAGGGGCATATATGGAAAAAAAAATAATTAACGCTTCTTAGGAATAAGCAAATGTCTTATAAAAAAGACCAAATACATTTACTAGTTGGTGTCTTATAATAAGCACCAGAAGGAGTATGAAACAACCTATGGTACTAAGTAGTAAGAAATGCCTTGAAAATCATGATAGAATCTCTTGATATGAATAATGACAAATCTCATTTGTTCATTGCCAATGAAATTGTTGAACTGGGCTAACAATATTTACTGAAATATACATCTAGTGCAACTGAACTAGTGCAAGAAACCACAAACATATATTTACTAAAACTGTAGAATCTCCTCATATCTATTTCTACAAAGCATTTGCAAAATGAAATCATGTAAGACCAATCATTTGTGTACTAAATTAGAGTACCCAGTATAATCCAAACCAAAAATTAGTAAAAGAAAATAGGCTGATAGGAAAAAAAAAATTTGTTTATTTAGAAGAAAATAAGATAAGAAAATGAGGTAAAATATCATTTTTCCTAATAAAATATTATTTTAAATCACACTCATTCACAGACCACACTCATTCGCAAATTCACACTCATAAGGCACACTCGAGTGTGCGTGAGTGCCCACTCGAGTGTACACTCACGCACACTCGAGTGTGCGTGAGTGCCCACTCGAGTGTACACTCACGCACACTTGAGTGTGCATGAGTGCACACTCGAGTGTGCATGCATGTACACTCAAATTGAGTGTACATGTGGTGTGTACTATGAGTGCATACTCACTTTGCTTTCTCTTTCAGAAGCAACTCATTGTCTTTGCTGTCATTGGTGTGTCTGAAAAAGTTTCATCAGCACTAATCAGAAACAAAACTAGGAGGCATTTGGGAGCTAGGTTTGAAAAATCTTCACCACCATAGGCTCTGGGCCTACGTCTAAAATTAGCTATAGAATTACACCTTCATTAGCAACAATTGCGATGACAACAATTGAAGAAGAAAGAGAAGGGTTATTTAGGAATTTATTGCTGTCAAAAAATAGATTCCTGCCAACAATGGAGGGAAAAGATATTCACATGGATGAAAGAAAATTGTCCGTCTGCCGGAAAATATTTTCATGGAAAAATAGTGAACCAAATGGTTGCTGCCTATGAAAAATATGATTTTCCTTTTCCCTCCCTAGATTTGGAGCTATCCAAATGGGCCCAAAAGAATGATGATACCACGTAGACTTGCCACATAAGCATAACGGGGTCAACTAACATTTGATCGTTAAGGCTATTAATTGAGGGGCAACATTGCTACGTTTTTACATTTTTAGGGCAACATTAAGACCAAAAAAACTTCAAGGACAACATTTATTATGGGCGAGTACTTTTCGGGACAAAATTACTATTTAATAAGTAGAGGAGTTATATGAAATTTTTTTAATTCGAACCTAATGTGATTTTTCCTAAATTAAATACTTAAATGAATGAAGTGATCCATGTTGATTGGTAAACGGTATGGGCTGGATATAAGGAGATATAAGGAATTGGAGGCAAGTTACGTCAAGTTAACTTTAATCCTTTAGCTTTACCAAAAGTATTTTTAGTCATTTTATTATATACTACAGTTAGTTTTTAAGAAATAATTTTAACTAATTTATTTTTTTATTCGTTTATTTCTTCCCACAATTAATACTCACAATTTCAAACTTAACTTTAATAAAAGCATAAGTAATTTTAAAGTATAGATAAATTAGTTAAAATTATCTATTATTTAAAAAATGGAGAATTAGAATATAAGATCAAAAGAAAACAATATTTATTATAAAGGACCTTAAAAAATGTATTTATTTAAAAGGACTAAATACCTACATAAAAAAAAAGTAAAAATATAAAAATTCTTATCATCTTCCACTGCCACATCTTTCGATTTCTTTCTCTTCTCCCGTTCACCAACTCTCACACCATAACCTAGCCAATTTTATTGTCAAAGATACAAGATCAACATTAAAATGTAGAATCATATCACATTAATCAACCAAATTCTAACAAAAATGTAGAATAGGAAAATAAAATAAAATTTTTCTTACGAGCGTTTGATATTATGAGAGGGAGATTAGAAATTGGAAAAGAGAAATGAAGTCATTGTTGCTAACAACGAGGGGTAGCTTTTAAGGGTAAGCAAAACACCTGCAACCCACCTATCTGCCTGCAACCCATTTATGTTAAACGAGACAGGGAATGAGTACACCCACGGGGCACCCGTTCCTAGCCCCCCAACCCACACACATGCACTCACACACATGCACACACCCACACAGACTCAATTGCTTTGCCTCAATGCGACATACTTTTCTTCCCAATGGAGTTATGTTGAGGAAGACTATGAGTGCATTGTATCATTTATATTGCCATTATTTAGCTAGTGTTCATCATGGTGAAACATATAGATCTCAACCAACAATACAGCAAGGTATAACAATGGTGGTGGGAATAATGTGCTAGTTCTAGAGGTTGAACTTGAAACGGGCTTGTCATCTGTTAATGCTATATACCAAAAGTTTTTAGCTAAGATAGACATAGAGAGTAATATAGAAAAAATTTTAGAAGTGGATGAATACCTTTAAGCTGAATTGGTTGGTTATCATGATTCACAATTTGACATTTTGGCATGGTAGAAAGGGAATGCTTATAAGTATAAAGTGTGAAGTTTGGTGGCATGTGAATTATTGGTTGTATCAGTTTCTATAGTATCTTTAGAAGCAACTTTTAGTACTAGAGGTCAAGTATTAAATGCTTTAAGGAGCTCTTTATTATTAAAGATGGCTGAGACACTCATATATGCACAAAATTGGCTATCATTAAAACCCTCCAACTTAAATGACTTTGATGTTGATAATTTTGATGAGTATTAGTTTCTTGATTTGCATTTTCGCTTTTTTGCTTGTAATGTTTCGTTTCATATTCTCATTAGTTCATATATGTCAATCAATAGGATTTAATGAGTTATCTTCGTTCATTTTTGTAAAGGAAGAAGTAGCATCATGAGCATCTACCTTAGGTGAATCTGAAGCCAAAACAGTGAAAATTAGCAATTGAAGTTGAATAGATGATCAATATCTAGCACTAACTTGTTTTTGTTTTGTAACTTGTGAATTGTTAATTTGGGATGTTTGAAGTTTGAACTTTATAGATCAATATTCAATTCAGTAGATGGACATGGTTAAGGACTTAAGGTTATTACTCTTCTACATTTATAAAAACTTAAAAAGCATGTTTGATTGTTTGAATATTGTTGAGCAGGTCTAAATGGACATAGTTGCTCCTTGTTGTCATTTTAAGTATTGTTGAGCATGATAAAGAGCATGTTTGAATGAGTTTTTTAAAAAATGACTTTTTTTTATATTTCTTTTTTTAAAAAAAAATATACTTTAATTAGAAGTTAAAGTTATTTTATGTTTGGATACATCATTTAAAAAAACACTTTTAAATAAAAAAAAGTTGTTTATGTAAAAATAAAGAAGTATTTTTTTTATTAGTAAAATTATTAGTCTTGACTGCATCATCATCCTTTTCTCACATGACAGTTGAACTTTTTAGGGAAATAACAAGGCTGCTAAAAAACATAACAATCTCAGAGTAAGCCATAAAATCAGCCTTGCAGATCCTCATAGAAACATGCCCATTAGGAAGAAACTGAATGAAAATTGTAGGATCAGGAGCAATCTTTGAATTAATTGATCTTCAGCTAGAAAAACCAACAAAGAAGATAAATCGTTGGAAATGCAGCTGCGAACGCCTTCCACAACAATAATACTGCAAACAATACTTCATCTTCATTTGCAAGTCAAAGGAACCAAACCCTAAAAACCATAAACAAAGAAATTTAAATTGAGGGAAAAATTGTTGGGATTCATACACGCAGCAGAATAAAATTTATCCAAGAAATTATGAATCCCAACAAGAGAATCTATTAACAGCGTTTAAATTGGGTTAGTGATTAAGAACCGTACCTTTGTGAACTCATGGGCTAATGCCTTCTTGGTCGATCTATCTCTAGGAGCCAACTCTACGAATCCACTCCCTTTACCGGTATCCACATCGAACAGCATTCCAACACGAACGGCAACATGCTAGCACCTTCAACTTTTTCATCTCATGTCTCTCTTTAAGGTTTTCTTTGTGGCTCTTCAGTTTTCTTGTATAATCAAATTACTCACAGCCTAAGGGTATTTATAACCTTATGGGCCACATTAAATGTTCAAAATCAATCTTATTAATTTTGAAATTGAATTGGAAATTAAATCGGTCTAACCGATTCAATCCAAACTATTTATTTAATGCAAATTAAAAGCTAGATGATTTGATTAATCTTCATAAATCAAATTTAAGATATGATATCTCAATTAGTTTTAGTTATTTAATGATTAGCCCCTATAGCATAATTTCCAACAGACTCCCACTTACACTAGGTGCAATCATTATATATATCTTCATAGATATAACATTATACTCATTGAATCTTAGACATATCTTAGATTCAATGAATTTGGACATTATAGCTTGTGTTAGGCTATTCTTGTGTGCGACCATGTAGGCACACATGAAATTGGCAGTGGTCCAACACTGTACCAACCCATAAGTTGTAAGCGGCCTCTAGCAAGACATTACAACTACCCAACTCATATGAGGATCTATAATTCAATACTTCCTATCATACAACCATGTCACGTCCCTTTTGTCACACTATAATTTGGTCAAAGATGAAGCATGGATAGTGTCATCCTCCCATTCTTGACCATTACTTTCTCGATTCTTGAGTAGTCTAACAATTGAAATAGAAAATCATTTCCATTATAATATGGCCATACATTTCTCAGACTCACTCATCGAGGGGCCTAGTAATATCTCTCTACAAATGTGAGGGACAAATCTCATCTTGACCATTCACATTCCCCTGCATGAAAACCACTAATCCCGATCGAAACTTTTATCATCACCCGATCAAATGTGACTTTTGATTAGGTTAAAGATCAGCGACTTTCATATAAGAATCCACGATGATCTCAAGTCAAAGGGTATTGTGATGTGATTATACATGAGATAAGCTTATGACTTAATCCATACAGCTTTTCTCATAGTAGGTCAATCCAGCACCTTATACTCTTACGAGTGCCTAAGACTTTGATTTGTATCTCTATACCTTATCATAGTCATACTGGTCTTATTTCATCTTCGCTCCTGCATAGATGACCAACCAGGAACATTTAAGACAATCTTTATGATATATCTAAGGATACAATCATCATAATAAACATGCAAATGATATGATAACAAAATGAAGAAATACTTTAAATAACAATAATGTTTAAAGTATAATGATTAGCCTCTAGGGTATAATTTCCCTAATTCTCATTGTCCTAACATGACGTTTATGTATTATCTACACAAGCAGCTTAGTAAAAAGATTAGCAACATTGTCTTCTCCTAATATTTTGCATATTTTTATATCACATCTATCATTAATTTCTCTGATAAGATGAAATTGTCTTAGTATATGCTTAGTCCTTTGATGTGACCTAGGCTCCTTGACCTGCGCAATAGCGCCGCTATTATCACATTCTATTAGATTCAAGATGGTAGGCAATACTCCTAGTTCAAAAATGAACTTTATGATCCAAACGGCTTCCTTAGCTGCATCTGATGCTACTATATACTCAGCTTCTATTGTGAAATTTGCTACAGTGCTCTGCTTAGAGCTCTTCTAACTTACCACACCACTATTTAAAAGGAATACATATCTAGATTGTGATCTTAGATCATCTTGGTTAGTTTGGAAACTTCGCATATGTGTAACTAGTTACACAGAGCTCATCTCCCAATCTACCATATTCGAAGAACAAGTTCTTTGTCCTTCTTAAATACTTAAGAATATTCTTAACAGCAATCCAATTATCCTCACCGGGATCTTGTTGATATCTGTTGGTCATACTTAAGGAAAATGAGACATTCGGTCTAGTACATAACATGACATACATGATAGATCCAATGGCAAAGGCATATGGAATCTTACTCATGCGATCTCTTTGATCATGTGTACTAGGACACTGATCCTTACTGAGATGGATGCCATGAGACATGGGCATGTAACCCCTTTTTGAATCCTGCATATTGAATCTATGCAGTATCTTGTCTATGTATGTGCTCTGACTTAGGCCTATTAGCCTCTTGGATCTATCTCTATAAATCTTGATCCCTAGGATGTAAGTGGCTTCGCTTAAGTCTTATTGATAAAGACTTTCCTAACAAAGACTTGACACTCTGCAAGGCAGGGATGTCATTCCCAATGGGTAGGATGCCATCTACATAAAGCACCAGAAATACAACTGTGCTCCCACTAACTTTCTTGTAAACACAAGGTTCATCAATGTTTTGAATGAATCCAAACTCTTTGACTACTTTATCAAAACGAAGATTCCAGCTCCAAGATGCTTGCTTCAATCCATAAATTGATCTTTGAAGATTGCAAACTTTACTAGATTCCTCTAGATGCACAAAGCCTTTAGATTGTGTCATGTAAACATCTTCAAGTGGCTTTCCATTAAGGAAGGCTGTTTTGACGTCCATCTGTCATATTTCATGGTAATAATATGCTGCTATGGAAAGAAGAATTATGATTGATTTGGCCTTTATAACTGAGGAAAAGGTTTCATTATAGTCCATACCATGAGTTTGAGAGAATCCTTTTACAACCGATCATGCCTTGAAGACATTTTACTTTGTCATCCATGTCAATTTTCTCCTTAAAAACCCAGTTGCACCCAATGGTTTTTACACCTTTAGGTGCATCAACTAAGGTCCATACCTTATTGTCATATATGGATTGCATTTCATACTTCATGGCATTTAGCCATCTTTCGGAGTTTGGTCCCACTATGGCTTCTTGATAGATTATTGGCTCATTCTGCTCAATGAGCAAAATATCACGACTTCCAGTAATCAGAAATTCATATCTTTGAGGCCGTTGCCGTGTTTTATCGGATCTTCATAGGCCTTGTGTTACTATAGCAAGCTCATCAACTTGTTGTGAGTCTTCTCCGTTTTCCATTTGTGGTTCTACGTTGTTTTGTGACTCTCGAACTTCTTCAAGGTTCACCTTACCTCCACTGGTTCTTTTGGAGATAAACTCTTTCTCCAGAAACACACCATTCCGGATAACAAACACTTTGTGATCTGTAGGATTGTAGATATATTATCCTTTTGTTTCCTTAAGATACCCCACAAAAAGGCATTTTGAGGATCTGGATGATAATTTATCAAGTGTTTTGTTGTTAACGTAAACCTCACATCCCCAAAGTTTAAGAAATAACAAACTAAGTTTCTTTCCAGTCCATATCTCATATGGTGTCTTTTCAACTACCTTTGATAGAACATGATTTAGCGTGAACGCAGCTGTTTCTAAGGCATGGCCCCATAAAGATGGCAAAAGATCTATTTGACTCATCATAGATCAAACCATATCTAATAGAGTTCAATTTCTCTACTCAAAAATATCATTCCATTGTCGCGTTCCTAGAAGAGTTAGTTGTGAGATGATTCCACAACTCCTACGATGGTCAATGAACTCTTGGCTTAAATAGTCACCGCCTCGATCAAATCGAAGTGCTTTAATTGTTTTGCCAAGTTGGTTTTGCACTTCATTTTGAAATGTTTTGAACATTTTAAAAGATTCATACTTATATTTCATTAGATAGAAATACCTATACCTACTAAAATCATCTATGAATGTAATGAAATATATATAACCTCCTATTGCAGATGTATTCATTGGTCCACACACATCAGTATGTATAAGACCTAATAAATCAGTGACCCTCTCACTATGCCCAGTAAAAGGTGCCTTTGTCATCTTTCCCAATAAACAAGACTCACATGTATCAAATGAGTTAAGAAATCCATCTTGATGGAGTTTTGAAATGCGTTTCTCATTTATATAGCCTAGACGACAATGTCATAGGTAGGTTGGATTTAAATCATTTGACTTGATCCTTTTGGTAGCCACGTTATAGATATATCCATTATTAGAATGTTCTAAATTTAGTAAATAATAACCAAAATACAAATCACCATTAGCATAAAAAATGTTATTACGATAAATAGAACATTTACTATTCCCAGTAATAGAAGTAAAACCTTCTTTATCCAAATAAAAAAGAGAAATAGTGTTGCTACTCAAAGCAAGAACATAAAAAACAATTGTTCAAAATTAACAAAAGCTTACTAGGCAAAACTAATTCATAAGTGCCTACGACTAAAGCAGCAACTCTTGCACGGTTTCCAACTTGTAGGTCCACCTCATCCTTCTTCAACTTTCTAATACCCTTGAGACCCTGCACATTTGTACAAATGTAAGAACCACATGCAGTATCTAATACCTATGTAGAGGAAGTAGAAAAATGAATATCTATGACATAAATACTTGAAGAGATAGCCCCGCCATCCTTCTTGTTCTTTTTTAGATCTTCAAGGTAGAGTTTGTAGTTTCTCTTCCAATGACTAGGTTCATTGCAGAAGAAGCAAACCCCGTCCTTCAAAGGCTTTACCTTCTTGGTTACAGGCTTAGTTTTGGGTCTGTTTGACTTTTTGGTCTTACCAGCTGAGCCATTACCCTATCTTTTGCCATTGCCTTTCTTTTTCATACCCTTTCCTTTCTAAACCATCAAAACAATGTTGGGCCTCATCTTAACACTCTGCTCAGTAGTTTTGAGCATCCTATGCAATTCAAAAATTGATTTCTCCATGTTGTAGTTCATTACAAACTAGTCATAACTTTTCGGGAGTGAGTTCAAGATCATATCTGTAGCTAACTCCTGGCTCATGGGAAATTCAAGCCTCTCAAGGTGATTAATGTAGCCTTTCATTTTCAATATATGAGGACTAACTTATGCACAATCATACCTCTCTTATTTTCCCCCATTCTTTCATTCGAATGTAAGGCCTTTGTGGTCTCATACCTCTCTTGCCTTGTCTATTGCTGGAACATTTCCTTGAGATGTACAATCATATCAAGAGCCTCCATATGTTCTAGATCTTTTTGGAGTTTTTGAACCATGGTGGCAAGCATCAAGCATCATACATCCATAGAGTCATTCTGATGCTTCATGTAAGCATCTTATTGAGCTCTTGGAGCATTGGCCGCAGGCTCATCAGGAATGGGTTCATTGAGGACATAAATCTTTCTTTCATGTTTGAGAACAATTCTCAAGTTTCTAAACCAGTCAAGAAAAGTTTGTTCCATTGATTTTGTCCTTTTCAAGGACTAATCGCAGTGATAGTGTAGCAGTATTACTAGTCGACATGATTCTACAATTAAAATATACAAAGTTGGTTAATAACTTCCCACTGAATTAATAACCCTCAATATTATTATTAGTGGGTTAAGATCCATATTTTTCTTAAATTTAAGTCCGCTTTGACAGAACGCTTAAAGTCAAATTATTTAGGTAGGCAACCTTTTTACCAATTACATCACATGTAACTCTTAGATCTTTATGGGATTTGATTATCACATGACTCGATACGTTTAATCCCATCTAATGCCTTGAGATCCAAAACCATTTTGATAATCTCAATAAGTTAAAATAATAATGAATGTTGTGAGTATCACCATTACCCACGCTTGTCTTGTAACATCTCAAATTTTGGATTTTTGGGAATTAAGTATGGAAAATTTAGCTTTAAGGAATTTTAAAAATTTAGAAATTGGAATTTAAAGGCATATTTTCCTCAAATTAAGGATAATTAGTTAGGAAATAAATTGTTGGCCCAAATATTTTAGAGACAATATTTTATGGCCAAAATAAATTAATTAAAGAAAGAATAAAGTCAAAGAATATTTGAAAGGGATTTATCTAATTAAATAAAATAAAAGACAAAATTGCAATTAAAGGAATAAATTACCTAAGTTGCATTAAACCATGTGCTTATATATATATATATATATATATATATATATATATATATATATATATATATATATATATATATATATATATATATAAGTGATGCTATTATTTACAGCCCATTATAGACGTGCAGCCCATTAATTTGCATTAATCCAAACCCATTATCCAATATCTATGCTCTTTTATTCCCAACTAAACCATTTGGACAGAAAAGCTCATACTCCCACTACAGCCTATTTCAATTCATTCTCTTCGGCCCATACCTTCAACCAAGCCCATTTTTATATTTCCCAAACTCATCACAAATTTCATCAGGAATACTCCCTCAGCCCGTGGTGACGAAGAAACAAATGACGCAACACCAGAAAATAAATATGATCAGCGGCAAATCAAGTTTCAGCGTGGATTGCGCTGAGGATTAGATTCAGACCATACTCTTCTATCTTTGTCGAGACAAACACGTCTTGGACCAGCGGTTTTACACGATCGAACTGGCCTGTATGAACTTTATATAATATCCCCTCCTTCGTTCCCTTTTTCCATGCTGCACCAGTGAGAGCAAAAGAGAAGAGAGCGAGAGTGAAGGAGAGAGGAAGCTATCCGAGAGAGAGGGAAGAGAAAAGAGAGACCGAGAGTGTTGTGAAGCTCATCACTTGGCTCTGTTTTTACGTCGGAAAACAGAGGGAAACAGCAAGCTTCTTCCGTTGAACTCAAGCTCGAAAACCTTGTGTAAGTTTTGGAACTTGTCTTCTTAAGGTTTCAGCATGTTTATGGGTAGCTTTCGGATTTTAAGCGTGGAACCTGAACCTGAACCTGAAACATAAGCTTATTCTAATATTAAACTGAAAATGAAAGAAAACAGAGAGCTAAAACTGAAACCGTGACTAAACCCTTGTGTTTTGCTGTCAAAAACGTTGCTGATATATATATTTTAAGGAGAAATTTTAACAAAAAGGGGCATGCCGTGGCTGTCATGTTAAGGAAAGGAAAAGGAGTAATTTCTTCTGCATAATAGAGTGGTGTATGCCGTGAGTGAGAAAAACTCCTGAAAACATAAATATATATGTATGTAAGTGTGTGTTTTATGCACGAAATGGCTTTGTTTGCTGTCATGAGAATGAAAAAGATGCTAAACGTGTCTCTTGCTGCATATGTATAAGACTGGAAGAAGAAAGAGATGGGTGTGTGTGTGTGTGTGTGTGTATAAAAGTTAAAAAGCTAATATTTTGCATAATCATGTATGGAACTGTGAATGTCCAAGGGAAGGAATAAAAACACTGCATATATGTTATTTTGGTTGCATCAGTGTGTGAAGAGAAAGAAAAAAAAACGTGGCTGCTTAGGATTTAAAAGAGAAAGAAGCTATTTTTTAAACTTTATATATATATACATGCGCATGAGAACGTGGGTTTTGATGATAAAGATTTTCTGCATCCTTGTGAGCAAGTCGTGACTGTCCAGTGGAGGAGAAAAGAGGATATGAGAATATATATGTGTGTGTTACGTGTAGCTGAATGCGTGTCTGAATCTATATATATATGAGTGGTGACTGTGTGTGTAGACAGTGAAAGGAAGAAAAGGAAACTAGGTTAATATATGTGTGTGTGTGTGGATGAATATGTATGCTTGTTGTCTGGAAAGAGAGAAAGTAAATGAAGGCTAGATTTATGTAAATGTGTATGCCATGGTATGTGTATAATTTATGAGAATGGATGTTGGAGAAGTTGCAAAGGTTGTCATTTTAACCCACTAATATTTTTAAGTGTATGTATAATTAAATAAGTATATATGTTATGAAGCCCAATTATTTTAAGTGTATGATTAAATGAATATGAATTCACGTGTTGGAGCTAATTGCATTCAGATTAATAAAATAAATGAATAATAAATACTGAAATTATTATTAAAAATAGGAATGAATAATAATGATTATTTCCATTAGTAGAAATGGAATAAATAAATTTAAGAAATTACTGATATATAATAAATGGGGAAATTAATAATAAATTGAAAGGAGAATTAATGTATACAAAAGGCTTCCTCATTTAGTACTATCATAATTTGCAACCTTATGTACTCCGGAGTTGTTATTAAAAATGTGTATATTTTAAGTTTATGAAATTATAGTTATAAATTTTGAATAGGTGGAATTTTTTTTAAGGGTTATTAATTGTTAGTAAATTGATATTGATAGATTGAATTATGGAGTGTGTTTGAGCTCTGAAATTAGGAGCGGTGTGATAATAGTTAGTTTGGGCGAGAGGTAACCACTTTCCACTTATTATGTTATTAATATGTTGCTTATGAGTGTTTTCTGAATTAAGTATGAATATTTTAAATAAAAATTGCCTTGTGGAATTTTATGAGTTGAAATACATGCATTTATATGATTTGAGAACTGATTTATGATGACATGGATATCGTGAATATTCTAGAAATTCCCCTATTGAATTATAATGATAATTTTGGGATGGGAAGAATTAGGAGAAGATGAAAAGTTATTCACACCACGTGGTGATGCCTCCATTGGTGCACGATGGTTGACTTTTTATTGTCCCAACGGTTCAATGAGGGACTGTCCCAACGGTTCAATGAGGGCTTACGACACCCCACCAGTTCAATGAGGGGAAAAGACCCATGGTCTGGGGCAGGTGCTCTGAGGATTTTGGCCAGTCCTCATCACTTGACCAGTGAGCTTTTGGAGTAACTAGTAACATGGGTGTAACTTAGCCCATGGGTCTAGTCGGAGGAAATAAGGCTGTTCGGTTGGATTGATGGGATGTATTCGGGGAAATAAATTCAAAAAGAATTGTGACACTAATTGTGATACTTAAAAATAATGTGATATTATGTAAGAGAATGTTGTTTAATTGTTTTAATTTGAATTGGTTTGTTTTATTCCACTTGGCACCTCACTAGCACTTATTGATATTCGTAATGAGCTAGACTGATAGTTACAAAATTTTCCCCAGGTGACCAGTTCGATCCAGGTCCTTCAGGGAGGCCGACAGAAGCGTAGGGTATTATATACAAGTAGGACTTCTGTCTGTCTTTTATTGTATGGATAACTATATATTGCCACACATTAGGGCTTATCATGCATGCTCTGGCATATTTTTTGAAAATTTTAAATTCCGCGTAAATCTTAATATTAGGATAACCCTGACTATTAAATGTTTACTCTGATTAATATAAGGTAATTTAATTAATTAAACGATGGTTGTTTCATGTCTCACCAATATAACTCAAGCGCATCTACTTTGGTGGTTCTTACAAATGAACAATCTAGGTTTTTATAAGTATTCATTAATTGACAACATTACAACTTAAGATTTCATTTAGAGGGTTTAATCTAATTAATTCTATTTATATGAATGCAATTATAGTTGTATCTCATACAAACAACACATAATACGCAAAATAAACATGTCATGATCTAATCAAAAGCGTAATTAAAATGTGACACAACATGACTCACCTAACCTAAAATTCTCTCAAGCCAATGAGGGAACTTTTCTAAATAAGTATAGAAAATTATATCAAGAGAAACCTCATTTAAACATATGAGGGGAGTGAGATGAGAAGAGAATGTACATAAAGAATATCTAGAGAAGAGGCATGGCACGCTTGCCATATTTAAATATTACAACCATTTTAAAGACTAAAGTCATGTTGTTCACCATACCCAAACAATTTGAAAGTAAATCATAACTAGTAATAATTAACAATATATATAACATAATAATAACTAATTAACAGGCAATAATTAACATGTAATTTTTTCATCATATCACGTTATTAACAGGTAAAACCATGTTATATATATATAGTTTTTGAATAACGTAATCAACAATATATATATAACGTTAACAATATTTCATTTTAAAAAATATATATATCTTTCTGATTAAATCATAACTCTAACGTGAATTTTTGATTTAACCGCATACAAAATAATGTTAAGCATATATATATCCCATATATAATCTCATTAAGAACATAAACTGAATTTAAATGCACAATTAATCTGGCTCTGATGCCACTGTTGGGATTCGTACACCAGCATAATGAAATTTATCTAATAAATTATGAATCCCAAGAAGAGGATCTATCAATAGCGTTTAAATTGGGTTAGTAATTAAGAATCGCACCTATGCGAACTCGTGTGCGTGCTTTGCGAACTCGTAGTTTAACGCCTTCTTGGTCGATCTATTTCTAGGAGCCGACTCTATGAATCCACTCCCTCTACCGGTATCCACACTGAACATCACTCCAACATGAACGGCAGCATGCTAACACCTTCAACCTTTTCGTCTCACATCTCTCTTCTAGGGTTTCTTTGTGGCTCTTCAGTTCTCTTATGTAATCAGATTACTTAAAGCCTAAGGGTATTTATAACGATATGGGCCGTATTAAATGTTCAAAATCAATCTTATTAATTTTGAAATTGAATTGGATATTAAATCAGTCTAACCAATTCAATCCAATCTATTTATTTAATGTGAATTAAAAGCCAGTTGATTTGATTTATCTTCATAAATCAAATCTGAGATATGATATCTCAATTAGTTTTAGTTATTTAATGATTAGCCCCTAGGGTATAATTTCTAACATAAATATCCAAAGGAAGCCTAAACAGTGAACAATCTCTAATGGACCAAACTGAGTAGCTTATGATGAACACATCCTCATCGACACTAGAGACCAAAGATCCAAATCGACCAAACCCAAGACCCAAATCATTCCACCAAATCCAAGTCGTATTGGACATCATCATCATTGTTGCTGGTGGAGAAGGGTCAATGAGCAATTGAAACGAGAATAAGTCTAAGACGAAAAGAGATGAAGGAGAAGGGCCATCCATTGTTGTTGCTTCATCACATCCACTAGAGGGTTTGTCACCGTTGCTACTGGTGGAGGACTATCATCGCTGTCGCTGGTGCAAGGCCACGGCACAGTACTGGAACAAAGACGGGGTTGTCATTTTCTTAAAAATCAAGGTAATTAGTGTCAAAATAAATCATTAAAGAAGATCTGATCATTTATTTTTGGGTTAAGGTGCATTTTGTCTAATAAAGTATTACACTAGGAGTGTTTGGTACAAAAAAAGTATTAAGGGTACCAAAACTATCAATGAATAATTCAAAATGTGCAAAAATACCAATGAAGAAACTAATTGTAGTGAAAATAACACAATCTCTGTTTTGGTATATTCTCTGAAGTTTCAAATTGTTCATTGGTATTTTTGCACATTTTCAATTGTTCATTGGTAGTTTTGGTACTCTCAATACTTTTTTGTGCTAGATGCTCCTAGTGTAATACTTCGTTGGCCAAAATGCACCTTAACCCTTTTTTTTCATTATCTCTTTTCTTTCACACTTGTTTTGTTTTTTTTTTCTAAAGTTGTAAATTGAAGTTTTAAAGAAAGGAGAAATTTGGCTTCTTCTATTTTTTTGGTTACTTTTGCTTTTTTCTAAAGGTCTCATCCAAACACATAAATTAATGAAAAAAGCACTTTATTTTTGAAAAAAAAGTACTTTTTTTTATAAATAAAAAAAACTCATCCAAACAAGTTTAATGTTAGGGGGAAAAAAAGCAGGTTTAAACTCTAAACTATCCTTTTGTTTTGTTTTAAAAGGGCAAATTCATAATGGGGATCATGATCACTTGGGAAATTTGCCAAAATATTAGTAATTTTAAAAAAATTTGTCAAAATGGGGTACTGTGCAAAGTATTTACCAAAATATGGCAGTTGGTGGTGCCACATCAGACAGCGCCACAAGTGACGTGGCGCCACCAGTGAGGTGGCGTCATAGGTGGCGACGCCACCTGTTTAAAAAAAAAAATCTTCTGCCCCAGCCAATGGTTTTAATGGGTGGTAGGTGACAATCCCCTTTTTGCTCTTCCTTCCTATCTGACACATTGGGAAGCATCAAAATTGTGTTTTATCCCATCATACAGCTCTCTCTTCCCTTCATTTATTTCGATTTTTTCAATCCATTAATTCATTATCCCTTTCTTTCATATGGGGATTAAAGAAGCAAGAAGTAATATATATATATATTTCCACTACCTTTGCTTCTCCTTCACGCCAAACACGTCGACACTCCATTAATTGATTTTTCACATCATCTCTCCTTCTTCATTTAAAAAAGCATGAAGTAATATATTATATTCTTTTTTTCCTCTCTCAATTCCTTCCTCACGTCTGATCACCATTGGAAACTTACAAAAAAAAAAAAAATTTCCTCATTCAATGCACATCTTCCATTAAATGTGAATCGTCATATCCATCAAATCCTTCTCTTCTCAATGTTTGTCCTTCTCCTCACGTTGCATTTAATGCTTCAGAATTTCAGCCTTTATTTACTTTTTTTGAACATTTCAACCTTTATTTATTCAAACTTGCAGACCAAGCTTGACTCCTACTGCCGAATTCAAACCTAAAATTTCATCTAACTACTTTCATTGCAGCTGTAGAAGTTTTTTTTTTTTTTTAAACAGGTGGCGTCGCCACCTGTGACGCCACTTAGGTGGCATCCCACGTGGCGACGCCACCTGACTGATGGCGCCACGTCAGTGGCACTATCTGACGTGGCACCACCAACTACCATATTTTGGTAAATACTTTGCACAGTACCCCATTTTGACAAATTTTTTTTTTAAAATTACTAATATTTTGGCAAATTTCTCATGATCACTTGTGTAACCCATACTCGTTTTAGTATAGGTTATATAGGTTCACCCATAGGTATAGGTTTCCCTATTTGTATAATTTAAAGGGTAAAGGTGCAAAAATACCCATGTACTTTGTCTCCAGGAGCACCCAGCACCATGTGCTTTTTTTAGTTGCAAAAATACCTATAAGCTCTCAAAAATGGTGCAAAACTACTCATGTCGTTAAATTAGCTTAACTGCCGTTACTTTTAAGTGGGTCCCACACCATTTTTTAAAAAAAAAACATCTAAATTTTTAAAATTCCTTTATTTCCTTTTCTCTTTCTACCGTGACCTTCTTCTGCTTCTTCGATCTGTTCTTCATACCGTGCCCTTCTTCTGCTTCTTTGATCTGTTCTTCTTTTCCACACCACAAATCCATTTGACCACTGCACTTGGGTGGTTTCCCAAGATCTGCATCTGAGCTCCCTGTTGTGTGAGATCACCTACTGCTTATCTCTGCGAAGATTGACGGCCGGCGCCACAGATCCACCATTTGAGGTTAAGCTCCTCGAGGACGACAGTCAAGATCGACGCCCGCTAGTCCAGGTTGAGCACGACCGTCAAGATCGAAGGCTGCTGGACGGAGAAGGATCCAAGATCGCTGGTCTTCCCTATTCACTGAAACTAACGGCACTAGACAGAGCAATCAACTTGTATTTGCATTCCCTATTCACCGAAATTGCTGCTTTGTTTTAGTTTAGGTGCCTTTGTCTCTAGGTATTTCTTTACTTATGTATTTTTCTGAGATTTCTTCATTTGGATTCTACTGATTCACTTCTTTAGGGGTTTAATGACATGGATCCATTTTTCTGAAATTTCTTCATTGATTCACCTATTTTTTGCATCTGAGAAATTCTTTGCTGGGTTTAAATGTTTGAAATCTTCTCCAAAAAACAAGAAGCCATCGTCGCCGTTACAGGATGATCTGGTTTTTTTGCATCTGGTTTAGTCCGTCGTCTTTGTCTTCGTCCTCCATCAACTTCGCTGATTCTTCATTGGATTTCAAAATCAGCTCGTCATTGATTTTGAAATAGCTGGGCATTTTTATTTAATCTTCAACCTTGTTGATTCTTAGTTGATTTTGTTGGTTTCTTGTTGATTTTTATGTGTGGGGATCTCAAAATCAGCTCGTCGTTGATTTTGAAATAGCAAGGCATTTTTATTTAATCTTCAATCTTGTTGATTCTTAGTTGATTTTGTTGGTTTCTTGTTGATTTTTATGTGTGGGGATCGATTCTTGCTTCTAGTCTACTGATCGATTCTTGTTTCTTCTAGTTTGCTGATTCTTTGATCGATTATTGCTAATTCTTTGTTGATTTCACGGGGCTGGGCTGTTTTCAGAGGGAGGGTTTTTTTTTTCTAGTTCAGGGGCATTTTGGTATTTTCATGTTATATATAACATTTGTTAGGCCAGATTGACGCTGGTGGTATTTTTGCCCTTGTTTTGAGAGCTTATGGGTATTTTTGCCTTTAAAAAAACACACATGGTGCTGGGTGCTCCTGGGGACAAAGTATATGGGTATTTTTGCACCTTTACCCTAATTTAAATATAGACTAGATCCAAGATCACCCCACGGGCAGCCCTATTTGCTCATTACTTATCCCTAGTAGCTTTCACTGTCGAATCACAATCAATAGTGGCTTTCATGGCTGAAGTTGAATCACCACCCCCTTGATCCCCATCACGTTGTAAAATCAAATCTCTTATAATGGCCATCCTTAGCCAAATCCCAACCTCAAAGATGATTTTGAGAGAACATGGGATTAGGGTGCAAATCTATCTAGCCCAACCCTAAACGGAGCCAGTAATATTTTGTCAAATTTGGATCAAAGAAAAGATGCAGGTGGTTTGATAGGGACAATATGATATTTTCAAATTTTAATTTTTTGATCCTTCCATGTAATTAAAATTTGTTTGGTCCTCCTAAATAAATATCACTTGACCCATGTCCTTCATTCTAATTATCCAATAAAAAATTCAATATATATCTTCTTTTTTTTGTGACTAAAAAATAGAGGAAGGAAGTAACTTGGATTTTGTGTCTAAAAAATTATACTACTCTTTAAATTGGAGAGTTAATATTGGTTTTAGATATATTACATATTTATAATATTTTTTAAAAGTGGCTCATATTTCTTCAAAAATAATTAAGTAGGGAAGATGTGTATGGAATTAAGAAAGATGAAATTAAAGAAAATGATCAAGATATTTTAGATAAGACTTATCAAATTAATTAACTTAACTAATTTTTTTAATGTTTTAATTTAATAATTAGTTAAAATTTTGGGCATAGTAATGTAAGTAACTTGAGGACAAAAAGAAAAGAACTAAAATTATGGCAAGATAAGATGGGGACTCATCATTGTCAAGCGGTTGAGTTTCTCTTATAATCATTTTCTCATTATCCTTCATAATCTCTAAATCATATTCATCTAATCAATGTAAAAAATACTTTATTCTTTCTCTCTTTTTTCCAATCAACAGCGCAGATGAGCTGATGAGAGAAAATAAGAAAAAAGATGTTAAGAAAAAGATGTTAAGAAGATCGTATATATATGCAATTTTTGATTGTAGATACAGGTAGTCAGATGGTTGGGTGTTAGATTGTGGAATCCTTTTTTAGAAATTGGCGGTGGAAGAGGCAGGAACCAACCAAAGATGATAATAATAGGAGCAGAACATTAGCAGCCATGGCATCCCAATTGTTACCGCTTTCGCTTTCTTTCTCTTATTCGTCTTCGTCTCTTCCAGCGTTCGTCCACCGTGCTCCGTTTCGGAATGGAGCATTATTCTCAAGGCCTAGCCTTGCCTTCCGCCGTCTTCGGCGCTCATCCGCCGTTGTTGTCCCCCACGTCGGCAAGGAAGACACTGAATTGCGCGTCTCGTCTGAGCAGGATGAGGTTGCCGACCCAACCCCTCAAGACCTTGAATTCATCGACCAAATCAAAAGAGTATGTATATTTCTCATCATACTGTGAGTTGCGAAATTTGTTCTCCCTTTTCTACTAATTCTTCTGTCATCCATCTTTCAATCATTTCCCGCTTCTTAACTTGCGTTTGTGCGCGCGCTTCTAGGTGGTGGAGCTTCTGAGGAAAAACAGGGACATGCTCTTCGGTGAGGTACTTTCACTTGTTTGGTTCTTTCTACTGCATGCTGTAACTTCAATCCCAACAAAACAAAACAAAACTTCATGCTGTAACCATTCTCAACACATTTTTTTTTGTCGGTTACTAAGGTGGCATCATCAAGCCTGGGGAGTAGTGAGTGGGAAAAGGGGCAAGGGTATGGACTTACCGATATAGGCTGTTGTCATGAACTCATGCGAGCTGCCACTTGATCGGTTGATTGGCTTGGATTTTCATTACTTTATATTTTAATTACTTATTATTTGCACCTGTGTTGGGCAAAGACGAGATGAAATGTGAGAAGAGAACGAACTTAATTTTTAAATGGAGGGCTTCAGTTTTCCCCCTTTTTTGGTTGATCATGCTTCAGTTTTTTCCTTTTTTCTTTTTGGGTGATATGTTCAGTTTGTCTTTTTGTAACTTTATTCTTGCTTACTACGCCATTGTGCCCTCAAATTATACAGTCATTTCAACCTTGCCGATTATGATCCGGTGTTTCTTTCTTTTTTTTCCCACACACATAGGTTAAATTAACAATAATGATTGAGGACCCTAGAGAAGTTGAGAGAAGAAGATTGCTTGGCATTGAAGATCCTGATTCCCCAACAAGGGATGATCTAGTTGCTGTTTTGGAAGAAGTAAGTTTGGCCTTCTATGACTGCTACATGCAACTAAGAAACTGGACTCATAGATCATCTTTCTACCGGAAGTAGTTGTGTTAAGCCACCTTGACACCATTAATTAATACATTGTCACTAGTACCATCATAATTTCATTTGCTTGACTTCTCCGTAGGGTTAAAAGTGTGACCCTTTATTTGGTAGGTGAACAAAGGAAAAATCCCAAAGAATAAAGCTGCTCTGAAGATGCTAGCTGAGGAATTAAATTCATGGCCTAATTTAGAGGTATGCTGATACTTTCTTTTCTTGGACCCTTGGCATGCTAAAACTGAACCGTGCAGTAATATCCGCTTCAAAATGTCCTGTAAAATGGGGTTGGTTAATATTTCCAATGTCTTCTACAATGCAACAATTTTTTTTTATTTTTTATTATGGATTGGAAATTGAGCTCATACCAAATGAAAGCTTTTCAAGATACCAAATCCTCAGTATCTTAATATGGCCTCGTAGTCACTGGTTTTGCTACCTTATCTTGATAGCACATATAATTCTTTCTACTATTGCCAATGTAGAATTGAGTTGAGATTTGAGAACTGTGTTGAATTGACGGTTTGACATGAGTTATCTCTGAAGTCTTGAGAGTCAAGTTTCCTCGGTCGGCCTCATTTTTTCATTCTTCTTTCTATGTGCAAAAGCATTTTATTTAACTGTAGTATCCTCTCCCTTGAATGCAGCTGTCAAATTATTTTTGTTCAAGGTTAAACCTTCAAATCTTGAACTTTGAATCTAGAATTCTCAATATATAATTGTCATATTGAGAATTATAGTAATAGAGTAATATGTATACCGTTCACAAGGGAAATGTGAGGAAATGTGTATACATGTTATTGTGCAGGAAGTTCTAAACTTGTACCATTTTCTGGTAACCTAAGTCTATGGTCTTGCATAAACATAGAGTAAGTTAACAAAACCAGATGGGGAACAAATTAATTTCACTGAATCATGCTGTCTTAATGTTCCTCCATAAAATTCTCCTAGTGAATTGAACACACTGCTTTTCCAAATCAAGCTTAAAGGATCTGGAAGCAGCAGAATGGGGGAAGAGCTAAAGTTGGGAGATGAGTAGGGCATGGTGTCCCCATGTTTCTAGGGTTTCTGGTCCACCCATTTGCACCGTTTTTTGGTATATGTTTCATAGCATGGCCTGTATGTGGGTTTGCTCTCGCAGGCAATTTCATTTTTTCATGGTTAGTGAGGTTTTCAGCCACTGTATTGATCAGCCGCATCACTCATTATTTATTTGGGTTAGTAAAAAAAGTGCCTAAGCAACAGGCCTGCTCAGCGTAGCCAAGGATCTAGGAGAATCTAAATCTAGGTTTGATCTTTTAGAAAGAGCCAAACTTGGGAGATGATGGTGACAAAGCTGCCCTAAAGTCCTTATAGCAGTTGGTCCGCCCATTTGCACCTTTCCCAGTATATATCTGAAGCATGGTTATGACCTATTTGTCGGGTTACTTGCACAGCCAATTTCGCTTTTATGTGTTTCCAGCCCAGTCAGAATTGGCAAACACCAAACAGAAATTAAGTTGGGAATGTGGCGTGTTTAATTTGCACATTGCAACAAAGAAAAGTAGTTTGCCAAGAGTTTATAGCTCAAATAGCACTCGCCGCCAGTTCTCTTAGAGGAGGTTGTGGGTTTTATACCCCATATGGCTAAAATTAAAATAATAATAATAATAATAATAATAAAAAAGGTTTGTTGTGACCAATTGCAATTTTTATTTGTTATATTTTTTGGGGGTTTCATTACCAAACTAATTGAGACATAGAAAACACATGCTTGCCGGGTATCTTGAACCAGAGGCCTCTCAAATGATGTAGCTACGTGTGAAAATGCATATTTGCGGTATTATATATAGGTGACTGACTTAGAATCATATTCTTCCTCTGGTTTCTATTTCAGTTGATGTTAATAAGTAATTACCATATTTTTCCCTTGGAAAAAAAAAATGTGTAGGTTGAAGCAACAAAGACAAAGCCGGGCAAATCTCTGTATGCAAAAGCCACTGACACCGGAATCGATCCTAAAGAGGCTGCAAAGAAATTGAATATTGATTGGGATTCAGCTGCTGAAATTGAAGATACTACTGCGGGTAGTGATGACGCAGAGGTGCCCTCTGCTGTGGTCAGTTGCTAGACTTGCTCCTATATATTTTGCTATTCTTCTCTTTTCCTGTGATAAATGATAATCCATTCCTGGTCTGAGTTAAAATTCTGTGTTTATAGATTCATGTAACGTTTAGTGCAGCTAATTTTACAGTCCATCCATTATTGTACCTTCACAATATATTGTCTGACTTATAAACATGCAGTAATTAATGGGATGGCACAAGACCTTCAGGGCTATGAACAGTCCAAATTTGTTGGTGCACCATAAGGAGTTGCTAGATGTCATTTATTAATTGTAGAATCATTTTCTTTTTTCCAAGAGGATTTGAGCTTTTCTACTGAGCAGGTTCTTTATCCTGCAGGGTTATGGAGCGTTATATTTGGTGACAGCTTTTCCTGTAATCATAGGAATATCTGTAGTTTTGATTCTGTTTTTCAATTCTCTCCAATAGGAATTAATTGTTATTTCAATGTACGAACACGATTTATCAGTTAATATCATGAGCGTATCTCACATACCACGTTTGGATATTTGATTGATGCCGGCCACTTAATTTTTTGCATTATTTTTAGTTTCTATGGACATATTCAGCAATATTTTAAACTTGGTGTAATATACGAAAATGATGTCTGGTAATTGGTAATTATTTTAACAATCAAAAGTCAAGTTTTCCTATTATTAGTGTATTTTTTTTAGCACAAAGAGAGCTAATGAGATTATAAGAATCCTCAAAATGAATGACGCATAAGGATACTGCCACTTGCAACATTTATTTGAACAGTTTTTGTTAATTCAAACATTACACTAGCTACTTGACATTTTAATTTCTTTTTTCCCATGAACTATCTCTTGGAATTTTTTAATTTTCTGAAAAGGGGAATGATATTTATATTTTTAGGACAAGGTCAGAAACAGACACACACACTAGAGATAGAAGATGGTCACCACGATTCATTGGGACGTGCCATGCACACTCTTGACTTTCTCCTCCTCTTGGCCTATAAATAATGCTGCAGCCTTCTTCCTTCTCCCAAACTTGATAGATCGATTCCCATGGCGCTTCAGATTTCTGATACAACCAATCCCATCATCAGACATCATCATCATTCTAGTGTAACCATGATAAAAGAAAGCCTGCAAAAACAAGAGAAGTATATTGCAGTGGATCCTCTGTCCCTGAAACAGCAAGAACCAGCAATTGTTCCGCCACCATTACAGCCTCCAAAGTTCAAGTTCTTGAGCATCAGCCGACCCAATTCCGCCACATCCTCTCCCCGCTTCGCTTCCATTCTCTCCAAAATGAAATCCAAAGTTGACAGCCTAGAATCCCCGCCATGCCCCGCTCAATCTTACTTGCACAAGAGCAAGTCGTGTGGCGAAGGAAGAACACACCCACCCTCAGATGATTCTGAGTTTGATCTTTGGTCCGTCATCAAACACGATTCCACCAATATTCATCATGGTCTTGGCAGCTTCACGAAACCTGAAGCCGTGAAAGAAAGTCCCGCGAGAAGAAGTAGCAAGAACATGGATCCTGCTCCTGCAGGTAAAGGATTCAAATGCAGCTGTCTTTACATTCCAGGGTTTGGAAAGGCCAAGCCAGTCAGACCTAAAAAACAAGGATCACATGATGGAGTGATATCAAGAACAGTTTCTTTGGAGATATTTGAGTGTGGCTCGTGGGCCCCATCACCCAGGGCCATAAACCCAGTAGTACTGGATCAGGTGGAGGGAAACGACTCTGTAAGTTCCTATTTCGACTTGCCGTCGGAGTTGATCAGATGTGGCGGCGAGGATGCGCATTTGCCGGTTGCGGCGGCTTTCCTGTTCGATAACAAGGACATCAAGGGAGTGCTCAAAATCGGTTCCCCAAGAGGAAACGACGGCGGCAGAAAGTCAGATGCATCGCCTCGCCATGTCCGATTTTCCACTCCGGCATCTCCTGCATCGTCGTGCATCACTCCTCGATTGCGCAAGGCAAGAGAAGAATTTAACGCGTTTTTGGAAGCTCAAAGTCAAAGTTAGTGCCTGATGATCACTTTGTCTGAGGCATGTTAAAGTCAATCGTTTCTTTTTCTTTTTGAATTACAATCTCTAAGATCCCTTCTCGACAGCTTTTTTTTTAGAGCTCATCCCTTGTAAAAAAGGGGTAGTGACTTTCATCCGGAAAAGAAAGTTGTTACATCAGACACTCTTATAATCTTTTTTATTTTTATTAACTAAAGTATATTTTTAGTTCTTTAAGTTTATATGTATACTTTTGGTTCTAAAATTTTAATACCGTTAATGTTGTTAACGGAAAATGCAAACTCAAAAAATAATGGTATAAGTTTAAGTGATGACTATGTAATTAAATGCTATTAAGAATATGAGAAAATTAAAAAATATATAAAATATGTGTGATTAATTGTTATTAGTTATCACTTGTTCATTGCGTCAGCAATTTCCGTTAGCAACATTAATGGTGTTAGAACCAAAAGTATACTTTATAAAATTAAAGGACCAAAAATATATCTTATGTAAAACTTAAAAGACTAAAAGTATACTTTAGCCTTTTTATTTTTATTTTTTCTGAATTTTATCTCCACTCTTAAATTAAAAAATAAATAGTTAAGATTTAGTATTTTGAAAAACTATTATCATAATATTTTAAAATGGATTTGTATTACAAGTATAGATTGTGCAGATCATATTTTAACATTTTAAATTTATTTATATATATTTAAAACAATAATTTTATAAAATATGAAATTTAAATTATCTATTTTTATAATTTGAAGGTGGAGGTGGAATTCTGAAAAAAAAAAAGACCAAAAAATATTATGAGAGACCTAAACCCATAATGTTAATGCTCCCTCCTCTTGTTATAGGTTTTGAATTTGTAAATGGATGTTTCCTGAAATATAAATTTTCATTTTAGGTTTGTCTAAATATTTTATATTTTATCATTATTTATTGTAATTATTCTCTCTCATTTACCCTCTTTACCTATAAAGGTATAATTAAAAAAAATAATACGTATTTATTACATTTAACTAATTTCAACTTCTTGTTAATTAACGCTAGTCATTTGCGTAACTAGAAACAGGATGAATACTTCTGAGTAGCGTCTTCGCTGGTTGACTCAATTTCATTTTTCTTTCATTTTTTTGGCCCAACCGATGAATAATCGCTCTCCAATGTGATGTAGTTTGAATTGCCAGCTTAGTTGTTTTCTTCCTCTATATTTCTCTCTCTCTTTTTTTAATAGTTCAGATCACTCCTCCTATCTTTAATTTAAGAACCATTTAACTATCTTGTAAAAAAAAAACCATTAAAATAATTTAATTAGATTAAAAAGTTACTTAAGTTAACTAATTATAGTAAGTATGTTATTTTCCTCCTAAAATACACTTGTTTAAAACTAAATTTCTTAAAGTCTGGTCGAGTATTTGCTTTTTTTATTTTTGTTTCATTCTTCAAACAAACGTGAGAATTTTGTAAAGATAGGTAATGGATTTCGCTATAATTTGCCCTTCTCCTTACTTAATTCAACTTTTAGATTGAAATTTAAGTGGTTTAGAATTAATGTTTTATAAAAATATTAATAAATAGATAAATGTAAAAACTGTTAAGTTTTATTAAAGCCTAAAATAGAAAATATTTTAAAAATTTGATATTTAAATTCATAGTAATTTGACTACTTAAAGTTTAATAGAAGAGGTTAAGCAGGTCCAAGGAAATACTAGACTGGATAGAGATCCAAGTTTTTGGGGTTAAGCCTATATAAAAATAGAAACTTGATATTTATAAATTCATGAAAATTTTACTGCCTAAGCCATGGAGGAGTCCCTAAACATAAAATATATATAATTGCGTGTTGGAAAGGTGAGATGTGGGAGATTTTTGATGAAGATTTACGCAAGGATTCCTAGTTTGTAATACTTTTAGTGTTAGTGCTCATTTAGATTAACTTTTGAAAATAATTTTTGAGATTTACGAGATAAATATGTGAAAATAGTTTTGTCTCCGTTTATACAAACTTAGGTTTAAAACCAAGGTTTGGAAAGTTTTCAAACACTACCCTACACATGTCACTTAATATATAAAAAATCATACCCATTAATAATATACTTCAATTTTCTTTTTTAATGCATTTTCAAAGTATGAATTTTCTCCACATAACCTTATTCATCCACTACATATTCTCTAACCTTTTTATTAAAAAAACACTACTCCTTTTTAAATATATTTTGTAACATCTCAAAACCTATTTATTGAATTTACAAAGAAATTCAAGAAAATTTTAAAGATTTCCATGAGTATTAAAATTAAAATACATAAAGATCACAATACATTGATATATGATTTTTAGGAGAAAAAGGTAAATGAAGGAAAATTTGAGTGAACTGGAAAGACAAATTCATTGTTAAATAGTCACAACATGTCACGATCCATAAATTAACTATTTATTGGTCTATTTTGTTTCGTACTACTCTTTTAACACCTAGCAATATCACAATATAAAATAATACCTATGATAATTTGTTTCTCACAAATTAATCATAATAAATTTAAATACTAATCAAAATTAAACATCATATAGCCTTATATAGCATTTTGAACTTATAGTTATTTCTTTGGGATTTACAATGCTTCCTGCCTCTTTCCTTCGCAAAATATTGCCTTGGACATCATATAATTACTTTTGATATTTACTTACAGTAAATCAATGCATATTTTCTAGATGGCTTCAAGTTATAATGTAGCATTTGCTCATAATTTTATATTTAAATATCATTATTTTGATTTGCATCACCAAATATTGTTGTCTTTAATTATTAATGGGGATTGGACATTTTCTAATTAGTCTTTATGACAATTATTTCTTAGTATCATGATTCATAATTTTTTTACACAAAGTTACTAGTCTTTAGGACTATACAAAAAATGTTTTTCAAAATTATAAAGCTATTTTTTTGTCGTTCAATATTTGAATCATAAGCAGGGCTTTAACATGTATAATAATCAAGTCATTTAAGTGCCATAAATTTTTCTTTAGCTATGCCATTAATTGAAATAATAAGATAGTCATTTACTAAAGAAATAATTATTACATGTGATATGACACCAGGTCATTTAATAACATTATAGAGGGTATAATGACTATTCCCCATTCATGAATTTAAAATATCAATTGATTATTGTATACATATATAAGAATGAAGCTTCAACTTTTAAATGATAAAATCATATAATATATATATATATATATATATATATATATATATATATATATATATATGCATAACATATAGTAAGGACAAAAGGTAAATAATTTTTCCTCAATATCATAAATAAGAATATTTAGTTACCCATTAATTAATAAGATAATGACCTCCTTTGGGATGGCAACGAGCACATGGAAACTGCACATTAGATTAATATATTTAATATTAGAAATGGAATCACGGATAATTGAAGCAATGGAAAATGTGAAGTCTTAACCAACAAAACCAATAAACAGGAGTGCCTTTGTGAAAAACAACATCAGCTTCAGCAGGGGATGTTCCAATCAAAAGCCATCGTGACATCGATGGTGATTAGGGGTGAGCAAGTGACCTGCAGCCCGCCTAACCGCTCGTGCTCCGTGATATTTTACCCGCATAAAACTCGCCCAAATTGGGCTTGTTACGGGAACGGGCTACCTCATTACCCTTTTATAGTAGACGGGCGGGTCACGAGTTGAGGCACGGGTACCCCCTGCCCGCCTATGCCCCGTTTATATATGTTTTTTTTAATACTTACTCAGGTTAGACATGCTGAGTGAAGTGAGGCCTGAGAGACTGAGAGTCATGCACGGGTCACGGGGTAGACCAAATTTTCAAACCCTCGTCTCTCTTGTTCCTGTACAGTGCATGCAGTCACAAATCGCTGTCTACCCATCTCTCTCGGTTCCAAGTTACCCAGCGTCGATCTCCATCGCTTGGCCGCTCGTAGTGACTTGTTCCTCTTCCTCTTAATCTCCATTTCTCATTTCGCTAAGAAGCTTGTTGTTGCCAGCCAAAGCCGCTGGTTGCTCACCTCTTCATCCGCCTAAGCCGCTCGCCGCGACTTCTCCCTCTCACTATTGATCTCCATCTCAAAAGCTCAGTAAGTTTTCAAAGCCTTGTTGAATCTTGTATTTTTTTTTTTTTTTTTTTTGCTAAACTGTTGAATCTTGTTGTTGTATTGCGACTTGTGAAGCCCTGTTGCAAGACTGTCTTTATCTCTTTAAAGTCTAGATTATCTTTTGGCCCCACTTGAGATTGATTATCTTTTGGTACCAGACTGTTGACTGTCTATATCTCTTTGAAGTTTGGAAAGTGGAAGTTGCGATTTAGTTTGTCTTTATCTATCAATTATCAAACATTAAAAAAAGTATATATTAATGAGGGACAAGAGATGGTGGGTGGGGTCACTCGTTTGAGGCTCAAGAGTGAATAAATAATCACAACTTCACAATTCAATGTACCTATCTGTATTTACTTAAAGACTGTATCTGTATATGTGATTGTATCTGTATTTACTCACTGCATGTTCCTTTTATTTTATTCCCTTTTGGCCATATATGTATAGGGCACTGGATGACCAGAATTTTATTCTCTTTTCTTTGCTTTTTGTCTTGAAATTAGCATGGAACATATTCCACCAAATAATGTTCAAGGGCAAGATCCAAGTGTTGTAAGGGAAGCTACTCGAGCTAGTAATGAAGCACAACGTATTGATGCCCATGTTGATAATGAGATGACGGATGAGGAACAAGCTAATGATTTCCAACCTAAAAAAAAAAAAAAAAGAGGAAAGAGTCATCTAGTATATGGAACCATTTTACAAGGTTGCCACTAGCAGAAACTAAAGGAAAACATAGGTCAAAGTGCAACTATTGTCCAACAAATTATGCGAGTCATCCTTCGAATGATGGCATTAAGCAATTATGGAGACATTTTGACAAGTGTCCAAACAATCCCAACAAAGTAAATAAGGGTCAAAGCTTATTATCGACTACGACAAATCAAACACTAACTCATCACTTATTCAGTCAAAAGCAAGGTAGAAAGGTTGTTGCTAGGTACATCATAAAGAATGAGGTGCCTTTCCGAGCTGTGAAAAAGGAGGGGTTGACAGAACTTTTGCAAGAATTTCAACCTAAATTTTAAATTCCATCAAGATGGATAGCTGCTAGATATTACTATGGCATATATAAAGAACAAGCAAATATCTTGACAAAATATTTCAAGACTTGTAAAGTCCGTGTGTCTTTCACAACCGATTGTTGGACATCTCTGCAAAACAATAACTTCATGTGTTTGATTGCACATTGGATTGATGATGATTGGATTTTGCAAAACCCCATTCTGAATTTTTGTGAGATTAAATATCATAGAGGTGAGTCGATTGCCAAACAAATTGAGGATTGCTTATTTCAATGGGGCATTGACAAAGTCTTTACGATCACAGTCGACAATGCTTCTGCCAATGATTCTGCAATTATAATCCTAAAAAAGCGTTTCAAGAGTTGGGTTGGTTTTGCAATGGTATGTGATGGAGAATTTTTGCACATGCAGTGTGCTGCTCACATATTGAATTTGGTTATTTTTGAAGGTCTAAAAGAAATGAACAAATCTGTTGAGCTCATCTGACATGCAGTAAAATATGTTAAATCTTCTCCATTAAGGAAGCGTAAATTTATAATGTTAGCTGAAAGAGAACGAGTTCAATCAAAAAGCCTCCTTACCTTGGATTGTCCCACGAGGTAATTTTTTTAATAATTTGTTTGAATGAGCTTTGATATGATAATGTATTGATGTGTAATTGTTTTTCATTTCTATCATGTCATTAGGTGGAACTCAACATACCTTATGCTTGAGAGCACTGTTAAGTTTATCAAAGTCTTTACTCGGATGGAGGAGGAGGATGAAGAATACAAACTATACTTCAAGAAGAAAGTGTCTTAAGCAACCATTCGAGACACTTTTATCTTGATTGATGATTGTGAAGGTGTTGATGAAGAATTCAATGATACAACATCAAGAAGGATTGCTAAAGCTACAATTTTGCCTCCTAGTGCATATGATTGGAGCAGTGCAAATAAGTTTCTTGGCTTGTTAAAGTTGTTTTACAACATGACATTGAAGTTTTCTGGATCAAACTATGTTACAAGTAACACTTGTTTCCAACATACAGTTTCAATTCAAAAAAGCCTTGAATCAAATGCAAGTAGCTCATATTCTCTATTGAATGACATGTTAAGAAGAATTCTATCAAAGTTTAACAAATACTGGGGGGCAGCTGAGAAAATGAATCCTTTAATGGTTGTGGCTGTGATAGTAGACCCTAGATATAAATTGACATATGTCAAGGTTGCTTTTGCTGACCTTTTTCATGAACCAACACAGTACGAAGCTATGTTGAGAAAGATTACAAGTTTATTGTATCGTTTATATGACCACTATTCAACTAGTGTTCATGTTGGGGAATCTTCTTCTCAACCAACATTGGAGCAAGGGGATCATGTTGAGTTAGAACTTGAAGGGCCATTGGCATCCGGTGATGCTACATACCAACAGTTTTTGGCCTAGGCAGATGAAGAGAGTAATGTTGAGATATTTTCAGAGGTGGATAAATACCTTCGAGCTGAATTGGTTGGTTATCGTGATTCAAAATTCGACCTCTTGGCATGGTGGAAAGTCAATGTTTGTAAGTATAAAGTGTTAAGCTTGATCGCACGTGATATGTTGGCTGTTCCAGTCTCTACTGTCTCTTCAAAATCAGCTTTTAGCATCAGGGGTCAAGTATTAGATGATTCAGGAGCTCTTTATCCTCAAAGATGGTTGAGGCACTCATATATGCACAAAATTAGCTATCAATGAAATCACCCAACTTTAATGACTTTGATTGTAATAATTTTGATGAGACTGAAGCTATTGTTATCGGTGTATTAATTTGAATTTCCTATTTTCAGTTATTAATGTTTCATTTCATTGTCGTATTAGTTAATACATATTAATTAGGATTTATCTTCTTTCATTTTGTAGAGGTAGATGCAGCAGGAGGCGAATTCGAGCAATGAACTTTCAATTAATATTGTTTTGTTGATGAATTTTTTATATTTGAAGCATCAAATTTGAACTTCAATTATTAATATTGTTCTATATTTATGTTTGAATTGTGAAGTTGTGATGATTAAAGTTTGAATTGATCAATCTCTCTCTCTCTCTATCTCAATCTCACTCTCGGTTTCTTGCTGTTTTGTGAAGGCCGAAGGAATTATGGAAAATGAAGATGAGTGGAAGAAATATATATATATATATATATATAAAAGGATGCAGAAAGAGTTTGATCGAGAGGCAAGGACCAAATGATAACGACGCTGCAGACCTTCACTTGGCTCAAGAGGCATGGTGCTCTGATGTTACGTGTGTGGACTAAACAGCGGTATGATTTTCTGTTCTTGCTTTTCCGTAGAGGCCGCTGAAATTCTGTGAAGGTGTGATCCTTCGCTGATTTGTTCCTGATACGCGATCTGCTTACCTTACGTAACGGTGCTGGGAAGCTTGGTTAAGGGTATGGGTTGGGTTGATTGCATTACAAAGGGATTGAAGCATAAGATGATCTATTCCTTTGGTGTCGGGTCGAAAGTGTATGCGGGTTATATATGTGTGTGTGTGTGGGCCGAATGACGCAGCTGATATGTATATATGTATATCTTTTTTTTTTTTTTAAATAATGGGTTGCATACATATATGTATATATGTATATGTGATACATATATATACTTCACGTGTTTGCTGAAGTAGTGCTAATGGGTTGCATACATTCTATGCTCTCATGTTTTATTGTTAATGGGCCGAAATGATGAAATGGTTTATGGGCTTTGCTGAATGGTTGTGGGCCGAGACAATTATGAATTAAGGGAGTATGCTGTGCACATGGTTTATAAGTTGTGGCCTTAATTAAAAATCCACATTGAATTCACTTGAGGAACCCATTAATGAAATATTCTATATTTGAATTTATCATTCTTCTAACAATTCATGGAAATTAGGCCTTAATTTCAAAATAGTTAATTGTTATAGTTATTTTAGGCAAAAACTCTTTATTAAATTTAATATAATATTCAAATTTAAATTCCCAAATTTTGGGATGTTACATGTGAGACATGAGAGAGTACCTATATAATGGGGAACCCATGCCTAATGCTTGTATGTTGAATAATTTAGATTGTGTATGAAGGAATTTCAGTGCAATAGCACTGTTATCTTATCTGTCTCTCTCTACTCTGTTCCTATTGTCTCTCTCTCTCTCTCTCTATATTCTCTCCAATTCTCTTAATCTTCTACAAGAACTCTATCATAAACCTTTTGGATTTATATATTTCGGATTAATTAACTTGTTATGGAATTCAACACACATTCTATGTTCACCCACACATGGTCATAATGAATATATTCATTTTATTGATCCGTTTGAATTGATGTTCATGAATGTATATGCTTGAATTAGAAATTTGAAGCCTTCAAAGTATTCCTCAAATGTAATAATAGGAGGGGTATTAAAGGTTGGGGTCCCACTTCAATAATGTTAAATTTGCAAGCCTAGCTCACTAATGAGTACCAAAACTTGAGAAATTTGAGGGGGGAACTGTAGAGAGTTGGGACCCATTTTAGATGATTTATTAACTAGAGTTATAAATATCATACATGAGATGGTAATTATGATTATTTTTATTCTAATTGCATAGACAATGCAGGAGGAGGAAGTGAAAGAAACGTAGGAAGAAGGAATTAATATAATATCCCATTTGATCCTCATGCAATTGGCTTCAAAACATACATTTTACAGGAATGCGAATCCACAGTGGCGCTAATTTTGTCCACAAATGTTCTCTCCAATGTCTTGTGCTGCAGACATCCACAAATTTCCCACGTCAATTAATATAATCGAGAGTTTCCCCAGTTTGGATCCAACGTTTATAAATGTCTCTCATTGCCATTGAAATCAGAATCAATTTATCACCCCCAGTATGTCTTCAGTTGCCATAATTAATATAAGTATTAAAAAAATTGTTAGTAAGGCAAACATGCATAAATGAATATACATACCTCCCAAAGATCTGTGGCTTGCACAAGGCTGTTTGGAGGAATGCCAAGGTCGTCCCAGAAGGCAGTGATGGAGTATCGCCGGGGGCCACGATTCAGCAGCACTGCCACTACTCTGTTCTCAGAAAGAGGCCCTGCCCATATCTGTTCAATACAAATCAAAAAATGCTTTTTCATTACTATGCTTTTCTTATTTATTTATTACCAAAACATTACTAAATTAACGACTTGTGGTTTTATTCCTTGGTTAAATTACACAAGACCTCCCTAACTTTGATCGACGGCATATAACATTGAATATTTCAAAGCTTAAATTTAATCTCATCAATCTTTTTATTTCGTTGTCATGGACCACTTGTCATTAAGTATAATTAATCCTCATTTAAACGTAGGTTGTAATTTTGTAGGAATAGGATACAAAATCAAAATGTGTGGCGTGAGCGTCTGACCTCAATATCACCTTCCATCCTGACTTTTTTGCCTTGCACGCCCAGTGGATCTATTGTGAACAAGTGAGTTAGCAATATTCAAATTACAACACAAGATCACATGAATGAGTTCAGTTCATGACCTTGGTTAACTGCGATGACCTCCTGGTTTGAGATTATCATTTTAGTCTCCTCAGTCATGTTCCGAATATCACACCCCAGAAGCAGTGGAGCCTGCAAACCAAATTACATATATAATATTTTATTTTACCAAGTATTAATTACATATTAAATAATTCACAATTTACAAAGCCATCATGCATGCGAGTGTGTGAGAGTGAGTGAGTACCTTGGAAAGGGCCCATAGACTGAAGTGAACTATATATTCATTATTCCTCATCCCTCCATTTCCCACCTCAAGCATGTCAGGGTCTGCTCATTCATGTACACAAATCTCAAAAAACAAAACACTGAATGAAGGAATAAATAACACAAAAAATCAATCTTCTAGTAATTTATAATTTTGACGTATTTGTAACTCAATCCCAATAATTTAACTTGGTGTGACTCAGTCATTATATGTAGTTTTAATTATTTATTACATTATGTAATTAATGGTGGATCTTGGGATAAATATTTGAAGGGCTAAATATATATTTATTAACTAATTAAAAACCTTATATTAATTTTTAGATTAACAAAAAAATTGGGGGGCTAGAATTAAATTTTACATTATATTAAATTTTTTAAAAAAATTCTAAACATTTTTCTTTTTTTTTTTTTGGGGGGGGGGCATGGCCTCCATATAAGCCCTCTAAGGTCCATCTCTATCTGTAACCCTTATATATGTTTTAGAAGATAACAAAACAAATACATAATAAAGCGTAGTGAGTAAATTATAAAATGGTTAAAATTATAGAAATTGAGTTGTGTGATATAAGTTAAATTAAGTTCAGGGATTGAGTTGCACTGATTCAAAAAAGTGCATGAACTAAGTCACAACCAAGTTAAAATGTAGGGACATCTCTAAATAAAATTATGGGAATAATATACTAACCATTCCAGCCACCAGGTCTTGCTAGATCAGCATAAACTTCATTCATGTCTGCCCTGGACATCATACTGCCAAACACAAACAAAATATAGCATTCACAGACTGCACTTTTGTACATGCTGCTGCTACAAGACTCAACCACTTAACTTTGCAGTTATAAAATGAAATCATACTCCTTCCATCTGGTCCTTAATATAAGAAATATTTATTTAATTTAGTAAGATTGCGAAAGTTAGTTAATTTACTTAATATGATATATATTTTATTGAACACTTTACTTATCTTTCACAATTCTCTCTCCTCACTAATTGTTGTTAAATGAGCATAGATACTTTTTTTTTTCTTTTTTTTTTGGGGGGATTAACAAACATGAAAATATGTTTTCTATTTAGGATCATGATCAAATATCTAAATATATCCTATATTAAGGACTGGAAAGAGTATTTTATTTATTTAAGAAACTGCAAACACATATGGCATCTTGATTTACCTGTCCCATGAATCGTTGATGTCATTAGTTGTTCTCCAGCTATTCCCCACATTTGCACCCCACAAAGCAGGGTGCAAATCTCCCCTACAAAACACCAACACAAGCAATAAGCATATGATGTAAAGTTAGAATTAGAAACTCATAAAAATATGAAAAGAAAAATAAGAGAATTAATCATATATATATATATATACCATTCACATAGAGAGAAGAAGATTGGACGGCCTGCCTTTAATAAAGCTCGAGTCATAATTGGGTATCTGGATTACACAGAAACATTACACAGGTACTGTATGATGCTATTCTCATACTCATCAAGTCGATCCTGAGGCGAATGTTAAATATACATTAAATTATTTGTTTAATGTGTGTAATCATTTTCTGGAGTTAAAAGAAAACTTAATCCACCCACGTGCGTATTGCTACTGCAAAGGAATTAAAAGCGATTATATAGAGGACCCCTCTACCCGACAATGCCAATTGACAGTACTCGTTTGCTTTTTACACCACCTAAATAATGTTGATGAGAATCTTATTGTCCAAAAAACGTTCTCCTGTCACCAACTCCATGTCTATTAATATATTTTATCCCCAAGTATTTCAATTTTGGACGGAGAAAATGTGAATTCCAAATAGTAATAAGTAGTTTTGGAGTAAAATTTAAATTTTCATCTAAAATTATTTTAAATTGAGATATAGATAAAAAGAAGGGAAAATACAGCATAAAAAACAGAGGGTCACATATCACTAATTCACTATCATCCGTATTTTCTACTCTAATGTTTTTCTCTTTTTTTTTTCAACACTTTGCTGAATTCATAATTTAAAAGATCAATTTTTTTTTCCCATTCCACTTCATCGGGGGAAAAAACTCCCATGATGATTTAGTTTGTATTGAACTTTCAATTTCTTGTTGGGTTCCATGCCATCAAAACCGGATATCAAATGGAGGGGAAAAAAAAAAAAACCTTAAATTTAGAAAGACCCGATTACGTACAACTATTAAACTATATAGATCGATTTTAAAAATTAAACAAAAAATCTAAAACCTGAAAAAATAATTAATCAAATATGAAATACAATATGCAAAATAAATACTTTCTGAATACCTAACTGTTGGCCTTGATCCCCCATTGTTACAGTTATCATACTTCAAGTAATCAATACCCTGTTAACAAAGAAATGGGTACCAACTTAGTCATGAGTGTCTCAAAAATCAAATTTATAAGAAAAAAACCAATAATTAACTCACATTTATACATAAATATACTAGTAAGATACAATTATATGTTGTTAAGCAATGAAATATTATAACAATTACAAGTAATTTAAAATGGTGTGATTGACCTAATAGTATACAAAGCATAATGAATGTTCTGTCGCTATTGAAATGAAAGTCGAGTAACAGTTCAAGAGAAATTAAAATTAGCAAAAGCAATTCATACCCATGATGCAAATGTTCTTGCATCTTGCTCCTCGTGATGAAGTGAACCAGGCATCTTTTTGCTACAAGTAAAATACCTGCAAAATTTGCTCCCAAAATTAACTTGTGACCCAACAGAGAAAAAAGAAAGAAACTCTATATAAACCAGAAATTTGTTGAATAAGGTTTGGATTAGTATAATAGTATTATATATACCCTGCATCCGAATAAATTCCAAGCTTGAGGCCCTTGCTGTGGACATAATCCGCAAGAGCTTTAATTCCAGAAGGAAAAGTTGACTTCTTCGCCACTAGATTTCCCTGTACGTTTGTCAATTTATGTCTTAGTTCCATAAAACAGAGTTCACTTATCAATGGTTTCAGTGAGAAATTACAGCTCAGGGAGAAAAGAGCAACAGTTTTTGGTAAAAAAAAAAACCAGCAACGTATGCAGTGAATATTTATATATACCTTGTCATCTCGAGATAACTCAGCCCAACAATCATCTGCAAGAAGGGACAAGAACTACTCATCAAGAATAACGCGAAAACAGAGTCGAACTGGTCAACATGAAAGTAATTACGAAGCTGGGAAAATAATTAACGTTAATTTATTTACCTATGTTGACATAGGTGTATCCAAGCTTGGACAAGCCAGTGGCAACGAGTGCATCCGCTGTAATTTTTTATTTTTTTAAAAAAGAAATAATAATAATAATCAATTTAAACGGTTGGTAAGTGAGTCCAAAGGAACTGATCATACTGATTCAGTCATTTTCCCTTATTACTGTGGTCACGGATTCTTATTTGACCCGACATAAACAAAGGCACAAAATTATACAAAAAAGAGACATTATCATTTTTATAGATCACGCTCATCGCCTCACCTTTGTTTTTCATTTAAAAAAAAAAAAAAAAAAGCTAATTCGATCGTGCTATGATAAAAGTAGTATTATATTAAGGAAAAACACTTCTCATGTGTTGTAGGAGAAATGTTTTTATGTCACACACACATGAAATGGTGGGACCCACATGTATATAGACCCCATGAAATGTGTACATGTGGGTCTCACCATTTCATGTGTGTGTAGGAATCTTATTTTTCTTATAACAACTCCCATTATATCATATAAAAAGATATATAAAGAAATTGTAATAAATGTCATCATTGGATTTATGGAGTTGTTTTGCCGTGTTAGGTTAGGATCTATTTTTGACTAATGAATCGGTACCAGTGATTCCATCATTATTAATGAACAATAATATTATATTAATAAGACCAAAAGGGAGAGAATCAAGGATGGAGATTTGGGACCACCATGTGGTAAATAATTGAAATTACCAGGTAAGACATAACACGTAGTCAAGTTTATGACTGCAACGTCAATATGCGTGTGCGTATAGAATTAGAAATACGACACACGCACACTCTGGAAATATATGTCTATTGACTCTTTAGTTACAAAATTTACCAGTCTCTCGAATGATCTTTTCGTCAATTTGACAGCCGAAATGATTCCAACTGTTCCACCTACATAAAGGAAAAGGATTACCAAAATAAGAGAGAATATGGCTATCGATGAAAGAAAGAACACACAGTTACATGCACGATGAATAGATCAGGATATGACCTCCAAAATTTTAAATAAAACTAGGTAGGTGTGTATTTTGGTTATGATTTCTTAAAAGCTAAAAGTGCTTTTCAAAAATACTTTTAATTAACAAATTATAGTTGGATATGATTTAAAAGAGTTTTTTCAAAAAAAAAAAAAGGAAGGTTTTTGGAAAAGGAAGAGAGTTTTGAGCGACAGAAGAATACAGCAATTAAGAGAGGATACGGGAATTGAAAGAAAAAAATACAGTAACGTAATGGAAGATGGGGAAATGAATACAGAGGTTAATGCATATATGGATATCTTTCCTTTCTCCATATCCTGGAGTGAATAGATCAGGACAGAATTCAAACCGGAAGCTTCAAGGCCAAGCTCGTTAGGGATTTGATTACCAAATTAATGCTGCTCTTGGCCATGGGCGATGGCGAAAGTAGCAGAACACCAACACAGAAGATTTCATCATAGAGAGAAGAGAGTTGAATACTGGACTGTACGATTTGATGGCCAAAATCAATAAATGCAACTCTTCAATGACAGCGAAAGTAACAAACAACGAACATAGGAAATTCGATGGGTGAAGCAGAGAGAGAGAGAGAGAGAGAGACAAACCCCATGGGAGGAGTGAGAGCGAGGCCATTAGCGAGGAGATTTCGCCGGAGCTGATCCTCAATGTTGTGATTGAAACCTTTAAGGGCGGAGGAGGAAGTTAAGGAACAGAGGAGGTGGAGGAGGAGGAACAATATCAGAGATGAAAAGCTTGGAGATCTATCCATGGCTCTCGCTGTACTCCTCCACTTCCACTAGAGAGAGAGAGAGAGCGAGAGAGCCTGTTTATCACCAAATAAGAGAGAGGAGAAAATGACAGAAATTGGAGGGACGCACACACTGACACAGATTGAATGAATAATGCTGCGAGTGAGTGGGAGGGACCAGTGAGGCAGCGTCTATTTATATTCAATTTCGTTTCGTGGCTTTGACTCATTTGCCCTTCTGGCTTCGCACACCATTGTGTGTGTTTGGGTCATAAATCATCCTGTTAGAAAAATAACTTTTACCGCTAACCTAAACATACACGAATTCATCTCATCCCATTCATAATGGAAGAAACAAAAAAGTACCAGAGGCTAATGTTGTAAAGTAATTAACAACATTTATTTTTCACAAAATTACACATTAACCCCAAATCATAAACCATGGGGTAAGGGACACTTCTATCTTGAAAGTTTTTCAAGAATCAATCTTGCACCCTAAAAATGGGGGCATTATTGACCAATAACAGCAGAAGCCTAAGAGCTCATTTGGTACAAAAATAATTTGAAAAGGGAAAGGAACTTAGTTAAGGGAAGGGAAGATTGTGAGTGTTGAAGGAAGAAGAGTTGTTTGCTATGAAAAAAATTGAGGGGTGACTAGGAAAGAAAAGGAAAATACACATTTTACTCTCAAAAAGAATTAATATTTATCTATTAATTAAATTTATATTTCAACTCATTCATTAAAATAATTATTGGTGCAATAATTTTAAAATTAAATAAAATGAATAAATTATAATTATTAGTTTCCATGTTTTAATTTAAGATTTTCAAGGGCATATATCTTCTTTCATGCTATAAGGAAGATGGGTTACTGTCAATTTTTGTGAAATCTTATCTTTCCACCGGTGATCGGCTCAAAATCTAAATTCTAAAGAAAATTGGGTATTTAAAAATGTACTAGGGGAGTTTGTTTATCTTCCCTTTCCTTCCCACCTTTTTCATGTATCAAATGGGCTATAAGTTTTTCTGTTAAGTGACAAGCTGTCACTCCAATCTGTGATCATGGCAAAGACGTGGCAGATACTTAGTTGAGGAGGCATGTCCACGTGGTGTCCACCTTCACTTTTTTTTCCAGCTAGGATTTACAAGTTAAAAAAAATTGTGCTTTGATTTTTCCCTCTCTCTTCCTCCTAGCGATGATGGCGAAGACAACCAAAAAATCATTGCCATTGAAAACCCACATCAATCCTTCCATCGCCACCTTCACATTTTGCTCTCCTTTGTTCCTTCCCTTTGTTCGATTTCGACTTCCTTCCGAATGCAAAAAGAATGAAAAATGATGGGTTTGTGATTTTAGATTTAAGATTTAACAGAAAAAGCCCAAAATTTTCTGCAATATTCGATTTCAGATTTAGCAATGTTTTGGTTTTGTGAATATTTTACCCAGAAAAATGTTAAAAAGTGACAACGAAAATGGCACCGCCACCATCAATGGTGGTGGACTGTGATGATAAAAATGGCGTCTCATCACCGAACTTTGTTGTTCGTCTAGAACCCTGCCTTTTGAAGGTAAAGTTAGCATCTCCATATTTATTCCCCCAACCGCCATTTCTTAATTTGATATTGTCACTATTCCGGCGAATTCCAGGAACCCTGTCGCCAAGATCCGTCTCTTCAAATTTCTGTCTCGGCTTTTCTGGAAACATTGGTTAAGTATCGAATAGGGTTGTTAATTGTTAAGCATTATAAAGTTCTTGCTCGCTTTAAAGCTGTCTTTCCCTCTTGTAGATCATGAGTAGTAGGGTTGAGAGGCTTCGAGCAAGATCAAATTGCAAGCCCATTTACAGCATTGATGAGTCAGACGATGAAGCTGATATTTTGCCCAGAAAACACGAGCCAACTCAAGAAAAGTTTGAGAAGATAGTATATTTAGTGAGTTTTGCCTTTTCATTTCAATGCTTTTCAATTCTCTGCAGCAAATCCATCCTCATGTGATCAGTTCATCTGGTCTATGAATAATAACTGGCAAGTGCTCTTCTCTCCTCTTACACATATAATACTCATTATTTTAGGATTAAGTTGTAGATTGCCATCGAAGTGTTACTTAAAGAGCACCGACACAAAAATATTTTAGATGAACTAAAAATACAAATGAATAGTTGAAAATGAAAAAAAAAAACAAAGAACAAATTAAAATAGGAAAATAACACAATGCCTTTGATTTCAATCATTGTTGTTAAATTTATGGGTTGACTCTTCGAGTTTACCGTTTTTACGTTTCTAACTTACATAAATGAGTTGAGTTACTAGTAAACTCATACTAATTGTAAACTCAATTAAACTCACGAGTTTATATGCCGATTTTATATGTTTCTAACTTCTAAAATCGTTTTAACTTACCCTTAAACTTGTATTAATTTTTTTTATTTGATCACGCTCAACAGCTTTATATATAAATTTTATTGAAATTTCTTTGTTAAATATGATAAATGACGAATGGTGATGGATTTAATTTCAATTATTTGGATTTAAAATATATTTAAATCAAATTGTTGTCTTTTTCATATTTTAATTATTTAATTATACACTAGTAATACCTATTTAATAATAAAAGTAAACTCTTATAAGTTTACGATTTGAGTTTATGATACGAGTTTACATCATCATTATGAATTTGTTTAAACTCGTGAGTCTGACAACCTTGATTTCAATTGAACGTTGTTGCTCAATTTGCTATTGGTCGACAGATTTGTCTCAAATTCAAGTTCATCCGCAATGGTCATGGAGGAGGAGGACGGACAACTAGCACAACCTTTCCTCCATCCGACTAAGTATAAAATCAAAATGGAAGGGAAATAAAATTAAAGAACGAACGAGCTTGTGCCTTCCAAGGAAAAGGACGATGAATAGTGAAGTCACTTTGCATTTGAGATCTTTCTACCATTCCAACTTTCAGCGTAGCTTCTAGAAAAACTTCGCGCTTCTCTGTTATACTTCCGCTCTTCGTAAAAAATTATTGATGATGATGAATCGTGGCTCTGATTCGCACTCCTGATTTGAAGCACAACGGTAGAAAGGAGGAAGGAGGGGTGTTGCTAGCAACGATGGTGATGATGGCGAGAGTCTCCGGCAATAGAAGTAACACTTCGTTGACGAATTTTCACCTTTAATGGTATTATTTTTTTCATTTTTAATTGTTCATTTGTAGTTTTGGACCCTTTAAAACGTTTTTGTGTAAAATGCTCTTTATGTATTTCGTTGGCCAGTTTGCACCTTAATCACATTATTTTAAGGAATAGGCCAACGGATGGAGGAGGGAGGAATAAAGAGAGAGAAAGTAGATCTGAAGAAGAAGTCGATTCAGTTTGGATAAGAGAGAGAAAAGAAAAACGATTTGAATTTCTCAAGGGCATGTTTGGTATTTCACATATTTTATTTTGTTGACGTGGTATAATATCTTATATGGCTGAGGCATCTCATTATGTGTTGATCAAAAAATAGTAGTTGACCATTTGTGTCTTTAATGGGAGGAAAAAATTGTCCTATTTTTGAAATTTTTGGAGCAAAATTGCCCCCTAAAAAACTTTCGGGGCATTTTTGCCCCTTAGTCTTTTAAAAAGTTATATTTGAAATTTTCGAGGTAAATTTACACTTCAACAAAAATGACACAGATGGTTAGTATAGTATATTTAGCCAACAAATGGTTAAATTAATTAGAATAACAATTAGTACAAAATTGCTCCATTTTCACACTTTTAGAATAAAACTGCTCCCAAAAAACTTTCAAAATAAAATTGTCACTCAATAACAACTTTTAAAATAAAATTGGCCCTTAACCCAATTATTTATATTGGAGTGGTGTGATCCTATGCATATATGACAGTGATCTATGAGATTGAGATTGGACTGTCCATTATTCTAATACCATACATGAAAAGTTGGTTTCAATCTTGTTTTGTTAACACCATTAACTCTTGTAGATTGAGATGGGACTATCCATTACTCTAATGCCATACATGAGAAGTTGGTTTTAATCTTATTTTGTTAACACCATTAACTTTTGTATAGAAGCTAATGATACTAATAGAACAAGGGTTAAGGTGCAATTTTGTCAAAAAACTATTAGCTTAGGAGCGTTCAGCACAAAAAACAATTAAGGGTATCTTAAATACCAACAAACTTTTATAGAGGAGCGTCCAATACAACGCCGTTAACTTGAGACTAATATCTGTTTGATGAGTTCGCGCAAAAATTACAGAATAGAACCTAGATATTTATGAAACTATATTTAAGCCCAAAAAATTTTAAAAAAATTTATTTTAGTCCCTCCACGTACTTTATATGGAGGGACTAAAGTAAAAATTATAAAAATTTTATGAGCCGGAAGATAATTTTCTAAAATTTTGGGTTCTTTTTTGTAATTTTTGCATGGCCTAAATCCTCTCTTGGTTAAAGGCATTTTTTTGGACCTTAGCCTGACCTACCTGTGGCCTATTAAGGAGGCTTGTAATTTTAAAAATTTTGTAACCAACATAACAAACTACAAGCCTCACCTCAAAACAAGCCTACTTCAAACAGGGCGAAAATATAATTACTTTAAACAGAATGTTAGATGTATGTCTATTTCCGGACTGTTTAAAGTAGGTCTATTTTCACCGTGTTTGAAGTGGGCTTGTTTTGAGGTGAAGCCTATGGTTTGTTAGGCTGCTTACAAAATTTTTAAAATTACAGGCCTCCTTAATAAACCATAGGTAAGCCAGGCTAAAGCCGAAAAAAAAAAAATATAACCAGTGGTGGATTTTGGGGGTAAGGATGGCCCCACAAAAATTACAGAAAAGAACCCAAAGTCTTAGAAAATTATCTTTCAGCCCCAATTTTTTTTATAATTTTCACTTTAGTTCCTGTACGTGGAGGGACTAAAATAAAAAAAAAATCAATTTTTTTGGGCTTAAATATAGTTTCATAAACATTTGAGTCATATTCTGTAATTTTTGCGCGAACTTAGAAAACAGCATTAGCCTCTCCCTAATGGCGTTGTGCTGGACGCTCCTGTTTAATTGTTCCTTTATATTTAAGATACACTAAATAGTTAATTGTGTTAAACGCTCCTGAGCCAATAGTTTTTTGGCAAAATTGCACCTTAACCCATAGAACAATGTCATATGGATTAACAATACTGAGAGAGCAAAATTAAAGGCTTTTAAAATATGCTTAATTTTTTTTACCGCTTTTATATGATATAATGATATTGCTTTATGTTTCCCCTACATAGTCATATAGGATCATTGGAGAAAGAGTAGTAACAAGGGGACGAGCAGTTGGACCATTGTTCACACTTGCTAACCGAAGACAGTAATTTGGACTAAAACTGTGTTTTTATAGTTAACTTGTGCTACCCCAAAGTTGAGCTAAAAGTCAAACAATATTTCACCGAAAACTGGATTTTTAAAAAAATATGACGGTTTTTTTTTCTTGACAAAAATTTTTTAATTTAATGGGCTATATTAAAAAGGATTAAATACTATTTTTGTCATGGAAGTTTACATTGAGGAGTATTGGCTACCTGGAAGTTTTTTTGGTCTCATTTTTTCCCCAAAAGTTTAAAAATGTAGCAATTTTACTCATCAATTAATCTTGACTGTTAAATTGTTGTCCTTCTTTGTAAACTTTCAGGGGAAAATTGCTTTTTTTTTAAAAAAAACTTTCGGGACAAATTTGCTCCTAAAAAAAACTTTCATGGCATATTATTTGCTTCGTTTTTAAACTTTCAGGGTAAAAATGAAACCAAAAAAACTTCCGGGTGACCAATGCTACTTAGAGTAAACTTTCATGGTAAAAATGATATTTAACCCTATTAAAAAATCTAATATATTTTCATGCCATCTATAATCAAATGGTGTTATTTCATTGAAAATTTAACCTACCATAGGGTTATTATAATTTCTAATCCAATATATTCTCATGTCATAAAGTATTTCATTTATATATATATTTTTAAAACAATCTATTTTTTTTATGACAAAAAACTATATATATATATATATATATATATATATATATATATATTTCAACTTTCAACTTTTTTGTAAAACTAACAGCTAGCTTTAAGCCTAAATTTATTTGTTTAATAATAAAGCGTTTATTATTTGGCAAAAATACTGAAAAAACCTTAATTAATTAATTAATTACCAAAATGCCACTAAGGCAAAAGTATTAACCCGTTTGTCCCCCTGTAATCGATTACATGCCTTATGTAATCGATTACAAGGGTCAGATCTCTTTTTTTTTCATTTTTTTCACTATGTAATCGATTACGTAACTGTTTAGTAATCAATTACATAAAATTGACACTATGTAATCGATTACGATGAGTGGCGTAATCGATTACATAAAATGAAAAGGCAAATTTGGCAATTACCACGCGATGTAATCGATTACAGCACGGGCCGTAATCGATTGCATTGTGCGGTTTCAATTTTTTAAAAGGCTCAAGCCACCTGAAACCCTTCATTTTCATTTCTCATACCTGATTAGCCTCCCCCACTCTCCTCCATTGACATTTTCGGCCACAAAGCTTCAGAATCAAGGCGTGGGTTGAGGAAAAATCAAAGATTTGCTCTCATTTACGTTGATTTCGGTAGGCTTTCGGTTTCCATTGCGAATTTGTCTCTATTTTCTCTGTTTTTCTGAAGATATGGTTCATGTAATCGATTAGGGTTGTTTTCTTTGGGTATGTAGTGTTTTGATCATTGATTTGAATTGTTTGTTGTTGTTTTTGAACAAGTAATAGATTAAATTGATGTTTTTGTGCGTTTCAGAAATAATGTGTGTATATTTGCATGTGAAACTGATGTAAACAGTGGGATTGAAGCATAAATTACATGTTATTGTGTTTATGGATGTTGAAGATTATTGATTACGTTTGGTTTGATTGTTGATTGTGCATTTTTCTTTCAATTACATTGTCTCTGTTGACCGATATTGATTATGCATTGTGATTATGCCATTAATTGTGTTTGTTTCATGTTTGTTGATGGTTTATATTGTATCTTTGTAGGTATTTGTTGTCATCATGCCTCCACGCAGACGAGTTGACCCTCAGAGCGAGAGACGTTCGAAGGCACGGATGGAGGGTGATACCTCCGGCTCTCAGACATGGCCGGCAAATCTTCGGTATGGAGTTCTATTGGACAATAATGCAGCATCCCATATAGCATTCGTTCAGCACTTTATGGGCAGAACCGCGATCAAGCCCAAGTCACTGGACATGGCGTTTTTTGTAGAGCAGGGATTTGATATAGTCCCACTGCTGGAAGCTTCACATCTACATGGCTTGGCGGAATTCGTCAGTCCCTACTCAGAGGATATGGTTAGAGCCTTCTACCATAACCTCAGTTACATCAATGGAGTGCTGAAGTGGCGCGTCTACGGCATTGGCATAGTTATGACAGCTACCATATGGGCCCAACTACTGGTATATGATTTTGATGGGGCAGGCACCATTCTGTATGACGGGGATACCAATGTCAACCTGCCTGAATATGACCAAGCCGCTGCCGTTAACGATATCAGGAGGCCTTTGGGTCAGAGAGCCATTTTCACTGTGGGCCAGCTGACTGTGGATGCACGGATCCTTTTCTACGTGTTGACCCATATTCTGTTCCCTCGAGCCTACAATCACTCCAGGGTGTTGAAGGTTGATATCCCGATCATGTGGGCCATCCTTCACGCTAGACCGGTGAACTGGAGACACTATGTTTGTTGGATGATGTCCAAGGTGAAGCAGAATGAGAACGCCGCTCTCCCATTCACCTGCCTAGTCCACTGTATATTGATCCACTTCCGTGTGCTGATGCAGACGTTTGAGATGGTGGACCAGACGTATTAGAATGTTGTACTCGGGAGGCGCCTACTAGAGCAGTGCAAGATCGTTTAAAGTGCACAGGGTGTCTGGATATGCACTGCCGTTGACGAGGACGATGCACCACCTGTTGCCCCCGTGGTTCATCCTGAGGTCCCTATGCCGGATGATGACGATGATGAGGATGCAGACATGGTTGAGCCGGATGATGAATTCTCACTCTATGACATCATGATGCAGATGAGGAAGATGAAGCTCAGACAGAAGAAGCGGTGGAAGAGCCATGTTGACAAGGAGAACGAGCGGTGGTGGTGGATGCAGAGCCGGATGTGCGGGTTGGAGACCGGACTACAGCAGTTACACGACAGACAGGACCAGGAGGCAGCCAGAGAGGACGACCAGGTGCCTGATGTCTCCAAGGATTCAGAGGAGGATGCTGGTTAGATACCTATGTATTTTTTTGTCAGACATGATGTTTGTATTTGGTTCTTGTAATTTTTTTTTCACTTGGTGAATTTGTACTGACTATGACATTTACTTTAGTTATGAATGTTTATGCTTTCAGTTCATATGATTTAAGGTGATGAATTTTGTAAATGATATGTCGTAGGTCCAAAAACGGATATAGGGACATCGATGGACTAAACATAGGGTAGACGTTTAATTGTTGGCGAAAAGACCTTCCCCAAGTCGCATTTGTATGTAAAAAGAAGTTGGAAATCAGTTTGGACATGAATCAACTAGAAATCTATTCTTCACTGTGCTTTTGCAGATGGTGTAATCGATTACACCATTCTGGTATAATCGATTATTGTAATCGATTATACCAGAATGGTGTAATCGATTACACCAACTGCAGAAGCACAATGATAAAGAGATTTCGAGTTGATGCATGTCCAAACTAATTTCCAACTTCTTTTTACATACAAATGTGACTTGGGGAAGGTCTTTTTGCCAACAATTAACCGTCTACCCTATGCCTAGTCCATCAATGTCCCTATATCCGTTTACATAACTATTTGGACATTTGCATTCATGGTTTTCTAAAACAACTAATTATAAACTGAATGTCACAATACATCAACAAATACTAATACACCTAAGTTCACCAGTGTCATCATAAATGCAATACAATTACATAACTTGTCCACTTTAAGTCTGCCTATTCCTCAACGGACACGTACGTATATTATGACCAACTTGCTTGCAATGCCGACATCGGGACTGACTGCTTGACGGTTGAGACTCCACCCAATCCATCTCATTTTGTATCCTCGTAGACTTTGGTCTTCTCTTTCTGCGAGACAAACTTGCATCCGGGATAACGATTGGGCCATCTACTTGTTCAATCAATCGTTCATTGCCTATCGGGTACCAATGTGCAGCATATACCTGACTAATGTATTGCAAGGTGAACACCGGGTCAACATAATCGTAATGGTTCAAATTTTTAGCCCTGCACACTGCTAACACGTGGACGCATGGATACCGTCTTGTTGTATATCTCCCACATCGACATTTGCGGTTGATCAAGTCAACCCACATTGTGTCCCCGACATATGCATCCTCGACCTCAAATAACCCCAATTCTCTGTCATATAGCACCACCCGACACGCGACTGTTTGTTCGTCCATCTTTTGTATGCGGTCTTCAACCTTCTTAGAGACTATCCTACCTTCAGTCATGTGTTTGGTAATCTCAACACGCCTCGTGACGAAATATTTGACAAGTCTACTACATGTGATCTTGACCAATGCGGTGATCGGTAGATTACGTGCCCCCCTGAGGACCTTGTTGACACACTCTGATAGGTTAGTCGTCATGTAACCAAACCTCCTTCCGTCCTCATCGTATGACATGCACCATTTCTCCTTTGGAGCCCGATCAAACCAGGATGAAACATGTGGGTTTGCCTCAATGAACTCTCGAAACTTTATGTCAAACTGAATCTTTGAACTCATGTACCCTGCATGACATGCAAATGCAAACTCATCACAATGGAAACATAATCAATGGTTACAACAAGTAAATGGAAGGTGAAATTTCATACCTAGTGTCATAACTGTTTTCTTCAATTCATTATCCTTAAACCTGGTGTGAAAGTTGCTCCCGAAATGACGCAGGCAATACACATGATAGGCATTTGGAGGCTGTCATCCATGGTGATCTTTAACCGCCTTTTTGATACTGGCGTGACGGTCATATATTAGACAAATACCTTACCTCTGGGTCACATGAACACGTATGAGATCAAGGAACCACAACCAATCATCGTACTTCTCACCAGGAGGAACGACCGCAAAGGCAATGGACAGTAGCTTCCCATCCCCGTCCTGTGAAGTCACAATCAACAAAGTGCCTCTATATTTTCCATACAGGTGGGTGCCATTAATTTGCAGTACGGGCTTAAAGTATTTGAAGGCCTCAACGGTCTGGTGAAATGTCCAAAATACCCTACGGAATATGCACACGTCGGTGTGGACACGCTGTCCATCGAAGGCTTTAAAGGTATCGAGCCTGAACACTGAACCCACATTACACTGCGTCATGTATGTTAACCATTTGGGCAGGAATGCGTACGATTCCTCCCAATCACCAAACAACTTCACAATTGCCTTCATTTTTGCCCTTCAGGCCTTCCTGTATGTTACGTTATATCCATACACACGTTGTATCCTCTCTTGTATCAGTGTTGGTTTAACAGCTGGATCTTCTCTTAACATACCTAATGAAAACATCGTATAGTCCATTAATGTGCTATCAATAAACATGACGAATGACACTGCAACAAAATAGAAAACATACCGATGATGGCTGCACAGATAACGTCTGAATCCAACTGTCTATGGTCCCGAACGAGAGCCTGGTTATGGCAGGTGTGATCTTGACCCTACTTACGAATCACCCAACAGTTTCCATTCTTTGGGACCATTGCCCTTATGTACCAAGGACAACCGTTGGCATGGGTTTGACACCTCATGACAAACCTATGGTCATCGCTTTTCTCAACTATGCCTGTGCGACGAGACTTCACGCAATATAATTTCACGACATGTTGCATTTCAGACTTCGAAGGAAACTGTTGATACAAATAGCATGGATCACCTAAATGCCAACCACCTTGCATGTCATCATCACCATACAACATCTCCGTCTTATCATCACATTGCGCCCAATTAATGCTGGAATAGTGCGGGCTTTCGTTCCAAAATAACTCAATATCAATCCTAACAGCTGTACAAATGATTCTTTGTCAAAACCACTGAATACGAATTACAGATACAAATACAAATTTACTAACTTACTACTACTAACTGGGTCCACATGAAGCAGTGATGGTGAATCACCCTCAACATCAGTGTTTGACGAGTCACCTAATGGAACCACACTGTCAGGTTCTCCCTCCTCGCTGTGAATATCCTTGTCTTCCTCACACTCGTCTTCATGATCCTCCTCCTCCTCTGTCAATCTCAGCTGACTTGATACTTGTAACGGTGCAGATAAACTGACGGCTCTGTCTTCTTAACCATAATATTGTGGAGATCTTGTATGCATGGGAACAGACGATGCTTCATCAGATTCAACCTCAACATAAATCTCAATAAAATTTTGTGATTTTCGATTGTGAAAAGCATCTATAATGCACTCTACATCTTCATCATCACACACATCGTTACTAATGTAGTATACACTATCAAAACCGACAACAATACCCACTTTGGCAATCAACCGATGAATTAAGTGGCTGCAATGTAGCCCTAATTTTCGGCAAATCCTTTCTTTGAGCTGGTTGTACGTGGTGGCCCGATTGATTTTCATCATTTTGGTTTTTCCTTCAAATTGAACACCATCGGGTCCTTCAAAATGCCTCCCACTATGGTAGATTACGGCAACGTAGTCGTTAGAACTTGAGCTCATCCTTCACAACAGAAATTGGGAGCTACAAGGGAGTGGGTTTTAGATTCTACACAAAAACAAAGGTGGATGAAGTTAAACTACAAAGATTACACAACAATATCACATTCAAAGAGGAGAATGACCTTACACTTTGATGGGTCGCACAAAAACCGTCCAAAATACGAGCAACCAGAAGCTTTAGAGCAGAAACAGAGAAATGATAACGAATGAGCTCAACTTGGCTTTTAAAAAACATATTTGTCGAAATGTAATCGATTACACTTTGTAGTGTAATCGATTACATAAAAATTACACTATGTAATCGATTACGCCACTCATCATAATCGATTACATAGTGTCAATTTTTATGTAATCGATTACTAAGCAGTAACGTAATCGAATACATAGTGCAAAAAATGGAAGAAAAAAAAAGAGATCTGACCCCCTGTAATCGATTACATAAGGCATGAAATCGATTATAGGGGGCAAATGGGTTAATACTTTTGCCTCAGTGGCATTTTGGTAATTAATTAATTAATTAAAGTTTTTTCCGTACTTTTGCTGTATTTAAAAGCATATCACAATCCCCCCCCCCCCAAAAAAAATCAAGCATTTACCATTTTTAATAAATGTGTGAAATAAGGTAGGATTACAAGGGATATACTACCCCAAGGCCTCGAGTTCATAACATAAGTCATTTCTTTGACCTCATCATAATATAAGTTATTTCAACTAATTTACTAAAACAAAAAATAATAATTAACACATTAATGTTATCTTAAATATTTTTTTTACTTAACATTACCCATATCAAATGAGGTTGAAGTTGTGAAGGATATTAAAAAAAGGGTTAAGGTGTAATTTTACTAATGAATTATTGGCTCAGAAGCAATTTCGTCAATAAACTCTCTAGTGGACCAAAATTACCAACAAACTTTTAAAAACGTAAAATCTGCACAATGCTGTTTATTGAGGCTAATGTCCGTTTTCTACCTTCATGCAAAAATTACAGAATAGGACCTAAATGTTTATGAAACTATATTTAAGCCCCAAAAAATTTAAAAATTTTTATTTTAGTCCCTCCACGTACAATATGGAGGGGCTAAAGTGAAAATTATAAAAATTTTATGGGACGGAAGATAATTTTCTAAAATTTTGGTTTCTTTTCTGTAATTTTTGTGGGGTCATCCCTACCCCTAAAATCCGGCTCTAGTTACAGGCCTTTTTTAAACCTTAGCCTGACCTGACTTGTGGTCTATTAAGGAGGCCTGTAATTTTAAAAATTTTGTAACTAGCCTAACAAACCACAAGCCTCACCTCAAAACAAGCCTACTTCAAACAGGGTGAAAACATAATTACTTTAAACAGGCCAAAAATATACCTACTTCAAACAGGTTGTTAGATGTAGATCTGTTTCGGCCTGTTTAAAGTAGATCTGTTTTCACCCTGTTTGAAGTAGGCTTGTTTTGAGGTAAGGCCTATGATTGGTTAGGCTGCTTTTAAAATTACAGGCCTCCTTAATAAGCCACAGGCCAAGCTAACGCCGAAAAAAAAGGCCTGTAACCAGCAGCGGATTTTGAGGGGTAGGGATGGCCCCACAAAAATTACAGAAAAAAACCCAAAGTTTTAGAAAATTATCTTGCCGCCCCAAAATTTTAGTCCCTCCATATAAAGTATGTGGAGGGACTAAAATAAAAAAAATTTAAATTTTTGGGGTTTAAATATAGTTCCATAAACATCTAAGTCCTATTCTATAATTTTTCCATGAAGGCAGAAAACAGACGTTAGCCTCAATTAACGTTGTTGTGTAGATTTTACGTTTTTAAAAGTTTGTTGGTAATTTTGGTCCACTAGAGAGTTTATTGATGAAATTGTTCTTGAGTCAATAGTTCGTTGGTAAAATTGCACCTTAACCCTTAAAAAAATACAATAAGTCATGTTGAAACATTAAATTACATGGATAAACTCGATAAATAAGTAATATTAATTACTTATATTGTGGATTGGAAGGAGCATTTATAAAATTTATGCTCCATGAATAATTATGTTTGGAATTGGATCATTTTCATGCAGGATAAACTGGATCGTCCGTTAAGATTGGAAGAAATCAAATGGTTCCAGAAATCTAGGTGCCAGTGGATTTCGAAAGGTGATCGTAATACTTGCTATTATAATCTAAAATCTAAGATGAGGCGCAGAAGGAATAAGATTGTGGCCCTAAAAATGAGGAGGGACATTGGCTTGACAAAGAAGAGGATTTGAAGTTCTTAGTGGTAAGTTTCTTTAAGAATCTTTATGGTGATGATAGCATTGCATCTGCTAGCTTATGTACTAATACCAAATACCCTTCAATAGATTTATCTTTAAGGAGTCTTGAGAGAATCCCAATGGATGAGGAGAAGGTCTAATTCCAAGGAACAAAGAAACCTTGAATATGGATCAGATGAAGACCTTTGTATATTATTTAGCTGAGCCAAGATGGAGCGTTTCTGATTTTCCAAGAAACCAAAGACTTCCTTGTTCCATGGTATAATGTCCTTTTGAAAATTTTGTAGCACTAAATCAAAATCTTCACCAGTTAACCACTTATCGGCTAAAAATTCCTCAAAAAGTTCATGCTTAAGCCACATGGCTTCAAAATGAAAAGGCCGAGGCCCTCTGCAAACTAAAGACTCATTACCCAAGCACACCAGGACAGGCCTATGATCAAAAAAGTGGGTCTGAGCCAATACCTGAATATAGCAATCTCCAAAGTTGCCCAGAAATTGAGTGTTCACTAGAGCTCGGTCGAGTCTTTGGAATAGGTGATTGCAGTTGGCCAATTTTGGCCCTCTCCATGTAAATTTTGGGCCAGAAGCACCCAAGTTGAATAGCTTACAGTCTTGAATCCTATCTTGGAATACTTTCATTCACAAGATATTCAAATTAGTCCCCCCAATTCTTTCATTAGCATAAGCAATGTCATTAAAATCGCCAACTACGATCCAAGGAGCCACAATACTATATGCCAGAGTCTGAAGATCTACCCACAGAGCTTGTTTAAAACTCGGGGACGGAACAACGTAGATTGCTGTTAAGAGAAAAATAGAACTATCCTTAAAATCACATCGAAGATGGAAGTATTGCCTATTCCTATGGATTACCTCCATCTCCACCTTCTCTACCCTCCAAGCAGCAAAGAGCCCACCCGATCTCCCAATACTGGGAATGAAGTCTGAACCATCAAAACCCAAGGGGACAAGACGACGAGAAAGGGAATCACTTTCGGTTTTCAAATTTTGCTAAGATCAGGATATCTGGGCACGACTGTTGCCAAGCAAATTGAAGATTCTGGATGAAATTTGTACTACATGCACCACGGCAGTTCCAGTAGAACACTTTAGACATCGAAAAGTAAAAAGGATAAAGAACTAAGGACTGGGCTTGGATGAAAGGCCCACTAAAAACTCAGATGTTTGGGGACTCTGATACTACAAAGACCAACTCTTCCTCTCTCGGATCCTCCCTTGACATATCCATACCAGGATCCAGTAAATCAGGCCCATCCCAAAATCGAGCCACCAAGCCCGTAAGTTTTCCCTTCTCTCCAGGTTCGATCAATCCTACGTTAAAGGGTTCTACCTCTGCTGCCATGCCATTATTCGGGCCTACCAGCAGCTGCTTTTGGTTGTCTTCTTCACGTAAACCCTCTAACCTGTTCCTTGCAGCTTTCGACACCATGTATGTAATCCTCAGAGCATCACCACTTTTTACACCCTTTTGTGCTATCTCTCTTGACCTTTTCTCTTTTCTCAATTCCTGACAAACTAGATGCTTCTTGTTTTCTCCCCCAGTCAACCTCAACGGCTTACTCTGCTTCTTTTTTGACACAACTTTTTTGTCCCTATAGCTCACACTATGCATACGCCGTAAATCAGTTTTATCCTGTGACTCTAAAATATCCTGCACAGCAGGCATAACATGAGTCGAGATGTCCCCCTCAACAGCCTCCCCGTCCTTCGCTAGGACCTCGAATCAAGAGCCACCGTCGGTTTGCCAGAAAACTCCCTGGGCTTTCTCCTTACCTGGTTTTTCTGCCTTCGGGGCTTCTGTACAATCTTCCAGACATTTGCATTACTCACTAGAGGGATGGAATTTAGACCTACAACCTCCCCCATTACTGCATCTCCCACCCTAATCACTTCCTTATTACTTTCAGCCTGTTCCCCTGCTTTCAATGGATCAGTCCCTGCTTTACAGCTATCCTGTTTATGCCCATATATACTGCAATGAGTACACAAGCCATAGAGTCCCTCATAGTCCAAAAAATAATCCTCCCCATCTAAATTGAATCCTGACATCAACTGCTTCCCTTGGTCAACAAGAACACATATTCTTGCATAGTGGCCCCTCAACTGTCCGAAGGTATTGATATCTATTTTGATAGTTTTACCAATCCTATTTCCGATCCAGGGCAATGCATCTCTATCATAGTATTCCAGGAAAACGTTTGGCATTATAACCCACATAGCAACTCTATCAATGGTAGCCCTCAACGGTTGAAAGTTGGGCTCCCATGGTCGGACTGTTAAATAGTGGTCGAAAATCATCCACGGACCACCCATCAAGGGATTGTTATAATCCTCCTTATTAGATAGCTTAACCACAAAGAAACCATTGCCCCACATTGATCAGGCTTATCACACCTCGCTTTGCCCAGAGGGACTACAAAATCGACAGCAAAAGTTTGTAGCCAATGTTCCTTCCCAGCAGTTTAACAATAACTGCCCTGCTCCAAGCCTTATATAACTCTTTTTCATTTTTCCAGAGAAAGAGAAAGTTGGAAAGTTCCTATTGGGGTCTTCATGTATTACACACAACGGCTCATAGTCCTCCCTATCAGCGTTCAGGGGTTCCTTCTCTGATAGCATGTCATCAAACATATCATCTTCATCTACTGCACAACCTTCTAGTTTCTCTTGACTATTTATGTCTTTCAACTTCTCTACAAAAGATTGTCCCACAAACCACTGCTTCTTTGAACCCTCCCCCAATTTCGGCCACTCTTCTTGCATGTTACTGCTCCCTCTATTCTTGCTCTTTTTTGAACTTCTAAGCAGGAGATCATCCTCCTCACTCGATAATGGAATTTGCACGCCCGCCTTACTAGAGAGAACCATTGCCATAGTCACAGTTTACTAAATAGAGAGATAAATAAATATATGGGTCTATGGTTGTGCAGAATTATTATTCAATTGATTGTTATAAAATCTCAAAGTAGTAGGACATTGAGTGTGGTTGTCTGATTACATTTATAAGGGGGAGTGAATCCTTGTGAGGATTACTCTGTAAGAGCTTGTGTAATGATTGAAACATAGTAGAAATCTCATAGACGCTCAAAGGACTAGACGTAAGTCACCATAGTAAGGCTTAACTAGTATAAATCTATGTTCATACTTCAATGATATGTTTCTAATCCTTCCTTCATGATTTAATTATTTATTACAATTGTTTTAATTTTTACAATTCACCAAATTCACCCCATTCTTGAGTGATACATTGCAACTAACAAAAAGGAGCAAGTAACAAAACAGGAGACTAAGGAAGAAAAAGGTGAACAATAAAAGAGGTTGAGGCAAAAAAAAAAAGGTGAATAATAAATAATGAGTTTAACAAATTTCATAATAGGATTCATAAGTTTAGTAATGTTTTTGACAAGTCTTGTAATGAGATTAACAAAAGCGTTTTCTGATTAAAAAAAGAAAAGACTAAGGAAGAAGAAAGTGAACAGTAAATAATGAGTTTGATAAATTTTGTAATGAGATTAACAAGTTTAGTAATAGTTTTGACAAGTCTTGTAATGGGTTTCACAAAAGCATTTTCTAATTAAAAAAAGAGGCTGAGGAAGAAGGTGAACAGTAAATATGAGTTTGACAAGTTGCGTAATGAGATTCACAAGTTTAGTAATGATTTTGACAAGTCTTGTAATGAGTTTCACAAAAGCATTTTCTGATGAAAACATGTAAGTCATGATTCACTAACATTTGTTAATTTCATTACAAGACTTATCAAAACCATTACTAAACTTGTGAATCTCATTATGAAACTTGTCAAACTCATTTTTTGTTGTTCACCTTCTTCTTCCCCAGTCTCTTTTTTCAATTAGAAATGTTTTTGTTAATCTCATTACAAAACTTGTTAAAACCATGATTAAATTTGTGAATCTCATTACAAAATTTATCAAACTTATTATTTATTGTTCACCTTCTTCTTCCCCAACCTCCATTTTCGTCCCCTTCCTCCTTTCACTGTTCTGAGTCCCCTTTCTCAGCCTTCTGCGTCACGACTCTCATAGTGAGTAAGAAGGTGGTGATGGTTGTGTTCTTTAGTCATGGCGCTTCTCATGGTGGAGAGAGAAGTGATTGTGGCGGTGTTCTCCTGTCACGGTGCCTCTCGCGGTGGAGAGAGAAGAGTGAAAGGAAGGATAGTATAGTCTTTCATCCGAATATTCAAAACTCAAATTCTTACATCATTGCCTCTCGTCCTTTTCCATTTTCAATAGGCATTTTTGGGTTTGGAATTTTATTTAGTATTTATATGTCATTCTCCCAATATAAAAATTAGAACACTTTAGACATCTTTAACAATGTATTTTTAATTAAAAGCGACTTGCATTATCAACTTAAGGAAGTACCGTAGTACTAATCTTTGATGCAATACAGCCAAGGTCTTGCTTGAGAGTACCCCTTAATTCTACATTAACTCCCAAATGCAATTCTACATGCATTAATTTCTCTTGCCACATCAACATTCATTGATGCCAAATTAATATCATATGGATAATCTTGTAAAATTTCATGACAACATTTTGTCCAAATGAACGACTCCCTTCAGTTCTTGTTAACTACTTTTCATATATTAAAGACATTAGTTAGAAGTAAATTTGAAAATGGGCGTTTAAGACAAGGGCGCTTTTGAAAATTGGTCACCCATGTTTCATTAAATTTTTGAAAGGAATCTTGTCTTCAATGTATCGATACTTCAATGTATCAACTAAGAATTGAACCATTGACTCCTCGTTCAACAAGTCTTGATAGCATGCTTATGATACCTTGAACTCAAACCTTTGCTTTTAAGAGAAATCTCTGAGTATTTTTGTTACAATATGAACAAATATAAAAGAATGATTCAGAAACTAGGGCTTGCCTTTTACTATAGTAGTGGAGCTCCACAGTCTACACCTCAGCCACGGAAAGAATCTAACTGTATCAAAAGTGCACTCCACCACTACAATCTATGGTTTACACAAATTTCTTAACCGAAATATCTACCTTACAAAGGCATCAGGAGGAGCTTCTTCGGGAATCTGTAATAAGAAACAAACAATAGTAAAGATAAGAAATACACGGCAGGATATATCAGACTGAATCCCATCACTTCAATTTTTTTTTTAAAAAAAAGAAAAATTCAGTCATATAATAAATCAAGATCACAAATATTTCATAAATGTTCGAGTGGACGAAGCCAACGAGCTTATAGCTCATATGGCAGCTTAAAATTTATATGGCCATGATGTCAAAAATTCCATCCTTGTTCACTCCTTGCCCGCCTCTTACACTTGTAAGCGTTGTGCCTTTTTTGTAGCACAAAAAAAAAAAAGACACGAGTTAATCTCCATCCTAAATATAAGATATAGTTTTCATATTTGCCAACATTTTTCTAATTTACCCCTATTGATGCTCCTTCAATAATAATTAAAAAAGAAAGGGAACGAGGGAATTAATGAAGATAGTTAAGGTGTTTTAGAAAATACATGTCATATAACCTAACTAACTTGATCTAATCAAATAAGGTAAATATCACCGAGGGAGTACCTCTCCAGGAATCCATTTCTCTTTTAACCAAATACTGGTATCTCCAGAGACATTCTCATTGGACTTGCTTCTGCAGGAACGGAACAACTATTAGATGGGAGCAAAATACTTCTGACTTGCATATAATGCTAAAGCAATGTAAAACGCCACAAAGATCAACATAGAAGGTTGCTTTAACATAAAGGTTAAGGTTCCAAACAATTCAATATAAAGAGAAGTTTGGGAGTTCAAGTTATACAAAAGTTCAGTAATTCCATATGTTTTCTCAAAGTTTATTCACTCTCCCAGATTTTCGTCTAGGCGCAGTAGATGGTCTAATGAGATGAATTAAAGGCATGATAGATTTCAGAATCATGTTTGAGAAGGGATTTGAAACGAAGTTGATTGACTTTTGTCAAAATAATTAGGGAGGATGATCTCTGATATGAAAAGATATCTGGCTAAACTTTACTCTCTTGGCTCAGGTACGCTTGCTACATGGTTGTTCGTGCAAGCCCTTTACTTTAAGGTAAATAATTAGAATTATAGTAATTTATTTGGCTAAGAAATAAAAAGTCAAGTGAATTCATTCACAGGAGGCAAAAGGCTAGCTAATGGTGCCTCCTACTACTTTAGAAAGGCAGTTAGTTAGCTAGGGGACATTCTGGTAATTAAAGACTTTGGAGGCCCTTTTGCTTTGCCCTTTCAGAATACCCACTGAATTCTCCTTGGACAGGGAACGTCAAATAATACATCTTTTAAAAGTTGCCGAAAAATGAAATGCACAGCACAACTAAAATGGGCATGTGATGGCCAGAAGCTACCACAAGTCTAAAGTGTTGAAGTCCATAGGGGCATAGGTAAAGAAAGGCGTCAAAAGCTGGGTTATCTGTTGATTAGGCGGCTGGAGGGTTAGAAAATTTAAATGTGGTGTTGAATCACTATTTCCCCTTATTGATATTCTCCTCTAACAACCAAACTCTCTTCCACCTCATATCCCATATGACCAGCTAGTTACCCATGCCTTTTCTATTTTCTACCCCTCCAGCCATTTCATCAACAGTTAACAGCCACCCTCCCTATCCTTCTCATACGTCTTCAGCACCTAATGCTCAGCAGTCAGCACCCATCAGCACCACAATCAGACAAACCCATTCAATGGGCAGAGTTATAATCAAGTCAATCTATACATTCTTTTTCCATTATATTATATGTCCCCGGGGAGAGGCAGGAGATAAGATTGAACAATTTTTTGAATGCAATGATATAGAATTAATTGAACTATGCTTTCTTCTTCAGAAACATAAAAAGTTCAAAAGGTGGTATGGTCAAGGACTTACGACAACTGAACACCCATGCTTGCTGGAAACATTGTATCAGAACTAGGGCCATTGCTCGCAATAAATGATTGCAGTGGAGTAACACTGGGAAACTTTGGAACTACTGCTGATGTGGGAAAGACGTTAGTTTGGTCATCTGCAATGCCTCCGCCAGTTGGGTTCATCACATGGGATGCCAACGGATTTCCTGAATGTTGATTTGGACATTAGTGATCAAGGATACGTATGGGGGAAACCACAGCACACAAATGAAGCCACAGTGATTCTAAACTGAAGCAAACTTATACCTCTACTTTCAAAGGAGATAGGTTGAGCCAGAGTATCTACTGGGGGTGCAGAAGGCCTGAGAAAAATGTTCCAAAGAAGTTACCATATGCCAGGAGCAGGCGATAGAACAGAAGTCATTATGTGTGAAATGCCACATAACTTGGAAGAAAAATAGCATTGAAAAAACATACAGATAGGAGATTTCATCATTTTTCCATGGCTATTTTACTATTTTCCTTTGAAACTTGGCTAAAATTGATAAATCTCCCAAGGATGAGATTAGATCACTTACCTTTCAAAACATCATTTACCTTATCATTTTATATAGTAATGGAAATCCATAGTTGCAACTTGCAATCTACAAGCAAAATGAGATCCTAAATATCTACAATAAATTTAATAAGCATCATTTACCTTTCAATACCCATGTTCAATGATGTCCCTAGTTGACTAAAGCTAGAGACAGACAGAGGATCATTATATTGTGAAGTCCTTGAAAATGGGTTTGCATCAATTCCAGGAGATTGATACTTATCACTTGTAAGAGAAGAACTCAGCTGTATTTTGTAAGGTTCACGAATAAGGTTCTGAAACTCCGCTAACTTGGAACTTAGTAGATTTCTCTCTCTCTCAACCTGTAACCGCATATTCTTTCAGTATATGGACAGAATGAATGGCATTTAATTGGAAAGATCAGTACTCATTAGAAAATCTAAGGTACAATAAATTCATCGGCAATTTAAATCAAGAGTTCCCGAGGAAAAATAGCAGGAGGCAGAATTTCGAAACTGCAAGTCTTGAAAGTGTCTCCTTCATGGTAAATATTCTTAAAAGGGGTTAGTTTTCTGAAATTCTTCCAACATGAAATGAGCAAAAAGAATATTCAGATAACGAATTTATTGTGTTATGAAATACAAAAATTGAGGTGCATGCTTAGGTAAGATTTTGAATTACAATTTCAAATAAATTTCAAAAACAACTAAAAAATGTGATTTCAAACTGAGCTGAAAATTAAAAAAAAAATGGATATAAATTTAGATATCAACAAGGGTTAGAATGTGTATATACTGGAAAAACTGCTTTTTAGATTCACAAGGTCCAGAGTTCCTGATAGTCCCCTTTTGGCTATTTTATGGTCCACCAACATTTTGGGTCCTTATGTACAAGGTATTTTGCATGCATTCACAAGATTTATAAGGGTATTTTAAGGGTATGGCTTTTAATGACAGTTACGACTCCTCACTTGAAGCATCTAGGGGAAGTACTCCATCTGCTGAAAATAATCAACTGCAGGTTAATAGAAAGATATGGCTACTTTGGCAAGAGTAAATTAGTCTAGGATGTCCAATTAATAGTTTTTTTTTTTTTTTTTAATGAGCTTTAATGTAATTCCCAGTCTAGTATATTTTTATTTTTGAATGTTAGATGATTTTGTGGGATTAGACGAGACATGGTCAAAGAGTACCATATATATGGGATTGTGGATGAAGTTAAGGGAACATTTTATTGACATAGCTTTACGAGTTGTTAATTTAATTTTTGTACCGAATAATAAAGCAATATTAGTTATAAATGGCCAATACACAAAGCTCCCACCAGGTGGGGTCTGGGAGGGATATATAAATTAATTCAAATATCTTGAATATTTGAATTAATTTACATATGATCCAATTGGTTACTGTTTATATGTTGGAGTCAATGCCAAGACAAATTTGACTCCTAATGTCTCTCATCAAATATTAAAGATGAATTAATTCAAATATTCAAAATCCTAATAACGTTGAGTCAACAATAAACAAATCCTAATTGAGATATTTATAAATAATATCTCTTTATTATTAGTAACAAAGATTAAATTAAGAACTCCTAAAAATATGCTAACAAACTAATCCATTAAATCCATCCACTTTCAACCCCAATCCCATTATATACTCTATCATATGGTTGTGGGCTGTGGCCAACAACCCTTCTCTAAGAATGTATAACAAAATTGTAAAAACAGAGTTTCTGCATCGAACCAGTCTGACAGATGACTAAAATTTGAGATATTTTTTTAAGAAAAATAACACTCTTAAGTATTGAAGCATATGCAATAGAAACACCATACACAACAGAGCCTACTCTAAATTTAGACACAGTAAGGAAATTTAAATACATCTGATGCAACTGTTTGCAAACTACACCATTACATCGAAAATATGAGGAGAGAAGATTTTCTAACCTAAAAATCTGCAACGATATTAATATTAATCCTATAGGGTACAATTGTCCAAATGAGTGAGGTGAGTTTGGAAAAGACTAAATCACCAAATGAGATTTTTAGATGGAACTTTTCAGCGTGATTAATCACAAATAACCAGAGTGGGAGTGATAACTGTAACATTTAATGACTTCATAAACTTAACTGTCAACTTACAATTGATTGTAATGTCATCCCACGATTAGCATCGTCATATGCAGCTGCCCGCAATTCTTCATAGCTAATATCACCAACAATGTCACAAGGACCACTGCATTCAAAAGGTCAAATTTTAGCATAATAGAAACCAACAAAAGAGAATTGGGGAGTTGTTTCCTGAAGTATACTCAAAAGAGAATCAGAGTATTGTTTCCTGATGTGTACTCTGAAAAATGTAATCTATCATCATATCCGTCAAACTTGACTAGGAAAAGGTTATGTTATGCCTGCAATGCACACCTTTCATTTTAGCACAATAGGAACCAACAAAAGATTTTCGTCAATTCCTAATTCCTTGGGGATTATCTTGTTCATCCATAGCCCTTGATTATTTCAACTTCAATGTTTTATTCAACTAAACTTTTTTCTATTACAGTAATGATATAGATGGTCCCTCCCTTCTAAGTTCCCTATTTTGTTGAAGAGGAGGCATTTCATACTAATTTTATACAAAACTATATAGAATGGATATGATAATAATGCTTTACTACAACTACGGAAATGTCCTGATACTTTGCAACAAATGCTCCTATGTCTACAAGGGTTTAATTTAATAAGACTATAAGAGTATGTTTATAACAATCAAAAAAGTTATTTCTCTCTTCTGTTGCAACAGCAGGTTATTATGAGATATATGCTGAGAAAATGACATGGAGAAGAGCAGAGAGAAAAACAGGGCGAAGCCAGATGCATCAACTTAAGAAACACTCACATCAAAATGTGTGCAAAACATGATATACCTCTCTTTGTTACGGGACTGACAAAATAATGACACTTGTCACTTGTCAGCCACTCAAGATGCAAGTTTATTAAAAATTCTAGCCCTATACGTTAAGAGTAACAGCAAACACCAAAGCTTTTCATACCATAATGTATAAAAATAAGTACATACCCTCTACAATGACCATAGCATGTAAGCTTCCAAAGTGTTTTCTCATGCTCAAAATCGTCTACAATCTGACGTTTGCAAGTTTCAGGATCCGTGCACCTTCGATGACATTATGTAAGATTTAGTGTATACAATGTAAAAGATAAAAGCAAACCTAATGCAAAGCATATAAAAAATATTTTATCTGTTTTGTAATAAATTGTGTATATGGCTTCACTTTGGCACTGTATAATGAGTATTTTAAAGGAAACACTATTTCCAATATACAAAGAGACTGGAAAGCACTGTTTTACACAATCAATGAACTTGACTCCTAGGAGAGAAGAAGCTGCTTAGTTTTCATAAAAGTACTAAATTTGAGACAACCAGGTGTTCACCCAAGCTTTTGCAAGACAATATGCTACCTTATGACAGTAGCAAAAGCGCATTTCAACTAACAGAAAGAAGTAGAAAATTGGAACTTCTCCTTGGAAGCAAAAGATAAGCAGAAAATTATTTTTTGAAGACAAAAATACCCCAGTCAATATTATTAATTACCATAGTTCGTAATTACCTTTTTAAAAAAATACACATAGATTTCTTGCCCTTTTAAATAATTGGACCATAGAAAACCCTGCTTTATTTTAAACATTTTAACATGTTTTCCTGCTGAACTATATCTTATGCTCCAACAAGATGCATGTACTTTCTAATAAGTAAAAGTATAGATATCAATTCAAAGGAACACATACTTTTGATACAATTATTTCCGATGGCAAAGATCTTCTAAACGTACTTAAACATGATAATGAAGTTAATTTTTTGATAGCATGAACTTCAAATTTAAGATTACAGTTTCTATTGAGAATATTTTTGGGGGGGCAGAGAGAAAAGACAATGGTAGTGTAAGATACAACTTACAATTAAAATACATAAAATCTCAAATCACCAAAAATGCTACATCTTTAATATTGAAGATCAGGGTTCAGTTAAGATGAAGGCATGACTGGAAAGTGCTTTATGCATATTATGGACTTTTAGGCCCAATACAAGGGAAAAGGCCCAACAGGTGACAGGAATGTTTTTGCTCCCTGTGTTGACTTGGTGACTCACTATTATAAGTTAGCTGCAGTTAAAATAAAGTTCAGATTGATCAATACTTACTTATGATCTCGAGAATTGGTCTCAGTTGTTCGTGAAGCACTATTTAGGGGTGAGGAAGAAGAACGAGTCCATTTGTTATCAAAAGGCTGGTCAACAAGTAAACCATTATCAATACTAAGAAAAATTGATAAGAATTTGCTTTAATATCATATCATCTGCATATTCTTATGTTAAGGAATTCATAGCATTACAAAGAAAATTTTCATTCAACGTGTGGGATGAATTTTATTAAAAAAAAAAAAAAAAAATCCTTCAACATTAACTACGTACACAGTAAGAGAAAGAACCTTGAACTGGTGTTTGAATTCTGAACTAGCACCCCCAGCTGACTGGGAGCTATTCTGCACACCAAATCCAAAAGGATTGGTCTTATGCTGTTGCTGGGAACCGGAGTGGGACCCAAATCCAAAAGGATTGGTAGTTTGTTTTTGGTGCGAACTGGAGTGGGACCCAAATCCAAAAGGATTGGTTGTTTGTTTTTGCTGTTGTGGCAGACTGTGAAGAAATTTACACCTTTCTCCATACTGGCAGCTGAAAGATGAACACAGGAACCAAAAAATGATTAATAATACCAATATCCTGTGAGAGATATAAAATACTTCTAAAATTATCAGTCAATAGTAACTTGACTGAATAAATGATAGCAAAGTCAGCAACCCGACACAAAACATGAGTCTATATGAATGCACAGAATATGGAAATGAATCTGTTCAGCAAACAAATTAACAAATTTCTGAAAAATTCAGAAAATCAAAGCAGGGAGAAAAGAGACCAATATTCCTCAATTGACAAATAGCTCCAAGAAAGCTTTGACCCTCTTCCCATTAGTGGCCTCCTCAACTTTTCGCAATCATCCTCTTTGATCCAAATCACTGACAAAGTGATACAACTCAAGTTTTTGACCTACTTCCCATGAATAGCAGTTGCCCTTCATAACATGGATTTCCCACCAAACAATAACTTCAGCGCTTAAGTCTTCAATATGAAACTATCTGAATCTACACTTCTCACAACTCCCAAACTTATACATTGCTTGGCAATAAACCAAACATCAAAATCACCATATCTGAACTCAGCCTCAACAAATTCATAAAAGAAATCACAAGTTTTTTCAGTTGTGCCACCCTTGGGCCAAAGAAACCTATGAAAGTATGAACTCAGTAGCAACCAAATCACTGCTAATTAATGATTCGCAATATCAAAATTCGAGGAGACGCTATATGTGATTGCCTTTACAAAGATAGGCCGACAAAGGAGAGAGCAATACGGACTAGAAGATAAATGAAAATGAATCCAAGAAACCGAACTGCATTCCTGGCTTTTGTATGAGGTTTGTTTCACATACTAAGAAAGGATCCCAACCAACGTTTCACAATTGAAATGTTGAAACATAGAGACAAATACCAGGTACCATATGAAAAAGAATCACCTGCCTCGCTGAAAATTTCTGCAAAGCTCCCTGTTGTTACGCATAGCTACTTGCACACTGTACTTCGAAAAAAGTATGCCCTTCAAATTCTCTGTGAATCCCCCCGACGTTGAAAAATGAGTTCTCTTGCCCAGAAGTACCCACCCATTTATTTGTTGTTTTTGGCGGTATGGTTTAAGAGCCGCCCCCTCACGCGCGTCTAAACAAAGCTGGTTAAGTCGAGAATACGGGCTAGTACGGTAATCAGTCAAGCGGGCTTGTATTAAGATGAAGGAGCTGGACTTAAAAACTAACTTCTTAAATGACAAAATGGACCACTTTAGCCCGACCCATTACATTTCAAAATGGGCCAGCTATTAGCCCTTTTTACAATTTAAAACATTTTTTGGTTTTTGAGGTTGTGTTTAGGATAACAATAGAAAAAGTGACTTATTTGTAATATCACTTGCCTCTTTTTTACCCAAAATAGAAAAAGTGGCTTATTTGTAATATGACTTATGCAAGCTTAAAATTGGATAAAAGTCAAATTGTGCAATATGGTTGGATTGATGGTAACATAAACAGCTTTTCTAAAACTGAAACTTGTTTGAAATGGTGATAGCATATATACTTTTGAGATAATTATAAAAAAAATTAAAATCAAAATTACAAAAAAGTAGAAAATGTTAACTCAAAAAATTTTGCAATGTTAAAATATATAATTTAATCAAATAATATTATACAACTAACTGGATCACAGATATCAGACAAGCCACTTCTCAAAAAGCTTAAAAAATAAATTGTTTAAAATAAATGCAACACAAATATTGAAAAAGGCAACTCGTAGAAGATTTGTTGAAAATAAAATGCTCTACTTAAAAGTGGCTTTTTGATAAGCTCTAAAAAATCAGCTTACAAAAATAAGCCACTTTTACCTTAAAAGCACAATTGGACTAGTTTTGTATCAAGGGAAAATATCAGTGAGATCCTAAGATAGAGAAAAAAATATTAAAAAAAAAGTCTCAAACTCAAATCCCCTATCAAAAAAATCCATAGGGACTTTTTTTTTTATATTAATTGTGAAAAGTTATAAAATTCATCTCGCAAAAAAGTTTCGTCGTCAAAATGGCTTTTCATATTATGCTTTATTAGTTATTAAAATGTCCCTATGAAAATCTCGTTATCAAAATAACTTTTCATTTTACCAAAAAATCTTCAAGTTTCTAAAATTATACACACCGAAAGAAAAACTCAGAGAATATTTGATAATATGAAAAGTCATTTTGACAATATTAGAAGTCATTTTGATGAGATTTTCATATGGACATTTTAACAATTAATAAAATCATTTTGATAATAAGTCTTTTTTGATATTGGAATTATGTAACTTATTCATAATTAGTATTAAAAAAGTCTTTAGGGACTTTTTTTTTGTGAGAGAATATGGGTTTAGAACTTTTTTGATATTTTTTTTTCTACCGTAGAACCCTCACTAATATTTTCCATTGTATCAAACATGTTCAAAAAGCTAAAAGCACAATAAGCCCAATTAACATTTTCAAACACAAGATTCCAGCTTATTTAAGCTATAACCAAACATGCTAAAATTTGCATGAGGAAAAGGGGAAATGTGATTACAAATAACTTTTATATTTTAGTACATTAGGTGGAGAAAAAAATTATAAATGTTACGCTCTTAATATCAAATTAATTTATCTTAGTCTAAAATTAGCCAATTTACAATACTAATTTGAGCCATTTTTGGGTTTTAAGGTTGGTTATGCAAGAGAAAATGGGCAAAATGTGATTAGAGATTGTTACGGATTCAAATAAAAGACTCACTAAGAAGTATGGCCCAACAACAACAAATCATATCTGGATCCATATCGGATCTCAATCACCCCTAAATCAAGGAGATCCTAACTGATTAGCTATAATTAGGATCTTATCTATAATCATGGCAGATATCATGGATAAAGCCCATTAATCCAAGACCCAGGGTAAATATATAAATAGGGCCTAAACCCTAGGAGGTAGGCACATTCTCTCCCTAATTTAGAATTCTACCGTCACTATGCACACACCCCACTCCATAGGCGAAAGCCACCAATTTGCACAGTAATCCTTGGCACTAACTGGTATCTATTCCATAAATACCAGGGAGAGTCTCTTGATCCTACATCGAACCACTAACTCATTGGCTAGACACTTGTGTTCTATACTAGAACATTAGCACCAACCGTGGGGACCATAAAATTCAATCCCTGTGACCAACTATGACAAATACCAAAAGCAAAAGCCAAATGCTCATGCAAGAGCAAAATCAAGAACGACATGATCACAACCACCAACAACAGGAAGGCATCCCAAACTATGACACTGTGCCAGTTGATGAGTCCTCGGACATGGATTCCCCTCACCCAGGGCTGATCTTACAGACCTAACACTCCAATAGGCTAACCAATCGAAGCTATCTCAGCAATTCCAGGTTGAGAACCCAGGCATCCGTCTCCTACACAACACGGTGGTATCGTTGTTAAGGCGGATATAGATAATGGAGAAATGTAATCACCTCCAGAGCCAAAAGAACGATCGAATGACCTTGATGCTGGAAGAACTCCTAAAGCAATCACAAACCCCGGTTCAAGGAGAAGGCCGAGATGACTGAAATGTTGACAGACGCCCTACTCAATGGGGGGAATAACTCATCGATAGACTCTCGGATATAATGCCTGGCGTCGACAACGCCATTAGCGGCACCATGGAAATTAACGCAGCAAGCTCGACTTCTTGTAGGTCGCCTTCCTCAGGTTGAAAAATGGAAGAATCTTTTTCATAGTGGGCTTATATCTAATACAAGGGAAATTCCAACTCCATAGTTTTGGAGTCGACATCTTTTTGAAACCACAGTTTCTTTTCAGGCTCAACAGTGATTTTAAAAAAGAAGTTTTGAAATTCTTCCATGAGTCAGTAGCCACATCGAAGAGCGAGCTTTCTTTCGGGTATTCCTCGAAGAGAGACCCAACCCTCTTTCTCTAAAGGCTCCCCGACAACCCGGACCTTCTGAACAGAAAATAAATAAAAGAAAACGCTCATGAAGCTCAGAATTTTCAAAAATTTACAAAGTCGCTCAAAAGCGACAATGAATCCCCAAGAGTTAGGGTAAAGTTGGGAATGAGCCAAGTAAAGGAGGTTCAACACCTCTTTTTGAAACTTGGTAAATGAAAAGTGAATACCAAGCCAGGTCACAAAGTCCCAGTATAAAAAGAAAAACGAAGGCTGGTTCCCTTCCCAGGTTGAACAAACCTGTTTGTCGGGACAAGGAGGAGAATGAATGCAACCATCCGAGCTCCCACTAGAAGCTCGACAATTTGCTTTGCTGTAATGGCGGATAATTTGGTGAGCACCCCAGCAGCAACCCACGAGTACTTATCCAACAAATGCCAAGGAGGACACGCTGAACTCGATTCCCCGAAGCAGGACTCCTCAGCAGGGTGGAGTAGGAGACAACATACTACCTATAAAAATAAAATTCAATCAGGACAAAGTACACAAAAATACCTGCAATTGAAAAAATAGGACTTGAAGAAACAATGGTGTGACTGGTGGCTGGGGCACTTATTGACAAATTATGCCGACATGAGGATGCAACCCGGTTAGACTCCCACCCTTGACCCATCGACTCAAGCTCACAGATAAGATATGAGCACTCCTCATAGGTCTCGACGAGTCCGGCAAGATAAGATATTGTGTCCGACGTTTGAACATTTTTTGGTAAGGAAGATACTGTCGAAATAGAGTGATGTTCCCCTTAACTTGCAGGCCCTAATTCCAAGGAGGTAGCCTTAGAAATGGTCACCGCCTCATTTCGTACTATGGGTTCTAAAGACCAGGATCATTTCTTAGAACTCTCATTAGACTATGAAGACCGAGATGATTTTTTACTACCCTCACTGCTATAACCTTAAAGCGCATTTTCTCGTTTTGCTCCTCAATCAGAGGAACACCAAAGAGCCAGTACAGAGATTGAGGTGGAATTATCCGATGCAATTCTTCCTCTTCTTCGGGAGAAATATTTCTACGACTAGAAGACGGAAGTTTGTTTTTGCTTATGGAATCAAGTTGAAGAAGGAGAAGACTCAAAAGAAACTTTGGTGAAATTAACCAAAAAAGGGACTCAAATGCCTAAAAACAAGAATCTAAAGAACAAGCATTCAAGAAATTGCATAATAAGCAGAAAGGGGAAGAAGTTCCACAAGCTACCCAGAACGTAGAAGCCCAACAAACCTATAAAAACCTAGACAAAAATCCCATAAGAAGAACTAGTTGAAGATCAAAGGAATGCAAGAAAGAACGGTGCAAATACCTGTTTTCAGATAATTTAAAAGGTAATGGGAATGCATGAGCCAAAGTCTGGAGATCAGAAGAATAGGCAATAGCATAAAAAACTTCTTTTGCAAACAACAATGGACAAATGTTCAAACGAGAAAATAGGGGGAAATAAACACTTATATAGAAGGATTTGAAAAGACTACTCAAAAAGGAGGAAAGACAAAGCGTTAGGGCCCAAAGGAGGAAACTAACATGGCAGAAAAGACATGTGCATTTAATGCGCACGGTACAAGCATTTAATGCACAAGAATGTCAATGACGGCAATACAGGCGTCTCCACTACCTTAGCAGTTAGACGTCGCCAACCGTCAGGGTTGGTGATGGCGTACGCAATCATGATAGCTCGAGAAACTGAATCGACAACCTTGGTCGTCAAAATGTCAAAAGTCACACACGCATACTCAAGTAACGACACCTATCACCAAGATCAAGATAGCAAGCCAAGTCGGCCATAATTCTGATTTAATACGCACAAACCGGCCTTAACGACATAGCGGAAGTCGAAATTCGCCCATGAGGCTTCAAATTAGGGGCAATATGATACCGACTTATAGGATCCTGGTAGATCACGGCAAGCAAAAGCACAAATCACGAAATGATACCAACTCAAAAACCTCGGAGTTGAATCTTGACAAATAAGAGCACAGATGGAAGAGTACAAAATAATTCAAACAATCATGGGCAAGTCGCATTCAAAATCACTTACATCCAAGATAAAACAATCCCGGGTTCAGAAAGACAAATTCATCCCAGTAGATCAAAGACCTGAACCACCAGGCTAGGGGGTCAACTCTTACGGATTCAAATAAGAAGCACACTAAGAAGTATGGCCCAACAACAAATCATATCTGGATCCATATCGGATCTTAACAACCCCCAAATCAAGGAGATCCTAATTAATTAGCTATAATCAGGATCTTATCTATAATCATGGCAGATATCTTGGATAAAACCCATTAATCCAGGACCCTATGTAAATATATAAATAGGGCCTAAACCCTAGGAGGTAGGCACATTCTCTCCCTAATTTAGAATTTTGTCGTCAATGTGCACACACCCCACTCCATAGGCGAAAACCACCAGTTTGCACAGTGATCCTTGGCACTAATAGGTATCTATTCCATGGATACCTGGGAGAGTCTCTTGATCCTACATCGAACCATTAACCCATTGGCTAGACACTTGTGTTCTACACTAGAACAAAGATAATTTTTATACTCTTAATATCATACCAAGACAAAAGCAAAACCAACATGAGATTGACAAATAAGACAATACACCGACTAGCTTCTAGTTACATGAGCGAAATATAATGGACCAAACCGAGGTGGAGGTATGTTGCAAGAGTCAATAATATCTTTCCAAATTATGGTTGAATTGAATGCAATAGAAAAAAATGAAGCACTTCAAAGATAACCTGAGCAAAAGCGAACACATGATAGTTAAGATGTAATACCCCAGATTATTATTATTGTTGTTGTTGTTAATAATAATAATAATAAAAGTAATAATATAATATTAGTTAAATTTTATTAGTTTAGATCAATTTGATTAGTTTAGTTAGTTTAGATATATTTGATTATATTATGTTTATATTGATTGATTTAATAGAATTTAATAATATTGTTTTATGATTTGTTATTTTTTTATAAAACAAACAAATACTTATCTTTATCTACAATATAATTTTTCTTTTTTTAAAAAAAAACTGTACTATTTATCAAAATAAAATTGTTCAAATTTGTATCCTATATTATCGTAACTGCAAGGATATTTTATGAATATAAGAACATATCTTATGTGCGATATAATTTTTTTAAAATAACTGTACTATTTATCGATATGAAAATATTTAAATTTATGTATATCTTGTAAAATAATAACAAATATTTTTGTTCAACAAAGCTATTATATAAATATAAGAATATAATAGAAAGATTCATTCTTCTATTCCGTGAAAAAAAAAAAACCTTTGCATGTAATGGTTTACCTATTCCATCTTTGAATAACATATTAAATCACAGAGTAAATGTTGTTGGTTTTTAATTATTTATTAATTGTCAATAGTTAAAAGCCCAACCCACAAAGCTCAGCTAATAACTAAACCCTAAGAGCCTAATTATAAGTTAGGTTTAGCCGCCTAACTTTATTCATCGTTCATTAGCTCTCCCTCTTAAAATTCCTTGCGGCAGAGTTTCCTTTCTAGGAGCTTAGCAACCACGGAGACCAGGTAATCCTAATCCCTTGAGCAATAAAAATTAATTATTGGTAGCATTAGAACGTTGATTAGAATTAATTGATTGTAATCCTAATCCCTTGAGCAATAAAAATTAATTATTTGTAGCATTAGAACGTTGATTAGAATTAATTGATTGTAATCCTAATCCCTAGAGCAATAAAAAATTAATTGTTGGTAGCGTTAGAACGTTGATTAGTATTGATTGATTGTAATCATAATCCCTAAGACAATAGGAATTAATATATGGTAATGTTAGAGTGTTGTTTGTAATCCTAACCCCCAAGAGAATAAGAATTAATTGTTGATAGCATTAGAACGTTGATTAGAATTGATTGATTGTAATCCTAATCCCTTGAGCAATAAAAATTAATTGTTAATAGCGTTAGAACGTTGATTAGAATTAATTGATTGTAATCCTAATCCCTAGAACAATAGAAATTTAAGGTGTGTTTTGGTTTTACAAATTGCTTCACGCGTGACTTAGTTATGATGATTGCTTTATGGGGTTATATATAAATATAATAACATATATCTATATTTATTATTATTATTATTATTATTTTCCGTTTTGCTTTTCTCTGAACAACCTATGGGCAGATTTATATATATATAATAACACGCATATACATATTACTTTTGCATTTTGCTTCTTCTCTGGACAATCTATGCGCAGGTTAATTATATATATATAATATCACACACATGTTACTTCTCATTTTGCAAGCTGTACAACGCAGAATACATATATCCAATTATTCTATGCCTTGCGCCATTTTGCTTTTGTCTTTTTGTGTGTTTATCTCATGCCACGTCCTTGATTCTTTCATTGGATATTGGAAGGAAACCCCAACACGTCTCTGGGTTCTTCGGTTTTTGTTTGTTTTGCTTAATAAATTCAATTTATATATTAAAAAAACCTATATATGTATATATATATACAGGTATATATATTTTGGAGAAGCATAACGTTTCTAATTTCTTTTCTTTTCATTCCTCCACATATATATATTGATATATTTTAACATTATAATACTTTTAGACATTGATCAAGCTCTGGCTGTTTTGTTTTATTTCGTTTTACTTTTACTTTCTTTTGAGAACATTTAAAATAAATTGGCTATGGGAAGATAACTTTGGGATGGTACCTCCTAAAGTGATGAACACACATTTAAAGGCTTTATGCCTTCGAAAAGAAAATTATTTGATGTGAACCGATATGTCCGTTCTTCCCAAAGTGGTACTTGGCAGGATATCCGGGGTACTAGTAGCAACTTTGGGAAGAGGTGTGCACACTAGGAAGAATATGAATTATGGCCAATTTGATGATGATTTGTGACTGGCAGGTTTCTGGGTCACAGGGTAGATTGGCAGGATATCCAGGTCTACCATGGTTCTCTTCCCACTAGAAAACTCTAAAAACCATGACACCTTTTTAGTTTATACATATACACATATGATGCCTTTATGCTATTTTATTTTGCAATTAATTTATTTTTATTATTTTATTTTATGTTGGAATTGATTTATTTTACAATTATTTAATTTAATTTTGTAATTAATTTATCTTATTTTATAATTATTTTATATTGGAATTAAACTATTTTATTTTATGATTAATTTATTTTATTTTATAATTTATTTATTTTATTTTAATTCATATCAAATTTATTTATCTATCTACTTATTTCTGTTCTATTTTATTTCATTTTACCCTTAATTAATTAGGATTACCAGCGTTTGCTGATGTGTGTATTCTTGGGCTGCGATGATCCTTCGGGGGAGCAGAGTTTCAGTGAACAGGTTTCAAAAATTGGGGCTAGCCGTGAGAAGTGAGGATGACGGACAATAAACTCTAGTTATCTACTTTCATTTATTTTCATTAATTTTATTTTTCGAAATAATGTTTAAGTTTAGAATTATTTCCTGTAATAAGAAGCCTTACACTTGTTCCATACAAGTGCGGCGGTGACACCTTCCGGATGTTGATTATTTTGGATTTCTATTATTATTTATGAAAACCATTGGAATATTTATATTATTTGAACTTTAGAAATCCGGGGTGTTACATAAGACTAAGACATATCACATACCATAAAACAAAGAACAAGTAGGAGCAAACAGAATTTATTAAAAACCATATAAAATTTTCCGATCAATAACCATTCAAACAATAGGTCAAGGTTCGCTTAAAAAAAAATCAAATTGAGTTCCCTAATCAAATTCCAACTGAAAAAACCTCATGCCGTTAAGGAGCCTACAATTAGATAGGAGATGGTCTTTCCTATCATATATAGAACCTTCACGTCCTTCATGCTAAGCTCTGACTATAACAGTAGCTTCTTCTACGTATGCATTTCATTAGGGCAAGATGATGATATTATTTATAAGGGATGTAGACAAGATACTAGTAGGAGGATGAAAGAAGCATTATTGTTCAGGGTTCTAATTTAATGCTTTTTATTGCAAATTATTCAGGTGAAAGAGATCTTTCAAGAGTCCCAAGTTATGCGAATCAAGTAATTGCATGCCCTTTTTTAAGTGGGAACATAGCAAACTACACTTGAAACCTTATTAGGTAGTGCCTAATTATATATAAGTCACTTGTATCTCATTATTGTTGACCAAGAAAAATATTAAATGAATAAATTTTTTTATGATTTACTTTGATTTATGAAAGAGTGAACATTTTCTCTCGCTGCATTTATACCATTCAACACTTACTAATATGACTCGTTTTTTTTTTACAAAAAAGAAAAAGTCCTCTCTCATATATATACTCCCAAAAATCATTTAAAGCATATGAATCCTTTTCACTTGTATACCTTTTAATTAACCCGACATGGCACTTTTCTTATACTAAGCAAAGCACACTCACACGACATTTCAACAGTAAGCTATATGGAAAATCAAAATTTTGAAGGATCTAATGGATCAAGTGTGATGATAAGAATACTAATTTTGATATGCCTACCCACTATATACTCACATGCATGTGTGTTAGGCTATGATGAAGCAAGTAGTCTCAAGATGATATATATTGTTACGGCCTTACGCATTGGGCCTAGAAGATCTAATGGCCCAGCAGGAAAGCCCTGCACATGAGTCATACAAGTAAAACACTAATCACCCACTAATCATGCCACTAATCTCGGACCGTACAAGTAGTGGAGCAGGCATGAGTAGGTAGTGGAGCAGGAATAACAAAATGTGGGTACCATGAGCAATATGCAGGAGTGTACGTGGCACAGGGATGCGGCGCACAACCTAAGGGACAAACCCTAAAGGTAATCCCTATAAATAGTGAGGTTACCCAACAGGTATGCTCTCTACAAACTAACTCATTTACATTCAATCTCACTGTGCACACACCCCACTCCTCTGTGGCTTTCGCCACTGTCGTGTATGCATGGTGATCTGAGATACATTATGTGATATCTGCTTCATAGATATTATAGGAGTATAATCTTCTTCTAGGTGTTCTCATCTAAATGCTTGGTAGAATCCAATTGATCAAACATAAACAATCACTAACTCCTTTGGGCTAGACATTTGTGTTCTTTACTATAGAACATATATAAACAAGCACGATACCATACTTCAACTCAAAACTTTGTCGTTGTAATACACTCATAACATTAAGTATATGAAACCCTAGTTTTTTTGCTCAATTGGTAAAAGAGTAGGACACTCTCACTAAAGGTTGAGATGAGGGCATGTATACTCTCAATCCTATATATCCTGAAGAGTAAAGTTATAGCGTCCTGCCCTTGGATTGTGAATGAACTCAACCCCTCTCATAAAATTTTTATATAAAAAAAACATTAATTATATGAATCTTTTCACTTTATCTGATGTGGAACATACAGAAACAATGTTTCCTCAATTAATGAAAGGTATTTGGAAAGTTCAAAATGCCTAATGTTGTCCTTTCTCCCTCCCTGCAAATAAATGAAAAGAATGTTTCCCCAATTAATGAAAGGCTGCAAATGTATTTTAGTTGAAATGAATTTAAATGTGTAACACCTCGAATTTCTAAAGTTCAAATAACATAAATATTCCAAATGTTTTCATAAATAATAATAGAAATCCAAAATAATCAACATCCGGAAGGTGTCACCGCCGCACTTGTATGGAACAAGTGCAAGGCTTCTTATTACAGGAAATAAATCTATATTTAATCAGATTGTTCATAAAAATATAAAAGAAAAGAAAAGAAAATAAAGTAAGTAACTAGAGTTTATTGTCCGTCATCCTCACTTCTCACTGCTAGCTCCAATCTTTGAAACATGTTCACTGAAATTCTGCTCCCCCGAAAGATCATCGCAGCCCAGAAACACAGACATCAGCAACAGCTGGTAATCTTAATTAAGAACAGATAATATAACATAAACTAAAATAAATAAATAAATAATTTTAAAATAAATTGAAATAAAATAAAACAATTATAAAATTAAAATAAAATATTTAGAAGATAAAATATCATATATTTGTATAATCATAAGGTGTCTGACACAAATTTGTTAATCAAAGCAAATATATATATATATATATATATATATATATATATATATATATATATATCATCTGATATTTGCATCAAACTTTAATCATTATCATTTTAAATTTTGTTTAGACCCGGAAATCCTGCCAGTCTATTTAGTGGGAAGAGAACCATGGTAGACCCGGATATCCTGCCAGTCTACCCTGTGACCCGGAAACCTGCCAATCACAAATCATCATCAAATTGGCCATAGATCGTTTTCTTCCTAGTGTGCACACCTCTTCCCAAAGTTGCTACTAGTGCCCCGGATATCCTGCCAGGCACCACTTTGGGAAGAATGGATATATCGGTTCACATCAAATAATTTCTCGAAGGCATAAGCCTTAAAAGTGTGTGTTCATCACTTTAGGAGGTATCGTCCCAAAGCTATCCTCCCACTAATAAATTATTTTAAATAATTTAGACGTATTATTAAATTCCTAAATAATCTTTATTATGTGTAATCAGATATTTATAATAATAATAGAAAAAGAAAATCCTTAACTCATACAAGAAATGGTGAATCTTAATTTAACAAACTCAATAGCTATAACTCTCTATGAGAGCTCGTGGGTTTTCACAAATATAACATTAAAGTTGTTGTCTCTATTTTATCGTGGGATTTCCCAAATTAAACTATAACGTAAATACTTATGGTTCCTATGAGTCGTTCATAGGAATTTCCCAACACTATTATTTAAACCACACACACACACACACACACACACACATATATATATCAACATAGAATAAACATACAGAAAAACAAAACCGCTAAAGGCATAACACATTTGCAATACTAAGCATGCAAGTCGAGGTGAGTAAATGGATATATACATTCCTACGTTTGTACAGATTGCAAAATGAAAAAGTAATGTATATAAGTGATATTATATATATAAAAACCTGCGAGAAGCAAAATGTGGGTAGAGTCATGGCTCTTATACTACGGGAAGCGTGATACAAAAAGAGAAACAAAGAGTTCACAAGATGAGATAAAATGTGATGTAACGCAAAATATAAGTAGTGAATGAATGAAGGAAGAGGGGTGAGAGATATGAAAATACTAACAAGATTATATTATTGTGGAGTAAAAACATAGACACCGAGGACAGCGGGAAGAGAGAATGAAACAGGGAGAGTACCTTCTTGAACTAGACAGATAAGAGAAAGTTCTACCATCTATTAATTCCTATTGTCTTAGGGATTAGGATTACAATCAGTCAATTCCAATCAACGTTCTAACGCTACCAACAAATAAATTCTTAGGGATTATGATTACAATCAATCAATACTAATCAACATTCTAACGCTACCAACAATTAATTTTTTTATTGCTCTAGGGATTAGGATTACAATCAATTAATTCTAATCAACGTTCTAACGATACCAATAATTAATTTTTATTGCTCAAGGGATTAGGATTACCTGGTCTCCGTGGTTGCTAAACTCCTAGAAGGGAAGCTCTGCCGCAAAGGGTTTTTTTCAAAGAGGGAGCTAATGAACGATGACTAAAGTTATGCGGCTAAACCTAACTTATAATTAGACTCTTAAGGTTTAGTTATGAGCTGGGCTTTGTGGGTTGAGCCTTTTTGTTTTTGTTTTTCTTTTCTTTTGTTTTTTTACTATTACTAATCTAATGAAGAAAAATAATAAGTCACTTATTAAATACTAATTTAAATTTATTAATTTTTATTTATAAATTTATTTATAATTATTACTATATTATTACTATAATAAACCAGGTGGGAACACTATATATAACAATCAGTGAATGATATAAAACCAACACCTAGGATTTTAAAGATATATATATATAATAAATATTATACTCTTAATTATCGCTTTAATAGTAATTTAGATATAAAACTATGAAATAATTTTCAAATTTCAAAGGAATATAATTAATATCAAACAATTAATAATGACATTTATTTTCCTGCATTTTATCACCAAATGAAACAAGCTTTCTATATCGGATGATTTACAATGGTAATACCATAATCTAGTGAAAGCAATCTTTTTATTTTTCCATTTTTTTTTTCCAAAAGTGTTTTATAGTACATTCACACAAATATAAATTTAAAACCTTATGGTTAAATGATCAAAGTGCAACAACCTATTTAATTTTAATATCTTTATTATTATTATTATTATTATTAACAATAATAATAATAATAATATGGGGTATTACAAAATGATTGGCAAATTAAAGGGCAATCATTGCTGGAGCTTCATGGCAAATGTGGAAGACACGTATTTGGGCTTCTTTTAAAATGATAAAATGCATATTAATTACTCCTTCATGAACATATTTTATAAGGCATCAATAATTTTCACAAACCAATAAAAACAGTTAAAATTATTAAATTTATCCTAAAATTTAAGTAATTTCTCATATTACCCCTACTAATTACACTAAATTCTAATATCATATGAATTATTACTCTCATTCATTACCCTTATTAATTATGAGTATACATGGAAAAATATATTTAATGCTCTTTAGAGACATACAAAAGATTAAATACAATTATTAATTGGTGTTTTATAATATGATAAGATGGAGTATACAATTGCCTCGCCATTGGACAAAGCACTGGTGTCAGAATTTTGGGGTGCAAATGACTTTAGTAGAACATGTGATGCAAGTGAGAAATCCATAATGAAGAATCCATGGAAAATGCAACAAGTACCATTTTACTCTTTAACATGTGTGCGGATAAAAGAATAAACTTCTCAATTAAACCATGGCAATTAATAAGACAGTTTATGCGTTGTAGTGCTAGTATATATCATATACTAATTCTCTGGATAAAAAAGTGCATATATATATATATATATATATATATATATATATATATATATATAGATAGATAGATAGATAGCACAACAACAACAAAACAATAGATTAGTGACGAAATTTAATGACTGAATTGAATAATTCCATCTTCAAATAAGCTGTCACTAATGATTTCGTTGCTAAATTCTATTTCTAATCAACTGTTTTTTTTTTTAAAAAAAAAGTTAGCTTTAGCTAAGGATGCATGCTTTGTTGGGTTAATTGATGAAATGATTCCTATATGGTCTCCAAAAATACTAGGCGCTGCCCATATCATATCTATGCTAATGTTATTTATTATTTGATATAAAAAATAATAAAGGAGTAAAATAAAAAATCAAATAAGTGAAAATAACTTTGTGATAAAATAAATAAATTTACTGTATAATAATACAAATTTTAAAATGAAAAATAAATTTATGAGTAAAGTACTCCCTCTAATCCCTATATAGGAACCTTTCAAGTAAATCGCAAGATTCTAAAAAACAATTAAATGTAATAATTATACAGGAAATTTATTTTTTTTTTAAAAATGCTCCTATTTATGAATGGGTGAGAGAGAGAGAGAGAGAGAGAGAGAGAGAGAGAGAGTAATGATAAAAAAATAATAAAAGAAAATGGATGTAGCATAATAATTAGTTGAGGGAAAAATAGAAAAAAATATATTTATTATTGAGACAAACTTAAATTAAAAGGATCTTACATTATTAAAAAAAAAGGCTAACGGAGGAAGTAATAGTTTCATGCTTTAAAATAATACAAAAATTCATGTTAAGTAATTGGCAAAATTATATTTAAAATGACTTTATTTCAAAAAATAATAGGCAAAAATGTGTAAAGAATATTTGGGAAGATAATTTTGGAGAAGGGAGCAAAGGTAAATTAGAGAAATTCTTACCACAGAAGTTTAATCAGGATTTTCTAACGGCATAATAAACCCCCTTTGTCACTTATACTCAATCTGCGGTTGATCAAGATTTTATGAAACTTATCAAAACAAGATAAATAGGTTTACAACTATTTTTATATGCTCAAACGAGCTTATCTAAGCTCCTACCACTAAATCAAATATACATTTATTTTGCAGCTAACTTATACTATTGACTTATACATTTAATTGACCGTTAAGTTTGACTTTTAAACTTTTATTTTGTCAAAATACCCTTATTTAACATTAGAATTATTTATACAAATATATATGTATGTGAGCAAAAAAAAATAAAAATAAAAATTATGCCACCAAATTTTTATCGTAATAGATTTTTTTTTTTCACTTTCCAATATGTTAAAAAATTATGAATTTTGAGATTATAAGATTTATAATTTAAATCTCTTACCATATTATATTTATTGAAATGTATTTATTTTTAGTTTATTAATTGAATAAAAGTATATATATCAAAAAAAAAAATTTTGTATTAAATATAATAAACTATATATGTTTGAAAGATTGTGTTACGTCATTTAAATATATATTTTGATATTTTTTCTACAAACATTTAAAAACTTACTCAAAATTTTAAAATTTTGTGATATTTCCAAGTTGTCAATTAAAATTTAGTCTTTAGCATCAAGACAAAATTAGTAAATAATTTTATTTTTATATAAATTTTAATTAAAAATATATTTTAAAATATTTTTAATGAAGTTAATGATTTGGACTTAAATGTATATTTTCAAAATAAAAAAAGATGTATGTGTAACTAAGGTAAAACAAAATGTATGTTAGAATATTTTACTTTAAAAAATATTGGGAAAATTGATTTCAGGGCCCAAGCTAGTAAAATAATTACAAAAAAGGCCCAAGAAACATTCACATGCTAGGCCTTTTCTGGCATTTTTTCAAAAAAAAGTGTATGGATATAGTTGCTAATTGCTACTGATATAATTGTTAATTGCTACAGATGTAGTTGTTAATTAGACTAATTTAATTGTTAACGGGGACTGATATAGTTATTAAACGCTACTGATATAGTTGCTAACGCTTTTTGAAAAAATGCCAGAAAAGGCCCTGGCATGTGAATGTTTCTTGGGCCTTTTTTGTAATTATTTTACTAGCTTGGGCCCTGAAATCAATTTTCCCAAAAATATTAGACAAATTTGATCGGTACATGTAATAGGGAAGAAATCAGAAATTATTATTATTATTATTAATTTTTGGCCGGAAGAAATCAGAAGTGAAACTTGCGCGTGTGTCAACAATATCAGGCGGCAAAGATACGTTATGAGAAGTCACGGGCTTATTAAATTAACTCTATGCAAGACCTCAATTTGGTCCCTACCATTTCGTTAAATTTGAAAACTACTGGTATTAGGCGGTAAAGCTACGTTATAGGAAGTCACGGGCTTATTAATTTGAGATGCCAAGGTTGATTTTAAGTTGGCATATGAAGTTGATTAAATTAAGAAAAACAGTGGGTATGAGTATCATTTAAATAATATCTAATAATTTTACTCCGGAAGTTGTCAAAATAGAGAAAAAATGTTGCTTTGAAAGTTGTTAAAAAAGAATAATATTATTATTCTAAAAGTTCTCAAATCATAGCAAGTATTATAAATATTTAGTATTTATAATATTTGCTATAAAAGTTTTTGTTAATGTGCGAATTTGCCTCAAAAGTTTTTACTTAAAAAATTGCTGCTTTGAATTTTTTTTTTTTTGAATTTAGCATTGCTTTGAAAATTTTCAAATTGTAGTAGTGTAGTCTTAACTATTATAAATATTAATTTGATTATTTATTAACCAAATATGTTGAGTTGGCAACTTGAATGACATTGAAGAAGAAACCGCATATAGAAAAAGAACTCATGTTCATTAGAGAGTAGTAAACAAAAAGATTCAATTACTATATGCAAAACATACCAAGTGAGAAAATAATATCAATAACAAATGTGTAAGATATGAATTTTTCTTTCCAATTATACACGGTATATAAAGAAAATAATGAGAGATAATAAGTGAAAAAAATCTAATGTGGTAAAAATGGAAAGATTAGCTTATATTTTTAACAAAAAGGATTTCTTTTTTATAAGAGAGATTTTTGTTTATAAAAATGATGGGATTTGTAAGGAGCATTTAATAATTTTTAATATGTCCTTATTAAAATATTAAATGACATATTAATATAGATGTCATATTTCTTGTAATGAAAATAGGTTTAACTCTTTTAGACGTTGACAAGGAAAAATAGGTTTAAGACATAAATTACTTAAAATTGGCATATAAAAATGAAACAATCTTGTTTATAAACCAGCTTAACTTCCCAAGTCGTTACCAAGTTAAATTATTTTACTTTTATATATAGATACATATTTATTTATTTATGCTTAAAAGTACTTTATCCAGAAGCTCGGGACTCGGAAGTCAACCATGCCACCTGCACCGTCACCATGAAATCGGCCGTTGGGCTTAGCCGTTCATATTCCCGCCTCCTCCTCCAGAATCCGAAAACCTCCCTGGTCTGCCTTTTCGACCTCAGACACTCCCTCCCTCCCTCTCTCTCTCATCCATGAAAGTTCAGACTCTCCTTCTCGCTTTTGAACCCGCGCGCGCCTTCCGGTGTCTTAGCAGTGGACCCCGGCGAGACTGACCGGTGGTCGCAATCTGACTTCATCTGAGTCCACCATGGAACTTGTGATGACGATTATTGAACCTTCTGTATCGCCCACCACTTTCATCCTGCTCCACTGTCTCAATTATATTGGGATGCCTTGTTTTAACGCGAATGATACCGGCAATGTCGGTTTTTCCATCTTACTCCATGTACGACGTGGAAGCTCGTACGACCACACTGTTGTGAGTTTTGGCAAGTCCCACATCGGTGGGTTTTGGGTTTGAAGGGGGGAGGTTTTAGTATAAATAGAGTGCCTCCCTCTCCCTTATTCCTCACCCCACAATTGTCTCTCAAGGCATTTGTATATCTTCCTCTTTTGTAGTATTTCACTTGTAAATTATTTGGAGTGAATTTAGGATCTGATATTTCTCTTATATTTGTCCGATTTATTATTTATTAGTTGCATTTAAATATAGTAGTTGGTGCTTATTATATTATTAAATTACGTCTAGAAACTTTGTTTTCTAGTTGGGTAATTTTCTAATATAATCGGTTACACTCTATATTGCGCTTCCTCAACAATTGGTATCAGAGCCGAGGTTCTGTCTGAGTATGCTCTGTGGTTGCAGCTTAGTCTGAGCTTCCACATCAGAAAAGAATTACTTTTGAGCTTTTGTTTTGGCAACTATTAAATAATTTTTTGGAGCAGAAATGGCGGACAAAAGGAGTGATGTGTCCACAGCAGATGTTAGCGGTTCGTCGTTCTCATCATCGTATTTGACCAGAATAGTGTCAAATGCGAAGTTTGCAGTTGAAATTTTTGACGGATCTGGGCATTTTGGCATGTGGCAAGGCGAGGTTCTGGATGTCCTTTTTCAACAAGGACTAGACTTTGCCCTTGAGGAGAAAAAACCAGATAAAATGGAGGAAGAAGAATGGAGGGTCGTGAATCGTGTTGCTTGTGGTACTATTAGATCGTACCTTTCAAGAGACCAGAAGTATCCATACACAAAGGAAACTTCTGCATGTAGACTGTGGAAGGCACTGGAGGACAAGTTCTTGAAGAAAAACTGTCAGAATAAACTCTACATGAAGAAAAGGCTGTTTCGCTTCACTTACGTTCCTGGTACCACAATGAATGAGCATATCACTAGCTTCAACAAGTTGGTGACGGATTTGCAGAATTTGGACGTGACTTTTGAAGATGAAGATCTGGCCCTGATGTTGTTGGGATCACTTCCCGATGAGTACGAGCACCTGGAAACTACGCTACTTCACGGTAAGCAGAAAGTTTCTCTGGAAGAAGTTTGTTCTTCTTTGTACAGCCATGAACAAAGAAGGAAAGAGAAACAAAAAGGTGGAGAGGCAGAGGCTCTAGTGGTTAGAGGACGTACTGAGGAGAAGAAGAGATCAAAGAAAGGGAGATCCAAGTCAAGGTCTAGACCCAGCAAAGATGAGTGTGCCTTTTGTCGAGAAAAGGGACACTGGAAGAAGGACTGTCCGAAGCTGAAGAACAAAGCCAAACCTGGAGATGTGAAGGCCGATATGGACTCAAATGTAGCTGATTGTGATGATGAGAATTCAGATTTCTCACTGGCTACAACAACGTCATCAAAACCATCAGATGAATGGTTATTGGACTCAGCCTGCAGCCATCATATGTGTCCTAACAGAGACTGGTTCACTGATTTTGAAGAAGCAGAGTGTGGAATTGTTCACACAGCAGATAACTCTTCTCTTACCGCATATGGTATTGGTTCAATCAAATTAAGGAACCATGATGGATTGATCAGAACATTAACAGATGTTCGGTACGTACCAGACTTGAAAAAAAATCTCATTTCTGTGGGGACTCTAGACTCAAAAGGGTTCAAGATCACTGCAGAAAATGGAGTAATGAAGATATTCTCTGGTGCACTGGTGGTGATGAAGGGTATTCGGAAGAACAATAACACGTACCACTATCATGGGAGTACAGTTATTGGGACGGCAGCAGTAACATCCAGTAGTGAGAAGGATGCAGAAGCAACCAGGTTGTGGCATATGCGCTTGGGACATGCTGGAGGAAAATCCTTGAACACTTTAACAAGTCAAGGATTATTGAAAGGATTGAAACATTGCGTCATGGACTTTTGTGAGCATTGCGTAAAGGGGAAACACACAAGGGTTAAGTTCGGTACAGCTATTCACAATACTGAAGGTATTTTGGATTATGTACACTCTGATGTTTGGGGTCCTTCCAAAACAGCTTCATTGGGAGGTAAGCATTATTTTGTAACCTTTGTTGATGACTTTTCTCGAAGAGTTTGGGTGTATACGATGAAGACCAAAGATGAAGTTTTGGGAATTTTTCTCAAATGGAAGACGATGATAGAAGCACAAATAGGCAGGAAGATCAAATGTCTTCGCACAGACAATGGTGGAGAGTACAAGAATGATCCTTTCCAGAAGGTTTGTGAAGATAATGGCATCGTCAGACACTTCACCGTAAGAAATACACCACAGCAGAATGGGGTGGCAGAACGCATGAATCGGACTTTGCTGGAGAAGGTTTGGTGTATGTTGTCCAATGCTGGCTTGGGCAAAGAATTTTGGGCTGAGGCAGTGAAATAGGCAGGAAGATCAAATGTCTTCGCACAGACAATGGTGGAGAGTACAAGAATGATCCTTTCCAGAAGGTTTGTGAAGATAATGGCATCGTCAGACACTTCACCGTAAGAAATACACCACAGCAGAATGGGGTGGCAGAACGCATGAATCGGACTTTGCTGGAGAAGGTTTGGTGTATGTTGTCCAATGCTGGCTTGGGCAAAGAATTTTGGGCTGAGGCAGTGACGTATGCGAGCCATCTCATTAATCGTCTACCATCTGCTGCTATTGATGGTAAAACACCATTGGAACAATGGTATGGTAAGCCTGCTAATGATTATGATTCTTTACATGTGTTTGGCTCAACTGCATACTATCATGTGAAAGAATCAAAATTGGATCCTAGAGCAAAGAAAGCTATTTTCTTGGGGATCGCTTCTGGAGTCAAAGGATATCGTTTATGGTGTCCAGAGACGGAGAAGGTTGTGTTTAGCAGGGATGTTACTTTTGATGAGACTACTATTATGAAGCCGGTAACATCTGGAGATACCACACAGACCGATGGTGCTTCGAAGCAGGTGGAGTTTGAAGGAGAGTTGATTTTCCCAGTTCAGAGAAAGGATAGGGAAATGAGAGAAGACTTTCCTGTAGAAGATGAGCCAGTTGAAAGGGAGGTTTCAACCCAGGAACCTCAACAACAACAAGAATCAATCGCAACCGGCAGGCCACGACGAATAGTAAGAAAACCTACTCGCTTTATGGATATGGTGGCTTGTGCAACTTCAATTGCAACTGATGGCATTCCTTCAACTTATAAATGGGCTGTCCGGAGCTTAGAAAAGGAAGAGTGGATGAATGCTATGAATGAAGAAATGCAGTCCCTTCATCAGAATGGAACGTGGAGATTGGCCAAACTCCCAAAGGGTAAGAAGGCAATTGGTTGCAAATGGGTGTATGCGAAGAAAGAAGGATTTCCTAACCAAGGTGATGTGCGTTACAAAGCAAGACTGGTAGCTAAAGGCTATGCTCAGAAGGAAGGAATTGATTACAATGAGGTATTTTCTCCAGTTGTAAAACATTCCTCCATTAGAATTCTGTTGGCTTTGGTAGCACAGTTGGATTTGGAACTAGTTCAGATGGATGTTAAAACTGCATTTCTAAATGGAGACTTGGAGGAGGAAATCTATATGACTCAGCCTGAAGGATTCAAAGTTGCTGGAAAGGAGAATATGGTATGTAAACTTGAAAAATCGTTATACGGATTGAAGCAGTCTTCGAGGCAATGGTATAAACGGTTTGACAAGTTTATGTTGCGGCACAAGTACAGGAGAAGCAAATACGATCATTGTGTGTATTTGCGGAAGCTTGAAGATGGATCTTTTATCTATCTCCTTTTGTATGTTGATGATATGTTGATTGCTTCAAGAAATCAAGCAGAGATTGAGAAGCTTAAGGATCAACTGAAGAAGGAGTTCGAGATGAAGGATTTAGGTGAGGCAAGGAAGATACTTGGCATGGAGATAACAAGAGATAGACAATCGAAGAAGCTCTTCTTATCTCAAAAGGAGTATTTGAAGAAGGTGCTACATCGTTTCGGTATGAATGAAGAAACCAGGACGGTTAGCATCCCACTTGCCCCACATTTTAAGCTTAATGCTGACATGTCGCCGAAGGATGAAGATGAACGAGCATATATGTCAAGGGTGCCATATGCGAATGCTGTTGGTAGCTTGATGTATGCTATGGTTTGTACGAGACCAGACATTTCACAGGCAGTTGGAGTGGTGAGTAGGTATATGCATGATCCCGGAATGGAGCATTGGCAAGCTGTGAAATGGATTCTACGGTATATTTGTAATACTGTAGATGTTGGATTGGTCTTTCAGCAGGGTGTTGATCAATGTCTAGTTGGGTACTGTGACTCAGATTTTGCAGGTGATTTGGACAAAAGAAGGTCAACTACTGGTTTTGTATTCACTCTCGCAGGTGCACCAGTTAGTTGGAAGTCAACTTTACAGTCAACGGTAGCTTTGTCTACAACAGAGGCAGAGTATATGGCGATTACAGAAGCTGTAAAGGAGGCGATTTGGCTTCAGGGGTTGCTTGGAGAGCTTGGTGTTGGTCAGGAAAGCATCACAGTATTTTGTGATAGCCAGAGTGCTATTCAGTTAGCAAAGAACCAAGTCTACCATGCAAGAACGAAGCATATTGACGTCCGATATCATTTTGTAAGAGAAATTTTGGAAGAAGGTGGAGTCACAATACAGAAGATACGAACAGATGACAATCCTGCTGATATGTTGACAAAGGTGGTGACTTCTATTAAATTTCAACATTGTTTGGATTTGATCAACATTGTTGAACATGGTGTTTTGAATAGAAGTTACAATTAGAATTTGTAAATAGGAGAAATTGAGACTGTGAGATCTTGCCAAGGTGGAGATTTGTGAGTTTTGGCAAGTCCCACATCGGTGGGTTTTGGGTTTGAAGGGGGGAGGTTTTAGTATAAATAGAGTGCCTCCCTCTCCCTTATTCCTCACCCCACAATTGTCTCTCAAGGCATTTGTATATCTTCCTCTTTTGTAGTATTTCACTTGTAAATTATTTGGAGTGAATTTAGGATCTGATATTTCTCTTATATTTGTCCGATTTATTATTTATTAGTTGCATTTAAATATAGTAGTTGGTGCTTATTATATTATTAAATTACGTCTAGAAACTTTGTTTTCTAGTTGGGTAATTTTCTAATATAATCGGTTACACTCTATATTGCGCTTCCTCAACAACTGTGTATGTATCATTTTTTTTATGGTCATAACATCTCCTTCTTGTCATTTTTCAGAGGAGACCAAATGAATTAATTGTGATGGCGAAATTTATCTTTACCCAATGCCACGCCAAATACTTTCTGTCCTCATAAATATTCATGTATGCCCATAGATATTCTTTTTCTATATAGTTCCCGCTGCTATTGTTTCGTTTTTTCCCCCGAACTACACAAAAACATTTTTGGTGGATAAACGGGCAAATCAGCCGCTTAATTCGTGCGCGTACAGACAAATATCTATTTCATCACTTTTCTGGCCTTTCAAATGAAACGTCTCTCCATTGATTCTCCTATTTTAGGAGGGCGTTAAGCTCAAGCACTCGGTGAAGCTCGAAGTAGGATATATATATATTTATATATACAGGCACATTGCAGCTCGAGGCATAGACAAACGCGATCTTCAGGGGTTCATCATTTTTCTTCCAAGAGTGAGCGGTGAAGTTAAGGCATACCATAACTGTCAAGATTACGTACACAGCTGAAGTCAGTAGAGTCTTCTTTTGGGCTGCGCCATTTTCTCTGTCTGGCCAAAAGTAGAAGTATGAGTAGATGTCACGAAAGGACTGAATTTTATTAACCCAATTCGAGAACTATCGAAGTATCTCTCTTTATCTTCTTCTCACGTGTCTCTGATTTTAACTTTGCAGTTAGTCATCCATTATCTCTATCCTAACCCCTTCAAATAGTCAGCTTCACTTTGTGAGAAAGGCATCACTCCGTTGTGTACAAGATTTTAAAATATATTGGGTAGTTTGATTATTCCTTTTACAGGAATTATTGAATTCTGACATAAGCTTTATTTATTTGCTGCTGATTCTCAATATGCGTTGTACTGTTTCTATTATTTATTTAAGCGTCATACCGTAGTTTGATTGTTATTTTATACTGAGTTTTTTAATTTGCACTTTTCTGCCGATATAGATTTATTTCCTCTGATTTAGAGGCTGATCATGATCATTTTTGAATTTGGAAGGTTGTACGCTCAAGTCTGTACTGGTAGTTGGAGGAATATTATAAATGGAGAAGAATATGGAGAAGCGGAAATCATCTGCTAATGATGATCATAATGCTGGCGAATTGGCATTCATTTCCTCTTATTCAGAAGACGGCGGGGATTCTGTGGACAAGTGGATGGCATTTCCTAGCCAATCAAATTTTGCCAATTCTAGCAGCTCAATGAATATGGATAGTTATGGGGCTAACAATGGAAAGAAAGATAACGATGCAAGGGAGTCTCCGAATATGCAGGGGCCTTTTGATCATCAAATTCTAACTGAAGCAAGTATAGCTGAGAGAACTGCTGAATGGGGCCTTGTGATGAACTCAGGTAGTTTTAAATCAATAGGAGGAGTGAGAACCAGTTCCTCCTTTGATGGTGAAAGAAACAAAAATTTGTCAGATAGATTCAATGCAGCAGTATCGACAAGGACATCTGAGGAATCAAATCATGGGTCAGAATCATCATCAGGGGCATTCCCAAGGGTATCACAAGAGCTGAAGGAAGCCTTGGCGTCACTACAACAGACTTTTGTTGTCTCAGATGCAACTAAACCAGACTGCCCAATCATGTATGCCAGCAGTGGATTTTTCGGTATGACAGGTTATTCTTCAAAGGAGGTCATTGGGAGGAATTGGTGAGCACGTTACTGCTTATATAAGATGGAAAGATCCTTGACACTGATAGCCATTATTTGCATAAGCTGCTACGTGCAAAATAAACTAATGTAATCCTAATCTGTCTGGCGATTTTATTCTTCTCATATTAAGTTGAGTTTTGGAGACTTTGAGTGGAGGGACAACCCTTGTAATTATAAGATATGTGTAGAGATAAACCATTTGGTTGTTTTGGATAAACTGTTAATTTCTTTTTGCAGCCGGTTTCTTCAAGGCCCTGAAACAGACCAGAAAGAAGTGGCCAAAATTCGTGATGCTGTTAAAAATGGGAAAAGCTATTGTGGCAGGCTTTTAAACTACAAGAAAGATGGAACCCCGTTCTGGAATCTTCTCACTGTCACTCCTATAAGAGATAGCCAGGGCAACGTCATCAAATTTATTGGGTCAGTTTACCTTTTTCATATTTAGTTCTTCTTACCTTACATATTGATGTTTTTCATAATAAAAAATTATGTATGCTAATTTGTTTATTTTTTAAAAAAGTTTATCTGCTTGTTTTTCTTTTTTGTTAAAAGTACTACAATCCAAGTGTCCAAGTGCTAATGCGCTTAGCCTAGACTAATTAATGAACCAAGGATGGTTTATATAATGGTGATCGAAATGGTTTGAAATTTATGGTATGACATGGAGTATGCTTTCATATTAAGAGAATGTATAATTGTAGTTTTTATTGTGTTGAATGAGGCTAAATATATTGGTATTTAACGTGACGAAATTAGAATTGTAAGATTTGTTAAGTGTAAACAACCTTAGCATTGCTTGAACTGACTTAACAAAACCCACTACATGATCTATATTAGGTCTTGTATGGGACAAATAAATCATTTTCCTTGCAAGTCTCAGATACGACCCTTCATCAGTTGGTATATGACAAATAATAAGACTTAAGTCTCATGATATTCATTTTTTCAGTCGGGACTCCTCGGAGTCTGTGCGGTAGAGTATACCTTTTGTTGACATGCCAAGCCTTATATCTCTTCAAAGGGTCATATGAATTGTGCCCATCTATGTATTGGATAACTTTTTGGGAATAGGAATGACATGTGGATTAGTGAGAGAGGTTCTAAGGTTAGGAGACAAATTCCTGTGTGAAAGAGTAGAAACAAAGGTAGCTGCAAAGTTTGGTGCATTAGCTGAGTATCGTACATGGCTTTAGCAATATGTGAACTTATGTTTGTGAAGCAACTCATGCTGGAATTAGAGTCTGAAAGTATCAATCAAATAGTGTTGATGACCAAGCAGCAACTCATATTGCTTTTAATATAGTCTTTTGATTTGATCGGCTAGCATATTGAAGTATATTGTCGAAAAGGGAGAATATTCAATATGGGCATCTGGGTGCAAAGTATGTTGGTTCAAATGACCAACTAGTGGATGTATTCAGGGGTTTTCAAATCAAGTACATGAAAAACAAGCTTGGTACACGTGATTTATATGTTCCAAAACCCGGGTTATTTTTTACACACCCGTGCCTTCTGTAAGAAGTGTGTAATAGATGAAATGTGTTTAATACAGGTCAAAGTATTTCATACTGGTACACATTATCTTGTTACGCTGGTAATGGATTTAAACACATAGAAATATGCTTCATACAGCTATTACTGCAGAATGCAGGTTGAGGTGAGCAAATACACTGAAGGTGTGAATGAAAAGGCATTACGGCCAAATGGATTGCCCAAGTCATTAATTCGTTATGATGGTAATCATATTTAGCCATTCTTTTGCCATTGTTTATTATGAATTTACCATAATAGTCTAATTTGATTTTGCAGCCCGTCAAAAGGAGAAAGCTTTGGGTTCCATCACAGAGGTTGTCCAAACTGTGAGGGACCCAAAATCCATCATTCGGACTGTGAGTCACGACTATGCCAGTAAGCTTGAAGAGCAAGAAAAAACCAATTCTGATTTTGTTTTGCCAAAGTCTGTTGAAATTGAGAGTACTAGTTCAACAAAGAGGCAAACTGCTTCACTAGACTTCCAAGGTGATAACAGCAAAAGGAAGTCCGGGCGCATATCTTTCATAAGGTACACATTTATTTTTTGTTATATTAAATTGTGCTTTTATTCCTCAGATTTTCATCCGACTCATGAACTGTACTTATTATTGCGTTGTTGACGAATATTTGCTCTTTTGTTTTTAGCAAATGTTTACTTCGAAGACATGGACTAGAATATGTTCTTGATATGTTTTACATTTTACTTCAGTTTTAAAGGGAGATCTAGCTCTACAGGGAAGCATGATGAAAAGCCCATTGTTGAGCCAGAGGTTTTGATGACTAAGGACATGGAATGTACAGACAGTTGGGAGCGTGCTCAAAGAGAGAGGGACATACGGCAGGGAATCGATCTAGCAACCACATTGGAGCGCATTGAAAAGAATTTTGTGATTTCTGATCCTAGACTTCCAGACAACCCAATTGTATGATAAATTTTGATCCCTGTTTGCTTAGAAGCATTGGGTGTTATTATTATTTATATGGCTGAATTATCTAATCTCTAATTCTATCTGTAAAGGCATTTGGCGGAATAATACTCTCTCCAGTCCTCATTATAAAACATATTTATCTAATTTGATTAGACTAAGAAAGTTAGTTAAGCTAGTTAATATGATGTGTATTTGCTAAAACACCCTAATAATCTTCCTTAATTCCCTCATTCGCTCTCCTCCTTGATTATTGTTAAGGGAACATCAATAGGGGTTAAATTATGAAAAGATTAATAAATATGAAAAATATGTCTTATATTTAAGATCAAGATATACTCCTCAAATGTGTCCTATATTAAAGACCAGAGGAAGTAGTATATGGGGTCTAGGATCCTTTTCTTCATCTCTTTGTTGTCTACTTGTAAATGTATCACATTCTGAGAGTTGCATAAAGGCCACGGTGAAAATGGAATGCAACATTTTATCCCCTGCTTCTGCATTGCTCTTCTTTTAGAAGAATCTTGCATAAAAGTATAAAATTCAAAAGAAACTGTTAATAAAGTCTTGAACCTCATATTAGCTCAAAAAACTGTTTAAACAACATTGGAAAACTTATTTTAATTCTTTGTGCAGTGCTGTTGACAGATGTTTTCTGTCTCCTTTGTTGAAATGTGCACAGAATATTATCATGGCTTTTGACAATAAAATTCAATGAAAAGAGGATGCCTTGAGTTGATTACTGGATTTTTTGTGATGAAATTTACTTATTTTTTGCATTTCATGTTAATGTCAGAACCATAATCAAATTTGATAGTAATGAAGAATAATAATATACAAAAATAGATGGTTGTGAAGATTTTATGTATGTTTTACTTTTTATTACTTTTTACTTAATAAACTAGAAGTTATATTAAAGAAGGTGCAGTTTTAAAGATGTGACCACATTTCACTTGTTCAAAGTTTATATTTAAATGTTTTTCAAGCAAATGTCTGGGGTATTAAAACTCTCTTGGTTTCTTGCCATGTAAGACCACTAACCACGTTGAGAAATCTGTCATAGCAGCTTCTTTGAACTTTTTTCTTTGTTGTGAGATTATATATCAGCACAATTAATTTTGCTCCAGTAACTGTTAGTAATAATCTTAATTATCAAGGTTGATATTATATATGCGCATACTTGTATTATGCATCTTGTGAGTAAGGAAATTTCCGTAGTGCAATTTTACCTTTTAAGTGACTATGCTTGGTGCCTTGTGCAGATTTTTGCGTCTGATAGCTTTCTTGAACTTACGGAATATACGCGAGAAGAAATTTTGGGAAGAAACTGCCGGTATGATTCGTACAATAGTTTGTTTATACTTTATTTTTCCATTTATGTCTTAGAGTGATGTTCAGTTTTATTCACTTCTTCATGTATATTAAGTTTTAAGTTATTTTTCCCCTTTTAATCTTCTATTTATGTCACTGTTTTAATGCCTTATTGAGTTGCAGGAACCATGAAACCTCATATAATGTTTTGTGTAGTCTCTTATATCTTGTAGGTAGTTTCTTCTAATATTGAGTTTTGATGATATGAATTTTTTAAAGTGGAGAAGAAGATAAGGAAGAAATACTTTGAAATGTTTAAAATTTTGGCAATCACCTTTAAGGTGTTCCGTATTTCTCTTGCTAGTAGCATTCCATCATCCAATATCTTTCAAAATTACGAATATACAATTTTTATGATACTCAACATTTTCTTAGACAAGTGAAGACTAATCGTATAATATTAGCACAACATTTTATGGTAATCAATCTTTACCCCTGATAGCAAAGTGCATGAGTGCTTTATAGTTAAAATTAGCACATTACGTTTTATGTTAAATGTCTCCTTTGGTTTCTCTAGGTAGATTTCTGGTATGCACAAGCTTTTTTCCATCAGGTTCAGGTCACTGACACTATAAGCACTCCATGCATTATGCAGGTTTCTTCAAGGACCAGAAACAGATCAAGCAACTGTCTCAAAGATTAGAGATGCTATAAGAGAACAGAGGGAAATCACTGTTCAGCTTATCAACTATACCAAGAGTGGTATACATAAGTTCCAATTTTTCAAATTTATTGGAGAGACAATGAAATATACGAGGGAGGAGAATGATATATCTGTCTACATAGTGAAACAAAAACTAGTGAGCCTAAGAGATTTTTTTTAAAAAAAATAATTTGTAGGTAAGAAGTTCTGGAACTTGTTCCACTTGCAGCCTATGCGTGATCAAAAGGTAGGTAGCTACAATATTCTACAAGGAAACAATAAAGTTGCGCATGAAAAATTCAATAATTTATCTGATCTTTTGTCTTCCCCGTTTTTTGTTTTCAATCAAACTTTACTTTAGGGTGAGCTTCAATACTTTATAGGCGTCCAATTAGATGGAAGTGATCACGTAGAACCTTTAAGAAATCGCCTATCCGAGAGAACAGAGCAACAAAGTTCAAAGTTGGTGAGTAATTTTTTTCTGTCCTATCTTGTTAATATTTTCTTAGAGAGAACTGCCACTTACTTGTTCTTATCTTCATTGTTATTATTTGTTAATTTTCTTCATCTAATCATCTTCGATGTTTTATGTTCTTGTAGATACAGTGTTCATGAACTGAGCAGAGATAATATGATGCCTTGTTTTTGTTATTTAACTTTCTAAAACCTTTCTGTCCAGGAATATATTCTTTACAGATAAAACTTTCAAGTGGACGCCAATTCTTTTCCTATTTTATTTGTCAACATAATCGGAATTCCAAGAAACTTTCCAAAACAATATGCTGTAAAATGGAAATTTAGCAATACAATGATCATTATTTTGGACAGAAAATTAATTGTGAAGGATAGGCACAACACATGACTTAAAAACAAGAAAAAATGATGTGGCACTGTTTACACATAATTTGGGCGTATTGAAATATTTTTTGATTTTTTTTAAACCGTTCTTTTTGTGATATACTTCTAAGCAAAAACACAACCAGCGTTGTCCTATATTTTTAGTAACCTTACTCTGCATCTGTCTGTGTTATTAGGTCAAAGCAACTGCAGAAAATGTTGATGAGGCTGTCCGAGAGCTTCCTGATGCCAACTTGGTAAGGTATCCGTATTTGGTTATTTTCTAGAATTATAGCTTATTTTTTGTCAAACATACTCATTTTCATTTACTTTCTGCTCTCAAAAGGTATCAATCAGTATACAAATGATGCTATTTTAAATATCAAGAACATATTCCACATAATGTAACCTTCCATTGGCCATGCATTAATGAGTACTCATATGCTCTATTAGTTGTGTTTGTTATAATTGTTTCATTTGAAGAAGGAATCTGGTATGGTGATCTCTTTTGTTGAATGATAGCAAACGTGTCTCTTATCCTGCAGAGTCCGGAAGATTTGTGGGCAATTCATTCTCAGCCTGTCTTCCCAAGACCTCATAAAAAGGAAAGTTCTTCTTGGTTAGCAATACAAAAGGTATTAATCTGACAGTTTGTGAACTTCTTCCTGCATTATCACATATTCACATTATTTCCTTTTTTAGTATTCCCATAAGATTGCTAGATCTTAGGGAAGAGAATGACTCCATAGGGCTCATAGATCGTGTAGATCAAGTGAAAATTTATTTTCCTAATAAATTATAATAATGCAGATCCGACCGTGAATCAAATTATTGTGGATGTAATTTTACAATGCATTTGAATGGTTTAATTTGAGTTCATTTGTAATATTTTTGAGATTGAGTTGATCACTGTTGTTTCAATGGTTGTGGTTTCAACTATGCATGCATCACATGATAGTCACTTCATAATTTAGTATGTTTACGTATGAGTGCATATGAGTCATTTACAAATGGTCTAAACAGTTTTAGTTTTAGTGTCTGTTTGGAAACCTTCCAAAACCTAGGTTTTGGGATTTACGAGGTAAGTATGTGAGAAGAGTTTTGTTTCGGCTTGCGCAACACCTAAATTTTGGAAGGTTTCCAAATAGGCACTTATTTCAAATTTTTAATAATATATTGTTTATCCTATTTTTTGAATTTATAGTTAACTGCAAGGGGTGAAAAAATTGGACTGCGTCATTTTAAACCAATAAGGCCATTGGGTTGTGGAGATACTGGCAGGTACTTCTTTTCCTTTTTTTCCCCCTAAAAGATTTACTCACCCTTCGTGACAGGTACAATTGGAATTCGTGGCATGCCCTGGACTTTATATGAAGTTAATTTTTTGTTTAAATCCTTTGTGCCTTTGACATGGACTATAAAGGCAATGAAAGAGAAGAGAGAGAATAAATTTGAAAGGACCATTGACATTGTCTTTCAGGTCCCACATATGTGTATATTTGTTGTGAAACTTAGGTTGAGTACAAGAGGTACAGTACTAATATTCACCAAACCTACTGAACATTTGTTTTAACTTGGCCATTCTTCATATCTGAACACAAATGATGAGCTTCAAGGTTACGGTGCTTTAATATATCTTATCAGTTTCCTGGTAAAGGAGATGCTTTGCTTTCTTATCAAATTGTTGTTTTGATTTCCTGTTGCAGCGTTCACCTTGTGGAGCTTCAAGGTGCAGGTGAACTATATGCAATGAAGGCAATGGAAAAATCAGTCTTGCTAAATCGCAATAAGGTCTGGATTTGTAGGAAAACCACTAGCTTTATTCTTTGAAGGGTTCTTGCATGCATCACCATAAGTTGTGGAGATAAGTGTATTATGATTATATCATTGCTGTTTCAGGTTCATCGAGCATGTATTGAGAGAGAGATTATATCATTGCTAGATCATCCTTTTCTTCCCACTCTGTACACTTCTTTTCAGGTTTGCTAATTGTCTATATCACATATTACCATTATCAACTCTTAGAAATGTCTATATGCTATTTTTGTTGGTATCCTTCATACTTTGCTGCGTCTGCTTATGTGAAATAATCTTCTGCTACATTTTATATATTCATGTCACGAGCCTTATTATCGAGTTGGTCACAAATGATTTTTAATCTAGCCAACTTCATGTACTTTATCTATGTACTAACGATTTCTTTATCTTCAGACTTCTACACATGTATGTTTGATAACAGACTTCTGCCCTGGTGGTGAAATGTTTGCATTGTTAGATAAGCAACCCATGAAGATTTTCAGCGAAGAATCAGCAAGGTATTTGTGGTTAGAAATTAACTCAGTAAAATCTTAATTCCAACCAAGGACCATGGTCCTTTTTTGAACTTCCAAAATTTTAAAGATCCTTAACTGTTATTAATGTTCTTTGAGGGTGCATAAATATCATTTTACCTAGATGCTACTATGGACTTGTCTTCTCACATGCTAAAGAAATAGTTGACAATCCCATAGGTTTTGGCTCATATATTTGAATTCAGAAGTTATCATTTGAACTTCAATTGTCACAACTGCTATTGGAATAGATGGCCACACATATTTTACAATATGATATTTTGATGTTGACTTTTATATATTTTTCAGATTCTATGCAGCAGAGGTTGTTATTGGTTTAGAATACCTCCACTGCTTAGGTACACTTTTCAATATATCCTCACTCTCTATTAGCTCATGGGTTTAATCATTTACAATACATACAGTGCATATGTATGTGGACATGATCTTGAAACTTTTATAGGAGTCCATCTAGCATTCTGTGCTGGGAGGACAGTGATTATCAAAGCATATCTTTATATGCTTTCATTTGACACTGCCGCAGCTTATTTTGTGACAGAGAATTAGTAAATTATAGGGGACCATACTTACAGCTAGTTTCTTACATCCATTATATCAAGTTCTTCAATCATACATTATCATATTTTTTGCATTTGGGTTTATAGATAATAATTCAAAAGTAGGACACATGTGATTGGATATGAGGAACTTGATGTAAGTATTTTCTAATTATAAAATGGGACGTAGGAATCTTCAATAATTTTGGTAGTGGTTAATGAACTTCAGATATAATGCAGATTCCTGTAGAGTTTTCTCATGAGGCAAGTGTAAATAAATAATGCCTCGTATATGGACTTCATTCTAGTAAGTATAAAGCAAGAAAACTGCCAGAAGGAAGCAAAATCGTTATTTTCACAATGAGAATGAGGAAAATAATTTAGACTTTGTATTATAGTTTGCGGTTGTGCTTATTTGGTGCAAGTAGGTATAATATTTTCAGCAACTCTTGATTGATCCTTTCAGCGGTTCAGCATCAGAAATCTAATTTTCTCTCCCCACACACTGATATTGTTGGGATGCTCATCTATTCTGTCTAAAATTTTTCAGTTCCCCATTCTTTAGTTATCCCTTATATTCTTGTTTAAATTTATGATAAAGGTGATAATAGTTAGTTACGCAAACGAAGGTTTAGGCAGTAAGCTGGCCTGATTGAGTATATTCTGCACTAGAATGAGAAAAAGCTCAAGGTTAATATGGTTCTTAAGTGATCTAACATATATTGTTATCCTTTTACTGGCTTTGTGTAGGTATAATTTATCGAGACCTAAAGCCTGAAAATATTTTACTTCAGAAGGATGGCCATATTGTATTAACTGATTTCGATTTATCATTCATGACTGCTTGTAAACCCCAGGTACGTATCCTTCTTCCTATTTGAGCAAGTTTTACTTCTCATAGAAGCTATTGTAAATTCATGACCCTTCTTACAGAAACTATTAATCATGGTATGCTGGCCTTGTTACCAAGTATCTGATTTTGATCTTCAACCCTAACATCCCCAAGATTTTTGTCTCACTTACTGTGAGATTTCAGAAGTGTTTTCACATTTCACTTCTCAAAGTTTTATCCAACTCCTCTTTTCTTAACTGCGACAAAGTTGACATATTTATGTCCTTGAGCACCATCCACTTAGCATGAGAAAATTTATTGTATTTCATGTATTAAGAAACGTCCATGATCATCTCAGTTCTTGACTGCTTTTTCTCCATCCTTGCCATGCTGCGTATTCTTAGTAGGGAAATAACTGATATTCTAGATTATCTGTTTGCTTTATAATTGTTGGCTTCTTTAATTAGAAGTTCGTCATGCAGATTGTGAAGCATCCTCCACCTAGCAGAAGATCGCGAAGTCAACCACCACCAACGTTTGTTGCGGAGCCTAATGCACAATCGAACTCCTTTGTTGGGACAGAAGAATACATTGCGCCTGTATGGAAAATTTCGAGATACCTACATAGATCTTCCTTAAAGTCCATCAGATTAATTGTTTTCCCCTGTTCGGTTCTAAAGTTACACTAACCTCCCTTAATATTATATGTAAATTATTTTTTCATAAAATTTTCTAATAGAAAGGCCGGTGTACTTAGGAAAGAGAAAGGGGTTATGTGATTCAAAATATATATGAGATAGGAGAGTTTTGTGTAGTTTCGAAAGCATTGGGCTTCATGGTTTTGCCGAACCTGAGAGAATTTGATGTTATTTACTCAAAACAATGAGCACAACTACATTATACTGGTTTTATTTTTTCCATATCATTCTTATACTTATCATCATTCAAGCTTCATCAAAGTATCCTTGATTTCAGGAAATTATAACTGGAGCTGGGCATAGCAGCGGCATAGATTGGTGGGCTCTTGGTATGCTCTCCTTTCCTTCCTTGTCAGTGTAACGACTTGTTCCTGTGCTATGTTGTTTGACCCCAAACAATTCTAATCACTGTTTTTGTATCTTTGCATGTTCTCTTTGTAAGGAAATAACTACTCCCTCCGGTCATAATTATAAGACATATTTAACCGATTTTGGAAAAATTAAGGAGAGGAGTTAAATTAGTTAATTTTACTCATTTTCCCAAAATGTCCTTATGTACATTTAAAATGACATAAGTAAAAGTTAATCAACAATTTTACCACATATCTCTCCAACTAATTTTTCTTTTCACATGCTTTCTAATTGAAATAATGGTCTTGCTAAATATACATATATGTGTGTGTATATGTATACATATAGATCTATCATGTGCGCGCGCGCACACACAACAACCATGTATCTACACAAAGATATATATATTGACACACACAAACACACATATATATGTACACATACATATATATATACACAAACACATATATATAGACAAACACACACACATATATATATATACATACATATATATGTTTATAGACAACACACACATGTAACTATACATACATATACACACACACAAACACACACACACACATATATATATACATACATATATATGTTTATAGACAACACACACATGTAACTATACACACACACACACTCACACACATGTATGTGTGTGTGTCAAAGAAGTCTGACATATATAACACACACACATGTACACATACATATATATATACACAAACACATATATATAGACACACACAGTGTGTGTGTGTGTGAAAGAAGTCTGACATATATAACTACACATACACACAAACACATATATATAGACACACACACACATATATATACATATATATGTTTATAGACATACACATGTGTGTGTGTTGCAACCTATATACATATATACTTACCAAAAACCAAACACATTTTGAGATAATAAAATAAGAGTATTTTAGGAAGAAATTGGTAAAAACTAAAAAGTTGTCCTATAATTAGGACCAAAACCAATCCCCAAATGTTGTCTTATAATTAGGACCGGAGGGAGTATTTGTCACATTCCTGGAGCTGTGGATGTGTGTGGGGAGGGAGGGGGGATATTTTAATTAATTTTTACCAACTTTGCATGTAGAATAAATATTTCTCACATGCAAAGAGATGTGAGAAATCTTCTACACTAATATTGGGAGACTGGTTTTTTCTGGTTTGAGGATTCTTTGTTCCCAAAAATGTTGTCCTTTCATCTCTTTCTAGGACAAAATCTTCTTCTATCCAACGAGAAAAGGCATTTATAACTTAGGCGTTTCATGTTTTAAATTTAGGTATATTGTTGTATGAAATGCTATACGGGCGCACACCATTCAGAGGAAAGAACAGACAGAAGACATTTGCCAACATCTTGCACAAAGATCTAACCTTTCCCAGCAGTATCCCGGTAAATAAAAGCTGTGAAGCATTCTCATATAGCCATTTCGTTTGACAAAATTCTAAGCGAGGGGAGAAAAAAGATATTTTGAATTGATAAAGATTCTCTATTTGACATTCACAAGCACAAGAAATGAGCTAGTTTCTGGGATGTTGCAGGCAAGTCTTGCTGCCAGGCAGTTGATTAATGCCCTATTGCAAAGAGACCCAGCCAACCGTTTAGGTTCAACTACTGGAGCTAATGAAATCAAACAGCATGTTTTTTTCCGAGGAATTAATTGGCCTTTAATCCGTTGCATGGTAATATTTATAATTGATTTGAGTTGGGAAGTTGACATTTTTGCGGTTACCACAGGCCTGAGTTTGGGCATTTTGTATGCAGAATCCACCACCTCTAGAAGCTCCTCTAAAGTTGATAGGAAAAGACCCAATGCAGAAAGAAGTGAAATGGGAAGATGACGGCGTGCTTGTTCACTCAATGGATTTGAATATCTTCTGAATGCTTATTCACAAACATCAGTAACTCGCAGCTCAAGACATTTCCATTTCCAAATAAAGTTCATGGGATTATTCTCTTGCTGTCTGCCTCTGAAACATTCGAATGTAACGTACGCCTCTCTCTAATAATGCCTATTGATTAGCCCATGTCGTGGTTATACTTATAGCTAATTGCCAACTTTTGATGTGGCAGTAGAAAATGACCAACAAATATTAAGAGTAATATGTAGGGTGACTATCATATATATATATATATATATATATATATATGATGCATGCATGCATGTTTCACTCGTTATACAAGATTAGATTACAGGGCAGAGTATTTTTCCTATTTCTCTCATGAATCTCTTATTGTTAATCCTTCTTAAGTCACGAAGGAAGGCAGCATAAAAAATTATTTTCACGGCTTAAACTTTGTTAAGGTTGCTCAGAAGTGAAGGGTAAATGCTATGTTGTTTTGTTATCTTTGAATGGCTGCGTTATCAGTTAAAGGCCATTATTTGGAGGGTGCGCTTAACATGCAAGCTAAGTCACTTGGGCTAAGTCACTTGGCTCCTCTGTGTACACACAGAGGAGCCAAGTGACCCAGCTTGCATGTTAAGCGCACCCTCCAAATAACGGCCTTTACCTGATAACGCAGTCATTCAAAGATAACAAAACAACACAGCCTTTACCCTTCACTTCCGAGCAACCTTAACAAAGTGTACAGAGAGAGAGAGAGAGGAGCCAAGTGACTTAGCTTGCACACATGTATCTTTCTATTAGAAGCAATCATGTTCAAACCTTGGTTCGTCAAATTGTAAGGAGATTAACCCTTCCCACTAAACCCAACCCGTTAGTATATTACTCTTCCATATTATGTCACCTAAGAGGATGTTTATTTGCTTGCTGAGTATGATAAAACTTTGCTTATCCCAATCAATTTTAGCTTGAGCAAAGCCACTTCTTTTTTTAGAAAAAAAGAACAGGGAACTAATTAAGCCAATCAAAGATCAAATCCTACTAATACTGAGAACGTTGGCATGCACGCCGCCTTCCAATTCGTCATGATTTTGTAATCCCTAATGATACTGATTGGGATGTGGTTAATTAATATGGTCTACTAGCTATGTTATGGTCGTATTGATTTCCATCGATACATTCGACTACAATTATAAATTCTTAACAAATACTAGCATTTAAATTTCATATTTGAATTAATGATTAAAATGCAAATCTAGCCACAAAAATGTCATGGGCATTAGTCAACCAACGTAAATTGTTTTAGCAAATATGTTTGTTAAGAAAGTGATACAAAAATATAAAAGCCATTAAGTGAACGAACATAAATACTTTTATGATTGATTAAAATAAAGAATTCATATCTTCCCGACCTCTTCTCTCACTTATCTTCTCCCAGCTGGTTTTACACCACCAACACTCCCCCAATTAACCACCTCATCTCAGGTAGATGACCAAGTCATCTTCAATCTACTCTTTTAGGTTTGCACCTTGACTCTTGAATTACCCATTATTACAGGCAAAATGGTCTTTGAAATTTCTCAAGTAAGAAATTGTAAACTCGAAAGTTGGGCCAAAAATTACGATATCTTTTATAAATTTAGGAGCATTCGATTTAATTAATTTCTACTTTATTGCATTAATTTCTATAAATTATGACGAAATTTGCCAACTGTTTCACTTATTTTATGATTCACATTCATTATAATTGCGTTGATTTCCATGTAATCAAAATTAATGATGAAATTTGGCAAGTACTATTGTATTTAGTTCTGATTTTCATACGTTCTTTTCAGCAACTGTGACCAATAATCTATTTCATGATTTTTTAATAATAATTGCATTTAAGATGTTTAAATTTTTATGATATTGTGATATTGTATTGTAACCGGTTATTAGATGATTTTGAACTTAATTGGTTCTTTTTATTTTGGGGAAATTTTGTGACATCAATTATCAGAATAGAAATCATGATTTGATGTACATACTATGTGTGAGAGGACCAATGTTTGATGAATTTGGGAACTAATTTGGAATTATGTGTATGAATGGAGATGATTACTTGAGTTAAGATTATGGGTTTAATACCAAGCAAGGGTACAATTCAAAACTATCCCTATGTTAACTAAATTACTTGAGTTAAGATTATGAGTTTAATACCCATCAAGGGTACAATTGAAAACTATCCCTATGTTAACTAATAACTCTTAGCTCCAGTTCTTCTCAATAAGATTATGGGTTTAATGTTTCTGCTTTTATTGCAAAAATATTTTTTTCATCACACTCACATACAAGTGAGTGGGTCCCATTATAAAAAGAAGATAAGGAAAATATTAATGAGACCCACTTACTTTTATGTGCGTGTAAAAAATGAAATATCAAACCCTAAGATTATATGGGTTAGGCTGGCTAATCCACCAACCCAGAAGTTATAGGTTGGGTTGGCTAAATGTTGACCTATTTTGATGGGGTTCTTTTTTGTTTGAACCCATATGGTCCCCACTTGTGGTAGGTTAGCCCGAACCTAGTGGTTTGTCCAATATTACTAGCTCTACTAGGGACATCAGTGACATATATGAGCTTATTAATGATCACTATAAGCCATAGTTATTAGAACCGGCTCGGACCGGCTGGTTCGACCGGTGAACCGGCGAACCGGTGGTCGAGCCAGTCTGAGCCGGTAAAAGGACCGTTTGTGCAACAAAAACGATCTTTTACAGGTCCGACCGCCGGTTTTTGGCAAACCCGGTGAACCGGATGGGTCATGGAAACCCGTCCGGTTCGTGCTGTTTTTTCTCCTCTGATGAACCAGACCAGAAAACTTTTTTTTGCATAAAAAAAACCAAACCAGAAACCAACCAGCAACCTCCTCTGTGTCTCCTTGCTCCTTCTGTTTCCTCGTTCTTGCTCTCTATGTTACTGCGTCTTGGTTTCTCGTTCTCGTCCGTCGTGCTATTCTTTCTTGTTTTTCCGTTCAGCCTCACGTCTTCCCTCCTCGCCAAAATTTTGATGCTCTGCTGTTTTTCCGCGTGAAGCTCCTCTGTTCTTTTCTCCAGCCGTCGTCTCTGCTTTTTTCATAGCTTAGGGTTTTCACTTTTCAATTGCTTTTATTCAATGAATGACTTGGTGGGCCAGCTTTTTTATTCAACCCATTCATCAATCCACGTGATCTGATTCAATGGCATTTCTTTATTCACATTATATTCCCTGCCTGCGCATTCTAGAAGGAATCCATCCTCCAAAACGTGCAATGCACGCCTCCTCATATTCATGTGCCATGTGGTCCTCACTTGCCCCCCTTTTTGACTTTTTGGTCATAGTTACATCCACCTTTTTCTCCCTCCCAACATTTTAAAATGCAGAAAAAATCTCCAAATATTCCTCTAAAACATGCTGCCTTTTTCTTTAATAAATATTTTAGGATGCTACCTGATACTAAAAAAATACTTAATGATAATAAATAATAATAATAATAGAAATAATTATTTATTTATTTTTTTCGAGACCGGGTCATAGTTATGCGGTTCGACCAGTGACCCACTGGTTTAACCAGTGATCCATTGACCCAGTACTCTGACCGGGTTGATGATCGGTCCGGTTCTGATAACACTGCTATAAGCCTTGTCAATATAATCATATACACTTGTCAACGAAAGCTATTTTAATTAATATAGATGAGTTTGCCAATGACTTGTCAATATAATGACATTTACTTGTCAATGACTGCTAGTTTAGTTAACATAGAAGGGCTTGTCAACAGGCACTTTATGACTTGTCAATATAGTCATATACACTTGTCAACGAGAGCTGTTTTAGTTAACATACATGAGCTTGTCAATGACTATTCTATGACTTGTTAATATAGTCGCATACACCTATTAAGAAGATAAGTTCACATTTAGAATCTAGGGAAAAATAGAATAAAGGAAATGGAGGAAAACATATTTATTGAGAATGACTATAAAAATTGTAATTACTTAAAAGGATTAAATGTAAAAAAATTAAAAATTAAAAATACTAAGAAAATCTTCTCCATTCCCGTCCACACCCTATTTTTAAAACTAATACGAAATTCTAAATTTCACTAAATTAAATAAAAGTTTTCTCAAGTTTCAATTTTCACAATTTGCATAGATATCTAGGAAAAAAAAAATGGAATGAATATCATTCTTATTATGGAAGTTTACCTTAAGGAGTATCGGTCTCAAAAGTTTTTTGGAATCATTTTTTATCTAAAAGTTTGTAAAACATAGCATACTTGACCAACCGTTACATATCTCCAACAAATGTTTGCTAGGTGGAGAAAAATCATTGGTTTACCATGAGGTTAGGGGGAATATGCTACGTTTTACAGACTTTCAAGACAAAAATGATATGGAAAAAACTTTCAAGTGACTATTACTCATTAGGCTAAGCTTTTATAGCCAAAATGATACTTGTCCAAAAAAAAAAAACACATATTCTTCAATTTTGTCAAAAATATAATTTGTTAAAATCAATAAAGTTTTAAATAAAAATATAATTATAAGATTTTAATAAAATATAAAGTCTTTTATATTAGTATATATGTTAGACCAAAAAAGTTTATGTGATTTATTTTTATTTTAGACGAAATTTATGTGAGTTAAAAATATTTATTTAATGTTAATAAAATTAAATAATTCATTATATCCTGAAAACAGTGCAACGAATTTATTTTTTATTTTCATAAAAAGTGTTAAATTGATGTCAACTATACTTATAATATAAATTCGGTAACTTATAATACATTCATTATTAGATTATCGATTGATTATATGAATATTGAACTTGTTGAAAAATAAAAATTGAAAAAATATGATTTTAAACCATGGGGAACTAAAAATATATTGATTTTACATGAATCAGAAACTTGGTGAAAAATAAAAATAAAAAAAAGATACAATGATACTATATGTGAATGGAGGGTGGTTTTATTTTTAATTTTAGTTATTTTTTAATTATGAATGCAAGAAATAATGTGGGAGATTTGATTAAAGACAATTTAGTATTTTTAAATTTATTTTATAATTTTTGGTCTTTTCTAAGTATATAGTTACAATTTTTATAGTCATTCTCAAAGAATATATTTTCCTCTAAGTTCTTTATTATAATTTTTCCTAGAATTTATATCAATGAGGTGTCTGTAGACTTTTTTTGATAGATGAATTGTTGGTGTCTGTGTATAAGATCTTCTAACTCTTTGCTTGAAGGTGTCTCTGACACAACATTGTCATTAGGATTGTGATATATTGCTAGTGTTGTGTCAAAGACACCATCAAGAAAAGAGCTAGAAGATCTTATACACAAACACCAACAAAAATCATTGAGACTGAGATTTATTCTATCTGACAACCCAGATAAACTAAAAAATATCATACTGCTCTTTGTTAGGAGAGGAGATCCTAATAAGAGAGCCAAGTTCAGTGGTTAGTCTGAGTTTCTTGAGTTCTCATCCTTAGCTCATACTCAAAGACACTTTAGAATTCAGACTTCTTTCCAAGAATTAAAATACTAGCACAATCATCATGCTAATTTTCAGTACTCTCTAAATGAACCATGATCTTGATTATGTTATATTGCACAGGTTCTTTTGATAGAGGCAAGTACAGAGCATACTTGGTATCTAAAAGGAAGACAATAGTAATATACTAAGAACTTAGGCTTTCAACTTAAAAATAAAATTTTAAAAAATAATATCATTATTTATATTAATATATTATTTTCTTTCAAAAGTTAAAGGGGAAGGATGGTGCAACACTTTTGGCAATTGGACACACAAACACACACACATGCGGTTTTTTTAAAAGTGTACCTAATACTAAGTATTTTTTGTGTGTGTAAAAGTGATTATGTGGTTACACACACACACACACGCGTGGTTTTTTAAAAGTGTACCTAATACTAAGTGTTTTTTATGTGTGTAAAAGTGATTATGTGGTTATAAAAGTGGAGTAAAAATATCCATTGATCCTTAGTTAATCGTTACTTTGAATTTTTTGTATTTTTAAAGCTGACATGTACGATGACTTAGCTAAATTTCATCATAGTTAGTAGTGGAGAACAGGAGAAAATTACAGAAAAGGGCCCATGTACTTTTGAAAATTACAGGAAGGCGGCAACAACAACAAGGAGGCGGAAATGAGCGGTCCAATGAATAAGGTTGTGATTGGGAGAAAGAAGAAGAATTAGAGAAATAAGGGCTAAATTGTAATTTTCAAAATATATATGCCATTTTTTGTTATTTTCTCCAGTTTTTTATTGCTAGTTGGGATGAAATTTAGCTGAGTCATGTGTATGTTAGTCTTAAATTACAAAAACTTCAAACTAACAGTTAATGGATATTTTTGCTTCACTTTTATGACCACATAATCACTTTTTTTACAACCTTAAGGAGTTATAAACTTATAGGTGGATTACACTTTATTTTTATGGTTTAGTCACAATTAATATTAATTTTGATTGTTTAATCTTATTTAGCTTTATCTATTTAATGACTAACCATAATTAAATATCAATTTGATCATTATGATTTATCTTGATGAATGGAATTTTAATTAGGTTTCGAGATTAAGTAATATGACATTAGATTACAATTTAATTTGCAATTATGATAGATATATACCTAAAAACCCCATATAATTGTTGAAGAGAGTGTCCAAGTTATCTTGTGTCTCAAGTAATTATGTTAGATATAAAAATTTATATTTAAGGGAGGGCTGTGAGTAGACCGACACATACTTATAGTTATTTATAATAAAGATTAACAAAATAAATATTAAGACTAATTAAATTAGTTAAATCAAAATTTATGAAGCTAATAAGATATTAGTGACACAGGGTTGCTCATTTGATTATTATTGGGGCACTTTGTTTATTTTAATTTCTTTTCTCTTAATTAAATTTAATTTGGGTTGCTTAACTTAAGCAAAAATATAAAATTAATATTTAACTGAAGTTTGGATACCAAGTTAGAATGATAATTTTTTTAGCACTTTATTATTGGGAAAATTGACTTAGAGGTCCAAATTACCAAGATAATTTCAGAAAATGCCCTACACATTTTCCCATACCAGGCCTTTTCTGGTATTAACTTTCAAGGCAAATTACCAAAATGCCCTTGTGTTAAAAAAGAAAGAGCACAATCTGTTTTGGCGCTGAAAACGCGAGAGAGAATCAGAACCTGGGTTTTTTCCGACAGAAATGTTGCTTCCATGATCATTTAGCTATCTTTTTCGTCTTGCTTCGTTTGATATTTGTGTTCCGTTTTTTTCCTCTGCTGGACTGAAAGCAACTCATCCTGGTTGTAAATTGTTGACTGAACGTGGTGGTTATTAATGTTCATCAACTTTGGAAGTTTGGGTTATTGAAATGTTGGAGCTTGAACTCATTTATTGTATTATCTGGTAGAAAAAAGGCAAGAAATGCTAAGTTTTTCATCAAGATAGCTTAATCACCATCCTTTCTCATTTTTAATCTCTATAGGGTGGGGTCAAAAAAATGTTGCTCTGTTTTTTGTCACACAAACATAGGGAAATTTATGTATTTGAGTGGGAATGGGTGAAAGTGATCAAGGAATGAAGTTTGAAAAATGCTGAAATTTGTTAGTTGTTAAAACCTACAGTTTTAGTTGTTAATACCATCTGTTTTTGTTGTTAATATGACTGTTTAACTTGTTAATATGATGCTCTGTTTTTTGGGCATTGAAACAGATGGAGGTCTGTTAGTGGGAATGTGAAAATACTGATATGTGATAGTTGTTAATACCTACAGTTTAAGTTGTTAATTCCTTCAGTTGTAGTTGTTAATTCTACTGTTAAAGTTGTAAATACTAACTCTGTAGCATATTATAATTATAGATGGCTAGTAGTTTAGGGAAGAATATATTATGTTTCTTTCATGTGGGGGGGGGGAGTTTCTACAAGGTAGAGGGGATGAAAGTGATTATGTTGGAGGAATGGTAAAAACAAGATGCATCAAGGAAGGGACCACATATAAGGAGTTGCAAAGAACAATATCATCTTTAAAAACCCAAGTTGATGATTGTTGTTGCCTTGGTTGTTTATTTTTTGGGCATTGCGTGTCACCCTCTTTTGTTGTAAATGGCCATAGATAGGAATCTCCACCATGTTATTTTTCGGAGGTGGTGTGTCAAGTCGTAAGCTCTAATTTATACGCATATTTTTTGATGTAAATGAAAGTTGGATATAACATACAATTGACACAATTGTATCCAGGTTTCCTTTATGTAGACATATTAATATTGTTATAAATGTAAATGATGGTGAAAAATTATTGCTACACAATGTTTGCTGATGTTGCTGTCAAAATGGGCTGATTTAGGTGTCATTTGTCAGTGATACTGATGTTAAAAGGGCTTACGTACTTGTTAATGAGGGGTTGATTGTGTTGCTAACCGTGCTGATACACTTGTTAATAGGGGCTGATCGTGTTGTTAATTGTGTTGATAGTGTTGTTAATATGGGGCTGATGGTGTTGTTAATTGGGGTGATGGTGTTGCTAATGGGGGCTGATGGTGTTGCTAAAGGGGCTGATGGTGTTGCTAATGGGGGCTGATGGTGTTGCTAACCGGGGTGATGATGTTGCTAATGGGGCTGATGGTGTTGCTAATGAGGCTGATGATGTTGCTAAAGGGGGTTGATGATATTGCTAATTTGACTGATGGTGTTGTTAAAGGGGGCTGATGGTGTTGTTAAATGGGGCTGATGGTGTTGCTAACCGGGCTGATAGTGTTGTTAACCGGGCTGATGGTGTTGTTAAAGGGGGCTGATTGTATTGCTAACTGGACTGATGATGTTGTTAAAGGGGGCTGATGGTGTTGCTAAAGGGGGCTGATGGTGTTGTCAAAGGGGGCTGATGGTGTTGTTAATTGTGCTGATGTTACTGTCATATTTTGATGATGTTGTCATTTGATGCTGATATTATTTGTTGATATTGTTGTCAAAGTGGCTTGTGTACTTGTTAAGTGGGCTGATGGTGTTGCTAATGGGGCTGATGGTGTTGTTAAAGGGAGTAGATGGTTTTGACAACCGGGTACCTGATCATATTCATTTTTACTGCTCCTACATACACAACCAACAAAGAGAACATCTACTGGAACCAGTTGTGGTTATCATTCATATTAAAATGTCAAGTCAACTACAACAATAAATTTACAAAACTAGCTCCTAAAAATGAACTCAAGTGTTTTGTACAATTTGTGTAATCTAATCTTTCAAACATCCAATGAAATTTAGATACACATAAAACCAAGTCAACATATGTATGTAAAAGAATTGCTTCGTAACGGCTAATCTTTCGCTCTTGAGAGTCCTTGATTATCGTTTACACTTTCTCTCGATGTGTATTGCTTGGATGGTTGACCAACCACCACAACATGCATATCCTTGGAGTTCGAATGATCTTTTGCATGAAATGTGCACTAAATATATATCAGGTGACTGTCCCTCCATCCTCCAGGTGATCAGCAACCAAAGTTTTGGCAACCATAGTCATTACCTGAATATGCACAAATGGTCAACAATTAAGGCTATGTGATAAGTCTAACTTACAATAAATTAGCTTTAGGTCCCATGATATATGGCCTCACAGTGATAGAAAAAACAAGCTTACAAATATTTCATTGTTTTCATAATCATTTGCATCAACAACCTCAGAGGGGAAACACAAGTAAGGAAATTCCATATACAAAACATATACAACTGCATTAGAGCTCTTGGAAATAGAAGAAGTGTGTGGGCAAATATGAAGATTCAAAGAAAGCATAGACAGTTTTAGATGGGACTGTCTTCAATACAGCTGCCTCCTCATTCAATTCCTCAAGAAATGAAACAGATTGTCTAGAATTAAGGAATGGAGTAATAATATACTTGATCATCAAATCAGCAACTTTAGCATCTTAGAGCATTATTTTAACATCCAGAATGACTTGTTTAACATTTAGGGACCCCATAACAGCAACTATAATTAGTTTTTTAGGCTGCAACATTTACTTCATCAATGAAACATTCACAACAATTATACAATATAGATTCAGCACCTGCATTTTATTGGCCATTTATTTGTACAGAGTCTTTATACCTGCATATATGAGTACAAATACTTTGAAAATGATGTGCTGATACAAATTAATGCTTTGAAAAATAGTAAGTTGTCTTCAAAATCATATTTTATACTAAACCCTACGTCATTGTATCTTATTATAATGTTTTAATATATCTATCAGAATAATATTCATTTATTGGCCAACACCATGGAGCTAATTTTTTCAGTTTAAACAGAACATGAAGCCAAGCCCAAAATATTAACACTAGTGAAGAGACACTTGATGAAACAAATTCATTCTTGCTTCTTTATTTTTAAAATCTCTAGACCTGATTTAAATACATATAATATTGATTCAGTACTTAGAAGCATAAAACAACAAGATCCAAATCAGATTTCAACTTCAAAATGGTCAGTTCTAACAAGAAATAATATTCTCTTCAAATTTCATTACACAACTCACTGAATTATCATATGATAGGCTTAGGAGTAGTTTCCAATTCCAAGATTTGATCCCCACAGTCTCAATATCCTATAGTATCAACATTTAAATACCAAAATCTAATCAGTGTTTCAATACCAAAATTATTATAAAAAATATCACATTGCATAATCATTTTAATTAAAGAATATGAAGCCACCAAGCATAGAAAGACTACACCCTCGCAACAATGTTCAGCTGGAAACTTATAAAGTTTGACCATGCATTCGTGTGTTCATTTATGGTGCGGACACTGTTAGAGTAGTTTGGTTAAACATGACAAAATGCCATAAGTTGTACTATGAAAATTTGGCAAGGAACACATTATAAGAGTAGAAGAGAAAGGAAACAGGGTGAACAATTAATAGATTGACACTTAAAAGCATAAAGCATCACTTAGAATATTGATTCAACACTTAGAAGCATAAAGCAGCAAGATCCAACTTAGATTTCAGCTTCAAAATGTTCAGTACCAATAAGAAATAATATTTTCTTCAGATTTCATTGTACAACTCACTGAATTATCGTATGATAGGCTCATGAGTAGTTTCCAATTCCAAAATTTGATCCCCACAATCTCAATATCCTATAGTATCAACATTTAAATACCTTAAAGCATAATTAAACAATTATTTGAACTATTAGGTGGCATCAAATGACAACCCAAATAAATTTCCAGTGCAATGATCTTCTTGAAACATTAGGTGACATCTTACTACTGTACTAATATATATAGTCATACACCTTTGTCTTTTAATCCTCATAGGACCTAACGTTGCCATCAACAAAAATGAGCTATTGTTTTGTTATAACTAAAGGCAAAAAAATTAATTACTTGCAATTATCCAAAACATGTATTTAAGGTGTGCAAATGCTTTTCTTCAAGGTTATTCTCCAAGGACTGAAGCTCATGCCTATAACCTCCGAATCCCCTGTTTCGGTACCCATATTCAACACATATAAACACATATTATACTCAAACAGTAAGCTTTTCGTTTAGCTACGACCAATCAAAACAAAATATACACCTACAATAGCTTGCAAACTCATTTTATAACAGATTTTACTACTAAACTCCCCTAATAATGGTTTCAAATTTTAGAATAAGTGTTTCACTATTTCCCTAAATCCCAATCAGCAGCAATTTTAGAAAACTAGAGATGAGAAGGGAATGAAGAGACTTACCTAAACCCAAATCTGAGCTCTTCTTCTTTCTCCGACTCACGCCTTCACGCTCAGTCTCTTGTCTCTCTCTCTAATCACTATAATGTTTACCTTTCGGAGATTTGGACAATGTAGATACCCAACGACGAGACTTTGGACGATGAGACTTTTAGCTTTTGGCGGCGAGATGACACGACGGCGATACAATGTCGGAGTGATGGAGCAGGTTTTTTCTCTTTTTTGCTCAATGAGTGATGGAGCAACTTCGAAGCATAGAGACGCAAGAGTGAGGGGATTCAGAGCTCCGTTCTCTTGTCAGTTTATTCAAGGGCGTTTTTGGTAATTTCCCTTTGAAGTTAATACCAGAAAAGACCTTTCTGGTATGAGAAAGTGTGTACGGCCTTTTCTGAAATTATCTCGGTAAATTGGGCCTTTAGGTCAATTTTCCCTTTATTATTTGATAAAGCCTACGCACTTATAGAGTAATTCTAGGCTATTAGTTTTTTTCCTATCAATTTTTTGATTTTAAAAAAAAGAATTAGGCTGAAACTTTTTTTGATGTTTTTCTTATTATTGAGAGGTGAGTGAGATTTACATTTATTGTTTGTGTAGGCTGTATGAATGTGTTGTTAATGAATTGGGATTGGACATGCTTGAGCATACTTCTAAAAAGGTTATAAGATCACTTATTTTATATTCCAAAATGAAGATCTATAGCAAAAAAAAAAAAACCAATTGAAAAAATACAATAGATAATTGGGATAAAAATATTACAAAAGAATTTGCAAAAAGTCCTATAATTGAAAACAGAAGGAATATTTCTTTAAAAAAATTTGTAACATCCAAGGTATATTTCGATTTCAAATTCAAAACCGGGGCAGCTTTGGGGCATCAACAGTGCAAAAGCAGCGAAGTTGTGTGAAATGCAAAAAGAGTCCCCAATCTTCTGAAACGTTTATGTTTTCACCCGCCTTCTCCCACCGCACCAAAGCTACCTCAGATAACATTTCCACGATGGATATGGAGTTAGCTCTCCGAAACCCTAATTACGCGGTCCAACCTCCCCCTCCTTCAGCTGATCCTCCTCCTCCGCCTCCGCCGGCACCATCCAGTAATGGATTCATCTTCCCATTCCCCAAAAGACCGGCCCTTAGAGTCACCACTGAGTTCGACAGTGAAAGCACTTTCTTCTTCCACAGGATCTCTTGCAAGTTCTTCGATGGCCTTGCCAAGTTGAAGTTCTCCTTCAACAACACTAGCAAAGGTGATGTCTCCGAACCCCAGATCAGTTTCGTTTCCAAGCACTTGAGTATCCACTATGATCTTGAAGACCAGAATGCTCTCGTCAAGAGTTCCTTTGACATTGGTCCCAAATTGCACCTCACAGCTGCTCATGATGTCAAGGTACTAGCACCATGATATCTCTAAGACTCTGAAAATTGTAGTTATTTTCATTTTGGTTATTTCGGGTATCAAAGCTTTTCTTTCCATACTTTCAAGTATAGGATAATATTATGGGGGTTAGGATAATATTATGGTGGTTGGGATAATATTATGGTTATAATAGCTTTCTTGTTATGATTATCTATTTAGTTAGAAGACTAATTATAGTTTGTTATATGCTTCATTGATGTATAAATATCATATATTACAATAATAGAAGACACAGTTTTTCAATGACATTCAGTAACATGGTATCTAGAGCCTAATATTCTAACTAAATACGTAATCATAACAAGAATGCTGTGATAACCATAATATTATTCTAACTAGCCACCGTAATATTATCTAACCATAATATTCTCCTGTACTTGACATAATATTATCATAACCACCATAATATTATCCTATACTTAACAGATACCATGTCTCTCTGTCGGATACTTCTATGAAATATTATATCCTAGCATTTTTTTAAAAAAAGAAAATTACTTGCTGGGGCTATGACTATTTTCTTTTTTCCTTGTAAACTTAGCCATGTAGCTTTAAGGGCTAACGAATTGAAGACGTCGAATGCCTCCAAATTTTTTTTGTCTGAGCATTTCTATTACCTACCTTCTGTGTGTGTTTTCTTTTGGGGGGAGGGGGAGGGGGAGGGGGTTGATTATCCATTCTGAGCGCTATAATTTTATTGTGATCTTCGTGTGTGCCACTATTTTACTTTGGAGAGTGCATCTTGAACATTGAATCTATTAATGATAGGCCTTATACGATATGCTTCATGGTTGAAGACTGAATAACCTAGCTTTTTAATCGTGTATTAAGAAATTTCAATAACTTGTTTTAACCGTATTGTCTTTCTATTTTTTAATATATATTTTTCTTTTGTCCTTTTCAAGGCTCAACAAGGAGAGGTTACAATGGTTGCAGATTTGGCTCCTGGCTCTGCTCTCGAATTGTCTACTGCAGTTCCGACTGTTGGATTGGTGTGTTTAATGATGTTGATATCTCTATAAAGCTATAACTGTCAGTTTTGGGCCTCTGTATTTTGATTATTATTGGCTATGTCAGTAAGCAACCAGAAAATATTTTGGCTGGTTAAGCTTTATTTCTAATGTTAGCCTGTGTTTTGATCTTGTCATGAACCACTTCTTTAGAAGCTTTACTATTAAGTGAAGATCCTTAACTTTCTTTTTAGTTGATATCTATAACCCGCACCATCACATTAAGGCCCCTTGGGCTTGAAGGATGGAATGTGTACAAACTACAAAAGCACATGTCCACCATACCTGTGTTGAGACTTAGCTACAATTGAGAGTTGGAGGCGGCAAGGATCAGACTTTTGAGCACATAGTCTTGTGGCCTTGATCTCCTATGTCTAGGACCAATTCATCCTAGAAGTTCAAGCTATCAACTATAGGCCTGATATTGGTTTTGATATCCCTAGTTGGTTTCATTTTTATTTATTCGTTTTTCAGTTCTTCCCATTAAAAAGTTTTTAGAGTTAGCACAGCAGTGATGCGCATGTCTGATTCAGTATTTATGCCCTATTTTCTCATTCTGCAGCCAAAAGCAACCTTAAAATTTCCTGTTGGCGAAGTTTCACTCCAGGAGGAAGAAGAGATCCAAGAGGAGGAATACAAGAGATTGCTGTCTGTGAGTGGAATTGTTAAGGCACCAATTTTGAATGGAATCTGCACTGCCCAATACAAGGATGACGAAATGAAATTAAGATACTCCTATAAGGTGCCTTTTATTGTAGATACTCATTACATGCTTCCGTTTCTTTTCAATTTCTCATTTCAACCTTCAAATTATTGTATTTTTATAGGATTTCTTATTGTCTTAGATGCCTGCTTTTTGGTCCATTATTTGTAGAGGTGAAGGTGTTTATTTGATATTTGATTGAATTGATGTCAATTTTCAAATAAATGCAGGATGAACAAATGTCATTTATCCCATGCTTCTCTCTACCTTCAAATGCTCTGTCATTTGCATTTAAGCGCCGGTTTGGTCCTTCAAACAAGTTAAGGTTAGAATACCCTCTTTGCAATTCATCATTCTTATCGTTTTTGGTTGTTGAATGGTGATAAACCTTAGAAGAAGTAACATGTCTAAATGTAATAAGAAAATGAAGGGCATATAAGCTTGTGGCAACCCTGAACAAGTAGCTTAACTATTTTGATGAAATGTATAAGTCCAAGCACTAGTTGCCTCTTGTCTAGAAGTGAGAACCTAAATATATAATAAAGTATTTTGGAGTTAAATATTTTTACCTTATACCAGTCTGCATGTTGCTATATGCCATACAAGTGCATCTAACCTGGTCCAACAATAGCTTCTATAGATCATGCCAACTCAAATCTATCCTTTACGTGAATTGTTGAGATGTTGAAAATTCCGATACATTATTATAATTTTTGTTATTGGGTATGCTTACATCTTAGATGGACACCTTTGTATGTTGGACAACTTCAATGGCAAAGTGAGAGGATTCGTTGCTTTCACCATGTACAGTCTAATTGTGAGCATGACCAGTATGAATGGAAAGCGGGATGATTTAATTAAAACACAATCGTTTTTCATTTTTTGTTGATTTCTGAGAATTATAATCCCATAATCCAATCTGACATTGGCTTCATGTGAAAGTTCTTTCTAGAAGTGACTTTGGATATAGCAATCTGTATACTGGGATTACTTTATACTTTGGAGTATCCCAAGATATATGTTATTGGTTAGTATGCGAGATAGTCTTTAAGATTACATCAACTGATGGTGATCAGCTATAGGCAGAGCCCCTTCTATCCTTTTGAAAAGGGTATGGTTGGCCTTCATGAAACTACACTGCCAAAAACACGTGTGTGCACTGTGGGTATGCATGAAACAGTGCATAAAAAAAGAAGAGTTTTACCTTCAAATGGACCCTCAATACCCTAGTACAATTTCCACCATTTGTTCTTGTGTCTTTCAATCCCATTCCTGGTTCGCATATAATGAATGATTAGAAACATGTTCTAATTGTTTCATTCAAATGGTAAAAAAAAAAATATTTGTAGGTGAGGAGGTTTGAACATGAATTATTCCAGGATGTTCAGCTGACCAGGTGCAGCATTTAGATTGGGGTATTTTTTGACTGTCTAAAACAAGTCATTGTTCCAAAGTGATCTTTAAAACTCTGACGGTTAAAAAAATAGTCATCTTTAAAACTCAACGAGAACCAAGATTGGAACAAAGGAAACTAGAGTTATTTTGGTCATACTAAGTGCTCACATTTAAAAGGTGAATGTATGATTTGAAATTTTGGTTGTTTGGTATTTGACTACCATATTTTTATTCTACAATTATTTGAGGTTTGTTCCTCGTTAATTTGTTAACATGTTTTCTGGATAGCTACTGGTACAATTTTGATTCCAACTATTGGAGTGCGGTCTACAAGCGCACTTATGGCGAAGACTTCAAATTTAAGGCTGGTTATGATTCAGAGGTTCGCCTTGGCTGGGCTTCTCTTTGGGTATGGACTCCTTTTCCCCCACCTACTGTGACTGCCACCAATATTGCCCTAACTGTTTGATAGAAATATGGTAACTTCAATTAACTTAGGCTCAGTGGTACTGTAGTCGTCTCCTTAGCTTAAGGATCCATGTTTGGATCCCAGTTGGGGCAAAAATAACTAAAAAGCTTTGTATCTAAATGTACTTTTAACCCCATTCAGGTTGGAGATGAAGATGGCAAGGCTAAAACAGCTCCCATGAAGATGAAAGTTCAGTTCATGCTTCAGGTGCCTCAAGACGAGATAAAATCTTCGGCTTTGATGTTTCGGGTGAAAAAGAGATGGGACATATGAATATGCTGGCAAATTTTCCTGCTTTTTGTACAGTACCTTTGTTGCAGTTTCACAATAGTGACGTTGATTTACACAATAGTGATGTTGATTTACACAAGAGTGATGTTGATTTGTTGATAAACACTACTTCGATAAGCTAATTCATTCAGAAAAAATTTATAGTGCGTCAAAGGTGCGCTTTGGTGTTGAATTATTTTCATAAAAATTACAATGCTTAGGCCTCCTTCCCCAGAATCCTAACCCAATTCTTCAAATGTGTTTGGACATCCAATTTCAATGGGTTTCAACGTGTCCGTCCGTTGGGGAGTAGCAAGAATTTTTAAGGAAAAAGGAACCAAAAAATGACAAATTGTTCTTCCATATGAAAACACATGAGCATCCACTCCTCTGGTCTCCGGGGAGATAGAGTAGGCATCACCGTGTGCAATGAGCACTATTTGAGAAGCTTTTTCATGCTGGCTTTTAACTATGTTTTAAATTAGTATTAATTTTTATTTTTGTATGCTAGCTGGGCTGGGTTTTCGATCTTGGTCCAAGATAACCAAGAGAGACGGGACTGATACTCAGCCCAATCTATATTCGTATATGGTATATATATATATATTTTAAAAATATTTGTAGCTAACATATAGTTCAGCATAGTAGCATAATTTAGATTACATGTAAAGCAAAATTGTCACCATCTAGTCTTTTATGATTCTATATACATAGACGTACACATGATATTGATTATACAATCATCCATGCTTTCTATTTATAATATTCCTCCTAATCCTAAATGTAAGAAGGGGTTTATTTTAATGAAAAAATAACAGAAAAATTGAACTTCAAAACCTCTTATCTATACAAGTAATGGGATTAACAATACTAATAATGCAATTGATAACTCATTTTAAGAGGAAATCAACTATTTAAAATTTTGAAGTTCAAGTGATATATTTTAAAATTTTCCCTATTTTAATCCTCAATATGATACTTTAATTTTTTTTCTCTCTCTAAAATTTATATATTTTCTTAAAGACTCTGCCTATTTTTTTAATAACTCCAAGTCGATGCATTTTTGTGGGATTTTTATTTTCTATTAAATGGTTAGTTTTCAATAACAATCATCAAAATGAGTAGTTTAAGAAAATCAATGCAATTTTTTTTATGAACAACTCACTTAACTATTTTTAATTTTTATTTATTAGTTACCTAGTTTCTACATATAAGATAAGAGGAGTAATATGATGTATAATCAACGACACGCCCTCGTTGACCAAAGGACTGATGATTGCAACGACCACATGCTAATTATCCTTTATTTTAAACAAAATCTTTTGATAAAAACAATATGTTGGTTGAGCTGGATCAGACCCCTCAGCCATTAAATAAGATGAAACTATCATTACAAAGAAAAAACATGATTAGGTGAACAAAGGTCAAAGAGGCCATATTTTTTCTTCATCCATAAGTGGCTATATATATATATTCACACACATATTCTGGCAAATATATGCGTGTGTGTATTTATTTGCGTAAAACTGAAGAGGAGTTATTGGCAAAAAAAAATTGAAGAGGAGTTTGGAAGCAAACACGACTGGAAGCAAAGATACTTGTGAACTTAAAAATTTCAAACTCTTTCTGATTTTAAAGACTAAGCTCCGTTTGGTACCATGGAAGTGGAAGTGAAATCCAACATTTGTGTGAGGGATGATGGAAGACACTTTTCTAGGAAAGTGACTTCCCATAAAGAAAACTGGTTCCATTTTCATTGAAGTGGAATTTATTGACCATTATACCCTCTTCTGTATTATCATATTCTCAGACTTGCCCCTCTTGTCTCCTCCATTTCTCTTCAACCTCCAACTACACACTCGGCAACCTCCATCTCCTCTCCTCTCTCATGTAATTTGATTTGGAAAAAAAAAATGTAATTTGCAAAACTCATGTAATATAAATACAAGTCCTAGAACTTTAATCTTTCTAATAGAAATGCCAATGCTTTAAAAAAGAATGCTTCCTTATATAGTTCATGTGGCAGACACATTGGCTTACGAAGCATGGAAAAAGGCTGTAGACATTCAGTTAGTTGCCACTCAACCTGATCATATTCGGTCCCCCTTGTTGATTGATCTTAATAGACTTGTTCATGTAACACCAGGAGGTTAACTCTTGAGTAGACGTCATTTTCAATAAATAAAAAAATTTTAAGATTTTTATAAGATTACTATTTTAAATTATATATCACACATCTTAACTTTTTCCCTAAGAAAGAGTTAAGTTTTGTTGAAATTATTACATTGTAGCTTCATTCATCACCCAAGATAAATATTTTTAGGTGTGGATACGTATAAATATTGATTTTTCATTAAAAAAGATAAGCCTACTACCATGAATACCCTTAACAGTTTTTGTGTGATAGTGTGAGAATGTATAAAGTGTTGAAAATTTTCATCTGTGCTACTATATTATTTTAACTTTATTTCTTTATAATTTAATTTTGATAATATTTATATCTTAAATTAAGAGTTTATTTTTTAAAATTTATTTATTTGAAAAGTTTGAAAAAAAAAAATACTGTTTTTAAGTAAAACAAGCTCGAAGCTCGTGGGTCCAACCCTAACTTGATCGCATAAGGGCCGGCCTTTGTCAATATGAGGTTTTGTGAAAGTCAGGCTTAAACAAGCCAGTTTGTTTAGCCTTGCGCTCATGAAAGGACGGATCAACTCTAATTCTCAGCTTTATAAGTGAGGAGTACATGCTAACAATAAATACTCTTTTAATTCTTAAAAGGAAAAAGAATGGAAAAATAAATGTTCAAATTAAAAAAATAATAATATCATAAAAAAATAGATTATACTTTGTTCCCCTAAAAAAGACATTATACTTCAGTCACTTATCAACAAAAATGCTTTATTAATTAATATAGTTGTTATAAGTGGTAAGTAATTTGTGTATCTTAAATAAGGTTTCGAGCTCAAGCTTTTGTGAATATAGAACAGCTCAGTAGGAGACTCATGACCAGGTGCGTTACGCGGGTCGATCTAGATTAATCATGACAAAGCGACGTGGATTGGATTTAAATTAGTTATGAAAAAGTTCTGGATAGCGAATGGGAAAAAAAAAACAACAATGCTCTATTATTTTTCTTAATTGAAATTTCATTTTCCGAGAAAGAAAAGCGACAACAACTGGGAAAAGCGTGGCAGCTCCAGCTCTCGTGGTACGGTCTCAATCATCTTTCCTTTACATTTTTGCCGCGGAAAGAGAGAGCCAAAGCTTTTCATTCTCCCACTCCCATCCCACCCACCGACCCGTGGGCTAAATTTACCCCATCACGCTTTGGTTTTTATCTTGTTTTCTTTCTCTTTTCGGAAAAAATGGGTGGCGGGTAAGGTAACTTGGATCTGCTCTCTTCTCTCTGCTCCGAGTCTCGTTCTTCAGCGGTGGGGTTTTCATTTTTCACCATTGAAGAAGACGGAGGAGAAAGATGTATCCCAGACTGATTCGCTCGCACGAAGGGATGGTTGGTCAGGAAGACATGCTGGGTGGTGGGTCAAACCACCATGGAGACCCATGCTTAGTGTTGACCGCCGATCCCAAACCTCGTCTCCGTTGGACCCAAGACCTCCATGAACGATTTGTCGATGCTGTTACTCAGCTTGGCGGTGCTAGCAGTAAGTACTTATTTCTTTTACTCTGACTCTTGGCTCTTTCTTTGATATTTCTCTATTAACTTTGTGTTCATAATTGAATTTTCATTGTATTGTATGCCCAATTGCTTTTTCTTGGAACCAAATGAGCAGACTGTGCTGCGCCCATTTTATGGATGAAAGAAATTGAGTTGCTCTGATTAGCTTGCTGAGTATAAACCATTCGAAGAGCAAAGACAAGAGAGAAGTTTTGTTCTTTTATCCCTGTGTTGGCTTTTTTGATAGGAATTAAATTGGGAATAATGAATTCTAATAAACTTTTTTTTTTCCTTTGCGAATTTAAATCTGGTGAATTACAAGTTCCTTTTTTATAAAGAATAACCCTCTCTTTACAATAATTGGTCTTTATTATGCAGAAGTTCATGTCTTTGTGCTCCGTTATGACTGAAACCCTGTTGGGGTGGGGACAGCTAGTAGATAAAGATAAAATTAGGATGAGATTGGCAGCTTCTTTAACTTTTGGTTGACAACATTTAAATGGAAACATGTCTGGTTTAAGTTACCTCATGAATCCGTGAATTCGGAAATCGATTACACTATTTATAATCTTCATATCATTGGGAAGTTTGGCGGGTACTCCTATGGTCCTATTTGTAAGAACTCAATAACCGACTTACTCAATTTAAGAAAGTGATCAAAATTAGTTAAAAATAATAATAATAAGTATGTCTAAAATAAAATTTTTTTAGTGGGTATGCCCTTATTTATGATGGGCAAGTAATAAAGTAAATATAAGTATCACCAATCTCTTATAATTAATGAGAGGAAAAAATGGAAAAACCTCATTAATTGTTCAAACAACTATTGTTGGACTCTTATAAAAAGGATCAATGCAATTCAAATTTTGGGTTCTCATAACAAAGATTAGAGGGAGTATAAGATTTTGGGTTATTTTTGTGTGCTTATCATGAATTTAGATGGCGTAATCTTTTTGCAATATCCATTTTTATTTGTAAGTTGAACTTCTTACCAAAACGTTACATAGAAGTTAGCTAATTAATCAAGTCGAGAAAACAAAAATATATTGTTTTCCTACCTTGCTCTCAGTTTCTTTACTCATATTCCTCCTCACTGTGGAAAGTTGTCATTGAATTGTTGATTTTATCACTATGGCATTGGCAATATGCTGAATTGTATGCTTCAAAAGAAATGCTGAATTGTAAGTGGTCAAGTGTAATGGAGATGAACCAGTTTAGAAAGCTGAATACTTAAAGGAGATTTTAATACTTTTCCTGTTTATGGTGGGATTTTGTTATGGATATTATTGAAGAGAAGGACCAACATATAACTCAAACGGTGAAATCTGAGGGATGAAATGCCTTAAGAAGTATTATGATATTTGACACGTTTTCTCATTCAGAGCTTATTTAATTTTCTTAAAAGATTGTTACAATTTTCCTGTTACAGTTGAAAATCTTAATTCTTTTAGTGAATTGATAATTATGAAGCAAAGATTTGTGTACAGTTAGGATGGTAATTGAGTTTCAAGTTAAATTTAACCACCTTATTGATAACTGTGGACAAACCATCCTTTGACACTACATATGTCTGTATTTTCTTCTGAGATTGGTAACATGAAAATAGCCTCTCCTTGTCAATTAATTTCACACTCTTTTTGTGTGGAGAGGGGGAAAGGGAAGACACGGGTGACATGGAATAGTGTTTCAAGTCTCTGCATCATCAACTCAAACCATATTGCGTGTAATATTATTCTACTTTGAAATAAAAAAATATTGCGCAAATCCATCAAGATGTCAAAATAGAATAGTAGGCTTGGCAGTCATTTTCTTGGCCAGTCGAGTCATATGATCTAAGCTTTGATTGCTTGCTAGATAGCTATCAAAACTTTTTTTTTTCGCAACTTGTGTCTAGTTCCAGTTAAATGTTAATGCATAGAGTATCACCATTGCCATTTTCTGATTAGGGTCTTGATATTTTATCTGCAGAAGCTACACCAAAAGCACTCATGCGGACCATGAATGTGAAGGGTCTGACTTTATTTCATTTGAAGAGTCATCTTCAGGTCTCTTCTTGAATTTTTGTCATATATCAAGTTAGGCTTTCTAGCCGTGAAACTTTGATATTATAACTGTTCCTTGCTGCATTGTAGAAATACAGACTTGGCAAGCAATCAGGCAAAGATATGATTGAGGGATGCAATGATGGTAGGGTTCTCATGTCTCTTTCTTTCTAATTATGGTTTTACTGACTTTTCCAACATTAATAGCAGTTCTTCCTCTCTTTTGTCTTCTCTGAGAGATAAGGTTGACGTGGAACATTGCATTTATGATTCTACCATTATCATAAATGAACACTAAGTTTAAACTGATAGACATTGATGAGGAACGGTCTCTAAGCTAAACTTTTTTGGTTAGTATTAACTTCAATTGACTTCTCATTGAAAATTTGTGGAGGTTCATATCTTTTAGAAAGCCCTCATACTGATAAGTCTTCCCCAAAGTTGCCAGCTTCTGATACAAACGAGTAAGAATCCTTTCTTCCTTTTCCATTTTTTGTGTACTAGAGTGTTTGATTGTGAGAAATTTGATGTTGTTTCTAGGGGTCATGAAATCAAGGAGGCTTTAAGAGTACAGATGGAAGTACAAGGTGAACTACATATGCAAGTGCAGGTAAATTTCCTTTTTTGTATTGCAAGATTTGTTTCTGGTTTGGTTCAATGAATCTTGGAACACATCCATGTATTTATCAAACCTACTGGATGCTACAAGTCATGAGCCATGTGGCTTCTAGCGTAGGCTATGTATAACACATGGGACCCAAGATCTTTGCTTGGTATATGGAGCTACAATTATAATAACGTGGCTGCTTGTGCTTTTGCTAGTTCTGAAGTTCAACAATCTCTAATTGAAATTTGTATATCTTGTTACTAATTTCTAGAATTATCTATCCCTCTACAGGCAGAGAAGCATTTGCAGATTCGCCAGGATGCAGAACAAAGATACATGGCCATGCTCGAAAGGGCTTGCAAGATGCTGGCGGATCAGTTTATTGGGGTTACGGTTATAGATACAGACAACCAAAGATTTCAAGGACAATATGGAAATAAAGCACCAAGAGCTCCCATTGTTGACCCTCTTGGCTTTTACTCCTTACCGTCTACTGGTATAACTGGAGCGGTTTATGCTTCAGGAGAAGAATTACCTGATCTCCATTCCCAAAGGGCTGACTGTTCAACCGAAAGTTGCCTAACATCGCAGCATGAAAGCCCCGGAGGTTTGACATTGGAAGGATCTCCCATTAGTGGTGGGGCAAACAAGAGGATGCTGAGCTTAGAATCCATGACAGCAGCCCCTTTAATATGGAGTCAAGCCACCATGAGAACTCAAGGCATCAATGTGGCCCAAGGTAACATACATGGAATAACTGAGCATGGCATGTAGATGTAAGTGAGGAATATCTGCAGAGTCATTCGATAGAGGCACCTTTGGGTTCATTCTCTTCTTAGAGGGTTAGTGCTTGGATTCTAAGCTGTTCTTATTTAATAAGTTTGTGGGAACAGTGAAGAAGTTTGACTTGTCTAATTTTGTAAATTTATAACACTCTGGCTTCTTAAACATTAAAAACTGTGGCATTGTATGTTTTCTTAGGTCATTTTAATGGGATTCCTCATTGCATTTTGGCTTTAGTAGGCTTTAGCGCAAGAACTATGCCGTTGTCAAACTTTGTCTTTGAATTTTAAAATCAAATAGAGGGAAGTAAGGAGTGGTGGACACGAACTAGAAAAAATGGAAAGGATTAATTAGTTTTTGATATTTATTGAAGTGACATATTCCTCCATCAACTTGAAATACTTTTTCAGTAGTATGATAAAGTAATTTTTGGTGTGATTTTATCCTTAATTTTTTTTTAACAAGTGCACACTTATATTGCCTGTTCACTTTTAACAACTTACAATGAATAGGTGAATTTACAAATGCATATATGTATCTTAACTACTAATAATAGCAAAATAACAAATATAAATATTTTGGAGGTGAGTTTACAGTTACACATGTTTTAATAACTAACAATAATAAAATAACAAGTCTCCATATAGTCGTAACTAATTAACATTATAAGAGTTGATAATTACAAGTGTTCTTAGATGAGTTTACAAATGGTTACAATGAATTAAAAGTGACCGCGGGCCTAATAGACTAGTGGTATACATAATCCCTATAGTTGGGGAAGTTACAGGTCTGATCCTACTTTTTGTACTTTAGGAAATTAGTGCGTGCCATTGTAATGTAAGAAAAGATAAATTACAAGTATATGGGAGAAGGATCATCTCCTCATTTTTTTTTTTCATTTTCTCTCATCATCCAATTTAGGTCGTTGATTGGAAAGAGGAGAGAAAAATTAAAGTAGCATTATAATTGATTAGATAAATATGATTTAACGATTATAAGAGATAAGAAGAAAAGGATTATGAGAGAAACCTAACCTAAGTATATGTACATCTTTTAACAACTAATAATGTAAAATAACAACTGTGATTAGGGAACACAACCTGTATTTTGTCTTACTAGAATCCCTCGCAACCCTATCTCTTTGTTCTCTTAGCAAGAGATAATACTCCCTTCTTCCAATTTTTAATGTAAGAGTTAAATAACTAATTTATATAGATTGAGAAATTATGTCAGTTAATTTCTTGATAATTTAATGAAGTTAGTTATTTATAAAAAATATGCGCTAGTTTCTAAAATATAATATCTTCTTTAATCATGAAACTACTCATTGTGATTGATGCAAACAAATTACGGTGGGAATGCAATAAGAATAATTTAATGTGATTCTAATTTCAATTTCACCCCTCATTCTATTCCAAGTTTTTATACGATTCTAATTTCCATTTCAATTAGAAAATGCTCCCAAAATACCAAAAGGGACTTGGTGCATTTAATGCTCATTTCTTAAATGTATGAGTTAGCAAGGGTATGATATAGAGAGATACCTAATCTTATATACTTTTTTTTAATCTTTATTATAAGGGACCAACTAGCATTTTCTTACATATCATAGAAAATGAAAGTTAAGTTATTAAATTAGTCTAAAATTAACAAATATTTCTAAATTTGCTCTCTACTTTAATGATGTAAATATAAAGAGTTAGATAAACATAAGGGAATAATTGAAAAATAGTAATAAATGAGTTGGTTAAAAGCAGTTGATGACTTATAATAAAGATAAAAAACTTTTTAATAGTTGGTGTTTTATAATAAGGAACCAAAGAGAGTACACTATTAGCATATTGGCATATTGCTAGTAGATAGATGTCTCACAAGTATTTAAGAGTAAAATAAACCCACTAACTAACTCTTATTTTTGAGACAGGATGGAGTATTAATTAAGATTTCATCATACTATATATATTTTTCACCCCTCATTCTATTCCAACTTTTATTTGGATTCTAATTTCCATTTCAATAAAAAAATGTTCTCAAAATACCATAAGGGACTAAATGCATTTAATGCTCAACGACTAATAGTTTGGGTAGGAACATCTACCCTTTTAAACAAGCCAACACAATCCTCCCTCCTCTCACTCTAACAAATTCATGAAAAATATTAAATAACTCATTAAATACATCATAAATTGAAAATATTATTACTTTTACCTTTATTAAAAAATGTGTTAGAAAATTTATTGAGTGTGCAATACTGAAAGAAATAAGTATTAATTATTTTACAAATGTTTTATATTTTAGACCAAACTATTGTACTAAAAGTGCTTTGGACAGGATGAAGTATGTCGATTTCAACATCTTTCCAAAAGTTATCCAAACTATTAATGACAATTTTTGGGAAATCCGTTAGGAAGTACCTATACTCATCTCAATTAAAAAATGCTCCCAAAATACCGTGAAAGACACTAAGCGCATTTAATGCTCGATGCCTAGCAGGTTGAGTAGGAACATCAACCCTCTTAAATAAGGGTTAAGGTGGAATAAGTACTCTAGAGTTTTTTTTTTTTTTTTTCAGTGCTTTAAAATACTTTGTTATGAGCTCATAACTTTGGAGTATTTTTTTTTTTATGTACATTCAATGCTTTAAAGAATTTTGAGGTATACCTAATAATATCTTGAAATATTTTTTTCAGATGTATTTATCACCTTAAAGTACTTTTTTAAGTAATTTTGTAATTAACAACTTAGATAATTTAGGGTGTGAGATACACCTAAAAAATATTTCAGAATGTTACATGCATGAAAAAATAGTTTATGATATTAGATGTATTTAAAAAAAACAAAAAAACTTCTGAATGTTAAGAGCATAAAAATATACTCCGCATATTAACTCTTTAAACAAATCAACATAATATGTCAATTTCAACTTCTTTTTTTCCGAAAGTTACCCAAACCATTAATGAACATTTTTAGAAAAATATATTTGGAGGTAGATTTACTTTTATTTAATTGATAATTTGATATATACATGAGAGTTTTTTTTTTCTTTTAATTAAATGCTTTAATTTTACTTTCTTAGACGGGTGAACTTCTGGATAGGCCAGGATTGGGTAACCTAGCAAGTAATTATGAGTCCGCATTCTCAGAATCTTGTTCCGCGCGAGAGTACTACTTCATAATTATAAGACATAGTTGATTTTTTTTGAAGAAATTAAGGAAGTTAAATAAATTATTTAATCATTTCATGTATTGTATATCCTTAGATTATGTATTAGTTTATTAGTCAAACTAATTAGTTTAAAGAAAAAATAAAAATACTCTAAAATGATTTAATTAAATTTTTTTTTTCAACTATATCTTATAATTGTATTTAAATTAGAACAATCTACGTCCACTTGATCTTTGTCAGTGAGTGGCATTTTTTTTCAGCAAACGACTTGTAACTTTTTCTCAACGCGAAGCTACAAAGATAACCTTTTTGTTCAGACTCGGAACACTAGCCCCTGAAACCAGGGGCCTTGCGCTTCGCCTAGATCTGCGCTACTGTTTTTCTTCTTTGCTCAATTTTGCTTCTGTTTCACTTGGTTCCGGTGGATTTAGATTTGCTTGGGTAGCTTCCGTTGAAGCAAACACTAAGCCTCTTTGTCCTTCGCTACTTCCATTCTTGGGTGAGCTCCTTGTTCTACTTTGGTTCTTCAATGTTTTGGTTGGTTGGTTTTTTTGTTTTTATTGTTGCATGCTTTCATGAGGATTTAAATATCCATGTTCAACTATAGATATTTGAGTGTAAATTTCTAGATTCTTCTAAATTGATGTTTTACAGTTCTGCTTCTGTTTTTCTTCTTTGAGATGTGTTGAGCTTTCAGTTTGCAAATTCCTTCTTTTATTTGTAGTGTTTTGGCTAAGTTTTCTTAAATATTCAACCTTTGCTCACTGTTACAACCTCAGTCGTTGTTTTCCAATGTTGTACTCGAAATCAATTGTGCTGAGATTTTCATAATAGCATTTGCTTAGATTAATTGATGGATCAAGTCCATTCAAAACTACCAACTACAAGGTTTTTCTACAGATATTCCATAAATCATAGAAAATCTTAGATTAATTACATAACTACTTCAATATCTTGGGTTTGATTTGCCTGTTTTGTCAAGTTTCTGAATGGGCGTTTGAAGCTATCTTATGGGATTCCATTAGCCTTCTTTGGAGCTCTAAGCATAGAAATGTAATGAAGAGACGGATTTAAGATTTTTTGGAAGTTGTGTGAAAACCTTTTGGCGTACACCCTTGATTGTTAATAACTCTCAAAAACAAGATTTAAGGAAATTTTCTATTCCCTTCCCTTCCTCTTCATTCTTCCTTATTGGCGTATTTGAATTTGAGCATAAGCTTTTGGCTTGGTAGTAATATTTGCTCTCTGTTCCTTTTATTTATATCTTATGTAGATCAGTAAATTCCTTCTTTTATATTTACTAAGTTGCATAGGAAATGATGGCAGTTGTCATTCCCTTCCTGAGCATGTGATATACAATTCTTCTCCCATAGAAAATAAAATATCTTGATATGTGAATTTTGTTCCTCTTGTTTTGTTGAGATCATGGCGACGTGAGTATCCTGAGTACTGTTTAAGGCTAGAACAGATGGTATTTGTTGATACAGGAAGTGTTATATGATATTTGGTGGACATGTAGGATTGTAAAAGCCTAGATTGTTCACACATTTTATACATTGAACAATCCTTAGTCTTTTTGCTCCATCGTATTGTTTGCTTTAATGGAAAATGGGCTTCCTTGTGCTGCATAAAAATGTATAGTAGCTAAGTATACTGCTTTCTAATTAATTGATTTCATATTTTCTTTTCTTCTTTTGTCACCAAAGTGAGAATTATGTTATCTGGTGGTATAAATCTAACTGCGCCTCTCACCATCTCTCCTGCTTATTTCATCTTTCATGATATGATGATGATCTTTTATCTTTTCTGTGCAATCTGCAGTTTCTGAGTCAGTAAGAGTTGATGATTAAACTATGACTTTTTATACACCATTTACAAACAATTGGGTGACCCTGCAATATATGACAGATCATTGAAGAACTCTGCTGAGATTATCTATTCCCATACACTTGCATATGATCTTTGATTGAACCTGACAGAAGCATGGCTCAGACTCATACTCTGGAAGGCATCAAGGGAGGTGGGGGATCCATTAAGGTAGGGACCATTGGAACAATCAGTTCCTTAATGACAAGGGAATTGGAGCAGCAGATCTCTTCTACACCACAGAAGCAGATAACTTCAAGAACTAAACCTCGAACACTTTCGAGTAATAGTAATACACCTCCCAAAAAACTACATCCAAGAAAATCATTTGATGAAGCTAGTAGCAGCAGTGGAATCCACAGAAGCATCAAAATTCCCCAGAAAACTAAATCTAATGGCAGGCATGGCCATCGAATACCCATGCTTGGTTTTGATAGCTTTGTGGTGGACAGAAGTCCAATGAGAGAGAAAAATGATAAGAAGATTTCTAACATTGTTGAAGTTGTGGACATAAAATGTGGAAATTCAGATAAAGCCTGGGCTACCCCTATAGCAAATCGCCTCAAGAAGCTGGGTTTCTCAAAGCTTTCTGAGACCATTAACTAAGCCTGCAAATTATTTGTATCTGACTTGAGGTTCTTATAACTGAAAGCAGAGCTCCCATTTTGGCCTACCCTTGTCTGAAGATGATATATCCAACATGGACAATATGCTTGATAGAAGCTTGCTGCCACTTGCTCCTTTTTTCTCCTCACTTGCTACATTGAACACATTAGTGACTCGAGTTAGCCCTAACCACAGAATCCTTATTGTTGATCTGGGACTTGTTCGATTTGAGATCCGTTAAGTACATGATTTCTTTTGTGACTCTTGTTGATCTGGGAATTGTTCCTCTGACGCATGCTTCTACAGGAGGGAGCTCTACCATCTCTTTTGTGTCTCTTGTGTAAAGAATGCTGGATTTTTCTTTGTCTTGTTTCGGTGGTATTGTGGAGAAACCAAAAACTTCTAAATGAAGAAGACTAGTTTCTGATTTTGTCTTGTTGAAATTTCAGACTTGGGGCATTTTCTTACTGTTGAAGAAAATTGGTCTTGGTAGTTTTTAACCTTCATGTTCTTTATCTTTCTCAAATAAATGGCATCGATCTGATGGAAACCAAAAGCTACATTGCATTCATGTGAGTGTAGTTAAAACTCACTCAAGCTCTCAACTCTTGTACCATTATACATTGAAGAGAAGTAGGTACAGTTAAAAGAGGTGTGTCAATGGCCCCATCGCTCAAATGTACTGTACCCACTACCTTTTCTTCTCTTGTTGCCTGGGTCATTGCTTAGTACTGTGACAATTGTCATTGTTCATCAGGATCAGATATGATCATGTGAATGGTGAAGTTAGGTCAATCGCTTTCATTGACTTTAAATGTCAGCTGGCGTTTTATTTCTGGTGCTTTAAGCGGCAAGGGAACGTAGTGGGCTAACTGGTGATTCTGTATGTTTTAATTTAAGGCATCATTTGATCAGCTAAAATCCGCGCACAACAACCACTATTCATATTGAACTTCCAAAAATATGGTCTAACTTCAAAAATATGTAACTCCTTATAGAGCTTTAAAAACTCCGTATTATTTATCAAAAGAAAGCTCTAGAGGTCTAATTTCTTATTGGACAATCTCATGATTTTTGGATTTCATTTACTTGTTCAAAAATGGATCACACGTTCGCTGCCTCTCATAATCTTAAACCAGCAGTTTTATGGCTTTTGTAAAATCTATGATTACGTGCCAAATCACCTCTTAACTCATTATTTGGCCTTCAATCATGTTTTTAAACCATTTGGGCAAAATTTCCCCTTAGGATTTGAGGTTTCCAAATCAAGGAGAAATGACCATAAGTTACCAACAAGTTCAAGAACATCCCAAATAGGGTCAAGATCATCTCTTACCTTGACTTGCCTTGCAACTTCCTCTTACTCTTTGGCTCCAAATGTTTTGGTTTTCATCATCATAAAACCCTAAAGAAGTGTTTTCATCAAGGCTAGAAATTAATGGAAGCATAAGAGAATAACTACCAAATCACAAGAACAACTTACCTTATATTCTTGAGTTTCCATTCCTTCTTCCCTTCTCCATAATTTCGCCCCTCTCTCTCTTTCTAAGATCAGTTGAGTGTTTAAATTGTGATGATATGAAAGGAGAGGCATGTGCTTATATAATGGAAGATTAGCTTCTTGTGGGTCCTACATGTCAAATGGCCATCTTACCCTTGCAAAATATCACATTTTCTTGGTTTAACCACCAAGTTTTCTCATCTTTTTTCTCCTCCATTCATTTTGGATGAATTTGATGACCCATTTTTAGCTTTTGCATTGCTCTTCCATGTGTCAACTTCCTATAGCTTGTTGGCTCAAGAAAAATCAAGAGCTATTAGAAGATTTTTAAGCTTAATGACATGTGCTCTTATAATGAAAACTTGACTAATAATCTGTCCATATGTCCAGCTGAAATTAGGAGCTTCTTAGAAGAGTTTATGATGTCATTTTGATGTCACACTGAAGGGCTAAGGTGTCCCTTAATGCCAGATGTCGATATATGGTTGGTTTATTGACGTGTCAATATGCTTATGTGTATCATTCTTCAAGCTACATCCTCCCTTCTTTGCCCCTTGATTAGGATGAAATTAATAGCCCCACAAGGAGGTCTTAATTGCCTTTCCTAGTTTGAAGACACATGCACAATTTGGTTATCAAGGAATTAGATATTAATTCCTTACTTGACAAGTGTTAACTTGGTACAAAATGCACTAAATTTTATATGCTTTATTCCCCTTAACAATTACTAATTTTCATTGTCTTCTACCTCATTTTTAGGCCAAAATATAGCCCTATTAGACAGTTACAAGCACTTGCTCCTAACCTCAATTAGTGCACATCCATTAGTCAAGAATTTGTTGTTAAGAGATAACAATTTGACTAGGTGTTCTTGATTCCCGTTTTATGTCTCATTTGATTTGTAAACAACCATTATTTTATGTGATTTTATGTCACATATTTTAGCCAATTGAACAATTGACAACTAATTCCGAAGTGAAATTCGGATGGAAATATAATTAATAGATTATAATTTTTAAGACACATATTCACCTTTGTATTTTACTAAGTATTTACCAAAATATAAGGTTTTTGATAAAGGGAAAAATCAAGGTATTACATTGGGGGTTGTGGTTTATTCTATGGAAACAATGGAATATTAAGGATTTTAATATTATATAACCAAACTCATTTGTTGTTATTGAAATGGCTAGGAATAGCAATTGTGAATTCTGGGTTAACTTGGAAAATCTGCATCCTGGGTCTAGATTGTCGGGTGGGACTTCTACTCACTTTGTTCATTGGTTCCCACTAGAACCAGGTTGCTTGAAAATTAACTGTGATGGGGCTTATCCATCTAGTAAGGATGTTGTTGTGATTGGTGTGGTTTGTCAATATTGCTTTGGCCATTTTAGATGGGGTTATGTGGATAAAGTAAAAAAGGGCCTTGTTGTAAGCTGTTGACTTAGATTATGATAAAATTGTCTTTGAAATTGATTGTCTTCTGCATCGAAGCCAAGTCACCTGATTTATTTGATTGGAGAAGTAGAAGTATTAATCATGATAAAATTTGCCTTCTTTCTGTCAAGGTTGGGTTCTTTTTATTTTTTATCCCAAGACGGGGCAACCGTGTTGCTGATTTACTTGCAGCAAATTTTTATAAGGGGGTGTGGCCTATTACGTGTGTTTTACAATTAATATTTTCTTTGATGTCACTTCTAACCTTAAACTCTTAGGAGGCTAATGTAGTTGTAGATGAAGTTTCTTATTCCACTCTTGTATTGGGGAGGTGGGGTGGTTAATTTTATTTTTCTGTTAGATTCATTTTGTTTCTATTTAGGTAATTTATTCTCCTATATTTTTTTTAAAATTTAATGTTTCTGTTTTTGTTATAGAAAATTTTTTCTTGTCACACCCACATAAAAGTTTCATTATAAAAGGAAGAAAGAGAAAATATCAATCAAATCCACTCACTTTTATTTCACTGTAGCAGGAAAAGTATAAAAAAATATTTCTATAAAAAAAATAGAAACATTAAAAGTATATGGGATGGTCTCACTCATGCATTATTAGTCACTCATGTATCAGTTGCGTTGTTTTCAACTTTTCACAAAAAAAAAAAAAAAAACTCCCCAATCCATGCCTTCCTCATTGTTGGTCCCTACTCCTCCTAACGTCTCTGCAATATATCGTACAGCTTCAGACCCACAACAGTAGGCACATCACTCCGAATTTGAAGGAGGGTGGGCAGTATTTTTTTGGGAAAATTGATTACTACAAGGAAGCAAAATAATTACAAAAAAGGCCCAAGAAACATTCACATGCAGGGCCTTTTCTGACATTTTTTCAAAAACGTTAACAACTACATCAGTAGGGGTTAACAACTATATCAGTCCCCGTTAACAACTAAATCAGTCTAATTAACAACTACATTTTAACAACTACATCTGTAGCAATTAACAACTACATCTGTAGCAATTAGCAACTATATCCGTACACTTTTTTTTTTAAAAATGCCAGAAAAGACCTTGCATGTGAATGTTTTTTAGGCTTTTTTTATAATTATTTTATTTCCTTAAGCCTGGATTTCCTAGATCTAGTACGTACACCTTCGGAGTTTTTTTTCTCTCCCCCCCCCCCTCGATTTCTCTGCTTCTTTCTGTAGCTGCAGCTTCTGCATTTTCCTTCGCCCTTCAGGCGTTTCATCTTTAATCTCGCATCTTCTGCGTTCTTTTTCTCTTTCTTTTACTCTTCAAGTTTGTTTTGTTTTTGAATTTGACCTTCATCATTTCTCATTTTTAAATTTTATATGCTGGTTGCTCTGGGATCTGGCGCTTCTGCCTATCGCTTGGGTGATGGAAATTTTTCAAACTTTCTCGGTCTCTTGATCGTTTTATTCAAAACCCTAATCATTTTGATTTTTATCATATCGTGAGTTTCTGACATTGAGGCTGGCAGTTGTGTAATTCTTCTCGTTTGAGTTTTGAAACTTCACTTTTGGGTATGTTTTCTGATTCGGAGTTACTTACGTGATGAAACTTTGTCAGCTTTAATGCCTTCCAAATTTCCAACATGCATTAGTTGCTCTCTTCAATAGATTTTCCTGCTTATCAAAATGATGGTTCTTCTATTTCTTCTAGGCTACTTAACATGGGATTAGGCATCTCATGCAATCCTGGCCTCTATCATTCTCCTAATGCTTATGATCTAAGATCATCTCATATCTTATTATGTCTACACATATACTATTTGACCTATCTTAGAGTCTCACGGTCTGGTGTCATTTTTTCGTATTATTGTTGCAATGTAATCCCGTTAGCACGTCTGGGAAGCATGAGATGATCATTTCATGACAGTCCATAATCCAACCTAAGAATTACAGTAACAAGCAGCCGAAAATTGCCCATCTTGATCATTGAAATGATTTTTTCAAATGGAAAATAAAAACAATCAAAATGACCTTATTCTGCTTATGCTTAAGTCTCTTGCTTGATGCTTTAGTTGATTTCGTTCATTTTGGTTGCTGATGTCACTGCTACTTCGACTGTAGATGGAAATTTGGGGTTACTAGACAAATTAGTTTTGTTGGGTCTGCTTTTAATGTAGTTATATAATTCTTTTAATAGTTGTCCTTGCTCATAGAAAAATGTTTCATTCCACATCAGAGTGTATGAGCCCCAGTCTACTCTGAATTGTATGCCTTCTGGTCATCTGAGTGGTTGTTTCATGGTTCTAGATGTGGCACTAAATATCTTAGTTCCTTATAATGTCAAGAATTGATTGAACATGTAAATTGCATGATTCAGGTTGGCAAGTGGGTGCCGATAAAGCTACTCATCACATCTTTTTTAACTTGAAAAGGTGAAAGACCATATGCGTATGTTAGACTAGGGAAATCCTATGTGGCTCATGAAGTTATTCTTATATTGAGTCACTGCCATTATAAGTATAGTCTATGCTCAGGTGTCGAGCTGATCATCAGTCAGGCTGTGGCTTTGATTTTATTTTTCTCTGATTTTAAAGTGCCTTTGTTTGAAATCAAGCAAAGTCATTTATAAAATGCAGCCTGAACAATTGTTCAAGATTGAGTCTACTTCATGTGGATGTCTGATCCCAAATATTTCATCAACCTACTCTTTTCCACTTGTAGTGAAGTTTGAGATGTTAACAATAATTCTCATACTCTATTTTACTTCTATTTTTTTTTTCTGTCAGATAAATGACAAATGTATCAGCCAAACAGCGTTACTAGTTTAAGTCTACTAGGAAGCAACTCATTGGTACGTAGTCAGCAATTTGATCGTGGTAGCAGTACAATGGACCCAGTCAATGGAGGGAATAGTCTCACCAACAATCCCAATCTGAGCTCAAAGCAACGGCTACGCTGGACACATGAGCTCCATGAATGCTTTGTTGACGCTGTGGCGCAGCTTGGTGGGCCTGATCGTGAGTTTCCTTACCTATATTTATTTACCTGGAGAATGGAAATGGTTTCTTCATGTTGTTGTCCCACCCAGTATAAGTCATATTTATATACTAGAATGCCAACCCAATTGTTTAGCGCCTATTGGACCTAAAATGTCTTGTTGTCATCAATTTACAGTCATTAGTTGATATTTTGTAGCTGTAAGCATCTATTAATCCACAACCCCCCAGGGCAGGGCGTGCGTGTGAAGATCTTTCCACAGAAAAATTATTGGATGATCATGCCTACGCAATGACACTCTGGTAGGGTCAAATGAGAATCTTTTTGAATAAGATGCGTTATACAGTAAAAGATATGATTTCAAATCTGTGTTTCATATGTCTATCAAATCTGTTGGCTGCATCTCCAAAATTCTGGATGTCTTGCATGAAATTGCATACATAATAATAGAATCTAGATTTCTAATAACCTTTTCTCAGGTGCCACACCTAAAGGTGTCCTCAGAGTGATGGGTGTACAAGGCTTAACTATATATCACGTCAAAAGCCATCTGCAGGTAATGCGACTTTCAGGGCTGATTTCTATAATGGTTATGCTGTGACATCATTTTTTATTCACACGGATTGTTTAATGCATCCAGAAATATCGTCTTGCTAAATACCTCCCTGACTCCTCATCTGATGGTAGGTCTATCCAATCCTGGTTCTGGTTTCAAATGCTAATTAATTTTACAGTTTAATAATGCGTTGTTATGAGCCCATTAGGCCAATTACTTTCTAGCTTTAACCTTCTTGATCATATTATTGTAGAATGTTGGTGATAACTTTTTATTTTGTTAATGTTAGGGAAAAAAGATGACAAGAAAGAAACTGGAGATATGCTTTCCAATCTGGATGGTTCACCGTGAGTATGGCCACTCTTTTGCTTTTTGATTCTCATACTTAAACAGGTTGATGAATGAATGAAGACAGCCTTTACATATATGTGAAAGCTTACGATAACTTGTTATCAGTACTCATTCAGCTTAGTATCTTCCGTCTGATTTGCTTTTTCATAGTGGAGTCAAATTTGTGTGCCTGTTTTGCTACGTTAAAAGTGAAAGCTATTTCTATACGTTTAGTGCCACCACAAGTTGAGGGGGGAAGCATGTATTTTTGTATTTTAATATTTTGGTTGTTTCATGAGGTCTGATGGGATAAATTAGAAACTTACTAGTGGCCTTATCCATATATTTCCAGAGGGATGCAGATTACTGAAGCACTAAAGCTGCAAATGGAGGTGCAAAAGCGATTACATGAGCAATTAGAGGCATGTTTTTTTTTTTTTTTTTTTTTGTACTGGTTGATTTGTATATTTTATTGGCAAATGTTGAGTTATGATAGTTTCAATTCAATTCTATTGAATTTAATCAGAACATGAGATGAAGTCTTTCTTTTTGACTCTCGTCATTCGCCAAATTGGTTTTGATTATAAAAATTCTGGTAGTCTCTTCTCTGTTTTATCACCCCAAGTGTAAATGTACTCGGGGTTTAAGTTGAATCGGTAGTGTGTAAGCCATCGAATGAACATGAAGGATAACCTTTTATAGTAGGACCAAGCCATATTGCTTATAAATTAGGAAGCATGGGCACTGAGGCAAACACAGACAAAGCGAGGGCAGTTAATGTCTTATTTGTTATTCAAAAATGGTTTCCTTTCCCTGTGTAAATGGGTAGCTGTTCAGGTGTCTAAACACTTATTTCTAAGATGCTTATATATTACAAATATGAATAACTTTTTTGTATTACTTATATCCTAGATAAAATAGAAATGATGATTTTTAAAGATACATGTTGAGTCTAGTTTTATGCTTGTACATTCTGGGGGATTAAACTGGTGTCAGTAGTTAGGTGCCAAACACCCCAACCTTCAAGTAAAAAATCTATCCAAATGCCTAAAGGTTTCTGTACCTTCTATCATGAGGAGGAAAACAGATAGATTGAAGACACATAATGGGTTAAAGATGCTTTGAACTCCAAATAACAATATCATGGGCTAAGATGTTAAGCGTCCCATTTTCTGATGTTTTATGTGGAACAGGTTCAGAGACAGCTACAGCTTCGGATTGAAGCCCAGGGCGAATACTTGAAGAAGATAATTGAAGAGCAACAGCAGCTCAGTGGTGTTCTTTTGCAAGCACCCGGCTCTGGGGATGCAGCCTCAGTGCCTGTTGACACCTGCCAAGACCCTGACAATAAGAATGATCCATCAACCCCTGCCCCTTCATCTGAGTGCCTCTTTCAGGAAAAAGCTTCCAAAGAACGTGCTCTGGCAAAGATTCTCTCAATCGATGAATCCTTTTCATCTCACAACGAACCATTAACACCAGATTCTAGCTGCCATGCTGGTTCCCCTACCAACAGCCCTAGAGAGAAGAGAATGACAAAAAAGCAGCGGTTGAGCACGGAGGGAGCATATTCTAAACCTGAAACGGTGCTTCCACATCATATACTTGAGTCGAGCATGTCATCGAGTCCATCATTAAACGGAGTGTTTCCTGCCCATGAGTAGTTTGATCCTTCGCTAGGAATACCTACCAGAAGTAATGAGGAAATGGAGAAGGTTGGCGGGGGCAATCTGTAATTGAGTGTAATATTTAGCTTGTCAATTCGGACGGTATCATCATTTAAGGTCAGATGGGGGAGTTTCTTCTTGACAGATCATAGAGCCTTTTCATCGTAGGTTCCCAACGTCATTAGGTTTAAGCAGTTGCCTAAATTTCCACGTTTAAATTAGATTCAGAGACATCATGTAAATTGGGTTGATCTCTACTATCTTGATCTCTGTTCCTTACTCTTGTTCATCACTGTATCATTTGAATGTTGGTGGGTTATTCTTGCTCTATGCTTGTCGAACACATACTAATATACTGCTCTGGGTGGCACGGATTCCTTATTTGGATTAACGATGCGCATTAGAAGGATTTTTCCTCTTTGACACAGGACGATTAGTGATTCACTTTATAACTGAATCCTAAATAAACCTCAAATCGAGAAGCTATTATAACGATGTTGATGTTGATGATTGATGAGGGAAGGCAACAATGCAAACACGTTTTTTTTTTAATTATAATAAAATTATCAAGTATAAGGTCGTCCACAAGCCGGATAATCTAAGATTGCGATGTGAAAGACGCAAAACCTTAAATCAAGGGATTCAAATGAAATGTTTTTAGCAAATTATACGTAAATAATAGTAGTGCTATGAGAAGGTAAGGGTTTAAGTCTGGGGATTTGATTTCGCTGACCCAAAACAGAATTGCATGTTGGAGTGCTTTAAAGTGAATTGTGAGCTTTGATAAATGATGATTTTCAATCCATATCCAATGTCAAATCAGAGCAGTTCGATTACTCTGAATACACTGGTCACAATTCATTTTTGTTCTAAATATTTGAAATGGAATATTATTTCATTTATTTATTTATTTTTGTAATTGAAAGAGCAAATCAAACAAGTTATGAATTGAGTCAGCAACTGTAGGCCTGATGGATTTACTGAAATAAGATTCAACTTCGAAACATTTTGTGAATAAATCCTTATTGGGGTAACATTTATATTTTACACTCGATGTTTAAAACTCAAAAGAAAAAACTAAACATCATTAATCTACTTGTGCCTTCATATTAGCCATCTTTTCCTCTTGAGCTTGCCCGCATGCTACACCACAGAATCCAAGAACTATTACACCACTTCAATCACACTGCATAAAAAATGGAGTAAAAATTATAATTAGCTGCCTACTAAATCCTACTTACAAGATATTAGTTGTCCTGTGGAGGTGTGGTCATCATCAATGTTAAATAAACATTTATTTTTAATGTGAAACTCAGGTCCCATTAATCACGATAAGTCCATCAGGAAAGTTCATTTCAACGATGCTCCATCTTTATTTATATTTTCCTGCTCATTTGCACAAAAGTGTTTGACCAGGCAAAGAGTCATGACTTCTTTTGTCAATCAACTATGAATATGACAATAGTATAAGTGCAAATACCATTGGAAACAAATCTAGGTCCCCAAAATCTGCCGTAGAAGGTTATTTAAATCGAAAAGATTCTTATCCTTGAAATATTTTTCTTGACTAATACAAAGTAACAAACAATTCCAAATGAAATGATCAGGAATAATGGCCTTATCTATCATTTCTATAAGGAGGGGCAAGGCTTTCTGAAGTTCCCGCTTCATACAGAAGACATCAATCAGAGCAGCATAAGTTTCTCTGTCTGGCGCAAGCCCTCTTGCAACAATGTCTTCCATGAACTTGAGGGCAGCATCAGCTTTTCCCTGTCTACAAAACCCAGTGATGATAGCATTGAATGTAGATGGAACTGGAAAGCAATTATTAGCAATCATTTCATTCATCAACTCGATTGCTTCGCATACACGACCTTCTTGGGAAAATCTATGAACAAGGCAGTCAAAAACGAGAATGCTTGGAATCCCACCTTCTCTAATCATTTGGTCATAGACCTTCTTTGCATCTTCAATAGTCCTCTCCTTGCAGCATCTAAAAATCTCCAGGCTTCGCTCAACAGCTCTAGGAAACAACTTTTCCATCAATCTTAAAAATTCAAATGCCTCATTTAAACGATTCTGCTTAAATAGACCATATATTATGCTGTTATAAGGACTGATACGCCCTCTAGAGCCCCCTTTGCTGTCTTCCATTAGTTCCAAAATCACGATGCCATCTTCAAATCTTCCTTCTGAACACAACCCTCTAATCATGGTGTCAAAAGTAACAAAGTCCCACTTTAACCCATCTGTTTTCATGTCATTAAAAAGATTGAAAGCCATATCTAACATCCTAGACTCACAAAAACCAGATATCAGAATATTATAGGTGTCTACATTTGGAAGGATACCTTTATTCTCCATTTGCTTCAAGAAATGAAGCCCAACTTTTGGTTTTCCCACCTTACAAAAGCCCTTTATTAGAGTGTTATAACCCACTACATCCACTGGTCCGCCCATGCTCTCAACTCTCTCTAAAACCTCAACACCCTCCGTCACACGCCCGGCATTGCACAGAATTTCTACAACCTTAGTTACTGTAACAACATCAGGCCCAAAACCCATGCCAAAGCTCTTCTCTAGGAGCACCTGAGCTTGAACTAGATTCTCTTCTTTACAATATCCAGAAATGAGTATGTTATATGTTACATCATTGGGCTCCTCCATTTCATTCATCAAGCTTCTAGCCCTCCCAACCTTCCCATTCTTGCAAAGGGCATAGAGTAAGGTGTTGTAAATCACGGTGTTTGGTATAATTCCCCGAGACTTCATCAACTGCAATAGCTTAAAACACTCGCCAATTCTGTTAGTGAAGCAAAGTCCTTTCATTAAAATTCCGAAAGTATAATAATCACCCTCAATACCACTTCCCATCATATTCTTCCGATAAAACTCCCTAGCTATGTCAATGTCCTCCTTGACGAGAACATCCAATATTGAATTGAAAATCTTCAATGATGGTTTGCTATGGAACCTATAAACCAAATCAACAACTTTAATGAGCTGTCGAATCATCCTTGCACGGCCCAGGCCACGAATTATGGTGATGAATATATCGTCACCAGGGGGAGAACCAAGTGAGTGAGGCATTTCATCGAGCAGTTGCTTGACGGTATCGAAACGACGGAAAGTGCAGAGCTTATGAATCAAGGCACGGTATGTGGATTGCGAGTGGGTGAAGTGAGGGAGCGTAGCAGCCCATTTGAAAGTTTGCAGAGCCCGGGAGGCTGATTTTTGCTCCAGAATAAGATGAGAGACATGTTCATGGGTAGGGACAAGGGACGAAGATGAAGAAAATGAAAGGGAATCATTCAAATGGAAGATGAGACGAAACCTGCGATCCGGTGATGCACGACGAGTTAAGAAGAAGTTGCGCATCGTATGTTCCGTGTTTTTAGTTCAATTTCTAAATGCCAATGTTCTTCACTCAATGCGCTACACGTTCTTTCACAAAGATGCTTGGTGATCATCGATTTCATTATTCTTCCTCCTTCATTCATCCCGATTCAACAGAGAACCCAGCGACTCGTGAAGAATATATTTTCTTATTCCGGATTGACGATTTTTAAGGCTATGGTTGATGATACAGGCTCTGGTCAAGGGAGAGGCTTGGCAACTGGCTTAAATTAGTGAGATGAGATTAAATAGTGATGGCTCTTTCTGGTATGGTGATACGAGGTTTTGCTTGACTTGACATGAGCTTTCCTACTAAGGGCCTGTTTGGGACGAGGAACGTTTAAAGAGGAAAAGGAACTTTAAAGAAGGGAAATGAATATAAAAGAAGATTGAAAGGGAACTTAAAAAATTAAACTCTTTGGTAGACATGAGAATATAACTTAAGTTGATTGGAAATGAAATGTTTGGTATGATAAATTGGGTGTTATTAAGTGGGAAATTGAGATAAAATTCCTATAATGTCCTTACAGTAAAAAAGGCTGAAAAAAATTGGGAAGGAATTTTTTTTGCCCAACCTGACAATAACGAACTCTATCAAATCGTGTGGTGGTTCAGGTGGAGAATGGAGTGAGATGTCGACGTGTAACACCCCCGAATTTCTAGCAGTTATAATAACATAAAGTTTTAATGATTTTTTTATATAAATAATAACTAAAATTCAAAATACCCAAATTCGGGAAGTGTTATCGCCGCACTTGTACTGAGACAAGTGCAAGGCTACTTATTATATTAATATAAATCTAAACCTAAATTGAAATGTTTTACACGGAATATAAAAATTAAAAAGGAAATAAATAAAATTTAATTGGACGTCTTCCTCACTTCTTATTGCTAGCCCCAATCTTTGGCACCTATTTACTGAAATTCTGCTCCCCCGAAGGATCATCGCAGCCCAAGAACACAAACAACAGCAAATTTGGTAATCCTAATAAAGCACAATTTAAATGACACAAATATATTAATCAAAGCAAAATATATATATATATATATATATATATATATATATATATAATCATGTGGTAATTGCATCAAATTTAATTATTATCTTTTTACATTTATTTAGACTCGGGAAACCCTACCAGTCTATTTAGTAGGGAGAGAACCATGGTAGACCCGGAAAATCCTGTCAGTCTACCCTGTGACCCGGGAAACCTGCCAATCACAAATCATCAATATGGCCAAAACAACATTTCTTTCTAGTGTGCACACCTTTTCCCAAAGTTGCTATTAGTGTCCCGGGAAACCCTGCCAGACACCACTTTGGGAAGAATGGATACTATCGGTTCACATCACATAATATTTCGAGGGCATAAAGCCTAAAAGTGTGTTCATCACTTTAGGAGGTACCATCCCAAAGCTATCATTCCACTGCGAATTTAAATTAAATAATTTAGACTCATAATAAAATTCCTAAAATTATTTTTATTATGTGTAATCAAATAATAATAATAATAATAATAATAATAATAATAATAAATCTTTAATCCTACAAGAAAGCATGAATCTTAATTTCACAAACCCAAGAACTCTAACTCTTTACGAGAGCTCATGAGTTTTTCCAAATATAATCATTAAAATGTTGTCTCTATTTTATTTTGGGATTTCCCAAACTAAATTATAAAGTAAATACTCATGGTTCCTATAAGATGTTCATAGGAAATTCATTAGATTATCTCCAGTTCATTCCTTTCAAAACATACGAAGGTGCAGGCATGATGTTTCAAAGGAATTAGATTATTGTGATACCTAACATTTGAAATATATATAAAGCAACATCATAATTGAATTGAATCATGCATGGAACAATTTTACAAAACCAAAGGTGCAGGCATACAATACATGTCATCTAATATTGCTTATGTGAATGAATAAAAAGAATCTCAAAAGATGTGCCATCTTCAAATATATACAATTAGCTATGCAAAACGTATGGATTAAATGAGCAGAAGAAGACAAATGATTTTTGAAAAAAATTTATGGATAAAGACATGTGGACTCTCACAGCAAAAGGAACCCTAAAACATATCCATTACAAGGCAGCACACAAAAAGGTTCGCACAGAAGGAACAATCAGAACGCATAACGAGGAGGGAAATGTATGTGGATACTAGAAATCATAATCAACCATTTATGTTCAGTCAAAAAGGAAAAATTTGTTCTAGGGGTTAGGATTACTTGGTCTCCGTTTCTGCTAATCTCCTAGGAGAGCAGTTTGTCGCAGAGTTTACAGAGAAAGAAGTAAGGGAGAAGAGAAATAATGAGCGATGGCTAGGGTTAAGCAACTAGACCTAAATTTATAGTTAAACTTTAGGGTTAGCTATGGGCTGGGTTTTTTTTTTTAAAAAAAAAAATTTAGCTATTGCTAATTAATGAATTATAAAATAATACAAAATTATTAAATTCTATTAAATCAATACATCTAAACTAATAAAATTAGACTAATACTGTATTATTATTATTATTATTATTATTATTATTATTATTATTATTATTATTATCATTATCATTATTATTGTTTGGGATATTACACGACGGGAAATGAAAGGCCGACGAGGAGAACACCGCCTAATGTGAGAAGGACGACGGGCATGGAATGAATAAGGGGATAAAACAAAAAAAAATTAACTTTGGTGCGGAAATGAATAATCCACAAGGAACAGGGAACAAAACAATTGAACATTGAACCTTGTTACACTCCATTGATGAACAAACCCAAAAAAGTTAACTTAATCAGCGACATACCCTTGATAGTTTGAGGTGGTGGAAAGAAAACTAGCATGTTGGTAAGAAATCACAGAGGTCAAACGGGTTTTGTCGAACAAGACTAATCATATTTTTGTTAAAAAGGTTGGTACAAGTGAAGCAATGTGGTGAACAATATAGCGAAAGCAATTATAATTATGCAATTTAGCCTTTTCAAATGTTGTATGACAATGAAGACAAAGCTGAAAAATTTGCACCAAAAAGACACCTCAAAATGTGAGCAGAGTTTAGCAATTGCAGTTATGTAAATTGATGGTGATAACACGAGGGTATCACTTTTATATATGCAACAATAAAAGGAATGCAGAAATGACAGGGCAATTTCATATGAAGTAAACCTTATTGTGGGTCACATAAGCTGTCCTTTCATCAGGTTTGATGATGAAGAAGGAAAAATGGTGAGGTATCAAATACATGAATAGGCAAAGCAGAGCTTTAAAAATGGTTAGTAACTTCAGCAAGGCCATGCATTTTTTTGGCTTGATAAGCAACAACCACATTTTAAAAGCAATCTAGCTAAGATGGGTTTAAGGAATAACAACAATAAGCACTTTAGTTAAGCCAAAAATGTAAAAAGAGCATGACAGATGTAAAAGAAATGCTAAAAAACCAATAAAACAGTGTCCACAACAATGAAGTCATGGCAAAATGAAGACAATAATGAAATGAATGATTGACATTATGGACTTATCCTATGAATAGGATACAAACGTTGCAAAGTAGGTTGGGTACTTTGTCCCAATACACATTGCCTACACTAATTCAATTAAGTAGGAGGGACAACAAAACAATGTACACAACAATGAAGACAAGACAAAAGGTAATGTGCACCATAATTAAATATTACTAGAACCATACACAACAGCTGGAAACAGAGCCCTAAAATTTAATTACCGTACCAAAGGTCGACAATTTAATTGTGAAAAAAGATAGATGTTCAAGTCCAAACGAACCAGTGAAGTTCGAACAGAAGTTACAGAATTAAAACCACTACTCTAAACAGACAACTAGGACTGAGGACAAGACATACAAGGCAACATATATCCTGGATCATTATAAAAACCTTGAAGCATAAAATACAAACTAATATCCCTAATTCTTCTTCTTTCTCTTCGCTAGGGACCTCCTTGGAGCAGCATGCCTTAGCGATGATGTGCGCGAACCAGGGAGGTTCACTGGGATAAACATGGGGGTGCTAGGCCTTAGTGGTGGAGGAGGAAATTGTGATTCAACTAAAAAGATATTGGGCAAATTCTTAGCTACCATGCTGCCGGTGAAAGTGTATTTTGGTGTGAACCTTAATGGAATAGCCTCTGATATTTATGTAAAAAGGGGTAGGAGGTAGGGCTGTGCATGAAGCCCAAGCGCCCTGTGCGCCCAGCTTGGCCCAGCAAAAAATGGCCCTGCCCAGCCCATAAAAAAGAAGCCCAGAAAAAATGGGCTTGATCGGGCTGGGCATTTTTACGGGCAGGGCCGGGCATCAGGAAAGGTATGTCGCCTTGCCCATTTGGCCCTGCCCAGTGTGTGTGTGTGTATATATATATATATATTATAGTTGATATAAATATTTTTTTATATAATAATTAATAGACTTAAAACTCTAATATACCCATTAAGTATCTGACTATTAGTTCATTATATTACTAATGATGCCTTGTATTTAGTGGACTATGGATGTTATTTAATTCTTTAGGTTTTGTGTATTTGATTATTCGTTAAGACATATGGTACTTTTTTTAATTTCAAGACTCAAGTTGTAGATTTATTTTGTAATATTCTAAGGTGTATAATTATCGATTATATTTGAAGCTTACAATATTATTTATTAGGTATGAATGAAATTTTTTGTTTTTTCACATAGGGCAGGTGTAGTAGGATATCATCACTTAGGCATGGGAAGCCCGCCCTGCCCAACCCATTATTGCTCAGCCCAAAAATGTTAGGGCTTCTATCGGGTAGGGCCGGGTACCGGGTTGCATTTTATTGCCCAATGATTCTTTGGGTAGGGCATCGGGCATGGGTCTCGCGCTGCCCAGCCTTACCCATGCTCACCCCTAGTAGGAGGAGAGTTGATAGGTTCAAGGAGAGGTACAATGGACAGTGGGGTTATTGGGTCAAATTTATCATCAAACTTCTTTTATTTCTCCTTCAACTATGGGACCTTGAGGAACTTTGTCACCGCCATCATCCTTTTCATGTATTTCTTTTTTAGCTGTGAGACCTTGAGGGACTTTGTTACTGCCACCATCCTCTTCATGTATTTCTTTTTCAGCTATGGGACCTTTAGGGACTTTCTCACCACCATAATCCTTTTGCTCCATTTCTTCATCACCTATGTCCCCTTCACTCCCATTGGTAGAACCACTATCCTGAGCATCAATTGGTTCATCAAATGTCTTGCCCTTAGACATATTAGCAGCTGGGAAAGGCACCAAAATAAGAACTTTTATAAAAAAAAAAGTGTACCAGAATAAGGCACTGTGCAAAAGTTTTACCAAAATAGAGCAATTAGTAACATGACGCCACTCAATTGAGTGGCGTCATTATTTTTTTTAAAAAATAAATATTATATATAATAATAATAAAAATTAATAAAGTATATATAATATAATTTAATAAAAATAATTTAATTTTTAATTTATTTTATTTTATTTTTATTCATTTGCCCGTTTTATATTATAAAAAATGGATTTTATGGTTATAAAAAATAGCATTTTATGGTTGCAATAATAATCCTCCTGACTCTCTTGTTCTGTTCATACCTAATTATTGACACCACTAGTGGCGTTAATTTGCCTAGTGGCATTTTTTATTAATTATAAATAATAAAAAGATTAAATAATAATTCTAATTAATAATTAAGGGAATTAAAATATTTAAAATTTATTATAAACCTTAGGATAAAAAAATAATTAGTAAATTAATTAAAGAACCTTAGAAAAATAGAGAACAAATATGGTTTTTATCAATATACACCAACATAAAAATAGAGAATAAATATGCCAGGGTCCTATATTATCCTATCATGTACAAACAACTAAATGCATATAATTAATTACATAAAGAATAAAACATACTGGGAGTCTCTTCATATGAGACACGTGCCAAAAACCTGCACGCATAAGGTGCTGTTGCAAATCTAGTGCTGCTGCAAGCATGGACATCTCATCACTGGACATCTCGTTAATAATTAGGTATGAATAGAACAAGAGAGTCGGGAGCATTATTATTACTGCCATAGTTGTTGTTTTTTATAACCGTAAAAATCCATTTTTTTTTGTTAATATAAAACGGGCAAATGAATAAAAATAAATTAAATTAAGTAAAAAAATTAAATTATTTTTATTAAATTATATTAAATATATTTTATATTATATGATACAAAACCTTGATTTTTTTACTAAGATGAGCGAAGGGGTAAGGTAGTTTAGAGTTTTTTTCCCCCCAAAGGAAGCTACCTTTAGCATTGTGTCTAGTGTACGTTTGGCCATATTGAAAGGCTTCCTCCATATCAAACAAGTGAGGATTTGCTTGTTCTCAATGCTCATTGTTGTGTAGTGCTTCCCCTTGTTCACGAAGTTCTTATTGTACAAATAGTGTAGCACCCTATACTTATGTGACAGTTGTTTGCGCGTGTACAGATAGTGTAGCACCCTATACTTATGTGGCAGTTGTCCCACCTTCAAGTAGGATCTTGTTCATTTCATCTCCTGTGAATGTAGTGTGTCCCTTAACTGTGGACCCTTGACATTTAACTAGGTTAGCAACTTCTTTTCATTTAGCCCTATTGTTTGACCCCTCACACAAGTTCAAAACAACACCCCCTCGTGACATTTTCAAGTGTGAGTAAAATACCTTAACCACTGACTCAGAGTAAGGCATATTTAACTCAAGCAAGGCCTTGAATGGTCTAAGGATTTAATATAGGCTGAAGGGAAAGTTGTTTTCAAATGAATTCATATTAGTCCTACTCATTTTTTTGCCTTTATTTCATTCTCAGTTGGTGATACAACTTCTACCTCACCTTATCGAGTCCGTCATTGTCATCTTCTCCATCATTTGTGTCTGATGATCTACTGGCTGAGTCACTAGGATTCCATCTGTGGTTGTCGCCACCAGAACCCTCACTGGCAATAGTTTTTTGCTTCCCTTGTTTTATAGCCTCAACCTTCATTTTTTTAGCTGCTGATTCAAATGCAGCTTCAACATCAACAACAGCAGGTGCCTTTCTCTTCTCAGGCATAATAACGGCGCCTAGGGGTGGGAATAGGCCAGACCCCTATCAGGTGGCATGCAGCCTAGCCTGTTTGTCAAAAAGGCCAGGCCAAGGCGTATTTAAAAGCCTAAATATGTAAATAGACCAGGCCTATTTTGTTAAGGCCTGGCATGTTTACATATTAAATAAATATAATTAAATGTATATCATATAAATAACATAATATTTATTATTTTTCATTCTTATATTCTAATTTCAAATTATATCTATATAGATTTTGATAGGTTCAAAGTGTATAAAGCCTATTTATGGCCTTTAAGACCTACAATATGAGGCTTTTTTAAAGGCCTACATTGTAAGTAGGCCTTTAAAAAGGCTTCAAGCCCGACCAGGCCTTATGAAGGCTCAGGTCTAAGCCTAAAAAAAGCCTGAATTTAGGTTTAGACCCAAGCTCAGGTTTTTTCCCCTCATTACAGGCGTAGGCCTATTTAGCCAAAGCCTCGCCTGGACTGGTCTATTTCCATGCCTAACGGCGCCCTTCTCCTTCGTAGCTCGCCGTTGCTTGCTGGCCTCCTTAGCCTGCATTTCATGCTTCCACTTTGCTGCTTCTTCGTAATCATTGTACCAATTTGATTCCTTGCTCTTGTATTTCGACCCTCCATCTCGACGACATCAACAAAGGTTAGCTCGATGCCTCCTGTAATTGTCAACATCCTCCATGGTTATTCCCATTCCGTTCAAGCGATCATTTGTCATTTTTACCCACGCCATTGCTAATTTGTCAAATTGTCGATGCTGAATGCCAACAAAAACACAAGCAAAGAAAAAGTGGTGGTTTCGTTTTGCAAAGGGAAAGGGTTTTTATGCTACTCGCCTCACTCACAAGAACATAATCGTAGAAGAGATTTCTGATTATTGTGAATGGGGGGAAGTTCAGATAATAGCTTTTAGGTTGAACTCTACAAAACAGAGGTTATGGACTTGATAGTTTATTGTCTGTCATTCAAACTGTGGACCAAATGCTGCCACATGTCCATTAATATAATTTGTACTTTTAAAAATGTCTTTAAGAGGGAACGGTTGGAATTCCTTAATAAAAAATTTCCACATAATTTTTTTGCCTCTGTACAACATGTTATTAGTGGCATTATTTTCCATAGGTAACTTCACCATGAAAGGTTTGAACTTCATGTTGTAGTTCGAACACAGACTACTGAACCCCATCAAACATGTGGCCCAATTTTAAAAAAATGGAAGTTTAAACTTCACCATAAAGTTCGAACTTAGAAGTATAATATTGAAATATGTTTGAACGCATTGTTACATAGAAGGACAACATCAACACCTGAATATATAGAAACATCTGACAAATAGGAAGGGAACATGAAAATCATGTAAATGGGCCATATGTGAAGAAGATACTAAAAAGCATTTTAATATTTATATTGATATACACATAGTGTGTCCATTCTGTTACATATGCAAGTTGTCCAACAATGACAACCTTTTTCAAAATTTTACATCAGCTCATCAAAAAAGCACTATAGACAGACCTGAACTTATATTAGAAGGCTATATACAGATGGCAGGGACACAAAAAGGCTTCCTACATGTTCCTACATGTACATGTACTTAGGGGAACACAAACTTTACCCCATGTTCAATATGACATATCTCCCAAAAAAGAATGTGGTCCAAAGTTTGCTTTCAACCTACAAAAGTCATATAGTTGTATCCAAGTTTTGGTGACAACTCAATTAACTATGGTCATCTCAAAAAATACATTCTTAACATTAGTATGTAATCTATTGTTGTAGTAGGCTACTATAATACCCTAGATTAATAGTGGGGATAAAAAAGTAAATATTGCTTGTGCCACAAATCAACATAATTAAATAATGATTTTTTATGCAAAATACTCTACGTTATATATTTAATAAAACAAAATAATTCTCTCCAAAAAGTGATAAAGAATATATTATATTTAAACCCATTATTTTATAACTATTTTTGTTTTCTATCGGTTACTTTTTGAATGCATAGGATAGTTAATAATAATAATAATAATAATAATAATATAGAATTAGTTTAATTTTATTGGTTTAGATTGATTTGATTAGTTTACTTAGTTTAGATAGATTTAATTTTATTAAATTTAGATTTATTGGTTTAATAGAATTTAATAATGTTTGTATTTTTTTATGATTTTTTTTAAAATAACTGTACTATTTATCGATATAAAAATATTTAAATTTGTATATATTTTGTATAATAATAACCAATATTATTTTTGTTCAACCAATATATTATATAACTATAAGAATATAATGGGCAGGTTCATTCCTCTATTTCGTGAAAAAACCTTGGAATGTAATGGGTTTATCTATATACAAGACAAAATCTATAATTATTTATTAATTGTCAATAACTAAAGAGACCAGCCCATAGCTAAAACCCTAGAAGTCTAATTATAAGTTTAGGTCTAGCCGCTTAATTCTTGTCATCGCTTATATTTCTCTTCTCCTACTCTGCAGCAAACGGCTCTTCTAAGAATTTAGCAAACATGACGACCAGATAATCCTAATCCCTAGAACCCGTGCTTACATATACATAAACCCTACTCCTTTTCGATTCACGCAATTGAATATGTATGCCTGCAAATTCAGTTTCCATAAATTGATTGACGCGTGACCTAATTGCTTCATAGGTTTATGTATTATACAATAACACACACATATATTATTTCTTTCGTTTTGCCTTCTCTCTGTACATGTGCAGGTTCATATATATATATATATATATATGATGTCACATATATACATTACTTTTTGTTTTGCCTCTCTCTGTACAATCTGTGCGTTCTGTACCTTGGTGTGAATGAATGCTTTTGTTTTCATTAGTGTGTGTATATATATATTGGTTTATATATATAAATATAAATATGTATATACTATTCCATATGTACAACTGATAATGATTTCATTTTCTTTTATCCACCATCTCATCATTATATTAATTTTGCAAAAGCAAATAATCCTCTACGTCAAGGTCAAAACAATATATATGTATATGAATAGATTGAAGAAACAGAGTTGACATGAACCATATAGTACTGATCAGAGCTCTATTTTTTTTTATAATTTATGACTATGTTCTTCTAGGGTGCTTATCTATTCATATTATACCTTAAAGAGACCACAATAAGTAAACGTGGCCATTTTGTACAAAAAAAAGGGGAAGATAGTGATTTCCAAAAGTATGAAATCCATTAATCAATTGTGTTGGCTTAGTCGTTTTAATGATCATTTATGTACTTCGGTTTTATTATTATTATTTTTTTAGAAAAAAATAAAATTATTTATTCATTTAATTATTATTATTATTATTATTATTATTATTTATTATTCTCTTTATTTTGTTGTGTGATTGAAATAATTTAATTGTGGGAGGATAGCTTTGAGATGATACCTCCTAAAGTGATGAACACACTTTTAAGGCTTTATGCCTTCGAGAATCTATTTGATGTGAACCGATATATCCGTTCTTCCCAAAGTGGTGTCTGGCAGGGTTTCCCGGGACAGTAGTAGCAACTTTGGGAAGAGTTGTGCACACTAAGAAGAGAATGATCTATGGCCAATTTGATGATGATTTGTGACTGACAGGTTTCCGGGTCATAGGGTAGACTGGCAGGATATCCGGGTCTACCATGGTTCTCTTTCCACTAGAAACTTTAAGAAACAATGACACCTTTTAATTAGACATATGATGATACTTTTATTTCCTTTTATTTTATAACTACTTTATTTTAAATTTTATAATTACTCTATTTTATTTCAATTTATTTTAAATTTAATTAATTATTTATTCTTTTAATTATTTTAGTTTAGGTTATATTATCTTTTCCTAATTAGGATTACCAGCTATTGTTGATATTTGTATTCTTGGGCTGCGATGATCCTTCGAGGAGCAGAATTTTAATGAAACAGGTGCTAAGGGCTGAGGCTAGCAGTGAGAAGTGAGGAAGACGTCAAATTTTAATTTTGATTTCATTTAATTATTTTATTTTATTTTTATTATTTTATTTTATTTTGTATTGGTTTTGCGTAAAACATTTCTATTTAGATTTAGATTTATTTACTGCAATTAGTAGCCTTGCACTTGTCCCAGTACAAGTGCGGCGGTGACACCTCCCGAAGTTGATTATTTCGGATTTTTAGTTATTATTTATGAAAACCATCGAAGTTTTATGTTATTTTAACTCTGGAAATTCGGGGGTGTTATAGCTACAGATTCACGATGGCTTAAACACAACAGGAATTTTTGTGAAGGCACTCAATAGTTTCTCACATCCTAGGATCTTGATATGAGTAGTGTTTCTCTCATTCCATATGAGATCTTCTACCTCAAGTAGCTGCACGAAAAGATCATCACCCTTTGCGTCAAGTTCAGCTTGCCTTTGTTAAGCAGACATTTGATTGCCAAGTTTGTCAAGCACACTAACTATTGTCTTGTCCAAGGATACCACTATGTCTCTCAATGCATCAGCCATGATTTTTGAGTGGTTGAGTCGTCTCTTCTTCTTTCGAGTTAGTGATGGATCAGATCTATTCCAAGCAGAAGGTACAATTTCATTAATTGTTTGTGTGAAATTAGATTCAGCTATCATATGATTAGGTGTTTCAGGCAACTCCTCGTATTTTGCATTAACTTCATCCCCCATTCCAATAGGGGAGCTTACTTCCTCACCCATTGCCCTATCCCTTCCCCACACCATGGTCAATGAGTCAAAGTTTGGGAAGGACTTAGTGTGAAATTGTGCAGCCTAAAAATGCAAAAGATGTGTCAGAATAACATTAGATCCGCGAAATTACATGGTCAGGTATTTGAACATTTGAGTGAGGGATGCGAGGCTTTACCTTTATATACTCATCCCTCACCTCTTTATCAGCCATAACAAATTTGGTGTCAGGATCCCAACTAAAGCCTGATGTGTTGGTCTCGTAAATCATGTCATATGCTACTTGCCACAATCTTTTCAATGTCTTAATTCTGGATGTAATGTACGGACATGCCTTGATCCCACATCCGAAAAGCTTTTCTTCCATCATAGTCTACAATGCATTAGCAAATATGGATTTGAAGCCATTATTAGCTATAAACTTCTAGTCCAGCCTTAAAGAAACAAGGCAGTCCACTAAAACCTTGTCCTCCTCTAGAGTCCACATTTTTTGTTTCCCCTTTGTTGCTTGTTCAATCTGCTCCATCTAAAAAAACTCATGTGCACAGAAAGTCTATTAAATTGAATTAAGGCCAACATAAAGAGAAATTAAATATCAATGTCATATTGCACAAAATAAAACAAAAACTATTTCATTACAATCACAACCTAAGGTGGTGTTCATAGTTAGAAAAACAAAGGAAACACAATTAATCCTACTAAGCATCAACATTCATTATACAACATCATCAAATATCAGTGTGTGGCACAAACATAGCAAACATGTCATTTGCAACATGCTCCCTAAAATTATTCCATAAATCATTTGTTTCCATAGGCATCATGGTGGTGTTATCTATTGTGGGAGGTCCAGCCTTAAAGGACTCAAGTTGCTCATCAAGAAGATCTTGAATCGCTTCCTGATGAATCAGATTATGGATAAGGTAGCATACGAAGATGTATCTGTTTTGGACCTTTATTGTGTCATAAGATCCACTTCGTGGGATTGCCTAACATAACTTGAGTATGCTGAAGCACCTTTCTATGACATTTCGTGTAGCTGAATGTCGCATATTGAAGCACTCATGTAGAGTTTGCGGTTGGCTTCCATGTCTCCACTCATTAAGGTGATATTATTGGCCTCTATAAGGCACCAACAAATCTTGGCAATTTGTGTGCCTCACATCAACCAAGTAGTAGTTCCCTGTCCAAACAAATGACACCGCGTGATTATGTTTTCAAACAATTGAAAAGGGATATATACATAATTATATTGCACCAACTTAACATGTATACCTTGTGGTATTCATAGACCATGTGGTCTACTTATAGCATCTTACAAGACCCTTCCATCCGAAGCTGACCCTTCCCATCTGGGCAAGACATATATGAATTGGGATTCCTATGAGCACACACCATGAGCATTAATTGTTACCTCTCCTTTCCTATTTTGGTACCTCCCCTTTTCTTCTGCAGGGACTTGTACGCATATGTGCGTCTCATCTAATGCACCAAGACACCCCTACAAAAATAAGCAATTATTAACCCTGTGGTCAAACCATCATTTATTTAACCATTGTAAATTTACAATGTCACACAAATACACATTGTACGTACCTTGAACCACTTCCAGCGATTATCATTTGAGTCTTCTAGAATTGGCTCCAGTTTCTTCAGAAGCGATGATTGGAGTCTGATAGTAGCATTTAACACAATTTTAAAGTATCTTCTAATGGTTTCACCCGATCTACCAAACTCAAACTGAATCACTATGTTCTTCACATGATGCCCCATGATGTGAAGGAACATTGCCACTTGTTCATCAACTAGCATATGCTAAGTTGGTTTCAATCCACCGATTGTGTCTAGTATATAACACAATTTATCAAATGTTGTCCGGTACATCCTAATTTGGTTGAAGCAAGTGGTGTCACTATTGTATATCATAGCCCTCAAATTCTCTCTCTTAGCATGAAAGTCTAACCTATACGACCTGTCCAGTAAGTGCCTCGGTCTACCAGCTCCAGCTACAATTATCATAGCGACAATCAACCTCCTCACTACTAGAAGCAAAGCTAATCACCCTGCCAATATAGCAACCATTTGTTTTGCCTCTGGCTCCATGCCTATACAATTTTTTCCACATCGATTTGCTTTTCAATGTCATCCACTGCTCCTCTTTACAAACTATGTTAACTTACATTAAAATGTATCTTATTTATGACCAATCCACTTTAATTAACACCATCACTTATGACACAAAACAACCTATGTCACTATCATTCAAATAAAGAACCGATAATTGTATAGTTCGATTGTGTTTTACTTGTACTCCAGGGGTTTGCCAAATTGGTTTTGTTGTTAGCTATTCCCCAATAAAACACATATGTCATGTTAATTCATCACATCACCACCCAACAATGACTTTCATTTATTACACAAAACTATGTGATCACATTCATTGTTCACATCAACATAAAATGTGGATGAAAAGGAAACAAAAAAAGTACCCAACTTCATCAACATTAGCAAACCCCCACACATACAACATATATCGACCATCAGATTTCACCATACATGTTTGATAATACCCATATAAAACTAATAAACTTATGTCAACTAAATCAATGATTAATGACCATTTAGACAGATTTAAACAAGCACATATCCTACATAGGAGAATAACAAGAACAATATGTCAGCTGTACACCCATGTGTGTATCATCTCCTTCCTCACCAATACAAAATCCATACACATTTGAGTTAACTGAGCATGAATTGAAGAAAAAATCATGCAAATAGAGAACCCAATACATATATGTGACTATTTCCTATTGTGAAACAAACAGGGCATCAACTTAATAAGGCTTTTAAAGAAGCACATCACTAAAAGAACCAAAAAACCATTCAACTCTTACCTCAATTCAACCTTCCTTGCCTAGTCCTTCGATTTCAAGCTGCCATTGTCGTCTTCGGCTACTCCTTCAACCTCGTTGCTCGCAGATGGATTACAATGCCACAGTTTTTTCGAGGGGCTTTTCGTCCTAATAAATCTCTTTCCCTAGAAGTTTTTAAGGATCCTGCCACTTTTGGAGGGATAGCAATTTCCTGCGTTGATGGGAGCTTGGAGCTTGGCGAGAACTAGGAGTGACGAGAACACAGTGCGCCAAACACGTTTTCCTCATGGGACCTTTGTTAAGTTCCCTTTCCCACCCGTGAGTTCCCTGTACCAAACGGGACGTAAGAGTTCGTTTCAATGAAAGAAAATGTTGGAAAGGAATGAAATGGGAAAAAAAATTGTTAATGAATGAAAATTATTTTGGCAAAGAGGTGTTTGGTTAGCATGAAAATGGGTTAATAGGAAAATTTTTATTTGGTTAAAGAATAATGAGATAAAAAAATGAACTAAAATACATTTTTATCCTGTTTAGAAAAGATTATTTAAAGGCAATTGTTTTAAAAATAGTATTTAAAGGACCATGTTTTCACTTTAGCCTCTTTAGTCATATGCATCCTATGGGCAACCCATAATCATGAATCATTTCAAATAATTCCCATATAACACGGTTTAATCACCATAGGTTGCATGTAGTAAAAACACATATAAAAGAAACTCTATTTGCCCCTGTTTTTTCATAACATAACAAAGCAATAGTCATGACATACCCATCAGTTGCTTGTGACCATACATGAATGAATGAAATAATTTTAACCACATGTGTGTAATGGGTGGTTCATGGTTACACACGACCAAAATTACTTTACTCTTAACCATTACATACCTATCACTTGCACTTGGTCACAAACACTTTTTGTGGTGTAATTTAACTCAAGGTTACATGATAGTTATCTAACTTCACTCTCAACTGTTGCGCACCCACCAACCTCATCTAGTCATGACCGCTTCCCATGTGTGGAATATCATAGATCTAACTAAGGTTATTAAACTCAAATTGGTCACTAAACCAATCTAGGTAGTGAGTCAAGTGTCAGTGGGTTAAATCGGAGTTAACTTGGCGCCAAACTAGTGACAAAGTGAACTTGAATGATAATATTCTTTAGAATTTGAGAATTTTTTAGGATAAAATCATAATATTTTTTTAGTGACTTTTTGCATTAGAAAGTAAACATTTCAAGCTTTCGATAGAGTCTTAATTTGTAATTTTTTGAAATATATAGAACTAGATATAAATTTTTGAAGTAAGGAAATTCAGAATAAATAATGAACCAGTTAAATCAAACTGGTTATGTGACTAGTTCGGTTTAATAGCCATGGATTTAATCACATTCACCACATGGGTATTTCATGGTCAAGCTGTAGTCGACCAACATTTCTCCTAGCCATGAAGTGTGCACCACCTCCCCTGCTTCAAATCAGCTTTGACGGGCAAGGGCCTCTTCACTTAACTCAACACAAACAACCCAGGACCATAGGTGCATCTGATAACTCTTCATATTTTATATATTTAAAGTATATTTTGGAGATATTTGGAGAGTTATCTAAACAATTTTTAGAGATTTTCTTAAGATTTTAAGAGAAATCAAATTGGACACATAATTTGTGGGGTTTCAATTTAAAATAAATTTTTTTGAGTTTAAGAAATAAATAATAGTAATTAGAAGTTTTCTAAAAATAAAAAAAAAAAAGAGAAAAGAAAAGAAGAAATAAATATCTATTTTTATTTATTATTATTATTATATAACTTCTTTTGTTTTCACAAAGCCCAGGAGAGATGATGATTGATTTCGGAAGCTTCTTTACGGATTGAATCATTGAATGAATTTGGACCGTTTAGAATGAAGGAAATGGGCTAAATGGTTTGGGCCCACATCAAATTGAATCAAAAATGATTCAATGACCTAAATAGAAGGCAGAGGCGGCATTTTGGAAAAGGAAGTAAAAAACGCAAACAGAGGCGGACTGAATTGAAAAAAACGGAGAAGCCGCTGAACGCCGAAATAGAAGCAGAGGCCGAGAGGAGAGTCTGACGCGAAGCAACAAACAGAGACGCTGAAAGAAGCAGAGATGCAGCACTGATACTGTTCTTGTTCTTGGTTTTATCTAGCTCCAATCTCTTATCACTACCTCATGTCTCTAAACCTAGATTTAATTTGCTGTGATTAATTGAGTAGCTAAACATTTTATTTTAGGATTTTTTTGAACTTTTTGTATGGATTAATATTTGGATTTTCCTCTCTTTTGGTAGATAAATATTTATGTGTTAGATTTTAATCTAGGCTTAATGCTTTTAATTGATTGACCACCATTTAGATGATTTATTCACTTAGGTTTGACTTGAGAAAACTAATGTAGGTGTAGAATTTGATTGAAATCATGCTTGTCTTGAAGTTTACTTGATAAATTGATGGTTTGTTGGTAAAATAGAGATATATTTATTAACCTTGCATTGTCACATTAAGGTTGTTGCTTAATATTGATTCTCATTAATTGTAGCAAGAGATTATGTAATTTTAATGAGAAGAGAAACTTGATATTGACTTGAGAGAGCTTGTAACATATATATGTATGTAAATATTAAGAGAGAGGAAATTAATTCAATATTATGAAATGCAAAAGGGGAAAAAGAATCCTAGGATTTTATTAAATCACTGAAAATCCAAAAATCATTTGCTTTTATTAATTTTTATTTTTAGGGATAGTCTTTAAAAATTCTCATTTTTCATCAAAGCTTTGTTTTAGTTTAACTTAAACGAAAGTGTAAAATCAATGCCTGATCAAAGTTGTGGTTAAGTTGTGGTTACTAAGTTCGTGTGGGAACAATACTTTACTTATCATTTTATTACTTGCATGACTCGTACACCTGCGAGGCGAAACATCACATTCAACAAAGATAAGAACATACCAACCACATCAACAAAGAAGAAGGAAGCCACATAATCTTTGGGATTGATCAGATGTAGCATCATCGCTGGAAAAAGCCACTCACCCTCTTTGTTCTTCAGTTCCCTCTACTTTATCCAGGTCCGGTTGTGTGAATTACCCTAAACTCCTTCACCTCTTTATATCAAATCCAACATCACATCAGGGGCATATGGGTCTTTGTCCAATTCCCTTGAGCACTGAAAAGTGAGTTCCCACCATTTTTTAGTTGGTGTGGTAACCCATTTTCATTTGCACAAATGAAAATGGTTGGTAGGGTGAAAATGATTTCATGCGAAAATTATGATCCAAACTGCCACCGTCAGAGGGAAAATTCAATTTTCCTCTCCCACCATTGATCCAAATTGTCGCCGCTAGAGGGAAAATTCAATTTTCCCTTTCTTACCTATGATTTTCTTCTATCCGTCTTCAATTAGAACTACATAGAACTCCTAGGCTCCTAAATGTAAGACCTAATTTATGTTATTTAAAATATGACAAATCTTATAATTAGGATAGGAGGTAATATAACAAAAAAAAAAGAAAAAAAAATTAAAAGTACAAAAAGATAATTCATTTCCTTGGTACACCAATCCAAATATGAATTGTGTGCTATTTCCATATTTTTAGTTTGGGCACTTTAGATTGGGACTCAAATTAAATCTTATAAGACTAAAACCAAAACTCGTAAGGACCAAATCAAAACTCATTAAAAATGTAAATAAAAAAGACAACTTAAATGCAAGATAGAGTATAAATTGATCTATTTGTTTTCTTACTTTCAAATTTGATTTCATCAACTTGAGAGGGTGAACTCATTTTCAACGGGTGCAACTCTTCTTTAGTTTTGTGTAACCTTCGACTATGTGCAAATGACTTTCATATTGAAGACTTTTGAACATAGTTGAAGATATGCCGTACATAATTAAAGAAGAGTTACATCTTCTAAGAATAGTTGCACCAAGTTCTTCTAACCAAATCCTAAAAAATGGGAAAATTTTTATGTATATTTTTAACAAATTTTAGTTCTCATCTCTATATTTTTAATGAGTTTTGATTTTGGTTCATATACTTTATGTTAAGCTAACATTAGTAATCACATAACTATAGGGGTTAACATTTTAAATAAAAAGCATTATAGAAAAAAAAAACTATGGTTTAAAATTACAACAACCAAAATCAAAATTGAATCAAATGGTAAAAGGTAAAGACCTTCTAACCCTTCTTCCTTTGAAAAGACATATAACTCTAGCTAATTCAGCAACCTAGATAAGTAGCGTTGGCTGATTTGAAATGCTTGATTTTTCTATTTTTTGATTTTGGTTTTGTGGATTGTCATGTGCTATCTGCATTTGATATATACTTTCTTTCATATTAAAATTTTAGGAAAAGGGTCAGGCTCACCCACAGTCCAAGGGCAGGGCACTTAGAGCCCAGTCCACAGGGGATACTAGTCAGAGAGTATACATGTCTCCACCTTTACCACCTTTACCATTGCTTCTTAGACCCTTAGAATGCATCCCTCAGCACCTTGACCAATGTAGGGATCGAACCCCCTCCCTAAATGTGAGGAAGACCGACCCCTACGCTAGTTGAATCAAAGACCGTCCCCCATGCCAATTGAACCCAAGACCAACCTCCCTAAGTAGCGCCTTGCCATGTGCTCTCTGCTTTTGATATGAACGTTGGAGTTGTTAGTCATTGATGGGGTTGCTCCTGATTTTTTTTTCTTTCATTAAAAAAAAAAAAACGGAAGGCATCATTAAAGCCCAAAGAAATATGATAGAATTATGAATCCAGAATTAACTGTAACAATATTTCACTACCGGTGGATTAGAGAGGAAAAAGAAAGAAAAAGGAAGCCTACGCAATTGGTCTAGAAAAGATTTGCTTCCATAACTGAATCCTGCGGCTCATTCAGACATAATGATAGAAATTACAGAAGCCCTAAAATATTTAAAAGCAATGGCCTGTAACAAAGTATGTATGTTGCAATTACAAAACAGAGCAGTTAAGTTGAGCGGATTCTCTCAATTTTTAAGTAGGAAAATGGACCATTTTGAACAAATTTTAGCAGTCCGTTCATTTTGAACGTTCCAAATTTGATTTTTCTTCAACAGTAAGTGGCTATCTTAATAGAGTCAGACCACTCAAACAATTCAATGGGCTAATATTTGCTCAAAATGACCACATTTTTCAGCCTAAAATGAGAGAATCCAAAGGAAAGGAGATCCTAGTTAACTTCAAGAGGAGCTACGTCGTCGATGGCTTGCTCCTCTTAGAATGCAAAGGCGGATGCGTCTGCTGAGAGCTTCCAGTTTGTCAAATTTGTCAGTTTTAGGTGCTTTTGGGTCTGTACTTTCACCTTTCTTTTTCTTTTTCTTCTCCGTCTTCTTCTTCTTCTTCTTCCCCTCCTTCTCCTCCTCTTTCTTTTCTGTCTCTTCATTTTCTTCAGTAAGATCTGAACATTTCTCTTTCATGCTTCGCAAAGGTGTAGCAAACGCATCCACGATATTCTGGCAGCCAAAAAGCACATGAAACCGAACTTTGTCAATTGGTGAATTAGATATGACACAACATTTACAGGCAATTTTAAATATGGTAGCATAGTTCATACAAGTGTTAGATTCACATACTTAGAAAATGGACTTGAATGATTAACTCAAATGCATTTATTTGTGGCCTTTTGATCCTCACATAAAAGGAAACTGCGACACAATCATTTTTCACCATTTTACCAAGTTAACCCGTATATTTCACAATTGTCATTGGTGATTATATGCGCTTTTAACCACGAATAAACAGTGAGATAAAACTCCAGTGGGAGTTATTTGATGTCCTTGCTTAAAGGGATCGTAGTTCAAATTAGTGAAAGTATTAGAGAGAGAGAGAGAGAGACCAGAGAGCAACTATTGTCAGCACTGAAATCTGCATAGGATTCCCCATCACTGCCCCCTAAAGATGAACATCTGCCCCAACTTTCTCTGTTGGAGCTGGTAAACGAACAACATTCTTCAGTTGGACCATTTAGCTTATCCTGTTATTCCATGCCAACATAATATGAACTGCAAATATGGGAGATTCCAGAGCAAAAGAACACCGATAAAAGTGTAATGAACCATAAATATCTTCATACCCATAACTTGATCAATTTGTAGGTGTAGCCAAGAACCATTTGGTGAGAGAACTATAAAAAATACAGATACAACTATATTCAAGTTGCACCTGTAAAGGGTTCGAAAAAACCTGACACAGGTATCCTTGCACACTTGAAAACAAGTATTGTAATAGGCTTTTGCACTGTATAATTTTCATATCAGTATTGTGACTTTACTTGTGAAACAATAGAATTGTACATGATTGATGCAGGCATTAGCAATCAGTACAGTGCAAAAAATGGGGTATGCATTTGAAATTGGTGCTTGAGTTATTATATTTATCATGAATGATATGGAAATTGATTGAGCAATCTCTTTATCCAAAACAGTAATTTCTAGTTTGCACAGTCCAATCTTGAAAAATTCTACGATACAATCTATTACTCCCTCCGTTCCTTTTTATAAGAAACTTTCAACTGAATCTCACAGTTCAAAGCATCGGTTAAGAACAATAAATGTGTCAAAATTGTAACCTTTTTTTTTTTTTACTAAAATACCCTTATTTATGATGAATGGGGAATAAGAGACAGAACAAGGAAATTATTATAATAAGGAGGATCATAGAAGAGAGAATCAGAAAATAAATATGGTAGAAGTAATAGGTTTTTGAGGGTTGGGAAAATTTATTATATTGACATCAAATATGAGTAATTAAATAAGGGTGAAATGGAAAAGTTAAAAGTAAAAAATAAGACATTCTCTGAATGTTTCTTATAAAAAGGAACTGGGTATGTGTGGCGGTTGTTTCTTATTAAAAGGAATGGATGGAGTATTGTAATTGAAGCTACAGAATTTCTGACTCAGATGGCATTTGAGAGATCACCTGTACATGTGAATCTTGGCCAGCTTCATCGTGGTCATGTATAATCTCCTAGCAATACAAACTTTAAGTCAGCCTAATAAAAGAAAGGAGATGGAGGAAATAACATGAAGAAAAGGAAAGCAGGATACTTCAACAGTTGTCTCTGTTTCAACTTCAGAAAGAAGTTCATTAACAGAGTTTATGGTTGAAATGCAAGGAGGAGCAGATGACGAACTTGCCACGGCACTAGCAGCAGCTCGCAGGGTAGAAATGATCTCATACAGTATGCTCTGCCAATCAAGCAAGGAAAAATTGAAACATGATAGTATCAAAATAAAAGGTCAGAATTGTAACAACACAAGGCAAGCAAGGAAAAATTGAAACATGATAATATCAAAATAAAAGGTCAGAATTGTAACAACACAAGGCTTATTTACAGTGGTCCTTCATGTGAATTCTAATTTGAAAGGCAAAGACAATAATGAATGTTGATCAAGTCAGAAAACCTGAAAACAAGGACCTCTAAGATAGGATAATTTTGTAATTCATTATTGAGGATATTCATGTCAAAAAACAAAATTATTACACTCCTTTTCCCTTGCTTAGATGGAAAGGCAATAATTTTGAACTGCCTTCCCAATACAGAAATATATCTATAGTAACATTAAAGCCTCTTCACGAGTTTTTTTTCCCTAAAACTGAACGTTAAAATACTTTTCATCAAATAGGCAGTTTTTTCCCTTCTTCACACCAAGTTAAAAAAGCTACTCGTGTGCCTCCATTTTTTCCATTGTATTTGCCATTCCTCTTGAAGGTAGGACTGTTGAAGAAACACTTGTTTATAAATTGGCTAATATTTTATTTTACATTTTTATTTAATAGAAAGGGGAAAATGAATATATTGAAGAGCAATATAAAAAAGCCAAGGACAAGAAGTCCTTCCAAAACGAAGGAATAAAAAATTGATGACTTTGTTACTGTTTGATACATGTGCAAAGCTTAAGTTAATGAACTGAAACAACCAGTCGCACTGGTCATAACAAAAGGCTTGTTTGGTTATCACTATTGAGATACCAAAAGTCCTTTTAAGAAGCGCCATTCCTCCAATGTAACATGTTTGGTTAACCATTTTTTTCAAGCAAAGTACTCTAGAAAATACCTTTTTTCTTTTTTGTGTGCACAGGTGTCCTATTGTAGGCAACCCTATTTAAGATGCGGCTGGGTACTAAATGTGGGCACTCTCCTAGTGAGGATTTGAACCTTCATTCACTATATTATAAAGGACTAGCCCGATTTGCTAAACCCAAACATGTTGATACCTGTGGAAAGTACATTTGTAGAAGCAAAAATTTCTTTCTTCTAAAAGGTTACTTTTACTTTTCGCAAACTTGTACTTCTAAAAACCAAGCATGCAGATAGAATTCTTTTTTTTTTTTTTTTAATAAGAAGCATGCACATAGAATTCTACATCAATAATGAAGTTGATGCGCTCAAGAGGCTACCTTGTCACCACCAGAGCCAATGTTTAAATCCCCCAGATCATAATATTTCTCCAGTTCACTACGAAGACTGGAAACTTGAGGTGGGCAGAGAACTTTACAGAAGAAACTGGACACTGAATCATAGAAGGACTGTGGTCGAGAAGAGTTGTGATCACCATTAAATTTAATCACATTTTTATCCCCCTAAAAATACAAACTTGTTTAGATACTTTTTCAGAATCAGTGAGGGAAAAAGCTCCAACTTCTTTGAAGATATTTCAAAGGTACAAAATAATACCGCATAGGATTTGAAGATAAGATCAGAGTGATGGTGCTTAATGAACTTGTCATCACTAGCATGCCCAATTAAAACAGGAATGGATGTCTTGGGTGCAACCTGCAAGTTTTAAGCACTTTGATAAGGACATAATTCTACTTTATTGAAAGATCATTCAGCCAGAAAACATACGAAACTCAGCATTCATTTCTAAGCACAGATGTAGGGACGTAACAAAGTTTTTCTAACATTGTTTTTTGGGAAAACATTTTCTCATGTTGTAGGAAAACCATTTTCTCATGTTACACACACATGAAATGGTGGGACCTACATATACATATATTAATTCATATATGTATATGTGGGTCCCACCATTTCATGTGTGTGTAGGAAACTTTTTTTTCTCATGTAACATGAGAAAACCAAAGCCCTTGTTTTTTATATCTAAAAAAAGCACGAGAAAAAGAAAAGATAAGAAAATATGCAATTTACAAACCAGCAAACAGTTGAGGTCCATAATGTCAAATTTTGCCTTCTTCTCAATCACTCGCCGCATGTATTGTACAGCCATTTTAACCTAACCAGAAAATATCATGAAAAATACAAAATTCAATAAATAAAACAAGGAGGAAAAATGTCCAGAAGACAGTAAAAGATCAACGGCTGTAAATCTATATCCATATAGCCTGGTAGACAATAGCCATTAAATTATAAACCAAAATCAAAGGACTGAAATTCAATTTCACACAAACCAAACAATATCAACCGTAATAAGAGTACTAAAAAATGCAGTATTTGCACAATTCAAACTACAATACTTCAAGAAACATTAAGTTCAGAGAAAAGAAATAGGATGAAAGACTTTATTTGCTAACCACATACAGCAACCAACCCAGGGCGTTTAATCAAAAAAGGGCATAAACTGAAGGTAAGTCAAATTAAAGAGAAGGTACAAATAAAGCTTGAGAAAATCATACAGATACACATAAATTTGTAACAAAGAAGAGATTAGAAAAATATCCATTTTAAATCATTGTCCATGGAAAAATGTCTTAAATAATTGTTCAAATTGTTAAATTGGAACGCCAGTGCTAGCAGTGCATAAACAATCCTTAAAAGTTCATGTACAGGGGAAGCTCATAACTACCAGCCAGAAAATAACAGAGGTATTTGTTACCCTAAAAAGGAAATGAAGAAAAGCAAGAGATCTTCTTCCTTGGTTTCAACTTATGTTACAAAGGTATATCATTTTGGTTGTGGCTAAAGCGTCATTCAATTCACTAATTCATTTCATTACTAAATTTCCAAATGAAGATGAATCCAAAATAAAGAAGGAAACCCAGATACAAAATAAAAAGCTAATGAACATCAGTTGCTTTCTCCCTTCCCTGGGATGTCCTCTTTTCATCCTAGGATAAGAAATCACATGCCTGTAAACAGACAATGATTGTCAGGTGGGCCATATCAAATCAGTCCATGAAGAATAGCCCATCTATTGGAGATAGCAACTTCAATGCAAGTATGCATGGAATTCTCACTAGAGTTTATAACATACTTCTACCTTCCACACGGAGGTTAAACTAAAAAAGTAGCCTTAAAGATCATTTAAAAGGACATAGTGAAAAAGGTTCAGAAATGAGTATAATAAAGCAGGGAGCCAGATAAAAGAGAAAAACACATCAGATTCCAAAAAAGAACTAGAAATCTCTAGCGGAGGCATTGAAAGCAAACAATTTACAGCTAATTAATAATAGATGAAGTTATATCAATGAAAGAATTCAGCAACACATAATTAAAGCCATCTCATAATTAAAGATGTGCCAGCTGGTACAGATATCATATAATTCAGGTTCATAGTAATACATGCCATTTTTTTAGGGAACCATTCTCAGTTCTTCTTTAAGCATTTGCTTAAAGGCATAGGCAGCATATGCATAAGGGCTTAAGGAAAGAGGGAGATTACAGTGAACTTTGGAAGGCGGATCTTATAGACATCCACAAGCTCCATCATTAGATCATATAAGTTTGAAAAGGCACTATCCAACACCATTCCAGATATGGAATGATCTTCGGCTCCAAAAAGAAGACTGCATCATATAAGAGTAAATATAGCCATATCAGAAACATTATTCATGACAGTCAAGTTTTGTGAAAAATAGGTCAGGCTCCTTAATTGCCTTGGACCTGTATGTTACTATTTATAATGCAGAGGGCCAATGATACAATGACATGTGTCCTTAAGGACTATTCTAGAATACAATATTAACAAATAATACATGGATATATTTTATTTCTAACTCCCTCCTTTAATCTGGACCCTCTTCTTCCTTTTCCCTGATGAGCTAATTGTTGCAAGGATTTGATTTTGTTGGATCCTTTTTCCTGGAGAAACAGTGACTCCCAATTTATCACGAAGTAAACTAAAACGCGCTTGATGTAGTGGCTTGGTCAAACAATCAGCCACTTGTGAATCTGTAGGAACATATTTAACTTGAAGAGCTTTGGCAAGAACTTGATCTCGTACATAGTGAATGTCAATCTCTATATGTTTAGTTCGCACATGATGGACTGGATTTGAGGCTAGAGCTGCTGCACTTGTATTGTCACACCATATTATTGGTGTTATTTGCTGATTCAGACTTAACTCAGTCAGCAAGGATTTTATCCAGGTGAGTTCAGAGGCTGTGTTGGCTAAAGAGCGATACTCGGATTCACAACTTGACCGAGAGATAACTGGCTGCTTCTTGGAGGACCAGGTGATTAAAGAGTCCCCAAGAAAGACGCAATAACCTCCTACTGATTTTCTGTCGTCTGGGCAAGAGGCCTAGTAGCATCAGAGTATGCAGAAAGATTAAGAAACCGATCAGGTTTAATATGAATACCCTAGTGAGTAGTTCCCCTCAGATATGGCATCACTCTCTTAACTGCCTTCCAATGTTCAGTTGTTGGTTGAGATAGGAATTGGCTTAATTTCCCAACACTGAAACAAATATCTGGTCTTGTATTGCATAAGTACTGGAGAGCACCAACAGCACTACGGTATTCAGAAGGATTAGGAAGTAATTCACCAGAATGTGCTGAAAGTGATCTGTGAGCAGCCATAGGTGTATGACAGGGAGTAGCATGAGTCATATTATAGCAATCCAGTAGATCATATATATACTTTCCTTGAGTTAAATAAAGTCCAGTGTTATCTCTATGTGCCTCAATTCCAAGAAAATAATGAAGGGACCCCAAGTCTTTGAGAGAGAAGATACTATGTAATTTGGAAACAGAACATTTGAGACTATAGGAGTTACTACCCGTCACGAGTATATCGTCCACATATATAAGAATCATCAAAATTTGAGTTTTATCCGAGTAAATAAAAAGAGAGATATCACTCTTGGAGTTGGTGAAACCCCAATCTAAAAGTACACTTCCAAGTCTATCAAACCATGCCCTAGATGCTTGTTTTAAACCATACAAAGCCTTGGTAAGTTTGAAGACATGGGTCGGTTTGGAAGGATCAATAAATCCCTCTGGTTGTCTCATATAAACTGGTTGAGAAAGAAAACCATTCAAGAAGGCATTATTTATATCAAGCTGCCTAATTTCCCAATTGAGAGCAATGGCAATAGTCAAAATGATGCGAATAGTGGAAGCTTTAATCACAGGACTAAAAGTTTCAGAAAAATCAATACCTTCGGTTTGTTGAAAACCTTTAGCTACAAGCCTTGCTTTTCGCTTGGCTAAAGTGCCATCTAAATGATCCTTGGACTTGAAAATCCATTTATTATCCACCACATTTTGACTGGGAAGACGTGGGACAAGGGTCCAAGTGGAGTTCTTCTATAAGGCATTAAATTCCTCTTTCATGGCTTGTCTCCATGAGGGTAGAACAAGAGCTTCCTTAGCTGTGCGAGGAACACATTCATGAGCATGTGTCAGGCCAACATAGGGAGTTTTTGGCTTAGTGATGCCACTCTTGCTCCTGGTTTGCATCTTGTGAGTGTTTGTAGCAGCTGGAGCTGGATCAGTGACAGATGTAGTGGATATGACTTCATGAGCTGAGATATTAGGTGAATTTGCAGCAGCAACTTCAGTTGACAACATTGGTTGAACCGGGGTAATGATTGCTGAGTCTCGACTTTCAATAGTTAAATCATGTGCCTGATCGGATGATGCTGAATTAAGGTGACCGGAAGTGAGTCTTTCAGAAGTCAAACTAAGAGACTGATTCGAGGGAGGTGGACCAAGACTTCCAGAAACAGTTTGTGCAGCAGAATTAATTGGTGCAGAAGTGAGTCTTCCATTTGAAATATCTATATTAGACTGTCCAGGAGCCAAAACTGAGATCTATTCGTCACAAAAGGCAGGAGAGATACTAGCAAAATCAACAATCTCTGTCTTTGAAGGCTTCTGAAAGGAGAGAAAACCATCAGAAAATGGGTAATCATATTCATTAAATACAACATGCCGAGAGATGTAGATTCAGCCTGTAGAACTGACACATTTGAACCCTTTGTGAGAACCACTATATCCCAGAAAAACGCATCTGGTACTGTGATATTGCAGCTTGTGTTTGTTATAGGGCCTGAGACAAGGGAAACAAGCACAACCAAAAATTTTGAAGCTCTTATAATCAGGTTTCTTGTGATAAAGAAGCTCAAAAGGAGACAAGTTATCTAGAACAGCAGTGGGCAACCGATTTATGAGATAAGTTGCAGTAGAAAAAGCTTCCCACTAATAAGAAGTGGGCATGGCTGCTTGAGCTAATAACGTAAGACCAGTTTCAACTAAGTGTCGATGTTTACGCTCAAATCTTCCATTTTAAGCTGAAGTATGTATGTGGACAAGAGTGTCTAAAAATAATACCATGGTCATCAAGAAAATCTTGAAAACTGCGAAATTCACCACCCCAATCACTGTGAAGAGCCTTGATTTTACGCTCAAAGAGATTTCCTGTCATATTCTTAAAAAGTTTGAAGGCAGACAATTCTTCTCCTTTTGTTTTTAGAGGATAGATCCAAGTGTGACGACTAAAATCATCAAGGAAACTGATATAGTAGCGATATCCTACTACTGATTTAATTGGGGAAGGCCCCCGCAGATCAGAGTATATTAAATCCAAAACATGCAATGCATGAGACTGTGAAGTGGGAAAAGGTAAACGATGAGACTTTCCAAGTTGGCAAGAGTCACAAAAAGTAAATTCTTCATTAATATCAATAGAAGCATTACAATCAGCTAAAATCCTTTTTAAAACTTCTTTGCTTGGATGACCTGGTCGTCGATGCCAAGATTCAAAAGAGGAAAGATTAACACTATTCCTATGACTATTGTGTTTAACTGAAATAAAACTGGCAGCTGCAGAACCCTTCACAGGAACAACTTGATTATCAATGCGATACAGTCCCGGAGTAGATCCACTTGTTGTCTTCCCTGTCAGCAGGATATTATGCTGGTTCTTGTCCTTCACAAAACATCCATGTGAGTGTATTTCAACAAAAACATCAGCATTATCACTAGTGAGCTTGAAACCACTGATTAGATTTTTAGCTATATTAGGTGCAACAAGCACCTCATTCAGATTCAAAGTTTTCAGTCAAGATGAATTATCACATAATAGTTTAGCATTGCCAGTGCGAATAACACCCATAGATTCCCCATTACCAACCGAGATTGAATTTATACCTGAATGAGAACTAGTGCCAATAGTCTCATCTGAATTCGTCACATGATGGGTGGAGCCAGTGTCTAAGTACCATGGATCTATTGCAGTCTTTGGAGTGGCAATGTAAGCAGATGCACTGCTATCAGTTTTGCGTGGAGGTTTGAAGGAACGATCGAAACAATTGAAGCAATTTGCAACCTCATGACCAGTTTTATCACACAAGTAACACCAAGGATGATCTCCCTTGGTTGAACCATGATTTCCACGACCACCAGAATTTCCTCTATTTGAACGTCCTCTGTTTCTTCGTCCACCTCCACCACATGATTGCCATTGAGGGGAGCGAGATTGATTTGAGGAATTGGTGGACAATTGAAAAGACATATTAGCAAACTCAGTAGATAAATTTGCAGCAGATGTGGAGTTGAGCTACTCCATCCGAGACTCATAAGTGCTTAACTTCAATTGAAGATCGGACCATGACAAGTGCTCTCGTTTAGTAAGAGTAACAACAATTGGAGTATATTCATTATCAAGCCCAGCTAGAGTCTAGGTGACCAGATCAGGCAGCAAGAGTGACATCCAGCAAGAGTGAGATTATCCGATAGAGATTTGATTTTTGCCAGATATTCGCGCATTTGAATGGAGCCTTTCTGGATTTGCTGAAATTCACGTTTCAGAAAGGTGACACGGGATCGTGTGTTTGCTCCAACAAGTTCAATGATAGCTCGCCACAATGCAGCAGAGGTCTTGCAGTTGGTCATTTGGGCAGCAATTTCAACGGTCATGGTACCGAAGAGCCAACCAAGAAGGATCTGATCCGTAGCCAACCAATCATCAAACAGAGGATTGGGACAAACCTGATCAGAAGAATCCAGGATGTACTCTGGAGGAACAGCCTTAGTGCCAAGAACATGGCCATCTAGTTGATGTCCACGAATAATAGGCATGACTGTCGATTCCCAGGTGAGAAAATTATCACCGTCCAGCTTGACGGGATTCCCTTGATTTCGGGAGCTGAGAAGAGAGGTGGAGCGAGGCACAATGTGTGCTGACTGAAATAGTGGCTTAGTGTGGTGGCTAGGGTTGATTGGGGGGTAGAATGCCCAGGACATGACATTTCTGACGTGTGCTCTAATACCAAGTCAAGTTTTGTGAAAAATAGGTCAGGCTCCTTAATTGCCTTGGACCTGTATGTTACTATTTATAATGCAGAGGGCCAATGATACAATGACATGTGTCCTGAAGGACTATTCTAGAATACAATATTAACAAATAATACATGGATATATTTTATTTCTAACTATGACTTATAGGAGGCTCATAAATGCATAAATATATGGAGAGAAGTGGAGGAGAACTTTTATTCCCAGTATAAAGTTTCAAGTTTAAAACCATTTTAAGCCATGAAAATGCCTAAAATAGCCTTGTCTGCACAAAGATGTACACACGCAGATCACAACACTTTGGTTGTAACTGAAGTGAATTTTAGAAATAACCAACTGAATTCCTTTTATCTGGAAAAAGAAGTGAATAATATACCAAAATAGGAGAAAACTTAACAAAAACAAACATAACAATCATACAAATTAACTCAAAAATGTAATACCTGGTAACTGCGCCCATGGATCTTCCCCAGAGACCTATATGAGATATTTGTTTGTTGCTTCTTAAATGTGACACCACTACCTTGAGATCATCTTTCTATCACACAAAGGGAACAAGGAAATAAAATTTTACTAGCTTCACATAATTTTAAGCACCAAAGAGAATGTTACTTAAAGAATTAATTCAACAATGGCCACATCATATATAAACACATTAATCCATCTCCCAAAAGCAAAGTGGGGAAATGATTAAAAAAAGCCTTATATTTATATTTATGAAAGAAGTAGTACGTAGAAGCTTGATCAAACAGTTGAATTGAAGTAAATTACAAAAATAGGTAGGGGCATAAAGTGGCAACATACTTCATGCCAACCAAGGCTAACATAGTCTCCATCAGATAAGCCTGACCCAGAGAAATCAAGAGTAAACACGGTAATATTTGATGGAAGAAGAATAACAGCAGCTTCATTGGCATCTGCCCTACATCCACTGCATCATAGTACACATGTACATATATCAAAGGCAAGAATGGAACGGTCATTTCATTATTAAAACAGTTACACAATATATAAATAATCATAATAGCAGTGACTGTAAGAATTGTATTTACCTGTTCCCATGGCAGTATATAACACAAGGAAGAGAAGAATCTTCAGGGAAAGGTGAAGGGAGATAATGGCTACACTGTAAGGTATGTCCCCTAGAATTCTTAAGCTGCAAGATAGAGAAATTGATAATCTAGCTGTAAATAAACAATTGGAATCATGAATAGCTGAAACTTCATAGAGAACAATTAAAGTATGAAGCCAATGGGTAAATGATGTCCGTACTTGCCTCCAAATCCTGTCTTTGATAAGTTCTGCCTGCAAGAGAAAATTCTCTTTCCCATAGGTACTGGTCTGGGTTGTATTCTGCCCTGTATAAGTACGAAGGCAAAAAAATTACATTATGATAAAAAATGATTTGAGAGAGAACCACAAATCAAGCAAGTGACGCAAGGGCAACTAGCTCCTTGTTTTAATTGAAGCACAACAAATTTCAGAAACAGCAGTACTTGACGTAAAGAGTGAAAGACGTCTAAGAAATGTCTTCCAAGATGGTTGAGACTTGAGAAAGTTCTGATTAACACCATCCAGAACAAAGAGAAATGCATTCAAACTCTAATAACAAAATACTTATATTGTTCAAACTTCACACACCTAACTCCTCGTTAAGAGACATTAGGAAAGAAATAAGCGATGGCAAAATAAGTAGGCCGTAACAAGAATGATACGAATCAAGCAGTTTTCACCGCAATTAACTAAGTTCAAGGTCTAGAGAGACCCTCCCAAAAGCAAAAAGTAATACCTGGGGGGACGAATTACAAAGTTGATAAATTGCTCAATCATCTTCCTTCTACACGTAGTCCAGAGTAACTCCTCCTCATGAGATTACGAAGTTGAGAGGAGTCTCTGAGAACCTCAAAATCACTTTTTCACCATCTCTAAAAATATATGTTCTTATAAGAGCAGCACCTTAATAATCCCAAATCCTCCCGATGTAGGAAACGGTTAAATTCCGAATGAATTTCATTCAAAAATTAGAATGCTGGGCATCAATAATTTCTGCAGGAAACAATACCAGCTGGCTAAGAAAAGGCACCACAGTGCAAAAAAGATTTCTAGTTTACAAAGATGCTGGTCCCCAAGTAATCATATGAAAGAGAGGGGAAGATCCCAATAAGCAAAAGCATTCGCAGATCCAAATGCCCTCAAAAGCATACAAAACATTGCATCTAGAGAAAATAGAGAAACACCCGGTAAGCAGAGGTATTAACCGAAACAGAAGCTTAATTTAAACCCCCTGCACCATTATTGCAGCAACTTTCTCAAGGTTAATAATTTAAAACTCGGGCCCCTCTTGCGCGTCAATTCCATGAAGGGGTCCCAAACACGCAAGTAAAAAGTCAAAAATGGTAAAAAGGTTTAGAAAGCGAAAATGCGGAGCAAACTGAAGAACCCAAATTCCAAGTCAGATCCCACAGCTGAACTCCCACATTGGTTTGTATGTATGAGCTTGCCTTCTGGGTTGTGCAGTACAAGAAATAAAAGGCCGGAAAAAGGGAAAGAGAAGAAAAAAGTTGAGAACTTTACCGGAACAGAAAGAGCGGTGCGGTTGTCAGTGAGCTAACTGCTAAGAGCAAAAGAAAATGAAATGGTCTACTCGTGAAGAAGAAGATAAAATCTGAAGATAGTAAGTGGGAAAATTATTTTTTTATTTCCTTCTTCCGTTAATGGGGACGAGAATTCGGAGTTGGGGGATGGAAATCGAGGTCAGAGAAGGGTGATGAAGACGAGTTGAGCAAAACTAGCCAGCTGGAATTCTCTTTGAAGTCTTTCTCAGTCCTGTATATAACTCGTGAAAATTTTTGTTTCTTTCCATCTCTGTGCTGACATATACAATTTTGTATTCTTTTAAATTTGTCTTGAACGATTAATGTCGTTAAACAATTTACAAATGTCCCAAATGACCAACATGCCGTAGTTGACAATTCTTTACATTGTGATGAATTTTTATTTTCACAGATAATCAACCAACAACGATATTTCTATAAATTATATTGCTTTATGAAATGCCGCTATTTAATTGCAAAAAGAATTTAAATTGAACAAAATAACAACCAATCGGATAAGGGCCAATTATGAAATCGGATATCAGCACTGTAACAAAATAGTACACTCACTATTTATTAGTAGTAATAAATTATTACATTCAGGTACTGGCCAAAAAAATTATTACATTCAGCTTTTTTTAGGTAAAAAAAAAGTAAATGATTACTTTAAGTAAACTCAGTTGTGTTACTTTGGTTCTAAATTAATTTACACATATATTTGTTAAACTTAGTTAATGTTTATGAAATATTATATAATTACGGGTAAGAAATATCCAAATCTAAAAGTGATTATGAAAGGTAAGGATATATTAAACCTAATAAATATGGTATATAATTAAACTAAAATAATGAACTCTATTATGTTGGGACAAAAGTAGGGATCTATTTAAATATTAAATATTCAATCCAGAGTATCAGATGGAGTATGATTAACAATAAATTTAAAGTCAAATTATTCATGTCATACTTTGTCAACATAATCCCATCATTTTGACCATTTGAATACATTCATACTTCTTGAGCCCAAAAAAAAAAAAACACACACACACATATTAGTTAGGTCATTGATAATAATTAATTCAAATGATTTGCTGGTAAGAAAAAAAGGATTCATTCAAATGAACCATAACACTTACTCACTTGTATCGAATTTTTGCCCAAAACAAAAGGAAAAGGTATGTCACTAATGGATACATGACTTTCGTTAATTGACCTCATTAATAATAGTAATGTCAAAAATCAAATTCCGTCAAACAATTAATTAAGTCTACGGACAAACTTTTGATCTCATTATTAGTCATAGACTCATGGCACAAATAAACTAGGGCGCATAGTGCCCTTTTTAGAAAACTATTTACCAAAATGCCCCTACTTTGAAACTATTTCCCATTATGCCCTCCTCTGGAAACATATTCTCAATCTACCCCCCTTTAGTCGACTAAATTTCGAGGGGATTCAAAATTTTTTTGAATCCCCTCGAAATTTAGTCGACTAAACCCATTTAGTCGACTAAACCAAGTGGTTTAGTCGACTAAATTACGGGGGTGGGCGTTAAAAAGCCCACTCCCGACATTTAGTCGACTAAACCACTTGGTTTAGTCGACTAAATTTCGACGGTGAGGGTTTTTAAACACCTCAAACGCCACTAATCGACTAGATCTTCTCCCCAAACCCCTCCCCCATCTCTTTTTCGCCAAAATCTCTCTGAATCCGTTGGTGGGTTGCGAAGAGAACTTCAATCAACTTGCATTTGCATCAATTTCGGTATGTTTTCGTCCCATTTTCGGAATTCCACCGTCGACATTGTGTTATTGCAAACCTCATTTGTGTTTTACTGTTTTGTGCTTAGATTTGATGGTTTTGTTGTGTATATATGATTGATTTGAGTTTTTCATTGATATTTATGGAGGAAAACGATGAATGTATATGTTTATAATAATTTTTTTGTGTTTATGCGATTTTTTTTTAATTTTTGGACGAATTTATCTTCGTTTTTCATCAAGAATTGGTGGTTTTGTTGTGTATATATGATTGATTTGAGTTTTTCATTGATATTTATGGAGGAAAACGATGAATGTATATGTTTATGATAATTTTTTTGCGTTTATGCGAATTTTTTTATTTTTGGACAAATTTATCTTCGTTTTTCATCAAGAATTGGTGGTTTTGTTGTGTATGTACGATTGATTTGAGTTTTTTATTGATATTTATGGAGGAAAACGATAAATGTACATGTTTATGATAATTTTTTTGCGTTTATGCGAATTTTTTTGTGTTTATGAGTATTTCTTATTTATGTTGAAAGTGTTTGTTAGTGAAAATGATGAATGTAAATGTGAAATTGAGAATGATGAATGTTTCTTGTTTCCTGATTGATTGTAACATCCCTTTTGTAAGTCTTTGTTCTCATCATGCGTCGTAGACAAGCTCCTGCTGACACCGGCAATGTGCGTGGTAGACGGATTAAGCACCGAGCATCGCGCGGGGCATCCTCCTCTAGGCAACAACATGCACCGGAACCTGAGCCTAAGCCCGTTGTTGACCTCCCATTTGGATATTTGTTTGAAAATAATGAAGCAGAGCCTGAACGATTCGTGAGGGATTTTGCTTCCAGACCCATCATTAAGCCGAAGTCATTAGACATGACATTCTTTGCACGTGAGGGCCTTGACATTGTGTCGTTATTGGGAACTTCACATTTGAGAGGGCTGGCGGAGATGAGTTGTCCCTATTCAGAGGTTATGGTGAGAGCTTTCTACCATAACATGATCTACATTCATGGTGATCTGCAATCTCGTGTCTGTGGGGTTGACATTCTGGTGACGGCTGACATGTGGACGGATCTTGGATGCATAGGTATAGATGATGATTCGCCAGATTCAATTTCAACATATATCTCAATAAAATTTTGTACTCTCCGATTAGCAAATGCATCTATGACACAATCTACATCTTCATCATCACATACATCGATACTAATGTAGTATACATTATCCTTACCCACTATAGTCTCCACTTTGGCAATTAACCGATAAATGCATTGGCTGCCATGTAACCCCAATTTTTGGTAAATTCTTTCTTTCAGCTTGTTGTATGTAGTACCCCGTTTGATTTTCATCATTTTCATTTTCCCTTCAAATTGAACACCATCGGGACCATCAAAATACCTCCCACTGTGGTAGATTATAGTCATGTAAGTGTTTGAACTTGAACTCATCTTTGACACCAGAATTTTAGCTGCAAAATGGAGGGTTTTAGCTGACCAAATAAAAAAATTTATGAAAAACGAAGTGATATTCTTCAAAAAAATAAAAAACACTCAATCGATGTAAATCTTTTCACTTTCACATGTATATTCATCATTTTCCTCCATAAATAGGAATGAAATACTCAAATCAAGCAAAGACACACAACAAAACAACCCAATCAAAGCACAAAACGCAAAAACGCAAATGGGGGTTTGCATAAACACATAAATGACGACAGAAATCTTAAATGGAGATGAAAACATATCGATATCGACACAAATTCCACTAGATTGAAGTTTCCTACGCAACCCACCAACAGATTCAGCAAGACTTTGACGAAAAAGAGAGGGGGAAGAAGTTTGAATAGGTTTTTACACGATTATGGTTCATGTTACTATGGTTTGGGGTGTTTAAAAACCCTCACCGTCAAAATTTAGTCGACTAAACCAAGTGGTTTAGTCGAAAAATGTCGGGTGTGGGCTTTTTAACGCCCACCCCTGTAATTTAGTCGACTAAACCACTTGGTTTAGTCGACTAAATGGGTTTAGTCGACTAAACCATGGGTTTAGTCGACTAAATTTCAAGGGGATTCAAAAAATTTGAACCCCTCGAAATTTTAGTCGACTAAACCCCTGGTTTAGTCGATTAAATGGGGGTAGATTGGAAATATGTTTCCAGAGGGGGACATAATGGGAAATAGTTTCAAAGTAGGGGCATTTTGGTAAATAGTTTCCTAAAAAGGGGCACTATGGGAAAAAAGCCAATAAACTAGAATAATAATTCTTAAACATAAATGCCACTAATATTACATCAACACCCATCGAGTAAAATTGTTGATTGTTGATGTTAATAGCTTAATTGTGCAACAATTAACAACATTTTTTTTATCTCATTTATAAATTCTTATTGTTTCACCTGATTTTTAATCAATTTTATTTTTTTTATTATTATTTTTACCAGGTCCTTATAGTCTAATGTGACTGGCAAAAAGAAAAAATTACAATGACCTAATTAAAAATAAGTAAAACTACAGGGAACTAACAAAAAAAAACTATAGAAAATTAACTAAAAATAAAGTAAATCTAAAAGAACTTACATATTAAGTTTTTTCATATCTTTTATTTGTGAGACCAAATTCTTGGTTTTTATATTCTTATTCATGTCTTTCCACATCCTTTTCCATCAAGGCAGATACCTCCATACAAAAAAGTTATATTCTCACATCATGCAAGTTAATTAATACTTTTCAAAATTAGTAGTACATGAAACAAGATATATTATGTCACCTACCTCCATATGTTTACAATTAAAATATTTCATTTGAATATCATGCACCAACCTTTTGGCCAGATTGGTCACCATCTCAACTAGCTATTGGAGTAAAAGAAAATAGTAATTTTTTCTTAGCCGATTTGGGTATGCAATTCTTCTTGAAAAACTTGAATAGTACAATCTGGGATGAAGACGAAGGACCTGGGGTTGGGGTCATGCCTCTCCAAATATTATATATATTTTTAAAGGAAATTACAATGAGGTTCTAAGAAAGATATTTAATTACCTAAAAGTGTAATACTAATATGGTTTTAAGTATAGGATAAAGTTTGTAGTGCAAATTGCACTATAAACTTTGTTTTATATTTAAGATAAGAGGTAATAATAATTGAGAACCATGTGATGGCATATGTCAATGTAAGAAATGATTGTAGAATTATACCATTCTCTAGTTGTTGGGATTTCTTGTAATTAAGTCATTTCTTTAAGACTTCATTGTCATTCCCCCCCTTTTTTCCCCAATACGTTATCTAATTAGATTAGATTTGAACATTGTTGGGTATAATTAAGGTGACCCTCTCAAAAACATTGTTGGCATTTATATAAATTCGAGACCTCATGTTTAAATGGTCAAAACCTCATCTATTAGGAACAACTCCTTTTGGTAGATTTTAATTTCTTTCCTACATCTTGGCCTCCTTAAAAGGTGCACTCAATGGTAGCTGTTGACATTAGAAGAGTTTCTATTGATTGAATCTAATTATAAAGTTCTTATTGATTGTTTGAGTCGCTCATAAACATTTTGATGGAGACCATTCTCTCTATAATAAATTCAGTCAAGAGTCGCAATTCTTCATGGGTTTCCAAGAAAGTAAAGTTAGTACCCAATTCAGTTGTTAATATGTAATGAATGTGTCTCATATTAAGGTGGACTTGGAGTATGAAGAGGGTATTATTGGGCTGAAGACTTTGGGCTTATGGCTGGCAAAAATAAAGATATAAATAGAAGGGTGTGGAATATATTTTGTGGAATTCTCCTCTCTCTCGTGGTCCCCTCCTTTCTGTTATCCTTCTCTGATAGTATCTTCCTTTGCTGCAACTTTTCTGCGTTTTTTCTTTTGTAATGTCTGTTATGTGTGAACCGTATATGCAATATTTCAGCCATATCAGTAAAGCAATATTATCTGTTCTTATTCATTGTTTTGCGATATATATAATTGTTGTCAATATAACCATAACATTTGGTGCTCTCGTTGAGAGGAATGGATGAGAACGCTATACTACAAGAATTACAAACCGAGCAACAGAAGTTGAACGGGTTTATTTACGATGCTGAGAACCGTTTTACTAAACTGGAAAATCTGATGGAGGCCGTGTGGTTGAAGCTAGAAAAACTTGAAAAACAAACTGAGGGCTCAAGCTCAGGCGCGAAGGTCGATCCACCTACACCGGCGATACCCTATAATCAACAGAGTTTGTTTATTCCAATCGCTAGACAGGTCAAGCTGGATTTTCCTCGCTTTGACCGATCTGATTCTTTGCAAGGGATTTTCGAGGTGGAACAGTATTTTAAATACTTGGAGGTTCCAGATGCGCAACCGGATTTGCGTCTGGATATTTTGGCTCTAAAACCTGGTTCTGTTTTGTTGACACTGGACCTGCGTTCGGATGCTTTGATACAGGAATCTGGTTCTGATCTGCAAGTCATGGAGTTGGAAAAATGATTTATGGTTTTATCTGGATTAAATGATGAACCTCCATCTTCGAAGACTTCCTGCTCGACTCAATTCTTGTGCTTCTTTTTAGCAACTTCAACTGGTAAGCCTCTTACTACCCAGGTTTTCTCTAGCACAATCTCTCAAATTCTTACTAAGTTTGCTCCACTGGATTATCATATTGAGGATGGTTCTGGTGCCAAGAATTTGATTTCATCGCTAATTGTGACCCCTCCCATTTGTTTTAGAATGATTAACTTTGCTCCTAAGTGCAAATGATTTACTGCAAGTTTGGGGTAGCTTACATTTTATCTTCATCTATGATCCTGGTTCACACATCTCTGGTCACTTCTCTTTACCAAGTAGACATACAGTTGTTGTTAAGATGCATATATGGTGTTTGATATATTCCTACAGAGATTCTTCTGCTTTACTTGAGATTCCTCTATTAATAGTTATTGTGATATTTGACCCTGGGCAAGTTAAGAGAGATTATTACTTGTACATTCTTGCTAAGATTTATCAATTGTTGTCTGTACAAGTTGTATCCTGCATCGGTGCTGTCTTTTTCCATTCATCCTTTGGTCATGAAGAGGATACAAGCTATGGATGTTTGAGATTGGTTGAAGCAATATATCCTATCATCTCTACTTTCTATGAGAATCCTCACATTGTGCTTTGGTTAAGACTTATTGCTCTGCGTTTTTTGCCCCTGTTTGGGATGGCATTTCAGCCGTTGCACCCCAACTTTGAGAAACACCCCTCTTTCATAGCTAGCTTTGACAAATACACCTATATCATCTGGACTAGTTATACAATTAACTATAGCTGGTGGAAATTTGTTGTGAGATATAAACTACTGTGGATATTGGCTTCTTGTTGTCGCATGAACAATTTCAGTTTGCAACACATTTTAATTCTCTGGCCTTATAAATGGAAAGGTTCACTGCGCAGACTAAGGAATTTTATAGCTGATTTACCTGTTATAAGTAGATGGGCTATTGAGGCTACATGTGCTATGTACAACATTGGTTGCCAAATAATACTTGGAAATACTTACCACTTGGTGCGTCGACCAACTTCTGAACCTCTTGATGATGCTGGCGGTCTTCATAAATATATGAATTGGCCACAGGCTCTACTTACAAACGATGGTGGTTTTCAAATGGTCTCACTATTGCATCTTACTGATATTACTAAAAAGAGTGTGATATTTCACTCACCAGCTAATGGAAAACCAATGCTCCTAACTCCTGAGGAGACTATGCACATCCAAAACAGCATTGGAGCAGATGTTCTTATGGCTCTTGATGAGGTTGATAGTGGTGCAGACACTGAAGAAGATTATCCTTACCATGCTGTTGATGGCCAGTGTGACCACTATAGTAAAAATGCAAAAGTTGTGACAATTGATGGCTATGAGGATGTTCCTATCAATTATGAGAAAGCATTAAAAAAAGTTGTTGCACTTGAAGCAGGCGGCAGGGAATTTCAATTATATGTATCTGCTGGGATTTTAATTGGTTGGTCTTCCTATCTGGTCTTTGTTGAAGGCAAAAGGAGACTAGAATTTGTTCTAAACCATTATTTGCTCATTTTCATTGATGAGCTCCAACATTCTGAATTTGCTAAAGGAAATTGGTGCTTAGTTGGCGCAAACCTTCACCTGTTGTTTTTATGCTTAGTGGTTGTGCTAGAAATTACATGCTTTTATGATTCCGTCCTGCCCTTTCAATTCAACATGGAATAGTTTGGATTCACCTACATGGAAATTCGTAGTCTGCCTCTTTGCTTCTTTTCCAAATCTTGACCTTGAGGACAAGGTCAATTTCCCAGGAGGGAGTATGAAGAGGGTATTATTGGGCTGAAGACTTTGGGCTTTTGGCTGGCAAAAATAAAGATATAAATAGACAAATAAAAGACTAGAAGGGTGTGGAATATATTTTGTGGAATTCTCCTCTCTCCCGTGGTCCCCTCCTTTTTGTTATCCTTCTCTGATAGTATCTTCCTTTGCTGCAACTTTTCTGCGTTTTTTCTTTTGTAATGTCTGTTATGTGTGAACCGTATATGCAATATTTCAGCTAAAGCCATATCAGTAAAGCAATATTATCTGTTCTTATTCATTGTTCTGCGATATATATAATTGTTGTCAATATAACCATAACATAATACTCCGCTCATGGAGCCATATGTGAATCAAAAGATAAAAACTAGAGTTTCTAACCTCTAAACTTTTTGACACAGCACACACCGAGCTCATATTATGGCAATTTAAATTTAAATTGAATCTTTTATTTGTTAGAAAAACCTGAATGGTATAATTGTTTTAACAAGATTGCAAATATTACTAGTATTAAATGACACTAATGCATTCTTAGGATCGTCAGTTATGATCTTCTAGACAAATTTACCCCTTTTTAATGCTGAAATCATATGTACTTAAGCTTGTGTTTTAAATTTAGGGTCTAATTTCTACAAACAAGATAGAAGATGATTTTCTCACTAATTTAACTATGGTTTATATTACCAAATAGTTTATCAAAAATATGACGGTTAATGGTTTTTGTCATATAATATCTACGGAAATAACTTAAAAATAAAGGTAAAACTGAACTCAGACTTGTCATAACATTTCTACTATATTAGTTATATATATAAATATGTAATAATTTGTTTAATGTTTTATTTGGTTTAAATTCGCAGTCATTCTATAGACTCATGTATTTTACTTTGATTGATAATCCCGCCCAGTCGTCCAAAATCCTGACCCCACCCGAGTAGAATATTTAATTCCAAAGTTGAAAGTATCCTCTTCTACGAAAATAGATCTTTCTACGTGTTGGCCAACAAAAAAAAAAAAAAACAGATCTTTCTACCTTCATGAAGTCATATTTAATCTCGCATGTTTTAATCGCACTCCTTCAACTATTTTTTTTTTTTAATATCTCTTTCAGAATGTATTTGATGCAGTCATCGCTGTGAAGCTAGGAGACTTATATTGCTCACATATACATAATACGAAAATAAATAACCAAAAAAAAAAAAACTCATGACTAAGACAATATAGCATGTTCGACGTAAGAAAAACCATAGTGATGCACCAATAATCAAAACGATTCTGGATGAATATCTTTTAACTCTCCTGACCAATTTGGACAAAAAACACAGACTCAAGGTGATGCCATTTTTTTGGGTTTTTGGGTGGGGTGGGGCAAAAAGACCACATAATTTATGTGTGTTACAGAGACCACAGCACATGGCTTGCAGAAGCGAATTTCTATAAACCAGCAAGCAACCAGTGAGCAGCACAAGTCCACTCAAACGTATGTACCTCTATGCTGTAAATTCCTTGAAACCATATTAATGCATCATTGGGGATCTGCAAGGGCACAAATCATTCGGCTACCAAATTACATGGGTCCAGTGGATGAGCAAGCTTCACTTTCCAACTTGGCTCCAGTATGCAAGCATGTATGTATTATGTGATTGGATAACAATAAAAAAAACACTTTTGAAATCATAACCATGGTTTGAAAAAAAAAATTACCCAACAACTTGAAAAAAAAGGCAGAAGCACTTTTTTCTCCAAAACTATGGTTTGAGTCAAGTTACCCAAATTCTGAAGAACCATGATTATCCCAGAAACTATTTTATTTACCTTTTCAAAAGCTATTTTTCAAAATTTATTCTTTAAAATAACTTTTTTCACTTTTTCTCCAGAAGCTATTTTCTAAAAGCTAATCCAAACACATAGTAAGTTCAGTTGATTTCTGTGCACCCTTTACCTGAGGCTATTTGGTTTCTTCAAAGTTGTTTAAAAAGCTTTTGACTTTCTATCCTCGCACCAAGAACACCCCACCCCAGCCCCACCACTTTATCCCCTTTTTTTGAGCCAGCACGCTGAAGTTCTTTATCACCTAGCTACTCGGTTTTACTACACCCTGCAGTTTCCACCCACCAAACCCTGCTGAAGCAAATGCCTGTAGACAAAATGTTGGATGAGATTGAACATATATAACAAAGTAAGATGAAATATTAATAAATGCTTCCCTTTTTGTAGCTACTATTATTTTCCGCAAAGCACACACAACAATATAAAACTATGACAGCTCAACAAGTATATGTATTTATGCATGTATGTCATCATAGAATCCAAATTCGTAAACATCCCATTCAATGATCTATTAGCCAAAACTGAAGATAGAATCATTATCCAGTATTGTAATTTATTATTTTTCCCAATAAAAGTACCCTAAAACTTAAACATATGATTAAAATTATTTTTGTGTACAATATCAGTCAAGAAATTTATTGTTTCATCAAAGTAAGGTTTTCAGCCTGATCAATATTGCAAGATGATGGAGAAATTGTTCAACAGGTTGGTGGTTGAAATGAAAGGAGGTAGCAAGAGTCATTAGTGACTGCAGAGTACTTGCCAAGCTTAAAGGGAAGTTTCACCTTGCGTTAGCTGGTTAAACCTATGCAACGAGGTTTATCACTTCAATGTATATGGCTAGGTATCAAAATGCTTCATTAACAAAAAAATTTTAAGATCCCAAGTTGAAGTTCTAGATAAGATCAAGGCAGCAGGAGTTCTTGATTATCACAAGGTTTCTACTAAACTAAAAGGGAGGTTTTATCGAATTGTTATAAGACAAGTGATCTTATATTGTAGAATGCTGGGCATGGAAAGGACAGCATGAGCATCAAATGGGGATAATAGAGATGAGGACATTTTGATGGATGTGTGGTCCTATAAGAAAAGATAAAATCTGTAATAATCATATAAGAGGACAAGTTGGTGTGGTGTCTATTGAAAAGAAAATGGTGGGAAATCATTTAAGATGGATGTTGGTTTGATTTGGTTCAGTCGCTTTGGATTGGTTTTGAACACCCTAAAAAGGAGTATCCCTTTTCATTACTTCCTTTAAAAAACTAAACTTGTATATTGGTAATGAAATATCACTAATGAATAACAGATAATTGTGATTATATGCAGCAATTGAATCTCAAAAGAACGTCCAACTATCTCCCGCTGTGTAAGTATGTAACCTAACCTCATCCCAAGATTTCCCAGCAGCCTCAAGCAGTGCAGCATTACATGTCTTCAATTCTACAGAGGAACCAGAGAGCATTGAGGCTGCCTCTTCCCATCCCCTGTTATGTCCCATACACCTGACAAATACCCAATGATAAAAAAAAAATATGTTTGATACTATCAATAGAAAATCTTTTTAATCAGAATGAATGTAAAGATATTAGCTCTGCAAAAATAAATAAATAAATAAAAGACTATCTTCAGAAAAGTTTAGACGCCTTGCTCTTCCTTGGAAAGGAACTAATCATGGAGAGAAGCAAGCCACATTTAATTACCACCGAAGATTCAGAGTGAGTTCAATCCAGTATTGAAATGTTGAAATTAATACCTCATATAGACATTTCAAGTGTCATGAAAACAAGTGCAGTGTCAATAAGGAAATATGTTTTTTTCCCCATTAAGTATGATTTCTCAATCACAAGAATTATAAGAAATATGTGAAGCAAAATCAATCACTAGATGCATCGATCACAGCCTATCATTATTTTTGTCCATAGTTTGTCCACATACTACCAGGCACACGCCCACACACATTCTTTCTGGCATAGCCTTAATTGGCAATCTCCACCTTCTGAAAAAGGTAAATAATTCAAACCAACTCTGAAAGGTTGCATGGTTAAAGATACTAACATTATAGTAAGAATTTCATCCCTTGAATATTTGCAGATAACCTTTTGGAGGTGCTCTGCTGTTTGTCCATCCATTGCTGCAATTGAATAAAAACTAGAAACAAAATGAACTTCAGCTTCTAACAATTCACGCACTTGTTCTTGCATTATCTTGAGGGTCTCCTTAGTTCGTGCTGCATCACTGCACCAGAGAAATTAATACAGCTTCAAAGACAAGCTATGACAAGCAAGTACTTTACAGTTACTTCCAGTAACAATCACAGAAGAATTGCCCTAAAATTCCTAACCTAGACAAGATAAGTTCTGGAATCCAGCCCAATTGTTGGAGCTTGAGCGAAACTTGCAAGGCATCCACCTGCCCAGATTTACTTAGAGGCCGTTCATGATCTGTAAAAAGTAGGTTTTTGTATTTAGAAGCAAATCAAGCAATACATCATACTTTCAAAAATTTTAAACGGGTAGGCTACCAGACCTAGGTATGAAAATAAACATTCACACCAAGCACTAGTGTAGTGAAGTGGTATGACGCTGGGTTATCCAGCCTTTGTATCAGGGTTCAAACCCTACCCGGACCATTGGTCCCTTTTAAAAAAAAAACATTCACAAGCATAATGAAGTTTGAGACTTTATGCTTAGCAAAGCTCAAAAATGGACAAACATAAACTTACAATAGTGCTACTTACAAGGAAAACATTTTGATTTCCAATTATATAATGAGGTTGTTCCACTTCATGACGACATGCACCCTAACAAAATGTCCATAGCCATACCATATGGTATGAGAATTTAAGCTCAAAAAACCCAAAACATAGGGCAACAAATCTAAGAAGAAATTATCGCCTGTTCCACCTGAAAGTAGAATTATTTTGCTTCCAATCCTAAAATGGAATCTTCCCACTTACCGAAGTTAAGTCCATAAAAAGCTCTGATTCTGACAAATGTATGACTTAATACAGAAACTGACGCATGGACAAGATGTAATGTTCAAATGCAGTTTGCATGGTCATCTGTGTCGAGTAAAAGCGTTGGTTATTGTAGTTTGAGACTTCAAGTTGGGAAAGCCCGAAACTTGGAAAGAAAGCGCATACTGAAATTTTTACTTGTTTCACTTGAAAGCAATACAATTTTGCTTCCAATCCTAGATGAGTGTTCCAGCTATCCAACGTTCAGCATTAAAGAAGCACCACAAATGTATGGGACACAAATGCAGTTTCAAATGTCAAGAGTTAGATATATATCAGATTCCATAAGGCTTGGATTTAGAAGCTTAGGTGCTTCCTAGCCAAGCACCATATGCAAGCAAAAAATTTCGGAACCTGTAGGTTCAGCAAAATTCTTAGAAAAGGGACAAAGCCAAAAACTCCCCAGCGAGTTTAATAGTTTTATATTAGTAAATACCCCGAAGTGATCGATTTTCCCAGGAACTCTCAGCATGTCGAAGCAGAATGAGGCGGCGGGAAACAGACTCCGATAAGGTCTGAGATGGAGTTATCTCGTCGGGAACAACTTGGCCTTCTTGTTTCTCAATAACCAGAGAGGATTTGGCGCGAAAACGGTGGTTAGGGTTCCGAGCGCTGACTAAACGACGCTGATGATGAGGGGAAATGGCGGGTGAAACGGAGGAGCTGTGAATACTGGAATAGTGTATATCACTCAGTGTGACACTCATACTGCTTATCTTCAATCACCGTCTCAGTCTTTAATCTCTCGTCCTACAGATACAGATTGTTGAGTGTATTTGATAGTATCTCTGTAGTGTTGGTGGTTTGTAGAAGGAGTGAGGAAGAAAAACCTATCCGTTATATAACCATTATATTAGCTTCCAGAGGTATTAAGAATTCTCTCCCCCCATATTATTCTCCTCATTTCTCACTGTAAAATAGATATTAAGAATATTAATTAGTAAAAAGATAAGAAATTACTACTCATTTGATCCTAATTATAAGATATAATTGATTTTTTTAAAGAGATTAAGGAAGCTAATTAAATTATTTTAGAGTATTTGTATTTGTATTTTTTTCTTCAAATTAATTAGTTTGACTAATAAAGTAATAGATAATCTAAAAATACACAACATATGAAATGATTAAGTAACCTATTTACCTTCTTTAATCTCTCTAAACGAAGTCAACTATGTCTTATAATTAAAACTGAAGGTAGTACTTAAATTTTAAAATTTTAAATAAGTAATTTCTTATTAAAATGAGTTGTTAATTATTATATTCTTGTAATTGATGCCTATACAGGTAATAAAACTAATTTGTGGTATTTTTTTTTTCTTTTTTCCTATTAACTATATTAGGCATTTGTTTTTTTCCCCCAACAAAATTATATTAGGCGTTTGTAATACATTAAGTATTGTGTTTCTAAAATACCTCTTTTATTAACGTGTAGCGGATATTACCCTTAATGAAAAACTCAATAATATATATCATCAATAAGGATATTATGGGTACTTCAAACAAACATTATAAATCTAAAGAGAAAGTGGATTGAGCTCTTATATTTAAGATTAAAATAAACTTTTTGTTTAAGGATGGGAGGGAGTACATAGATAGTAAAATATTATTTATGTGTTGGCAAAAAACATTATTTATAAATAATGAATAATAAAATTATGAAAGCATGTGTATAAGGCAGGACATGGTGATTCCTAATCACTTTGCGGAAAATGTACTTCATTTCATTAGATAAAAAAACCTTTTGCCTCTTCTTTAAGCAAAGATGATTACATCAAAAAAGGACAAAATAATAAGTTTACCTTGGTTTAGAAATTAATACTTGATTATTTATGCCTTTGTTTTAAGTGTGGTAAAGTCAAATTACTACTTTGTGGAAATGTTGTTTTAGTTTGAGTTTTGAGAAAACCATGGTCAAAGTTTTTATTGTAACCCCAAAAAAATCGTCACTAATTCAATTTACACATAAAAATTCACTATTAAAAAAAAAGACTTTTAAAACTAGTTGAAATTGATCTTTTAGATCGGGTTTAGGTCTGATCTTATATTGATCGTTTAAAAAGTCTATCCTTATTAATACCAAACTTACGATCAGTCTTAAAGTCAGTTTTTTCAAACCGATTGCACAGATGACTAGTATTAAAATGTTTCAATTTATAATAAAAAAAATGTCTACTCTTTAGACCTAGTGATTTCATACTTGGTCTAAAAAGTGTGATTTTTTTTTTTTTAAAATGTATGACTTACTTTATTTCATAGAAACCTTGCTGGATATTATTATATCTAAAAGTTGTATTACGCAATATGAATTCTATAGATAGCCCTAAAAACACAAATGCAATTGATATAAAAAATAATTATAGCTAATAACCATGAATCTAAGTCCTATATAATGAGATAATTATTGAATCCTAATTCTAACATTTGTTTTTTCAAAGTTTTTTTTTTTTTGCTTACATTTTTCTTACCCTTAAATTTACACATAAAAATTCACTATTCAAAAAAAGACTTTTAAAACTGGTTGAAATTGATCTTTTAGATTGGGTTTATGTCTAATCTTATATTGATAGTTTAAAAAGCCTATCCTTATTAATACTAGACTTACGATCAATCTTAATATCAGCTTTTTCAGACCGATTGGACAGATTACCAGTGTTGAAATGTTTCAATTTATAATTAAAAAAAATGTCTACTCTTTAGACCCAGTGATTTCATACTTGGTCTAAAAAGTGTGATTTTTTTTTTTAAAAAAATGTATGACTTATTTTATTTCATAGAAACCCTGTTGGATATTATTATATCTAAAAGTTATATTACACAATATGAATTCTATAGATAGCCTTAAAAACACAAATGCAATTGATATAAAAAATAATATAGCTAATAACCATGAATCTAAGTCCTATATTATGAGATAATTATTGAATCCTAATTCTAACATTTGTTTTTTCAATTTTTTTTTGCTTACATTTTTCTTACCCTTAAAGGTAGAGCTGGCAAAACGGGCTAGACCCATCAAGCCGTCCTGTTTAAGCCCTGGCCCTTTAAGGGGTCGGACTTGAAAAATGAACGAGATATTTGAAATTAGCCCTGAAGAGTCTCGAGCCAGCCCTGCAAACCCTTTTCACTATAGCTTTTTCTTTTTTTCTTTTTTAAATTTATTAATTTATATATTTTTTGTATTTGTTATAGAGTTATTTATCCATTTAATTACAAGTACATAATAACTATACTCTAATTTTATGATTTGATTTATTATTTGTTGCAAATAAAGATTATGGATGTGTTCATGATGCGGGAGAAGAATTTCATGATATTCTTACTCATGAGCTAGAGGCTACTACTCAAAGTGAAGAATAATCAAATGTCATTAAAATCGATGATAGTGACGAAGATGACAACAATAATAGTCATCGTACTAATGTCGCTTAGTGATATGTTTTTTACGTTTTATGTGAGTTATTTGTGAATATAGTTTTTTTGATTATGAATTAGTGACTGTGCTTATTTATTAGATGATTTGTGTTATAATTTACTAATTATATTTTTTAAAAAAAAAGTGGAGGAAAATAGTTAAAATTTGGAATAGTAATTTCCGAGCCCTACGGGTTGGCCCTGGCCCTAGTGCTCTCGGGTCGGGCTTTGAAAAACATGTGTTTTTCTTACTCCAAGCCCTTCACAAGCTGGTCTTGTTAGGCCCTGGCCTTTCTTGGGCCAGCCCTGATTGCCAGCTCTACTTAAAGGTGTTGGATGATTTTTGAGTGGTGGATTTAGTGGATGCAATTTTAGGTCTCATATCTGCATGATGTTGACACATGATTCATATGATGAAGAATATTCTTATTGAATTAAGCTAAATATAACAGAGTTAATATACAAATATGAGAAATTGATTTTATATTGTGAATATGATCTCGTGGGGAGGTCTTAGTTTAGAAGAAAACCAAACTGAAAGCCAATAATAAGAAAGTAACTAACTAGGTAGAAATACTAGTGACTATGTGAGGATTAATAACTCTAAATTGATTGATAAAAAACATTTGCTAGATGATCATCACTTGAAAGGATACAATTGTTGGATTAGATGATAATCTAATTTAACGAATTTTTTCTTTCAGGCATTGATCATCTGACTTACATTTTTCGTTGTCTAATTTAGACGCTTAATCATCAACCCGTTGCTAGTAACTCTACCTAGTTGGATAGCTCCTTATTATTAGCCTTCATTTTCATATCAACTAAGACCTCATAACTTGACCAAATTCAACTATATAAAATAGAATCAAGTTTCTATATCAATCATGTTACTTTGCTTCAATAAATAAGAGACTCCACATTTATTACCTACAACTGAGGTATGCTAGAGCCATATTCTATCTGAACTCTTAAAAGAGCCAAAATGCCCATGGTTAGTAAACTTGATCCTAATCCAAGGGTTGCACCAAACGACTATATATAATGATGGCCCGCGATACAAACTAGATATCAATAGCACCCACACATTGAGGTAGAAATTACAATCGACACTCTCACCTAACATTCAATAATAATCTAAGCCCTTTCAAGGAAGGGGCATCCAAAAAGGGGAAAAAAATAAAAACAACAAAGGCATGGCAAATAATATTCAATTAATATTTGTATATGTAAACTTCTGTCAACAGAATTCACAATGATTGGATTTGTGAAACTTGCCATTATGAGAATGATACAATCATGGGTACAAAAACAGCTTTTAAGACCGGACAAAAGAGGCATCAGAAGACCAAACTCGCGACTGGTCTTGTTCCAGCCGGTATTAAAAGTATATCTTTAAGAGCGGACTTCAACCGGTCTTAAATAAACTCTTTTAAGACTGGACATTTAAAAACATTAGGTCTTAAAAGCGATACTAAATCCAACCGAAATATTTTTTTTGTTGGTCCTAAAACTCAATTTTTAAGATCGGCCAAAAATTTAATCGCTCTTAAAAGGTCTAATTTTTAAGACTGGACAAAAATAAATGCGCTCTAAAAGACTCACTTTCAAGACTGAATGATTAATATGTCCGGTCTTAAAGATTAACTTTTTAGACCGGGCATATTAAACCATCGGTCTTATAAGACCAACTTTTAATATCACCTAATATCAAATATGTCGTCTGACCTTTAAGACTGCGCATTTAAGTAAATCCGAGTACATCTGGTCTTAAAAGTTGAACTTTTAAGACCGGCGTTTTTGTTTTATCGGTGTAAATTTTCCTGAATTTTTTCCTTGTTCTGTTCTTACTGATCATATATATACACAAATCCATACCAGGCAATCTAGCACATAAAACAGTATACTTTAAGCTACAAGCTATGAACAATTATGGATAAATTGAATGATCTATATACAAATCCATACAAGCTAATCCAGCACAGAAAATGCTACATTTTAAGCTACAAGCTATGAACAATTATGAATAAATTGAATTGGGAATTAGCAGATCGTAGAATACAAATATTATTGACCATGAGTTACAAATACAAATACAGTAAGCTGTTACAATAAGATATACCACACTTAAATCAACATACATGCCCAATATTCACCATGCCTTCATCTGATTCCCATCCAACAACATAACACATACATCATCTTTTATAACATGCATGCCCCTTTGGAACATATCCTGGCACCAAAATAAAATAAGAACAAACGTCATAGAGTTAGTGACATTGTTTAAAAATACGGATGTAATATAATAGTGTTAAAACCTTAAAGCGTAGCTTTCAAAGATTTGTGTAGTTACCTTACGAATTGTCTCTTTTATAAAGGGATATCCTCCCATATCCCTTCTTGATGATCATTCCTTATGCCAGGTTCATTATCTGCTTCATCTTCTTCGTACATGTCTGGTAGACACCTTGAAAAAGGAGTACTGTCGAAAAGACCATAATTTGCATGACTTTCCTCATCAATATCGATGACCCTCTTTCCTTAGAGAGCTACAGACCACATTTTATTTGCTTGATCAGTGATATAAAAAACTTGTTTCGCCTGGTCTGCCATAATAAAAGGTTCATCTCCAAAACTTGTACTATTGAGATCGACTAACGTGAATCCGAGCCAATCGATCTGAACACCATTGTTGACAGTAACCCACTTGCATTTGAAAATGGGAAATCTAATAAAGACACAGTCCACCTTCCAAATCTCTTCAATAACCCCATTATATGGCATGACTGCCAATTTAGGCTACTTGTCTTTCGAACTGGAGAAGTACATAGATTCGGCCTTTAACATTACACCACTATTCTGGATGGTGCTCCTATCATCTAGGGACTTCGTGTAAAATGTGTAACCGTTGATCACATACGAATTCTAACTTATGACATCAACCTTAGGACCATGTGCTAACCATTTCATTGTCTTAGAAATAGATTCCTCTCCCTCAACCTTTTGTTTGAACCAGTTTGCAAATGTTCTGTTATGCTCCCTAATCAACCTCTGTTTAGTCATTCAAGGATTTTCTTTCCTCACAGCTTCTTTATGTGCAGCTATGCTGGCCTGAACTTTATCAACATTATTCAAGATGTATAAGTGGACTTGTGACAATTCATCAGGATCCACTCTCTTTACTAAGGCCCCCCTCTACCCCCTTCAGCATGCTGACGTTTTGGAAGCTCGATATGTCTTACTTTGGCCAAATAATTTTGACAAAATTCCATGGCCTCTTCAGATACATACTTCTGAACAATTAATGCTTTTGGCCGGTAAGCATTCTTCACATACCCTTTTAGGAATTTCATAGATCTTTCAATTGGGTACATCCACCGTAAATGGACAGGGCCGCACAACTTTATCTCCCTCACTAGATGAAGAATTAGATGAACCATGATGTCAAAAAATGAAGGAACAAAAAGCTTCTCAAGGTGGCACAGGATAAGATATCCTTCATTCTCCAATTCATCCAATTGTTCAATCTCGAACACTTTACTGCAAACAGCATTGAAGAACATACAAAGCCTAGTCAAAATGTGTCGAAGATCATACTCGGCTATGCCTCGAATAGCTACTGGGAGTAGCTGTTACATCAAGACATGGCAATCATGAGACTTTTGGCCTACCAATTTCAAGTCCTTCATCGATACAAGCCTCTTAAAATTTGAAGAATACCCCAATAGAACTTTTGTGCCATGCAAACACTCACAAAAACTATGTTCTCATCCTTAGACAAAGTATGAGAAGCCGGGGAATAATAAGTTCTGTTACCGTATGGCCTTGGATGTAAGTCTTCACGTATTTCTATTTCTTGCAAATTCAATCTTGCCTTCACACCATCCTTTGTGCTACCTTGTATGTTGAGAAGCGTGCCAACAATACTATCACATACGTTCTTTTCCACATCATGACATCAATATAGTGTCTCACATCAAGGTCGTGCCAATATGGAAAATCAAAGAATACCGATCTTTTTTTCCATATATTTGTTTCTTTTCTACCCTTTGCAGTCTTATAGAAGATGACACTTATATTTTTAACCTTTTCATACACTTGCTCCTCAGTCAATGCCACTGGAGCATCTTCATACTCTTGGCCACCAAGAAAGGCTTTCTTTAATCGATGATATGGATGGCTCCGTCTAAGAAATCTTCTATGTCCAAGATAAACTGTCTTTCTTCCATATTGAAGTTGATGGTAGTGTGTGCCTTCTTCACAAACCGAACATGCCTTATGACCTTTTATACTATACCCTGACAAGTTCCCATATGCTGGGAAGTCATTTATGGTACAAAATATCATGGCTCTCATTTTGAAGACCTCCTTCTTGAAAGAGTAAAAAACATCGACACCTTCTTCCTACAACTCCCTCAAGTCTTCGATCAAGGGCTGAAGCTAAACATCAATGTCGTTTCCGGGTTGTTTTGGTCCCAAAATCAACATGGACAACATGATGTACTTTCGTTTCATGCATAACATAGGAGATAAGTTGAAAATAATCAAGAGTACAGGCTAGGAACTATGTATGCTGTTAAGGCTTCTATATGGATTCATGCCATCCGTGCTAAGGGCAAGCCTAAGGTTCCTAGGTTCTTGGCCGAAGGTAAAAAATAATTGATCGATTTTCATCCATTGAGAAGAATCGGCAGGTTGTCGAATCTTTCCATCAGAAATCCTCTCATTTGCATGCCACCTCAAATTTTTTGCATCATTTTAATTAGCAAACAAGCGCTTGAACCTTGGTATGATTGGAAGATACCACAACACTTTTGCAGGCCCCTTATTTGACTTGTACCTTGGGGTTTCACATATCGGACAATTCAGCTTCTCTTCTAACTCGTTCCTATACAACACGCAATCATTCGGGCATGTGTGGATCTTTTTGTACTCCATCCCTAGTGGACAAAGTATTTTCTTAGCATCATAGTATCGGTGAGGCAACACATTATCATCCAGAAGCATGTCCTTAAAAGCCTCAAGCATTTCAGAAAACTCTTGTCACTCCACCCATGACGTGCCTTTAAGCTGACCAATTTCAATACAGCGTTCAAACAGTTGGTATTTCTTACACCCAGGGTATAGTGGGGTTTTTGCATCACTGCACATATTACCATATGCATGTGATTGATGAAAAGCCTCTTCTCCTACATCACAAATAATGTCCTCTATGCGATCATCCATATCCGCGTCATTATCATCAGAGGCCACTTCTCCGTGTTGAGACCCACTTGGCATTTTTTCACCATGCCATACCCATACTATATAGGTCTTACAAAATCCTTGACAAACTAAATGTGTGTGTAACTTCAGGACTTAGTCGCCTCTCATTAAAACATCGTACACAAGGGCAATAAAACTTCCCACTATCATCATGGGCATTTTGTTTAGCAAATTCTATAAATTCCCTAACCCCATTCTAATACTCAACACTTGTCCGTAAAGCATTTATCCAAGTGCGATCCATAGTAGAATTCCTATAGATGGAAAGATTTAACATACATAATCCATAAAAACTGAAACTTGCATATGAAATAAGCCATCTACAAATGCGTATATAAGCTAAATGTCGGTTTTGTCTTATGGTCATAAATGTATCACATTGAATCAAGAAGCAAAATAAATGCATGATTGGGAAATTAAACGCATTGCAAGTAGGTCTTGTGGACTCACCGGTAGCATATAAGGTCAAATGCGTTTGTTGAGTCTCTCTTCTCCTGCCACGAATGTTAATGTTGTAGACAGTAAGAGTAACTTGAAAACACTTGTTCGTCAGTTGGGTAGGTCCCAAAAGAAGATTTCATCGATTTTAGTCAACCCATGGAAAACCCAGAACGAGAAGCAAGAAAATCATATAGTTATATAGCCGAAACAACTCGTACAACTTGGTCTTTAGATGTTGAGCTAAGGAACCAGAAAGTTGTTGTCGATAGAGAAACATGAAGCAGCGATGAAGCAACACACAAACACTGGAGACAGAACCTGAGTAATCACTTTCGGCTCGACGAGAGAAGTTCATACAAAAATTAAATTTTTCCGCGTGAGTGTTGCGAGAGAGACATTTATTATTTGGGATATTATTAAGACCAGTCAATTTAAAGGAATACGGTCCCAAAGATATATTTAAATTACATTGAACTTTTTAAGACCGAAGTTTTATAAAACTGCTGTCTTAAAATAAATTTAATTTAAATTTTATATTGAAAATTTTAAGACCAGAGGTTAATAATACTGCGGTCATAAAATTCATTTAATTTTGGACTACATGTTTTATAAAACTATGATCTTAAAAGTCAAATACTTTTTAATATTAAAACGAAAAATTGTTGCAACAATTGAATGAAAATAAAGAACACTGGAGATTGGAGAATAAGCTTTTTCTTTAATGGATAATATGGAAAAAATAAAATATAAGCTTAGTTCTTATTAACAAAAACAAACTGAACAACATGCAAATACAAAAGGAAAATAAGAACAACAAACTGAAAATTAACAAAAACAAGCTTATAATGTGACTAAAAATCCTAGTCCTTGGTATCATCTAATGTCTTGGAGATGGAGGCTTCAGCAGTAGCAATTTCACGCCGGATATCAGCAATTTCCTGTATTATGCGCATCAGTTTCGCTTCATCATCATCATCTGTGGGAGCGTTGGGATGAGGAGGTTGGAGATGGGGAGCGGGAACCTCTTCGTGGTCTGAAGGCTGGAGGGGGCCATCAACATCTTCATCATCCGTAATAACAATGGGTCCAACGACCCGTGACTCCTCCGTCGAAATAGAACTCATTGGAAGAGAACCCAAGAGGGATTTGGCGTGGGCACGAGCTTCAGGAGTACCCCTGCGAGGGGTTATCTTGTATCTAACCATTATTTGAGCAGTTGGAGAAGGAGGGGTAGAGAGCTACAGAGTGTGGAGTTACGAGGTAATGAGGACTTAAGAAGGATAGTGAGGAAGCGTGAGGAGGATAATAAAGGTAGGACAGGCTGGACAAAAGTAGTTATTACTCAAAAGTGTATTAAGACCGTCATATAACATATCCATAGTCCTAAAAGTCTATTATTTATTATTTCATCAAATTACCTTTAGGACCGATCATTTATCTTATACCCGGTCCTAAAAGTATGTTAATTTTTTTCCACTCAATTACCTTTAAGACCGGTCATTTATCTTTTACCCGATCCTAAAAGTCTATTAATTTTTTTTAAAAAATAATACATTTAAGAACAAATCTCTTACAATATCCAGTATTAAAAGTTCATTCTTTTCAAGTGAGAGACACCAGTATCCTTACACTTTGTTCAAATGAATGATTTAGAGTCTCTTCGGCTTCCAGATAAACTTCCTAACTAGGCGTCTCCTCATATTCTGATGAACTATGCGTCTCCTCATTAACGGTTCCTGCGTTTCATATTCTTCAGGATGACTTCTCTATTTAAACCCGTTGTTACTTTACGTTTTTCACATTTTTCTCAATCACTTCTACAACCTCTATAATGGCCGCTCTACCACCACCACCGCCCAACAATGGTCCTCCACCCCAACAGCCACCTCCGTACCCTCCTCCGTTGCCTCCAAACCCCTTCGCCCGACAGATGATGCAGCACCTCCTGGCCCGCGTCGCTCAAATAGACTGACGCATAGGCCAAATGTTTTAGGTCTACCACGCTGTCAACAACAAGCTGAACATGTTACTTGATACCAATGACATCGAGTACAATCTCTCTGACGACTACGTCTCCGTCCTCTCCTCTGATCCCTCCCTCCCCTCCGACAACGACAGGGGGGATTAATTTTTTTTATGTTTTTTTTGTTTGTACTATTCCTGCCCCACAGCGGGCATATTTTGTATAATTAAAGCAGATAGCCAAAAGGAGAACCGATAGAAAATAATCCCGTTGTGGGAATCTAGGGATAAGTGGGGAAAAACCAGAGTATAATGTTAATTAGTGGATTTTTATCTCGGAGTTAGTACCGGACAACGTTATTTCTGTAGCCAGACACGAATACCGAGGATTTTTAGCTGATAACGGAATGTCCTCAGCGGGATCAGAAACTGAGTTAAATTAGATAATTTGAAAGAGGAAGAAAAGACCTTCAACGTCTTGTTCCCGGAATTTTAAGATTTTACGAAATTTCGTGATTAGGATACCGAACAAGGAATTTTACCTGATAAAGCAAGATGACATAAGACTAATTTTTTTTCCATATTCGATTGTCTGTTAGAATATACTTTCCTTATCTCGATTTTGTTTCAAACAAAAAGGAAACAAACAAAACCATAACTAAAATGTGATTAAAGATAAAGGTTAACAGAATACAGTTAACAACATACAAAACAAAATGAAAAAAAAGACAACTTTTAACTTTTAAGAATAAAAACAAACACAATGACAACACTTCTCAAGCTTAGACCATCGTTGCTGTCAGTTTTACCACACTCAAAGTTGAAAATTTCCATTATCTTACTTCTTTTCCAACAATGCTCTTCAACTTCTGGAGAGGTAAAACTGACGACAACGAGGGTCCTGAGCTTGAGCTGAACGCTAGAAACTCGAAGTGTTCTTGAACCCTAATTATTTGTCTTAAAAAATGAGTCATCATTTCTATTTATAGGAAGATTATTAAGACCAGACATTTAACAAATAGACAGTCCTAAATATCTAGCCATATTTAATTTCGAAATATCGAAGACTTTTAGGACCGGACATTAAATAAATATAAGGTCTTAAAAGTGTCACCATATTTTATAAGACTTTTAAGATCGGAGATTTATTAAATATACGGTATTAAAATCTAGGAATATTTTCTTAAAAAAACAAAGACCTTTAGGACCATCTGTTTAATAAATATGCGGTCTTAAAAGTTTCGTCAAATTTTATAAGACTTTTAAGACTGGAGATGTATCAAACATATGGTCCTAAAATCAAGGCTTATATTTTTTTTTTTAAAAAAAAACAAAGACCTTTAGGAGCGTCTCTTTAATAAATAAGCGTTCCTAAAAGTGTTGTCACATTTTTTTAGACTTTTAAGATTGGAGATGTATTAAACATACGGTCCTAAAATTAAGGATTATTTAAAAAAAACAATGACCTTTAGGACCGTCTGTTTAATAAATATGTGGTCCTAAAACTCGCGAATACTTTTCAGAATCTCTTACTGCTAGTTACAACTCTCCAAAACTCAAATCTCAAGCAATATCCACCATCCAATATGTTCAGAAAACCAAAATTACACAGGCTAAGAAAATTGTTGGAAAAAATAGACAAATTAAGGATTATTTAAAAAAAACAATGACCTTTAGGACCGTCTGTTTAATAAATATGTGGTCCTAAAACTCGCGAATACTTTTCAGAATCTCTTACTGCTAGTTACAACTCTCCAAAACTCAAATCTCAAGCAATATCCACCATCCAATATGTTCAGAAAACCAAAATTACACAGGCTAAGAAAATTGTTGGAAAAAATAGACAAATTTATTATATATTGAATTATACAAATTGTAAAATTATTCATTTATAGAATGAATTTACAGTTTAATGTAGTACTGTAATTACAATTGTTGATCTACAAGCATATATTTACAAATGAATTAGTATTGTGATTGTTGTATTTACTTTAAGAAGTCAGTAACATGTTGACAAAACACACTGCGTATGTAGTCCACCTCATCTTTAGAAAAGGAAGTCTTAGAGGCAAACCTCTGTAACATTAAAGAAAGAAACTGAATTAATTCGCGCGCATATTTCATATGTAATATTAATTAAGCCAGAAACTGAATTCAGCCATAATATGTAACGTCAAATACATTTACCTTTGCAGTGAGTTTTTTATTTGGTTGAGTGATAATATTATACATGTGTTTCATTATGTACAAGCCACATAAGTTGGATTCGATTGGTTGCCGACAGGCCTGAAAAGAACAAGAAATATATATAAGATCAAGCATATATAGCTTACTGACCAACTTCACAAGGCAGTGTGCCAGTGTCCAAATATGTACTAACCTTTAGTGTGAGCCATTTAGGATCTTTGATCTCACTCCCTTGCTTTTTCTTTACCTGGTTTTGGAAGGTCCTCATGGCACTATCATCAAAATCACAAATTTATCAATAATGTTCACTGAAAATTCACATCAGAGATTTTATACAAGAGAATCAAAATGACATGCTTACTCGTTAATGATTTGCTTCAACAGAACCCCTGGTTGGCCATGAGTGGAGCATAAGAATAACACCGTATTCGAATCCATGATCAAGACAAACAACTGCCAGTGGGCGCTGAAATTTCACAGCAGTAGAGTACTCAGTGATAATTATGCAGAATTAAGTGAATTGCAACAAGAGATCGATTGTGATATGTACCTATGGTGATATGGAAACAAGTATACCTTCCTTATCGCTTCACACAACCTTGTTGATATGTACTATTGTCTTTCTTCCTTGGGGGTTGTGCTTGCATATACTGGGCATAAGAATCCAAAATCATTGATTTTGCCCTGTTGCTCCAAATCTGATGCATGAACCTACAATAATGACATCGATCAGGGAATTAGTATATATGTATTTGTGTCTAAACGGTTCATTTAAATTATGTACTCATAAAATAAGATACTTACCTACACCACATTTGAATACATGCTGATGTAAGCTCCTATACAGGAAGCAACAGGGACTTCATATCAACGGTGTCAAAGTAAACCGGTTGAGAATTAGGAACCCTTACTACTTCATTGATATTCTATGATTGGAATGCAAATTCTCCTTTGGATACCATTTGGGATATTTTATCCTTAGCCCCCAACTCAGCAGTAGGGGATGTAGCTTTAGGAGGAGGGGATACAATTTTATTAGGAGGGGATGCAACTTTATTATCAGGGGATGGAGATTGAGGAGGGGATTGAACTGGAGGAGGGGTGGTCAAGAGATGAAGGTTCTCTTGACTTCACTCACACGCTTCAGCTGATCGGTTGGGAGAAGGAGAAGTGCATCAATGATCACCTCTTCAACTAATACTCTGACTTCATCATCAGCCATTTGTTTGTGGTGTATAGTTGATCCCAAGTTGTGGACAGTCCCTTTAGCAACTAATTGTCTAGTTGGTTATGCCACGTACAGGTCACAAAGTTGTTCTGATTGTTTAACAATGCAGCTCCCTCTGGTGCTCTGCTGCACAGGTGCAGGTGTATGTGTGAAGAGAACAGTGGTCTCTGGCTGAGAGCTAATAAGCTTCTTCATCTCCATCATTTACTCCTTCATTTGCCTCATCTAGTCTTCAAACATTTCTTTCAATGCAAGTTCTTTGGCCGCTGCCTCCTCATTTAATTGTCTAACCATTTGGTCCATCTCCTCCGGGGTAACCATACTTTGCCTAAGGCGCTTGGTTTTACCAAAGTATTCTTTTAGGCCTACTCGTCCTCCGATCCCCTTTACCCACCCTAAATGATCCAGTTTTCTGGTCGCAACGGTCAGAACATCATTCCTCCTGCTTGACACAAAAGATCCCTCTACTGCTTTCTTTTTAAGATCTTCCTGTAAGATACAGATAAGAGAAGCTTAGTAATGAAACATGTTTAGTAACTAAAAAATAACAATAACAATACTTACAATTTTCTTAGCAACAACTATATGAGTTTGTTCACTCATGTAGGCGCCTTTTTTTGGTTGCCGAATATACGACCACAAATCCTCGCGACATATTAGGGATGCTTGCTGATCAACTACAGCAGAAGGATTGGATTCAGCTTCTTCTTCCAATCTCTTCTGCTTGGCCTCCATCATTTCTTCTTTGGCCTTTGCATATCCCCGGCGAGAAGCCCTATGCGGGCAATCATTCTTTCTCCCAATCTCCTGTGCTTGTGCCCTTCTTCTCTGTGAATCAGAATTGAAAACAACCATTAATTATGAATTCCAGCCATCTCACTAACAGAAATTATATAACTTCTGCTTGATATATGAACCTCAAACACTTGTTAAATTCACTTCATTAAGTTTCAACATTTTATTTAAGGAAGATGTAGAATTGTATAGAACTAACATACTGACTTACTAATAGCAATGTCTAACCACTACCTACTATAACAAAACTAGCTAAGAATATAATAACGGTTAACACATTAGACATGTATACTCACACATTAAACAATCATACTCAAATTCACTTTTGACTTACTTCCTTGTTCATCTGATGCAGGACAAAGGATGGAAATATATACTTCTACTCACATATTAAACCATCTAGCTAACAGGATTAGACGAACACAATAACATTCACATATTCATACAGGTTAATAAGCAAACACAAAGGGCAAACAAAACTAAATATGAACTCATCAAAACATCAGAAGTGGTTCGAAGCTGAACAGATTGATCCCAAATTTGTGGATCAATGAATGTGTACTTGTCCCATGGATTATGATCAGGTTGAACCCTGGCAAAAATATAGGTGTTGGCCAGAAAGGTCTTAAATTTCCTCCACCGATCAGTACAATAAGATAATGTCTTGGCTTTCAACTTCTTAGAGTCAGGGACAATTATGAAAGCTAGATAGTGTCCCAAATAGGATCCTTCACTATGCGTTGGTCAACATTTTTCCACTCATCTATCAAGATGCTGATCTTGCTGTGTGCCATATAGCTAACATAACTATTATATTCGTGTTTATTTGGATCGAAAGGTTCCAACCTGTCATTATACTGAATCTCAATCTTTAACCCAGCGTTCCGTTTTACGGATACGTTGCTCATTCGTGTGCCACTTCTACCATGGCGTGCAAGGCGGTCACGAGGCTTATTTTGAGAAGAAGAAAGTTGGTTCTGGCTCACACCAGTAACATCAGTAACTGGCGTTGACTGAATAGGGAGAGAATGGTTTTCTCCATTCATTTTTGAGAAAGTAAGAGAGTGGTGGTGTGAAGGAGTAACGCCTGAGAGAGTAACATAGGATGGTGGTGGTTGGCGAGAAATAGACGTAATGTAACAGGAAGTGGGGTTTCGCAAAGAGAACAGAGGTTTTAGAGTTCAAACAGTAAGACGTAAGTCATAAGTAAGGTTTTGTGCGAAGAAGTATATGTTTCCATTTTTAAGACCGGAGTAACTAAAACGACGGTCGTAAATGTTAACATTTTAAGACCGTCCGTTATTAATGGCCGCTCTTAAAAGTAATAAACTATTATTTTAAATTTTTTCATTATTTAGTACCGAGTACAAGTTACGTCCGCTCTTAAAAGTGTTACCTTTAATACTGTAATTTTATATATGTCCAGTCTTAAAAGGTTTATATGATTATATTTAAATATTTCCTTATTATTATTGACCGTAGAAAATATAAGTCAGTGATGTACGAGTTTTCTTTATAATATAATCCATATTTTATTTTATTTTTAACATTTTTAAGAGTGGTTGGTTATTTTAAGCGGTCTGAATATTATATTTAAGAATTTGTAAGTTAAAAGAAGTTCTTTATATTTACAAAATTGTCACCAATCATATCTTTAAGACCGGTGCCTCAAAACTCCGCTATAAATGAGGCGATTTTAAAAATTGATGCGGGTGAAAAAGTTCTTTATATTTACAAAATTGCCACCAGTTATTTCTTTAAGACCGGGGCGTTGATAATCCATTATAAATGAGGCAATTTTAAAACACTATTTTGCACTAGTGAATTAAATTGCATTATTGTTATAATCATAAGTTTCAAAATCCCAACCATAACGAATTTCATGGACAAAAGTTTGCTACACAAACTATAACAATCACAAAGAATTTACAGCCAACAAAAAAAATGTAAACTTTCAAGTATCACACAAAGAAGGCAACAAGCACAAAAAGAATATCATATTTATACCTATGAAAGGAAGTTTTTTTTTTCCAAGTCCTACAGGAAGAGCTTCCATGTATCTGCAACTTCAAACTGTGTTCATTCGATCCCTTGATTTCAATTACAATAAGTTACATATTAGATCATATTATTTAATGTTCTTCATATTTGTTAAAAAAAAAGTGATAGCTACAAAAAACCACTTGGTGCTCTTCATGTCTTTTCGGTGCTCTCCAAACTCGTTTTTGTAATTAAGAAGAATAAATTTCATTAAACACAAATACATTGTAAACAAATAAATATAAAGATGACGAGAATGATACAATTCATTAAACATAAACATATCAACTAGATGGTTCTAATGATGTAACAAAACATGAGATAACTTATTATATTATATTGTAGGGTTAAGGTGCAAAAATACACATATGTTTTTCCTCTAGGAGCGTCCAGCACCATATGTTTTTTTGTGTGCAAAAATACACACGCTGTTAGGTTTTAGGAGCAAAAATATCACTTCCGTTAGTTGACCGTTAACTGACCGTTAGTTGACCGTTAACCATGGTGAAATTACCTTTTTGCCCTTAGTTTAAAATAATTAAAAAAGAAAAGGGTTAAGGGCAAAATGGTAATTTCACCATAGTTAACGGTCAACTAACGGGCAGTTAACGGTCAACTAACGGTCAACTAACGAAAGTGGTATTTTTGCTCCTAAAACCTAACGGCATGTGTATTTTTGCACAAAAAAAAAACATATAGTGCTGGGCACTCCTGGAGGAAAAACATATGTGTATTTTTGCACCTTAACCCTATATTGTATTTATGTCGTGTTATATTATGAGAACCATTAAGATATATTCATGTTTAATGAAATTGTATTATACTCATCATGATAAGTTCATATTGGTATGCCATGAGCATCAGTGTTTCTATAACTACAACAACCACAAAAAACATACAAGAAGGAAAAAAGCACATACGGAATATCATATTTATACTTGTGGAAGGAATGCTTTTTTTTTCCAAGTCCTATAAGAAGGGCTTGCAAGTATCTGCAACCTCCAACCATGTTCATTTGATCCTCTGTGCTATGTGTGCAAATGCAATGCAACTCGAGAGCATGTGTACTACATAACAAATTTACTGTTATGTAATATACAACATATGTTCATGAACTGCATTACATTTGGAGCAAGCAACAAATTAAATAATTCTAGCCTCTTCATAAACTCTCCACACTCATGAATATATGGTTTGTTGGCACTCATTCCCACTCAACTTTTCTCCTTGTTCCAAATGCTAAGCAACTTGTGAATATATGTTGTACATAAAAGAATTATTGCACATGTAATGTACAATATATGTTTATGAGTGCATCGTATTTTGACCAAGGAGCAAGGTAAAAATTTTTTTGACAACAACGAGAGAGAATATCAATCAAGCAGAACACTTTCATTTATGTGGATGTAAGAAAAAAGATTGAACTTTTAATTATGGTTTTGACAAAGAAAAAAAAAGAGTATCAATCAAGCACAACTTGTACATCCATTTAGCCTCTTTTCAATATAAGCACATCTTGTATATACATTTCTATTACAGGTTCAACCTTGTGATATATGTGGTGGTTGGAGGACACAAGGTAAGGCGTAAGAACAAAAGGGCGTAAGCATCAGTGTTTCTGCATACACAACACTGAGGTTTTGATAAAGAACGAAAATGGGTATCGAGGGTTTCTGAAAGACAACAATTAAAACTTCTATGCAAGTAAATACAACAAAAGAGAACACTAATAGAACACAATAGCAAAGCATCTATCAAGGGTTTGTAAAAAGAAATGTTTTTTATTGAACGCAAGAGAAAAATGGTGAAGACAAAGAGGGAGAGCACAACAGAAAGGAATACCAAGCCATCTCAAGGATGGGGAGAGAGACATCATGCCAGTTGGAGGTGAAGGAGAGAGGAAGAACATGCGTGAGCAGGACTAAGAGAGTGTAACACCCCGGATTTCTAAAGTTCAAATAACATAAATATTCCAATGGTTTTCATAAATAATAATAGAAATCCAAAATAATCAACATCCGGAAGGTGTCACCGCCGCACTTGTATGGAACAAGTGCAAGGCTTCTTATTACATGAAATAATTCTAAACTTAAACAGAATGTTTATTTCGAAAAATAAAATTAAAGAAAATAAATGAAAGTAGATAACTAGAGTTTATTGTCCGTCATCCTCACTTTTCACGGCTAGCCCCAATTTTTGAAACCTGTTCACTGAAACTCTGCTCCCTCGAAGGATCATCGCAGCCCAAGAATACACACATCAGCAAACGCTGGTAATCCTAATTAATTAAGGATAAAATGAAATAAAATAGAATAGAAATAAGTAGATAGATAAATAAATTTGATATGAATTAAAATAAAATAAATAAATTATAAAATAAAATAAATTAATCATAAAATAAAATAACATATTTATTTAGACCCGGGAAACCCTACCAGTCTGTTTAGTGGGAAGAGAACCATGGTAGACCCGGGAAACCCTGCTAGTCTACCCTGTGACCCGGGAAACCCTGCCAGTCACAAATCATCATAATTTGGCCATATCGTAATTTCTTCCTAGTGTGCACACCTCTTCTCAAAGTTGCTACTAGTGTCCCGGGAAACCCTGCCAGACACCACTTTGGGAAGAATGGATATATCGGTTCATATCAAATAAATTCTCGAAGGCATAAAGCCTTAAAAGTGTGTTCATCACTTTAGGAGGTACCATCCCAAAGCTATCCTCCCACTGTTAATTTATTTTAACTGCTCTCAAATAATTAAAAAATAATAATAATAATGATTAAATTAAATTAAATTAACTAAAACAACGTCGGATAAGAGCTTACATCTATGTCACAATTATTATAATATTATAATATATCAATATATATGTGTGTGGCGGAATAAAAAAAAATCAGAGATATGCTTCTCCAAATCAACATATATGAATATATCAATGAAGGAATTCAATATCTATCTAAAGGTATAGCACTCACAGGTTATACGGAAAGATGATTCACAAAATGACAAGGGAATATATGTATATACAAAAGAAAAGAAAACCGAAGATGCAGCATATGAGATACAATCATGCAAGTCAAAAGAATAATTGGATACATATGTAGGCGAGAAGATCAACAGTTCCGGTTTCCACGTTGGAGTTTTTCATCCAAAAATCCAGTCACGCAAATCAAATCATGGAGGAATGTGTGTGTGTGTGTGTGTGTGTGTGTGTGTGTGTGTGTGTGTGTGTGTGTGTTGCGAGGAGGTAAATACTTCCATAAACTGTTTCTCAAATCAAGACCGGTATAACACCTAAAAATCCTATTGTTCTAGGGATTAGGATTACAATCAATTAATTTTAATCAATGTTCTAACGCTACCAACAATTAATTTTTATTGCTCAAGGGATTAGGATTACCTGGTCTCCGTGTTTGCTAGGCTCCTAGAAGAGAAATTCTGCCACAAAGAATTTTTCAGAGAGAGAGAGCTAATGAGCGATGACTAAAGTTAGGCGGCTAAACCTAACTTATAATTAGACTTCTAGGGTTTTAGCTATGGGTTGAGCTCTAGGCTCTTTAGCTATTGACAATTAATAAATAAATAAAAACCAACAACATTTACTCTCTGATTTAATATGTTATTCAAAGATGAAATAGGTAAACCCATAACGTGGAAAGGTTTTTTTTTCACGGAATAGAAAAATGAATTTGCCCATTATATTCTTATATTTATATAATTGCTTGGTTGAACAAAAATATTTGTTATTATTATACAAGATATATACAAATTTAAATATTTTTATATCAATAAATAGTACAATTATTTTAAAAAAAATTATATCGCACATAAGGTATGTTCTTATATTCATAAAATATCCTTATAGTTACGATCATATAGGATACAAATTTGAATAATTTTATTTTGATGGATAGTACAATTTTTTTTTAAAAAAAGGAAAATTCTATTGTAGATAAAGATAAGTATTTGTTTGTTTTATAAAAAAAACAAATCATAAAAAATATTATTAAATTCTATCAATCAATATAAATTTAATAGAATCAAATATATCTAAACTAATCAAATTAATCTAAACTAATAAAATTAGATAGTACTATACAATTATTATTATTATTTTATTTTTATTATTACTACTACTACTACCATTATTTTATTATTATTATTATTAACAACAACAATAATAATAATCTGAGGTATTACAGAGAGGCTAGAGATGAAGACTAGACTCAAAAGTCAATATATATACTTAGGCAACAATTTTCTAAATCATTTCTCCTTGAAGACCGGTGTCAATAACCTTTTCTAGATTGGTTCTCATTGAAGACAAATGTCAATATATTAAAAACATTTTTAATTCATAATGACACGCCGACACTATCTTTCAATCATTCAGTCTAAAATTTAATTTTTAGAACATACTATAAAATTTTAGAAACAAAAACTTTTGCTTAAGGTTGAAAGTTTTTCATCAACAAATGATTAATAATGCAAGATAGATGATGATCATCAACAAGAACTATCAAAAGGCATAAAAGACATAAACTTTTGCACTAATCATCGCCTAAAGGTTGCAGTATAGATACATGAAATTATCAAAATTACATCAAAAATATTATATATGATAATGATTGGCCACAAATTAGTAACTACATCAAAATACTATAACAATATGGGTTCATGAAACCCATACCTTTGGAAGATCATCACTATTCCAAGAGACTTGTTAAGCCTAGTCCAAACAGTTAGTGATATCGTTCAACGTTGCCACCAACTCCTCCAAACATTTGGAGAAGTGATCTTGCATTGCCATGACCTTCATAATGGCATCCTAGAGGCGAAAGATGGCCTTAGCAATTTCCTCAAATGTCGAAGGTGAAGGGGCTGCGAAGAGGAACCACCAATAGTTGCAGCTGGAAGAAAAGAGAGGGAACATTGCCTCTTTGATCTTGCCACCAACGGAAGTATTACATTTAAACAAGAAAGAGAGAAGTAGGGAAAAAAAATTGAATTTGAACTTCGGAATTAAAGGCGCCTTGGTATTTATAAACAAGACTGATGGCCAGATAGTCTAGATGATACTAACAAGACATGACGATAGGCATTGGAAGTTGAAACCTTACGTATTTACACCTATCATATTTGAAATGTGCTCTAAATAATAATTTTGAGACCGGATTCACATTTTATTTGGTCTAAATTAAAAATATAACGTTACAAAAATAAACGACATTTAAACTAAAAAAGACTTAAACGACGGTTCAGATTAACATATTTAGACCTTCTGTCACTACAAACAGTCTAAATATAATCAAAATTTAATTTACTAATATAAAGTATATATATTCTATTATAAAATTAACTTATCAATCTAGAGACAAAAACAATAATGAAACATAAAGATGCAAGAACCATGAACAAGATAAAGATCAAGATAAAGATTAGAAATAAAAATATTTTTTTCCTTTAGTAATAATATTTGTTATACTGTCCTTAGCTCATTGATTTTTTTTTTTAAACATTAAGTTACATAATAAACAAAATATCAATCTTCGTCCTCATCATCAGAGACATAAGGAGGAAGAAATGGAAGGAGAATAAGGGTCATCTGAAATATTGTACTTGACGTTCTTGGTGTCGAGTACAAGTTGAACTTGTTGTTGACAGTAGTATCAACAAGAGTCTTCTGAGGTGTCTGTAAATACAATCTACCCTCACATGGAGGTGCTACAAAAGCTGCTTCGCTAAAGGAGGCGGAGGAGGACGACAAAAAGGAGGACGAAAAAAATTATCCCTAACACGTACGATATTGATATTCTAGAGAGGAAAAGAAGAGAAGCTGAATCTTAAGAAACCAAAACAATGAGGAGTTTAAATAGACAAGACATGTGAATATTACATTTAATGAAGTGTTCTCAAATTTCGAAGAGACACATAGTTAGAAAGTTTCCCTTGGAAGATGAAGAAACTCTAAAACATTTAACATCGAGAAAAAAAGAAAGAACGATATCTAAAGTGTCCAATCTAACAATATCATAAATTTTTAAAATTTTATTAATATTTAATATTTATCGACACTGCATTACATTACAAAATTATTTAAACCACTCATAAGCGTTAACGGTGTTAATTGGTATCAATATTTAAAAAAATGCCAGCCATTATACTTTGGGAAAATATTTTCTCATGTTGTAGGAAAATCATTTTCTCATGTCACACACACATGAAATGGTGGCACCCACATATACATGTATTAATTCATATATGTATATGTGAGTCCCACCATTTCATGTGTGTTGAGAAAACTTTTTTTTCTCATGTAACATGAGAAAACCAAAGCCCTTATACTTTTTAAACCCTCTTTGCTTGTAGAAGTTTTTTAGATGTGGCAGTTTTGTAATAGGCTTTTTTTAGTAGTGATTGGAAATGACGGGGATTAATTAAACCAAGAGAAAAGTGTTGCCACAAACATATTTTTTGGTCATTCATTGATGACGTGGGCATACGATTGAACTTATCTACGACCGCATGGTACAACAATAAGAGGTAGAGACATGGGAGAGTGATAGTAGGCCATATAAATTAGTTTACATACATATTAATGGATTAATCCTGTCTCTTGATCTAGTGGATATAATGTGTAACTTCATTAGAGAGCAATCCTCAAATGTATTTTGTTTCCTAAGTAATGTAACTTTCTTACTTTTAAAGAATATTAAAACATCACTCAATGAACGACTACAAATTAGAAATGAAATATTAACAATAATAAATAATAATATCCTCTAATCAATTTAAAGTACATATTAAAAATGAAATCTTGATAATGTTAGACAACAATGTCTCTTAATCTTAACTGATTAACATTCCTAAATATCTTTGTACACAAGAATGTTTGATAAATCGGAACTCCATTGAAGTGAAGAAATGTTTCGTTGCCAATCGACTTGGGATTTGCTGGTCATAGCACGTTGCACTCACCGGTAAGATACAAGTTTGAAGGGGCAAACACTGAAGAAATTCTGTGCTGATTTAGTAAGGAAATAAAAAACCCCTCTCCCTACAATGGAACAATTTCTTCCAAATGCTTCCTTGATTTAGGAAATAAAAAGCACCTCCAACGGAACTATTTCTTCCCATTGCTTCTCTGATTTAGGAAAAATCGATAGCTAGGGCATGTGAGATTTGTTCACATTTACTCGTTGTTGCTTCATCAACGCACAGATAAAATCCGATGGAGGCTAAAAATGACTTACCACTCTCTAGTCCTATTTATAACTCCCTCTTAACTTAAAAAGAGATAGTTAACTCAATTATTATGGGGTAAATTTTCAATTTTGTCCTCATTTATAAATAGATATTTTTCAACTCTTTCTTCTCTTTCTACTTTTATGGGTACAATTAATTAATATAGATAAAATTGTCACAATTTTATTTATTATATGAAAGATGACTTATAAATATGACCAAATTTTTTTTATCAAAATAGTTTTATAAATAGGACTAGAGTGATTCATATACAAAAAATCGAATAACCCAATAGCTGAAACCCTTATGTAGACATGGTATAACATAGCCCCTTTTCATTGTGAAGGTGTGCAGATGTTGAGAGAGAGTGGTTGAAGAAGGATTTTGATGGCAATGGAATCAAGCATCCAAATTCTGAAACCCTTGGCTACAGAGATGTGAAGCTATGAGAGTTTGAGGAAGAAGAGAAAAGAGAAAGAAATGGTCTTATGAAAGGAAAAGAAAGGAGATAGGGGAAGTTGAAGGCGATGACTTTGCTGGTGACTTTGCTTTGTCTCGTGAATGAGCCAGTGTGAAGCTAGAGGCAAGAATATTTTATTTATAAGAAATTGTTAGTGTTTTTGTGAGGAGAGCTGGTGCTAAGCTGTTGAGCAGATGGTTTGAAGGATGAGATATCATATATATATATATTGATAATATATAGAATTCATCAACCTTAACTATGAAAATTAATTTACAAATTATCACAATAAAGCAATTAATGAATATTAACATTTTTTTGTCGTTTTACAACCTAAATGACAATATTATTGAATATCTTTAAGCAGAATGATATAGACTTTTCCTCCTCTTTCTAACAACTGTATGATATAGATGTCATGCGGAAGACAGTGAAAATTATGTATGGAAGTTGCAATAAGGGCAACTCTCTTCGAAGTAAACTAAAATTGGAAAAAAGAAAGGGAAAACAAGAAGTTGATCTTAGAATGAGCAGTAAAAGTTTCTTTGATGTTTGTAATGATCAAATTCTATAAATTTGTTTGAAACACTCACTCAATCATGTGTTCTCTTCTTATTTCTATAATAAGAGAGTTCGATAATAATCGCTTCAAAACTGTACATAATTAGATCTTCTTTTCACCATGCTTGGTAGACTTTGAAGAGAGAAACGGAGTCATTCGATCACCTGCAACTATGGATGTCTCCCTCTTGAGGATCCATTATGTTCCCATCATTTTCTTCCGAATTACTTTCCATCTGTTTCAGAATGTTCTCTTCCTCTTCTTCAAGTATCTGCATACTCTGTTCAAGCTCAGACACCAACTCAGGAAAGATACAAGAATTATTCTCACTACCAGCACCCATAAAAGAAGAAGAATAGCATCCAAATTTTGGGGTGACATGAGTTCCAGGGGCATATATATTACCAAGAGAAGATATTTTAAGTGATTCAAGCCTCCTTGCAATAGCCTTTCTCTTACATCCCTTCTCAATAGATACATCATGTTTCTCACTTGGAGCTATTGTTTTAGCTTCCATTATATCTTTAATGGCAGAATCTCCATCCTCAATTTGATCAATGGTGGTTCCTGAAGAACAAGTGTCATCTTTATCAGTAAACCAGAGGGACTTGGACAACACTAATTTTCTGACCAAATCATCGTATTCTTCCACCGTGTGAAAACTTCTACTTCCAACATCGCCTTTGGAGTTCAAGTTATACTTGTTTTCTTTTATTATTTTTGGATCTAAGAACTCATCAGATCTTTCAGCTTTAGAGGTGAATCCAGCATTGGCCAACTCAAACTTGTTTTCAACCCCAGATGAATTTTCCTGAACAAGAGAAGACAAAACATGGTCTGGGAGAATCAAATGGAAACTTTCAGATTCCTCAATCTGATAATCACTAACAATTTTGTGTTTCTCTTGTTGGTTATCTTCTTCTACACTTGTGTACATCTCCAACTTGACAGTGGTTTCAGAACTGTCAGTTTCGTCATTAATAGTGAGTTTTGAGGGAGCATTAGAACCAAAACTCCTAGAATGCAAAACCAGGTCAAAGTATTGGTCACTACTACTTTGAGCAGATTTGATTATATCTTCAAGCAATGGAAAGCCATTATTAGATTTGTTTCTCTGCGTCCCCTTGTTTGTCTCTTCGCGTAAACTTAATGTTCGGGCTATTACTTTGGAAGAAATGCATCCCATGGCAAGAAGCTGAAGGCACACCTGAAATGGGGAAAGCAATACGAAGCAGACATCACACTTAAAAATGTCTGCTTCATAATGGCACAAGAGGAAGTAATGGCATAGCGAATCTTATAGGAACAAAGTCATCAACCATAGGATCTGAAACTGAGGTAAATAAGTTGTTATGAGAGTTAAGTAGAACATGTTGAATGAGATGATAGTCTAGTGTTCTCCTTCTCTTTAGAATGACAGAAACAGAGAATGCAAGTAATTAATTATAATTAGTTTATTTTTAACAAATTCAACAGCCAAGGATAATAGCACAGAAGTTGCAGTAAGAGGTAGGTGATTTGGAATGAAATAGCGCTATGTTGCTTGATACCAGATCGTGGGAGTGTTGTTGGATTATATGATAATATGAATAAGTGTTTTAGTTGATAAGTGGGAGTGATTTTTGGGTAAGAAGAAAAATAGATAAGTGGGAGACAAAGAAGATATATATGATATGAGGCATAGAGAAGGGGAAAAGAAGCAATGAATTCTTACCAGCACTTGGTGGGCAGCCTGTGATGAAGTGTGTAGCTGCAGATAATAGACGAGTTTGAAATCTCAGAGATGCCTAATCGTCAGAGTTGGAGGAATCTGAAAAGAAAGGAAGAAACATAATCAGTTTTGAGGGATACCCAGAAAGCAAAAATCTAGCTCGACACTTGGAGTTATTGATTTACAGGGGAGAGTTACAAGGTTTACGATGAGAAGAGTCAGAGTGTTACTGCTATTATTGTATTGCAAGTTATGGGAAGAAGAAAATTAATCCCAGGATGGGGGGCTCAAGGATTTGATGTTTGCAGGTTTTGCGGGAAAGTATGATATTATTGTGAATGATCTGGCTGCGCCTATCAGATCAGCCATTTTTTTAAAAAAGAAAATTAATTTGGTGAAGATGGGAGTTTGGGTAGAGGAAAGAGTCAGCATTGGAGGAGGGGGAGAGAGACATATCAGAATATGAAAATGATTTGATTAATAGCAAATATGGGGGCTGGCTGGCTGACCCCAGCATGGGTTCAAGCTTCAATCATTGACCTTGTCCACCTAATCCCCTCTTAAATTAATCACATTCACACCCCATTATATTACACCTTTTTTTCTTTTCCCCTAAAAATATATATAACAAATTTAAATTTAAAAACAGAAATATGCTTATTTTCATTTAAAATTTTAGCCATTTCTTAACTTTATGATATCACCTGAAGAAAGTGGGAGAAAGGGTTGATAGATTTGGAGCATGTTTAGTCAAGATGTCCAGAGAGAGATCTTCAATCGAAAGCTAGAGTCGATAAATCGGGCCGGGTTGGCCCGTTTAGGCTCTGACTCTCCAAAAGTTGGGTTTGAAAATTGGAGAAGCTAAATGAAATAAGTTGTGTAGGCCGCCTTGTAAGGGTCTCGGACTTAAAAGGGTCGGCCTTACAAGTCCTTTTAATGGATGTGTCCATGATGTGGGAGAAGAAATTTATGATATTCTTACTTATGAAACAAAACCTACTACTCGAAGTAAAACACAATCAAATGTCTTTGAAATTGATAATAGTATCGAAGAAGATGACAATGATAGTTATAGTACTAATATTGCTTAGTGGTATACTTCTTATGTTTTATATGAGTTATTTATGGACAATAATTTGTTTTTTATTACAAATTAGTGAATGTATTTATTTGTTGTATGATTCGTATTATTTGAATATTAATGTTGACAACATTTATTTAATAAATTAGAATTTTGATTGTTGTAATTTACTAATTATATTTCTTTGAAAAAAATGGAGAAAAAATAGTTAAAATTTGAAATAGTAGCTTCTAAGCCCTGTTGGGGCGAAACTGACCCTAGTGCTTTTGAGTTGGGCTTTGAAAAACATATGTTTTTCTTACCAAGGGCCCTGTAGGGCCAGCCGTGTTAGGCTTTGGCCCTTTAATGACCAACACTGATTCCCAACTCTATTAGAAGAAATAAGCAGTGAGGAGGATGTTGTTTAACTTGGGGATTGTGAACATTCTTAGTCATAAACTTGAGGGGAAATGTAGGAAAGTGTAGAATTGCAATAGGGCCCAATACATGGCCCAATTCTTGGCTTGGTGGTTATACATACAAATAAGACAAAATAGGAATGTAAATTGATTGTATTCAATTTTCATTAATGAGATACTCCATCAATTTTCAGTTCTTAAATACAAGATAGTTTTGATTTTTTTTAAAGAGTAAGAAAATTAATTAAATTACTTTATAATATTTATATGTATTATTTTTCTCTAAACTATGTTATATAATTTATAAATTGATATATAATTTAATAATACATAACATATGATATGATTAGATAATTTATTTAATTTCTTAATCTGTAAAAAAAATCAACTCTATTTTATATTTAGCATCACAAAATAGTTTTTTCTCTGGTATTAGAACTAGGATTGGAAGTAGGCTTTCCAATATTCGATTTTCATTAATGAGATAATCCGAGGCACATTTCATAATAGCTAAATAACAAGCTACAGCCACTATATCTATACCCCTTCTCTTGATTCTCGTGCGAGTGCCAAATTCCATTGCCTTGGTTCTTCTTTGGACGCCCATAAAGATGTCTTCTTAGTAAGCTAAAGCAACTAATTTAAACGCTTCTTGATCAGCTTTCTTCTCATCCCGGAATAAGAGTGCAAGAGGCCTACTTGCCCTCGGCCATTGCCGCACCATGGTGCTGCTGATACTAAATGAGGGTATTTTCAATAAACCCTAAACAACCCAAAATACTATGCCTTAATATCGGGATTACTGGTGTTTGTGTCCTGAAATCAGTTTTTATGGTTTAATAGGGGTAAATCATGCGGTACATTTGGTTAAGCTGATAAATATCTATATCTATTTAATTAGCTTTCATATATCTTCTTTTCTTTAATAATTCATAATTTATAACATAATCAGATTTCCATCTACTCAATCGGGGGAATACGGCAATGGTTCAAAGCAAATGCTGAAACGTAAAGGAAATATTGTGTTGTGGGCTTGTGGCTCACTGGTTCTATCAACATTGACCTACTTTTTTTAATAACCACAAATTAAGTTCGAGTAAACATCACTGCACCAAAATGACAGTTTCATAAACTAAATAACAGTTACTTGTTCATAGCGCACAACCAAATAGTATAACAGATTGGTATAAACTCATTTAAGAGAACGTGTTTGTAGATCTGGTCACCATGTGAAACAGAAACTTTAGTTATTCTTATTGGCTCATAATCTAATGAGCTGACACAACATATGACGTTCGGTTTCTCTGCACAGCTGAGATGTTGATGAGCCTACACAGCAGCATCTGACAGCCAAAATTGTTCTGGGAGATTTGGTGATTTACACTAAACAACTTGAACGACCGTTGGATGAATAGGACAATTCATGGCCGTTGATTTTCTATTATATGGGTTCTGGACAGCACCCTGCAAAGAATCTAAACGCTGTAACCTAAGCACAATTATTGTTATCATTCACAGCCAGCAGGAGCAAATCCAATCTTAGAATTGGAGATATCATAGGCAACATTGAATGTCTGCTGCTGATAATTACCAATAATGGCAATGGGACTAGTCCCAGAGCTACCTGCAATAGCCAAACAAGTAGTATTGACATCAATCTCTATAAGGGTATTGTGTCCCTTAAGTGGTAAGGCAGCCCCACCTTGAAATATCATCTGAATCTCGGGCACATTCACTATCTCTTTGGCCCTTCCCATGAAGCAAGTATCCAGTATGGAAAATCCTTCTGTGGGTTTATATCTTTTGGACACGATCTTCACAAAGGCCTGTTTTAAAGCTGTATACACTGACATAGGTAGCCTTGTGATGACTGTGCCTGAGTCTATGATGGTCGGGACCTTGTAACTTGAGGCGGCGATGCCAAGTGGCCTCCCAGCCACCGTGATGGCGGTTAAGTCAATGAAGTATAGGCTTGAAATTTTTGGATTCTTGACCATTGGAGTGAACTTGAATGGTGATTTAGCTAGTGATGACGATCCAATGGACAAGTAGCCTCCTTTAGAAGATTTAGAGGCAGAGAAAGAAGTGGGAAGGCAATATGAGAAGGCATAACCATATTTAGTGGATAATTGTGCAAGTGCAGAGAGCTTATCACGGTCTAGCCCTAGAATACCTGAACTCCTTCCAAACAAACCTTGATTGTTCTGTCCACAACCATACACAAAAGCTGGTAGCGTGTCTGATGGGGTTAGGGTCAATACATCTTGGCTCAAATAACCAAGTGAGAATGAGGAATCCCCATATGCTGACCTATACACACAAGCACCAGATCCAATCTCACAAGCAGGATCATTAAGCGTAGAGCCCTTAAGAGTGGAACATGAAGAAGAAGAGCATGGGAACTTCTTGTAGGTTTTGGATTTGGAAGGATTGAATAAAGGGTCAACTTGGGGGTGGCAATAACCTTTACAAGGTTCACATTGAATCCATGAGAGAGAACTTCCTGTGTCCACAATAAGGCTAGAGTATTGAGGAGGGGTCCCAACTCCTAATTTCACAAAGTAATTGCCTGACCCTATTGACAATCCTGACTTCAAGGGTGTGCTTACAAGTTCTGGCTTCATGTTGCTCAAGTTCTTGTTGGAAAATCTTGAGCGAATGGCCTCGACTCGCTGCTCATCCTTTTCAAGGATTTTGGGGGAAAAAAACGGCAAACTTGATGTTGCAGAATGGTTGAGTTGAGCCTGAACACGGTGTAGTTTAAGTTGAATGCTAGCTTGTTCTGGGGTCAAGCCATTATCTGCAAAATAAAACCATATAGAAGTTCAATATTCTCTCATAAGATGAATATTATGCTACTGCAATCTTATGAAATATTTGTTCTTTTGAAGACTGTACAGTTTAACTTTATTAGGAGTACATAAGAAGGATGGAGTATGAACAAAATCAACTTTTCAAGTGCTAAATAGAGTCTTGCTTCTCACTTTTCAGAAAAAGTCAAAACGCAACTTCTTTTATCACAAATCAGATGTTATTCTTGTAAATGACATAAAGGAGCCCTTAATTATGGCTCTTCTTCATGATCCAATAATAAGAGGAAACTTTTTCTAATTCCCCCAAGAAACACAAATAAGATATCTAATTAAACTTCAATTCATTATCTGCAATGTGGGTCATTTAGAAGATCAGTGGTGTCAAGAAACATTCAGAAACTCAACATTCCTTCCTTAAGATGACTATTGATCTGAAAAACACAAATAAGAGATTGCACATGTGTGTGAGTGTGTGGGGAAAAAAGGAAAGCATATAGATTTATGTTAAGAGACATGCCTTGGAATTGAACAAGGGAAGATGCTAGCAGAAGATGAGCAGAGAAAAGCAGAGAAGAGAAGAAGAACTCCATGTTTGTTTGTTGTTCACTGATCGGAGAGATTGAACTTATGGAAGTTTCTGACTGTCCTCTCACCTTCACATGTTACATTCAGTCTACCTATCTAACTTGAAGAGGATTTGACACTTTGTCCTACCAATTATACAACTCCACAAATCAGTACAGCAGCCACAAAAGTTAGTTAAGTGCACGTAGTCTCCCTACTAAAAATACATATATCAAGTTAACTATGAAAATTATATATAAATATGTTGAATGTGAATCTGCATTTATTTTTTTTTAGAAAAATTGATAGTATAGATTTCAGATATTGAAAGTAGGATCTGCTTACTAAACATGTGGGTCTCCTTTAGGTGATTAACCCATTTTTTTAAAGGAATGTTCAAATTACAAAATTCTCTTTTATAATGAATATTTTTCTGCGTGCTTCAAGATACCAAGATATTCATAAGGATAAAAGTTCAAACACGTTTCACTGCCCCACAGGGCGGGTTAACCTGAATTGTTGAATATCAATAAAAATATTTTAATTTTTATTTTTTTTTGGGGGGGGGGGGGGAATGTTATTGGTGTGTCGGCAGGATGGCATTTATGTTGATATACAGAGGCGAATTGTTTCTCTTCTAAAATATTAATTAATTGATTAATTCATTTCAACAAGACGGAATGAGACATGCAACTGTATATGCATGGATAGGCCTTGAAGCTTTCATTTACATATCCAATCACCTAGTCTTGCCTTGGTAGTTGGTACCCCAATAAAATTAATACCACCAAAAAAATTATTTTACAATGATTAACTGATTTTTTTTTTAAAGAAATAACTAATCCTCTAATCCAATTTATAGGGCATATAGAAGATTTTTTTTTTTTTAATTTTTATAAGTTATCATTAAATTTTTCATATAAATGAACAATTTTACCCTTCATATATTAATTTTGTTCTCATAGGGCATAAATATATTAAACAAGGATAAGGTTAAAAAGTTATTGAATTTTAACATAGAATTAATGAAGTTTAAGGTTTTTTTTTAAAAAATTTTTATTTATGTGTGAAATAAAGAAGAAGTGACTTATAAATATACTGGTAACCATAATCCTCATAGCTTGAGTTTAAATGGTCTAAAGGATTCAAGCTCGATAACTAATAGCATGAAAAAAAAAACACCACTTAAAAATCCCACAAGAGGAGTAACTAGTTCAAAATTGGATATTCTATATGCAATCAATGTTTTGTTGTTAATTAGTTCATGATTTCATAAACATAATCATGCTATATCTGGAAATTATCTGCCTATAATCTAAAATTCAAAGAATAAAATTAAACATGACTTGAGGAGAGATATTTGTATAAAAATTGATCGGAGTTAATTTAATCTAGCATGTTATACTTCCGTCAATAGGGATAAACAGATTTATTATGAAATTAAATTATTTGCATGTAATCAAAAGTAAAAGAGAGTTCGCCACACTTTAACTTTCAATTTTTTTTTTTAGCTTCAAATATTCTCAAATTATGTTAATAATAGATTACTACAGATACTATAAGAATTAATAATTTTGAACATCATTCTGAAGTGGAAGAGATGCTATAAACTTCAAGAAATTAAGTTAAGCTTCAAAAGTAGTTAGGTTGGTTAAAATACAAGTTGAATAGTTTTGGCAATCTAAAGGAAGGCTGGAAAAGAATCAGGAGCGGATTTATGCTGATACAGTGATCAGAAATGTACAATGGGAACCTCCTTTGGATGGGGTTATTAAAATCAATACAGATGGGTCCTTTAGCGAGACGTCACGGGTGGCTGGAGTTGGGGTGGTTTGCAGAAATAATTGTGGCGAGTTTGTTGGTGGCCTGAGTAAAGAAGTGACAGCTGTGTCTCCTTTTATGGTGGAATGTGCAGCGTTGAAGGAAGGAATATTATGCAGAAGTAAATTTCCAAACAATAAGGTGATTGTAGAAACCGATTGTGAATACCTAGTTAGATTGATTAGGAAGAAATCTGATGCTGGCTGTGAGTGGGAAAGCGGAGAATTACTGACGGAGGTTCTTGGCTTATTAGAATCAGTGAAGGATGGCAAGGGAATAGAGTTGCTGATAGGTTAGCAACTGAAGCAAAAAAGAAGATGCACCAGCAACCTTGGCTGGTTTGTGCCCCATCTTCTTTAAGCATGCTCTTAATTCATGATTCTGATTTGGCCAGGAAGACCAGAAGCAGCAGGAGCAATGTAAAGAACAGAGAAGGCGTGGGCTGACTGTATATAGATATTAAAGAGACAGTAGGTTACTGATTTAGCATTTTTTTCATTCTAATATAGGATGGTAGGACTGTTATAGGATTTGATTTGGTAAGTGGTGTGTTAGTTTGTATGAGTAGGTATTTTCTGAGTGTTTTTTGGCTTCAGCTATTGGTGTTTGTAACTTGATATTAATAAAATTGACTTTTTCGGATAAAGAAAAAAAAAAAGTTAAGCTTCAAAATAATTTCAAGATGAATCACATTGTATGTAAATAATTCTTAAAATCTTAAACAACGATGCACCTATATCTCACTGAAACATGGATCTTCAAGTATTATGATACAATCACATAAAGAAGCATTACAGATTGATACAGTGACAAACATCACATGAACGAGCCTAAAAGACCGCTTAGCTGAATAGCTTTAGATTAAAACTTCTGCTTCAAGCACATCAGCGCCTAAATGCATTGCCTTCACCTGCTTCAGACCTGCGTTGAGAATAATGTGTCCGACGACGGACACTCTCAGCTATTGATGAGCTCCCACCTTCAGCCGCACCATAAACACTCTTGTGTGCAGCATCCAAGAAATTTCTACCATCAGATGTCCTGCTCTGGATGACTTCTTTTGCATCATTCTCTTCCTCCTTCTTCAACCGTTTCCATCTCTGCTCTTCATGCAACTCAGCAGCCAATTGCATCTGCTTGAGTTTGGCAGCTCGCTCTTCTTCTGAGAGTTTGGGCGCTGCATTTCTTCGCTTACACTGTGAAGATCTATTAGAGCCAGAGTCAATAAAGCTCCTACCTTCCCTCTCATTGTCCCTGCCCCTTTTAAAGGAGGATCCAGAATCAATATAGCTCCTATGTTCCCTCTCACCGTCCCTGCCTCTTTTAAAGGTATCACCATTCGATTGACTATCGGAAGCATGTCTTTCTGACTTGGACTTGCTATGATATTTGTCATCAGTTTTTTTGTCATAGTCTTCCGTACTTCTTTGCCTTGGACTGTGACTGGGTGGCTTTTCTCTGTATTTTCTATCTTCATTGTGTTTCCTCCTTCTTCTCCCCTCCTCTTCACCAAAATCATACTCTGAACCTGAGCCAGCTTTGTGATGCTGCTTATAACCATGATCTGTCTTTCTCTTTCTCCTTTCAGAAGTGTCATCTTCTGAATCAGACTGTTGTCTTGATGATGAATGCTTGTGATGCCTTGAGCTACTATGACGATGTTTCTTCCGTTCCTTTTTATCATGAGTTTTCTCTTCAGGTTCTGTTCCTTTCACCTGCAAAGTTATCACAAACGATTAGGAAGGGTCTTATGTTGAAGATAATGTCAAAAAAAACACCAATTGGGGCAGGGAACAAAAGGAACGTCCAATATGTTAATGTAATATAGTTAACGATCTAAAAACTAACACCATATAACCAAAGAACGCTGCTCACTATCTGAAACCACCCTCTCTCTCCAAATTAACTCATGGCTGACATTCAACCATTTACATGGACCTTGGCTTGGCCAAAAAACAGAACCAAGGTAAAACAAACACTTTTCAGTCCTATCCAAGTTTCTCATGAGGGATAGAACCACTTCATATCATCTCAGACCCATGAACCATCTAGACCAACTGTGTAATAATACAGGATGTTGGCCTAATGGCCTGAAAAGCGAATTTCAAAAGCTACCCATGCAACATAGACTTCCTTCTGAACTTGCACTGGGAAACAGTTGAAGTAACTATAAAAACAAAAAACAAGCAACAAAACTTCACAAACTTAGAGCGCTTGAGCCTCCACATGTACCTCTGCCCTATACATATTTCCCCAAGAAGTTATCCAGCCTTGACTCCCTGCAGTACTTCCCAAATTCCACCAACAGCCCCATATTCATTCTTTGCACAGCTCTCGCTAATTGGGGGAGTCCACTAGTCCTTCCAGTAAGTGTTTATTTCACAGGTTCCACATCAAGGCAGCCTCTCAGTTTGGTTCTGTTACTACAAATATGACTTTCTCTGTTTCTCAAATATTTAGCTTCTCCGAAAGCAGATTCAAGAAAACTAAGGACAATTGGCTTTGTAATTGAAGTTAAAAGGCCTTGGCTGCATCACTAGCCTTTTCAAGCCCAAAAGCTTAAACCAAAATTTCAATTCATATCAAACAAAGAACATTTGCCTTGGCATATTTACCCCACACTTGTCAGTCAACAAAGAACATCACATGTTTACATTTTTACTAAGTGTGTGCGAGTGCACATGTGGAAGGGCAGAGCTTTATTTAATGCGCTAAAAAGAAACAGAATGATATTGTTTATGTGAGAGGATTAATACACTTGGGAAATAAATAAATGTTCAGCCATGGCATACAGTGATCAACCAAATCTATAATACTAAAGTTTCTCCCTCTCGACCAATTTCTTATGAGCTAAGCACTGATGTGCATGAAGCCTCTTACTCATTTCATAGTGAGGATAACAGGAAAAAAATTAATGACAAATAAATACAAAAAATAATCTCCCAAGCTATTCACAATCAATTCTAATTATTTAGAACCAAATCCTAATCAAAATATTTCATAATGAACAAATCATGATCAAATACTAAGTCAGTCGTCCCTTCTGATTCCCATTTAATCATCCAGTAAAAACTGATTACAAATGTAATTTATAAGTAGCCAAATTTTTCAAAACAATTCTGTTAAAGTCACAGGAGGATGATTATTTCAAAGCAATTAAGTCTTTGAGCAATTCAGTTAAAGTGCCCCCGATCAAGGGGGGAAATAACAAACGCCCTAAAAAGAAAACTTACCGAATTTTTAATCATGGCCATCTTGATGGGGTTGTTTTTTATTCTTGCAAGTGCTTCCTGCTCACGCTGCCGAATCATGAGTAATGGATCAGAATGAAGCTTTCTCCAAGCATCATTGGCTGAGTGAGGCTTGTCCTCAAATAAAGCTCCAGGAGCAGTTTGCTGCTGCTGTAGAACCATTAAAGACAAAAACATCAGAAATCACACATTTACAACACGAATTGACTGTAGAAAGACTTCAATTCAGTCAAGTACATCAAATACCTTAGATGCAGAAGCCGAAGAAGAAGGTGCATCGCTGGCATCGGGCTTCGGGAAAGCTTCGAGAGCCTTAAATCCTTCAGAATTCCCAGTCCTCCCAACGGATAAACCAGAATCGTATAGAAACTCCAACCTCTCCTGCTTACTGCAATCAAAACCATTAAAATATTTCCTTGATAAGGGAAAAAAAAAAGCTCCTTCATGCATAAAGGATCGATTAATACCCAACCCAGAAAAGGTTTTTTTTTAAAGGAAATAAATTGGCACCAGACATCAAAAACCACAATCGAGAAACAAACCGGGCCAGAAAAGAAAATCAGAAGAAATCCAGAAAAACGGCATTGAAAGGAAGGAATTACAAGAAATAATACCCACCTAAAACCCTAATAAAAAACAAGCCCTAGCCGCCAAAGGAAAATCCAAACCCATAAAATCAAATCAGGAAAAATGACCCCATTAAAAGTAGAACGAGATTCAAAACACTTACGGGACCAAGCCAGCCTTCTCCTGAAGAAGGCGAAACTCCGTACGCTCTCTCTCCTCTTGAATCTGCTTACGAAGTTCCTCCAACTTCTTTTGCTCGGCACCATGCTTTTGCTCCGCCTTCCACACGTTTTCGATGTTCCTTAGACTCCCCGTATGCCACCCCTTCTTGTTCAGAAACTTCAGCGCCATTTTTTATTTATTCTTCCTTTACCAGAATATCCTCCTTCTATTGTCGTTGAAGAAGGGATCCCAAATGCTAGCTTCGCTTCAATTCAGATATGGCGCCGATAACAGGGACAATTCGGATTCACGCACCGATTTGAACTAGTAATCGTTCTATGCAATGATAATTATTCCGGTACAGTATATATATTGTATTATTTTATTGATATATATAATAAATAGGGAAAAAGACAAAAAAAAAAAAGAAATCTCAAGAAAATGTCACAGGTTATCAATTATTTTATTGTTTTTATTAATTTTATTACTGTTTTATCAATAGGATTTTAAAATTAAAGTGATATTTTTTATTATTTTTTTAAAAAAATTGAATTTATAAAATTCAAAATCAGTATTTTCTAAGAAAATGGTTTATTAATTGCTTGTCGTCATTCCTTATCAATTATGATAAAAACCTATTTTGTGATTTTGTGATTTTCAAGCTTTTTTCTATCTTTTTTCCTGATAAATATGAGTATTTTTTAAAATTGATATACGAATCTATTTCTAAAGATTTTTTTTAAAAAATAATATCTCATTCTTAAACCCAATTATTTTACAATTTTTTTTTTACATATTTTTCAATGCTTAGAATCACCAAATAGTAACTAATAATTCTTGTAATTTATAGATTCTCATGCAATCATTAGTAATTATTTTTTTTTAAACAGCCAAAAGGCATATTAGTAATTAGCTTGAATATGGCTCAGTTATGTTATAATTATCCAATAGATATATATTTTATTTTAATTAATTACAACTAACAAATATTTATTGTTTAAATATTATAAATGGGTTAAGTAGCAATTTTGCCCCGAAAGTACACCCAGAGGAGCAATGTGTTGTCATGAAAGTTTTTTTGAGCTCAATTTTACCCTAAAAGTATAAAAACATAACAATATTGCCTTTCGCTAACGGTCTACCCTTACAGCGTTAGCACACTTGAGTGTGTACGGAATTTTTTTTGTTTTTTTGTTTGTTGAAGTGTGCACTTTTTGTGCCTGTGCCTTAGTGCACACTCAAAATGAGGGTGCACTTCAACAAAAACAAAAAACAAAATTTCCGTACACACTCGAGTGTGAGGGTATCACACCACACTCGAGTATGCTAACTCTGTCAAGTCTTACTATTAGGGAGGGCAACATTGCTATGTTTTTATACTTCTTGAGTAAAATTGAGTCCAAAATAACTTTTAAGGCAACATTGCTCCTCGGGGTGTACTTTCGGGGCAAAATTGCTATTTAACCCTATTATAAATATAAAAAATAAATATTATTATACTATTAATCCATAGCATAAATACATAATAATATGATGTAGAGAAAAGTACATTAACCTCCTCTCTGCTTACTTTTAATTACAAATACTTCCCTTCTATTTTGAAAAAATATATTGACCTTACTTAGTTAAAATTAAAATATATGTTGCATAAACTTCTCTTCTAAATTTGAGATTCAACTTCCATTTATCCTACCCATTGTTATAAAACATTAGTGCAAAAACGTAAAAACTACTAGAGTGATACATGTTAAACGTAAGTAAAAACTGTCATAAGTAAAAATAGTTAAAAATGCCACGTAAAAACTTATGTTTTTACTGTTGTTAATGAATAAGATTTAAACAACTTAGATGTTGATGCCCATGATGAAAAAAACTTAATTAAAGTTGAATTGAGAGAATTTATGGATGGTCATGATTTAGACATTCTAAGTTTTGCAAATGAACTTGTTATAAGAGTAAGAGAAAAGGGGATACAATGGATGCAAGATAATGTGTTTGATTTGAATCAATTGATATAATTTAGGAATTGTTAAACTTTATTCTTTTGATATTCTGAAACTTAGTTGTAGGAGTTGTTAAACTTTATTTATGTTTTATATAGTTATGTAACTTATATCTTTTAAGTATGAAGTTGCATATTGAATTTTGAGTAGTTATTTATAATATATATATATATATATATATATATATATATAATTTTGTATCCTGACCTTAAGTAGTAAAAACTTTACATTTCGTATTGTTTCTATGATTTACGTTTCCACCACCTATTTCGTTTCTATGTAGAAACTCAATTTTGACAACATTGATCATACCTCTCTTATAAATATATGTTTAATCTTCTAGTTAATTAATTTTAAATTTTTATTTTTCAATAAATTTAAATGTTTAATCTCATTTATTTATTTATTTTCCTTATTATTTATTAAATCTTATGATGTAATATCGTAAATATGTTGGTGTTGGCTAAAATGTTTTGAAATGGTATATAGGTATTTTTCAATTAAATTATGCAATTATAAAATGATGTAATTTTGAGACCCTTATATTAATAAATAACTCAAATTTTTAAAATATATATATTCCTTTAAACATATGTTTGTTAAGAAATTACTCTCTATTCGAACTTGTGTAATTGTGTTCTCCTTTTTTGGAGTTAAAACTATTCACCACCTGAATCAATAACTTATTGGTAATCAAATTGTTAGTTGTTAATATTTTTCACACAAAAAATTACATAAATTGTTTTTAAATTTAGTGAAGATATTAAAGAAATCAGTAACAATAATAATTTTAAAATATAAATTACTTAAATTTTCTACAATTAGTAAAATATATTAGATATATAATTAATAACTATTGAAGTTAAAAAATAAATTATGGGTTTGGTACAATAAAGGGTAAATTAGTAAATAAGATTTATTCTAATGTGATTTTTAATTAAAAAATGTATATCAAGAATATTTTAGGATATTTTTTAATGGTGTTAATATTTTGGACTAAAATATATATTTTCAAAATAGAATAGACATATCTGTAATGAAGGAAAAATAATAGTGTTAAAGTTTTTTCAGTCTAATATGTATAAGAATAAATCATTTTTTTTTTAAAAAAAAACACTATAATGTTATGACTATAATATTTATGTGGATGTCTGTATATCCCCATTATTTCGATTTATCTTAAGTATCCCACAATTATCTTTTATTGTCATCAAATCTATAGATGTTGATTCTGTTGAGATTGTAAAGTTATAGCTATAAATAGAATGTATGTGTTATGTACTATATACACTTTAATAGTGAATAAGAATTATTCTTTCATACTCTCATATTCTTTCTTTCATCTTTTTCTTTTATTTATAACACTCTCTTTTGAACGAGGTTTTTTTTTTTAAAAAAAAAATCATCTTTTTCTTTTATTTATAACACACCCTAACCAACGAGGTTTTCCCCCCTTCTTGTTTGGCATCTTGTTTATATTTAACATTTCGTTTTCCCCTAGCATTAAACCTATTTGAGAAATCAAAGGCAAATAACGACAACTATAACGCGACTCTTATTACTATTGTCCTATATATCAAAGTTACTACATATAATAGCGTATAGATTTGGTTTAGATAAATGAGTAACTGATAATTTAAATAAATATAAACTTGACTTTAAATAAAAATTAATCCTCACTAGGATATTTAATTATATTCATCTAAAACTACTTCAAAAATAAAACTCTATACAGCCCATCAAAAATTTATTCAAAATATATATACAAAATAAAAGAACTCCTCTTGAGTTCCAGCTTTTTTGGGCCACCCTACAAAACCGTCTTCCCATTTCTTTCCAGGTCGCTACTTGAAACTTTATTAGTGTCTGGGATCCAGAATTGAATCCCAGGGTAATAGGTTAACCTCTATATAATGTATATGTAAAATATGATAATAAAATAACCATAATTTAGGAAAAACAATTTAGCATGCAATATCAACGCACATCAACAGTAAACAGTATATCATACATGTCATGTTAACTACGAATGGACTCTACAAGTCCAAATCAGTATATCATACATGTTATGTTAACTGCGAATGGACTCTACAAGTCCAAATAATGCAGGATCGAATAAGTCTAGAATTTCATAGTGCTAGGAAAAATAAATGTAGGACCCTACAATTCACGAATTCCATAGTCTTAGAAAAAGTAAACACATGACCTCGTGAGTCCTAAATTCCTCATCCCAAGGAAAAATAAATGCATGACTTATTTAGTCCCAAATTCCTCACCACACAAGAAATACAAACGTAGAACCTTATCGATTCTGAGTCCTCAGCACATAGGAAGATATATGCTATTGGTCATATAACAGAAAACAATGTATGTAAATAACTTGTGTATAAGACATGACCCCACAATCATGGTAATTTAACATATACAACATACAAAAACCATAGAGAATTAAAGGTACTACATATCCGTGTGTTAGCTCCAAATCCGTCTAAACGCTTTGTAATACATGCGCTCCCGGAAGTCCCTGTAATAATACCATTGTACTTTATTATTATTCACAATATTCAAGGAAAATGGTTGTTTTTATATATAAAATTACTTAAAAACTTTTTGTAAAAACACATTACTTTTGACCTTTAATTTATTCATGTCTAGATTAATCACTTAACTGACCAGAAAATCCAGAGACTTCAAAACTTTCTAATTAAATGAAAAAACATTAAATTGATGTGTTGTCAACTCTCACGTGCTCCGAGGTAAGTCCCCTTTTACATAAAAATAATCCCATTGGTTAGGACTTGTCAAATCAATTCTATTTTTTTAAAAAAAAAATTTCTCTTCTCTAACTTGTCCAAGTTTCTAGAAATTTTATTTATTTCAAAAATCGATAACTTATTGCACAGGGCTCCAAAAATTACTTATTATACATCAACATAAAGCTCTGCACGTCATCTGCCAATTTGAAAAATTTCAGAATTTTTTAACTTCGTTTTAATATTTTAAAATTGGTCACAGGACCACTATTAGATTCAACTCTTTAGAAACTTATCCTAAATTTAAAAATTGATATCTCTCTATTTGGAGCTCAGAAAAATGCCCATCATATATCAAATTAAAGCTCTGTTCATCCTCTATCAATATGGAAAGTTTCAAAATTTTATCTTACGCCATTCATTCCTAGTTTTCAAAAATGTAGGCTGTCTAGAAAATTTTTCAGAAATTTAACCTAACTTCAAAAATCAATATCTCTTAGCACAGAACTTCAAAAATTCCCATTTTTATATCAAATTAAATATTTGTCTGTCCTCTTTAATTCTGAAAAATCTCATAATTTTATTGGTTCATTTACCTAGTGAAACGTCTTGTACAAACTCACTGTTCAATTTTATCTTCTAGAAATTAGGGTCATTTTGTAAAAATCATAACTCCTTGTTCAGAGCTTAGAAATTACAAAATACCCACCAAATTTAAGCTACACGTCTCTACTATCTCTACTATCGTTCTAGAAAGTTTCATAATTTTTTGGGTTCATTAGCTCAATCAAACCATGCATGAACATCGAATAACTCCAGAAATCCAGAACTGGAAATTTCACTTTTTTGAAAAGCTTATGATCTTATACTCTGAAGTTCCTTTAAAAATTCATTCACCACCATATTCCTACACTATTTTTAGTGGTGAACACATTGTGGGCTCAAAATTTTGAAATTCCTTTTAGTTTTCAAAATTTATCTCAAACCCAAAATCTGGGTTTTTCAACAAACTTCTAAGAACATCAAGAGGAATATTGGAATCTTACTACGAGACCTGTGTTTTCTCTTGAACACACTTCCTCTTTACTTTTCTTGCTCAGTACTTCAGCCTAAAACCTATAAAATCTCATGCATGTGGATTTAAACACATCCAAACCAACATGCAAGAAGGAAACGAAGAAGAGATTGTCATCTTACATTGTATCTCTTCCTTTGAGTGTAATGATGATGATAACCATGGAGATGAGGGAATGATTGAGAAAATGTTGGTGTTGCTTGAGAGGTTGGTTGGAAGGAGAAGGAGGAGGAACACGGTTAGGGAGCTTGAGAGAGGAGGAAATTGAAGAATGAGAGAAGAGGGAGGAGTGGACGGATGAAATGGGGAGTGTGAGAGAAAATGGCTATTGTGTAGGAGAGGGGGAGCCGTGCAAATGGAAGGAAAGAGGGAGTATATATATTCTAATTTTGAGTTGTTTGTGTCTGTTTATGTGTTATGTGTGCATGGTGCCATATGGCACAAGGAGAGGCATCCATGTGTGTGTGTGTTGTCTTGTGGATATGGTGTCATGTGTCATTGTTTGGGAGGAAATAATAAGTGGTACGGTTTTCAAGAAAGTATTATATATGTTGATTTGCAGTGTTCATGGTCTCAGTTTTCGTGTTTGGGGTTCATTGTTGTTGTCTTAATTCGCGTGTTCGAATTCTATTGTCATGATTTGCGTGTTTGGGTTCCGTTGTATCGATTTGCATGTCTAAGTTTTGTTGTAGGTTTTCTTGATCTGCGCATTATTGTTTCCTGGATTTAACCAATACGATAAATATTCAATAAATAATAATATCTCAATAGATATTGAATCTCGGCATTTTATTGATCATTTTCTAATATATAGGGTTTCTGGTAAAGCATAAACCGGGATATCACAAATAACGTGTTAGAATATATGGTAGGTAAAAGTCACGAACCAAGCTTTCCTCTTTTTCTGAATTCCTTGTTGTCAATGTTGTCAAAATCGAGTTTTTACATAGAAACAGAAGGGGTGGCAAAAACGTAAATCATTTTATCGAAACATAAAGTTTTTACTACTTAAGGTCAGGATGTGTGTGTGTGTGTGAAAGATATATAAATAACTACTCAAAATTCAATGTTCAACTCCATACTTAAAAGATGTAAGTCACATAACTATATAAAACATAAATAGAGTTTGACAACTCTTACAACCAAGTTCTAAAATATCAAAAGAATAAAGTTTAACAATTTCTAAATTATATCAATTGATTTAAATCAAACGCATTATCTTGCATCTGTTGTATGTACTCTTCTCTTACTCTTATAACAAGTTCATTTGCAAAATTTAGAATGTCTAAATCATGACTATCCATACATTCTCTTAATTCAACTTCAATTAAGTTATGCTTATCATGGACATCAACATTTAAGTTGTTTACATTTTCCCAATCTTCTCATTAACAACAATAAAAACATAAGTTTTTACCCTTTTAAGTATTACTCCAGTAAAAACATAAAAACGTAAGTTCTTATGCTAGTTTTTTACAACAATGCTCACTGCCGTCCTTTTCTCTAAAAAGGTACCATTTGGTGCAAAATCACATTGTTCACCTTTATTTATTTTTTTTAAAAAAAATAGCATTCAGCATCCTAAAAACCCTAAAATATTTTTTCAAGATCCTAAAATTTTTCAAGGTATTTTAGGATTTTGAAAAAAATATTTTAAGATACTGATGATATTAAAAAGATATTTCAGAATACTGACTGGTATTGAAAAAATATTTCATGAAGTATTTTTTCTTTAGTATGAGTATCTGAAATATTTTTTTAAGATCCTAATATAATTTTTTAAGATTATGCAGTATTTTTTTAGTATCCTTGAAGTATCTTTTGAGTACACCAATTGATACTGAAAAAATACTTCAAGGATATTGAATGGTACTAAAAAGAAATTATAATCTTAAAAAAATATTTAAGGATTTTAAAACAATATTTTAGGTATTGACTAGTACGAAAAAAATACTTCAAAATGCTAAATGCTATTTTTTCTTTTAAAGAAAGGTGAACGGTGGTTTTGCACCTAAATGGTGCCGGTTTTAGAAAAAAGGACGGCAATGGAGGGATTGGTAAAGGGTGGAAAGTCTCATCCAAAAGTCAGAACCATGTTCGCAACCCGACTCCTCAACCTCAAGAACGTGAAGGGGGAAACTTGAAAGAGCAGTTACAGCACACGTGGGTTCATTGTTGTGTACAATGCCAAAATTGAGCGAGACTCTAATCAAGTTACGCTATTGTTTTCTTAATTAATTTATCATCTTTATATACTCCTATATCCACCACACACGAAATTAGCATGTCTTGAAAATTAATTAACACTGTACAACATGTTTATTAATAACTAAATATTTTTTCAAATATAATATATTCATATATCAATCAATATAAAAACAATATATTATTCATAATAGTGCATATTCATTCTGAATCTATATGCTTAGATATGTTTTTATATAGTTATAAATTATTTCTCTTACTTTATTTGTACATAGTGTTGCATTCCCTTTAATTTCCTACTGTATGCATAGATCTTTTATTTTAAACACAATTGAAATTTTCTGATTTATCTTAAAAATTTATCTTGAACTTGATATATCTCTTAGTTGGTCTAATTTAATTTATGTTTCCAAAGTTTAAGAAATTTTACCCTTTCTCGAATATAAAGATAATGAAAGATTTGCTTTACGTGCTAAGAAAAATCATAGGTTTGAAAAAATATATTTTTTATGTTCCTCTTTGCTGATAAAATTATTAAGCACGTACAATATATATGGTTCCTTATAACTCTTAATATAGCTTTTATTTGTATTTTATCAATTGTCTATTAGCTATTATACTTTCAATTTTTTGATTAATTAGATGGCCAAAAGCTGGATCAATTTGACGATGATTCTTTTGTAAAAGTCAATTTTATATAAACTTCAAAGCTCTCTGTCATTCGATATCAATTGGCACGATTCTGTAAATGGCATGGGAAGAAAAATTGGGGCGCTTGAATAATATCGAGTGACACAGAGAGCTTTGTAGTTTCTGAAGACTAATGACTTATATAGAATTGTGCCAATTAAAAGTAATAGTTCTAAAGACTGATTATCAAATATATTTTTGTTATAATAACATATTATGAATGTATATTTGATATGATTATTAAAAACTATGAGTAAACGTTACGATATGACCAGAAGCCACATTGTGAGAAAAACTGAATGATCTAATCATGCTTTAGTTACTCAATAAGCAATTAGATCTAGTGCGGAATAAATAAAGTAAAATGCAGAAATACTTCCAGCCATTGATTCATCGTGAAAGCAGAAGACCACAATCCTTCTAAGCCCTCACTCTCACTCTCTGTAGATGGTGTTTAAGTTATTCAGTCGTGTGAGCAGACTTAGGGGACCGGGTAAATAATAATAGAAAAGGAGCACGACTAATCCACGTCTTCCCATCAAAACGTGCGTAACGTTACGTGCTAAATTCTTGGGTTGTTATGGGTGGTTAAGATAGAGGTGGATTTGAACGTGTGGACCACTTCTTAATTTTATAATTAAAATTAATAAAACCCAATATGAATTAATATAAAATATTAATTCAAATTAATTTACAAAAGGTAATTATAAAATTCCAACATTCTCCCACTTGGTCCACACATTTCACCATATACCATAAGGAAAAACAAAATGCATGGATCATAACGATAAAGTCCTCTTAAAGCAAGTAGTATCTTCCATGTATCACATTACACCATGTCTCCCAAGCCCATGTAACTTAATGAATAAACCCCATGTTTATTCTCGGTCCAAACTTAATGATATTTCTCAAACAAAATAAACATATGAATATGCGCATAAAACTGAAATGAGAAAACACCCAAATAGGGTTTCATGAAACTACATCGTTCTTACAACGAAAATTAAAGAAAATCATTCTTATAATGAAAATCAAAGAACAGAACTGAGTCCCATTCTCTCTACATGATCCAGAAATTTCATTGGTGGCATGCCCTTAGTTAGAGGATCAGCAATCATCAATTCAGTGCTTATGTGTTCAATGACCACTGTTCCATTCTTAACACGTTCTCTTATGGCTAAGTACTTAATGTCGATATGCTTGCTTCGACTACCACTTTTGTTGTTCTTAGCCATAAAGACAGCAGCTGAATTGTCACAATATATCTTCATTGGCCTAGGAATTGAATCCATGATCCTAAGCCCAGAGATGAAACCCTTCATCCATACACCATGTGAGGTAGCCTCAAAACAAGACACGAACTCAGCTTCCATCGTAGAAGTAGTAATCAAAGACTGCTTCTTACTGCTCCATGATACAGCTCCACCGGCTAGCATAAAAATGTATCCTGAAGTGGATTTCCTTGAGTCAATGCAGCCAGCATAGTCTGAATCGGAGTAGCCAGTCACTTCCAGATTGTCAGTCCGTTCATACTTAAGCATGTAATCTTTCGTTCCTTAAAGGTATCTCAACACCTTCTTCACAGCTTTCCAGTGGTCTATACCTGGGTTACTCTGATATCTCCCTAATACTCCAACAGCAAATGCAATGTCAGGTCTAGTGCAGACTTGAGCATACATTAGGCTTCCTACTGCTAAAGCATAAGGGATGTGTCTCATTCGTTCCCACTCAAAATCATTCTTTGGGCACTGGTCCAGATTGAACCTGTCACCTTTTACAACGGGAGCTACACTTGGTGAACAATATCTCATCCGAAATCTTTCTAAGACTTTATTGATATAGGTCTCTTGAGACAAACCTAGTATACCTCGATGTCTGTCTCTATGTATCTTAATGCCAATGACATAAGATGCATTTCTCATATCCTTCATATCAAAGTTTTTAGAGAGAAATTGTTTCACCTCATACAGTAAGCTATTATCATTAGATGCAAGAAGAATATCATCCACATACAGAATAAGGAAACAAATCTTGCTCCCACTGACCTTCTGGTATATACATTCATCCACAAAATTCTCTACAAACCCAAATGAAGAGATGACATTATGAAATTTTAAATACCATAGGCGAGAAGCTTGTTTCAATCCATATATGGACTTTTTGAGCTTGCACACCAAATGCTCACCTTTACTAGAGGAAAACCCTTCTGGTTGTTTCATGTAAACCTCTTCCTCTAGTTCTCCATTGAGAAAGGCAGTTTTCACATCCATTTGTTGCAACTCTAAGTCAAAATGTGCAACTAAAGCTAGAATGATACGAAGGGAATCTTTCTTGGATACAGGAGAAAAGGTCTTCTTGTAGTCGATTCCTTCTCTTTGAGTGAATCCTTTAGCAACAAGTCTTGCCTTATGTCTGTCAACGTTGCCCAATGAGTCTCTCTTAGTTTTGTAAATCCATTTACATCCAATGGCCTTAGCACCATTAGGCAACTCAACAAGATCCCAGACTCTATTAGATGCCATAGAATTCATCTCATCCTTCATAGCTTCATACCATGAACTGGATTCTCTACAGTTCATAGCTTGTGAAAACCTTTCAGGATCATTTTCAGCTCCTACATTATAGTCAGATTCTTGCAGATACACAATATATTCACTGGGTATCGCTGATCTTCTTGTTCTAGTAGATCTTCTCAATGCTATTTCATTACCTTCTTGAGGAACTTGTTGTTCGACTGGTTGTTCAACAACTTCCAGTTGTTCCTCATCAACAGCTTGATCTACTGGATCAATATCAGCAGGTTATGGATCTTGATTGACTGGTTGTACAGCACTCGGTTGAGCCGAAGGAGCATTGTCAACAACCAATCTCAAACTCGAAGTGAAAGGTTGATTATCTAAATGATCATTTTCAGAAACAGGGTCTCTGAATTGATCACTCCCACTAATCAAGTCATACTCAAGGAATTTAGCATTCCTTGATTCCACAAACCTAGTGGTATGAGATGGACAGTAGAACCTATATCCCTTAGACCTTTGGGCATATCCAATGAAGTACCCACTAATGGTCCTTGGGTCCAGCTTCTTTTCTTGTGGATTGTAGATTCTAACTTCTGACGGGCATCCCCAAACACGTACATGTCGCAAACTCAGTTTCCAACCTTTAAATAACTCAAAAGGTGTCTTTAGGACAACCTTAGTTGGAACCCGGTTTAATATGTACACAGCCGTCTTCAGTGCATCAATCCACAAGGATTTAGGAAGCTTAGAACTACTAAGCATACTTCTCACCATGTCCAATAATGTTCGGTTTCTTCTTTCTGCAACACCATTCTGGTCTGGAGAACCAGGCATGGTATATTGGGCAACAATCCCATGTTCTTGAAGAAACTTCGCAAATGGACCAGGTGCTTGTCCATCCTCAGTGTATCTACCATAATATTCTCCACCTCTATCTGATCTCACGATCTTAATTTGTTTACCACATTGTTTCTCTACCTCAGATTTAAATACCTTGAAGGCATCTAATGCTTCATGCTTGTTATGAAGCATGTAGAGATACATGTATCGTGAGTAATCATCAATGAAAGAGATGAAGTATTTCTGACCATACGTATCCATTTCTGGACTACAAATGTCTGTATGTATGATCTCTAATAGTTCTGTACTCCTATTGGCACCTTTCTTTGACTTGTTAGTCTGCTTTCCCTTTATGCAGTCTACACAAGTCTCAAAATCAGTAAAGTCTAGAGTATCAAGTACCCCTTCCTTTACCAATCTTTCAATTCTCTGAATGGAGATATGACATAGTCTCCGGTGCCACAATACAGAGGAATCCTCACTAACAACACATCGTTTCGAACCAACAGTAACATGCAAGGCACTATCAGTAGTATCGTTTTGCAAATAAACAGGAAAAAGACCATTAGACATTGTACCACTCCCAATAAACTTTGATTTATAAAACAAATCCAACGATGTCTCATAAAACATAAAGGAATAACCCAAAGGTACAAGTTTTGAAACTGAAATCAAGTTTCTAGAGAAATTTGGAACATAAAAAGTCCTTTCCAAATTTAAAACAAATCCACTACTTAAAACTAAACTGCAAGTTCCTACAGCCTCCACATGTGAACCCATCCTTGCTCCTGAATAGATGTATTGTTCACTTCCCAACGGCTTCCTTAGGTTTTGCATACCCTGCAAGGAGTTCGAAACATGGATTGTAGAACCAAAATCAATCCACCATGTGCCATTACCATCATCTATCAAATTTGTTTCATAACAGACAAGTGAGATTGACATACCTTTCTTCTCAAGCCATTGCTGGAATTTAGAGCAGTCCTTCTTCATGTGTCCCTTCTTTTTACAGAAGAAACACTTGGATTCCTTCTTGATTCCACCTTGGGGAGATGTCTTACTTTTCCCCTTCTTCTTGACCTGAGTCTGACCCCTCCTCTCAGTTGTCATGAATGAACTCTCTCCTACTTCCATTTTCAGCCTTGCCTCTTCCTGAACACACATGGTCAATAATTCATTGATCGACCATTTATCCTTATGTGTGTTGTAGGATATCTTAAAAGGTCCATATGGTTGTGGAAGAGTGTTCAGGATGTAGTGCACAAGGAAAGAGTCAGACATGTCAACCTCAAGCAGCTTTAGCTGAGCTGTAATGTCCCTCATCTGCATGATGTGCTCATGCACACCTTTTACTGTATTGAGTCTTAGGGATGAGAACTTCATGATTAGGGTGCTGGCTAGTGCCTTATCTGAAGTCTGAAATTGATCATCAATCGCTTTCAGAAGTGGCCTAATCTTGTCATGCTGTTCGACAGAACCACGAATACCAGCAGAGATTGATGTCTTTACGAACATAACTGAGAGACGATTAGATTGCTCCCACTTTTCATAAAGATCAACCTCATCTGGAGTGCTAGTTTCCTTAATGGAAGGTGGTTCGTCTTTACTTATAGCATAGTCAATATCCATCCACCCTAATTGGAGAAGAACTCTCTCTCTCCATACCTTATAGTTATCATCTCTAAGTTCAGGAACCTCACATTTCATATCAGAAAAATTTGCAGGTTGTTTAACTGCATAACAATGAACATACATGCTTAAGAACACTAAAATTTGAGACTAATAAATGTCATGTTTTACCAATGTAAATCATGCAAAAATATGTAAATCTACTGACATACAACTTGCCTGTGGGCTAAAGTTCTAATTCAACAAGATTTACAACTCTATGATAAAACTATCAAATTATTTACCTCTTCTTAATTCCTGTGGGCAAGTTAAGAATATAATTTGATATTTTATCCTAATTAGTCATATAAAACATATAACAAAAATTCATATGGGATAAGATTTATTATATTACATATGACTAATTACAACTAATGTTATTATGTGATCCTGAAACTAAATATATGATTTTAATCAATTAAAGATGCTGTGGCTACTCTCTAACTAATTAAAAACATATAAATCACTCAATGTTAACATTTAATATTGCAAAAAATTATAAGCAATATTAAAATAAAATCAATTATTGATGTATCATATTATTCAACTTAATATTGCATGTATTATGAAATAATAATCAACACATACAATTAATTAGAATAATAACATGAATTCAAAATAAATTTTCAGATTTAAATCCAAAAAATAACTCTATGGATATGAATTAAATCCATCTAAATCACCAAGTAACATCTCGGCTTGACGGTTTGAGGCCTCAAATTAAGGCCTTGACGACACTCATTTATGAGGGCACGAGTTCAGGTCCCACTGATGGCATTTTCCAAAACTTTTTCTTATTTAGCAATAAATTATTTAAATAGAATAAAATCTCATTCACTGCCATGCATGAGCACGTGGCTCAGCTGGCAAGGCGCTAGCCATTAGGCGCCCACGAGCCAAGAGGTCCCTGGTTCGAATCTGAGACCGTGTTTTCAGCGTTTTCCTCCCTTTTTTTTTGGTTTCAAAAACGCGCCAAAGAAGACTGGGCCCATCATAACGCGTCTGGCCCACCAACTAAAGGTGAAACGCAACGTTTCACTTGAGCCCAAAACGACACAGCCCGAAATATATATATATATATATATATAATTTTTTTTTGTTTCGTCTTCTTCCTTCAAACGGATCCCTATGACCTGATTCCGACCCACCAATGACCCGGTTCTAGCTGCCAGATCTGCAGATGCAGATCTTCTTTCCTGGCGACTTCAGAACTCTTCTCCGGCGGCGTCAGTCAGTGTTTTCGACAGTAAAAATCACTGTAAACATGATTCCAAACCATATAACCATGAAATCCAGAGAGTTCAAACCAAATCTCAATCCATCGATCATAAAAAAATTTCAGGTTTCCGATGGCGTTTTCAACGGCAACATTCATGTTGAATTGGAAAATCATGCGAAATCCAGATTGAGACCATTAAATATGAAAAACAATACAGATTTAAGCCAGACTAAAATCAAATCAAATCAAACAGACAGAAATCTCAGTTTCCGACAACGTTTTCCGATGACATCAACTCCAGAAACGAAAACAAAAACATGAGTTTTAAATCAAGATCTCAATTCCTTCGTTTCATTCATCGGTCGGTATTCTCCATAATTGAAAACATAATTAATCAAATGGTCAAAAAGAAGATCCCAGTTTTCGACAGCATTCTCTTATCCGTCAACAAAACGCATATAGGGAATAATTTCCCATTGACTCCAGAATGGTCCCAAATACATATTGAATCCATAAACAAAACCATTTGAAATACTCTAATGTGAATGTGGATTCCGTATGAAATTAAGACGATGAGTTGCTATATTCTGACATGATAATGGAATATTATTTTCCTTTGGTCCCAATAACCAAGAAAGGCAATGAATCAAGTTTAGACCAAAACCATAAGTAATTATCATGAGAACTAAATTGAATAAAAATCAAGGCAGAGGCATATTAATCGCTTTGATACCAAATGTGAGAAAAATTGAATGATCTAATCATGCTTTAGTTACTCAATAAGCAATTAGATCTAGTGCGGAATAAATAAAGTAAAATGCAGAAATACCTCCAGCCATTGATTCACCGTGAAAGCAGAAGACCACAATCCTTCTAAGCCCTCACTCTCACTCTCTGTAGATGGTGTTTAAGTTATTCAGTTGTGTAAGCAGACTTAGGGGACCGGGTATATAATAATAGAAAAGGAGCACGACTAATCCACGTCTTCCCATCAAAACGTGCGTAACGTTACGTGCTAAATTCTTGGGTGGTTATGGGTGGTTAAGATAGAGGTGGATCTGAACGTGTGGACCACTTCTTAATTTTATAATTAAAATTAATAAAACCCAATATGAATTAATATAAAATATTAATTCAAATTAATTTACAAAAGGTAATTATAAAATTCCAACACACATGACTTTGATTTTCTTGAGATTTAATGGCTATAAACCATATAATTAACTTTGATTTTATATCTTGGAGATCAAATCGGCACAAGCCACATGACTTTGATTTTATTAAAAACTATGAGTAAAATTTTTTATTTTGTAAGAGATTATTGTGTAGTTTGTTTGTAAAGAACAACTGCAATAATTAGGCCATATATAATAGAGCTCCGAAGGACAATGATTCAAATATATATTATATTATGAGAACATCTTGACTATAGTAAAGGATGACTTGTTTGTTGATGAGATTCTTATGCATCACATAAAGGTAACCACATATATATTACTATAATATAGTCCTACCAATAGTTCATACCAAAGTGCTAGTGGTTTAAGCGTAGCACAATATATTTGAATTGAATATTAACATTTATGGAGATTTATATCATGAAAAAGATAATAGAGATTCTCTAAACTTACAATGTTTGCTTGTGTTATAATCATGTGTGTAGTCAATTCTTGAAGTAATAAATAAAATAATGAGTATTGATTAAGCACGGGTACAAAAAAATGCTTTTAAAACTGGATAAAAGAGGCACCGTAAGACCGGATTCACGACTGGTCTTATTCCAGGCGGTATTAAAAATATATCTTTTAAAACCAGTTCGAGTCCGGTCTTAAATAAACTCTTTTAAGACCAGACATTTAAAACATCAGGTCTTAAAAGTGGTACTAAATAGAATTGAAATATTTTTTTAAGATCATAAAACTCAATTTTTAAGACCGGACAAAAATTAGGCCGCTCTTAAAAGGTCGGAATTTTAAGACTGGATTGAACAAAAATAAATGTGCTCTAAAAAATAGTGGCTTATTATACCAGACGATTAATTATACGCAGTCTTAAAAGACTTACTTTGAAGACTGGATGATAAATACATCCGGTCTTAAAAATTAACTTTTTAGACCAGACGTATTAAACTATCGGTCTTGAAAGACCAACTTTTAAGGCCGCACTAATATCAAATATGTTCACCTGATCTTTAAGACCGGACCTATAAGTACATCAGAATACATCCGGTCAATTTTCCTGAATTTTTTCCTGTTTTATTCTTCCTGATCATATATACACAAATCCACCACCCAATCCAGCACATAAAAGTTTATTTTAAGCTACAAGCTATGAACAATTATGAATAAATTGAATTAGGAAAAACCAGAATACAAATATTATTCACCATGAGTTATGTGACCTCTTAATTAATGATTATAACTATGATTACAACACCTAAATTAATTTATACAATAAGATAACTTATTTACAAATACAATGAGTTGCAAATACAACACTTAAATCAATGTACATGGCCAATATTCACCATGCCTTCATCTGATTCCCACCCAACAACATAATGTCCTCTTTTATAACATGGCCCTTTGAATCGAATCCTGCCACAAAAATAAAACAAGAACAAACTTCATAGAGTCAGTGACATTATTTAAGAACATAGAAGAAATATGATAGTGTTAAAACCTTAAAGTTTTCAAAGAATTGTGCAGATGAATATTACCTTATGAATTGACTCTTTTATAAAGGGATATCCTCCCATATCCCTTCTTGATGATCATTTCTTATGCCGGGTTCATTATCCACTTCATCTTCCTCATTCATGTCTGGTAGACCCCTTGAAAAAGAAGTACTCTCAGGAAGACCATAATTTGCATGACTTTCCTCATCAATATTAATGACCCTTTTTCCTTGGAGAGCTACAGACCACATTTTATTTTCTTAACCGGTGATATAGAAAACTTGTTTCGCCTGGTCTGCCATAATAAAAGGTTTATCTCCAAAACTTCTACTATTGACATCGACTAATGTAAATCCTAGTCGATCGATCTGAACACCATTATTGACATTAACCCACTTGCATTTGAAAATGGGAAATCTAATGAAGACATAGTCCATCTCTCAAATCTCTTCAATAACCCCATAATATGGCATGACTGCCAATTTAGGCCACTTGTCTTTCGAACTGGAGAAGTGCATAGATTTAGCCTCTAACATAACACCACAGTTCTGGACTGTGCTCCTATCATCTAGAGACTTCATGTAAAATGTATAACCATTTATCACATACGAATTCCAACTTATGATATCAACCTCAGGACCACGTGCTAACCATTTGATTGTCTCAGAAACAGATTCCTCTCCCTCAACCTCTTGTTTGAACTAGTTTGCAAAAGTTTTGTTATGCTCTCTAATTAACCTTTGTTCAGTCATTCGGAGATTTTCTTTCCTGACAGCTTCTTTATTTGCAACTATGCTGGCTTGAACTTCATCAACATTATTCAAGATGTATAAGTGGACTTGTGACTATTCATCAGGATCCACACTCTTTACTAAAGTCCCTCATCTACCCTCTTCAGCATACGGACGTTTTGGAAGCCCAATGTCTTACTTTGGCCAAATAATTTTGACAAAATTTCATGGCTTCTTCAGAAACATATTTTTGAACAATTGATGCTACTGGCCGGTATGCGTTCTTCATGAATCATTTTATAAATTTCATAGATCTTTCAATTGGGTACATCCACCGTAAATGGATATGGTCGCACAACTTTATTTCCCTCACTAGATGAACAATTAGATAAACCATGATGTTAAGAAATGTAGGAACAAAAAGCTTCTCAAGGTGGCATAAGATAAGATATCCTTCATTCTCCAATTCATCCAACTTTTCAATTTCGAAAACTTTACTACAAACCGCATTAAAGAAAAAACAAAGTCTAGTCAAAATATGTTGAAGATCATTTTCGGCGATGCCTCGAATAGCTACTAGGATCAAAACATGACAATCATGAGACTGCCTACTAATTTCAAGTCCTTCATCGATACTAGCCTCTTAATATTTGAAGAATGCCTCGACGGAACTTTTGTGCCATGTAAACACTCACAAAAACTCTGTTTCTCATCCTTAGACAAAGTATGAGAAGCCGGGGGACAATAAGCTTTGTTATCATATGGCCTTGGATGTAAGTCTTCGCATATTCCCATTGCTTACAAATTCAATCTTGTCTTCAAACCATCCTTTGAACTACCTTATATGTTGAGAAGCGTGCTAACAATACTATCACATACGTTCTTCTCCACATGCATGACATCAATATAGTGTCTCACATCAAGATTGCGCCAATATGGAAGATCGAAGAATACAAATCTCTTTTTCCATATATTTGTTTCTTTTCTACCATTTGCAGTCTTACTGAAGATGACACTTATATTTTTCACCTTTTCATATACTTGCTCCCCAGTTAATGCCACGAGGCATCTTCATACTCTTGGCCACCAAAAAACGTTTTCTTTAATCGACAAAAAGGGTGGCCCCGTCTAAAACATCTTCTATGTACAAGATAAACCGTCTTTTTTCCATGTTGAAGTTAATGGTAGCGTGTGCCTTCTTCAAAAATCAGACATGTTCTATGGCCTTTTATACTATACCCTGACAAGTTCCCATATGCTGGGAAGTCGTTTATAGTACAAAATATAATAGCTCTCATTTTAAAGACCTCCTTCTTGAAAGAGTTAAAAACATCAACACCTTCTTCCTGCAACTCCTTCAAGTCTTCGATCAAGGGTTGAAGGTAAACATCAATATTGTTTCCGGGTTGTTTTGGTCCCGAAATCAACATAGACAGTATGATGTACTTTCATTTCATGCATAACATAGGAGATCAATTGTAAATAATCAGGAGTATAGGCCATAAACTATGTATGCTACTATGGCTTCCATAAGGATTCATACCATCCATGCTAAGGGCAAGCCTAAAGTTCCTAGGTTCTTCATCGAAGGTCGGAAATAATTGATCGATTTTCTTCCATTGAGAAGAATGGGCCGGATGTCGAACTTTTCATCAGAAATCCTCTCATCTGCATGCCACCTCAAATTTTTTGCATCATTTTCATTAACCAACAACCGCTTGAACTTTGGTATGATTGGAATATACCACAACACTTTTGCAGGCCCATTATTTGACTTGTACCTTGGGGTTTCACATATCAGACAATTCTTCTTCTCTTCAAACTTATTTCTATACAATATGTAATTATTCGGGCATGCATGGATCTTTTTGTACTCCATCCCCAACGGATAAAGTATTTTCTTAGCATCATAGTATCGATGAGGCAACACATTATCATATGGAAGCATGTCCTTAAAAGCCTTAAGCATTTCAGAAAAACTCTTGTCGCTCCACCCATGATGTGCCTTCAAGCTGACCAATTTCAATACAGCGTTCAACAATTGATATTTTTCATACCCAGGGTATAGTGGGGTCTCTGCATCACTGCACATATTACTATATGCATGTGATTGATGAAAAGTCTCTTCCCCTACATCACGAATAATGTCCTCTATACGATCATCCATATCCATGTAATTATCATCAAAGGCCACTTCCCCATGTTGAGACCTACTTGGCATTTTTTCACCATACCATACCCATATTGTATAATTCTTATAAAATCCTTCACAAATTAAATGTGTGTGTATAACTTTAGGACTTAGTCGTCTCTCATTAAAACGTTGTACAAAAGAGCAATAAAACTTCCCACTATCATCATAGGCATTTTGAGTAGCAAATTCTATAAATTCCCTAACCCCATTCTGATATTCAACACTTGTCCGTAAAACATTTATCCAACTGCGATCCATAGTAGAATTCCTATAGACGGAAACATTTAGCATACATAATCTGAAAAACTCAAACTTGCATATAAAATAAGCCAACTACAAATGCATATATATGCTAAATGTCGGTTCTGTCTTTTTTTTTCAGTGAAACTTACTCATTAAATGCATAACGAAGAATCACTTTTGGTCATAAATGTATCACAGTGAATCCAAAAGCAAAATAAATGTATGACGAGGAAATTAAATGCATTGCATGAAGGTCTTATGGACTCACCTGTAGCATATAAATTCAAATGTGTTTGCTGAGTCTTTCTTCTCCTGGCACAAACGTTAATGTTGCAGACATCAAGAGTAACCTAAAAACTCTTGTTGGTCAGTTGGGTAGGTCCTACAAGAACATTTCATTGATTTCTTTCAACCCATGAAAAACCTAGAACGATAAGAAGAAAAATCATAAAGTTATATAGCCGAAACACCTCTTACAACTTGGTCTATAGACGTTTAGCTAAGGAACCAAAAAGTGGTTGTCGAGAGAACAACGCGAAGCAGCGATGAAGCAACATACAAACATTGGAGATAGAACCTGAGTAATCACTTTCAGCTCGACGAGAGAAATTCAAAGAGGGAAATTTAATTTTTCGCACGACAGAGACATTTATTATTTTGGATTTTATTAATACTTGTAACTTATAAAGCATTCAATCCTAAAGATATAATTAAATTTTTAAGACTGGAGGTTTAAAAGATTGCAGTCCTAACATTCATTTAATTTTTGATCGCATTTTTTATAAAACCCCGTTCCTAAAAGTCAAATACTTTTTAAAATTAAAACGAAAGATTACAACAGCAACTGAATGAAAATAAAGGAACACTGGAGAATAAGCTTTTTTCATTAATGGATAATATGGAAAAAGAAGAAGATGTAAGCTTAGTTCTTTTAAGAACGGATCTCTTACAATATCCGGTATTAAAAGTTCATTCTTTTCAAATGAGAGATAGTAAAGTCGTATCCTTACACTCTGTTCAAATGAATGATTCAAAGTTTCTTCGGCTTCTAGATAAACTTCCCAACTAAGCGTCTCCTTGTATTCTGATGAATTATGTGTCTCCTCGTAAACGTTTCTCGCATTTCACATTATTCAGGATGGGTTCTCTATTTAAACCCGTTGTTACTTTACTTTCTTCACATTCTTCTTAATCACTTTTACAACCTCCACCGTAATGGCCACTCCACCACCACTAGGTCTTCCTAATCATCGTGCTCCTCCTCCATCTCCGTACCCTCCTTTGTTGCCTCCTAACCCCTCATTCTACTAGATGATGCAGCATCTTTTGGCCCACGTCAATCATATAGACCGACGCTAGGGCCAATTGTTTCAGGTCTATCACGCCATCAACAACAAGCTGAACGTGGTACTCGACTCCAATGACGTTGAGTACCATCTTTCTGATGGCGACGTCTCCAACCTCTCCAAACCCTCCCTCCCCTCTGACAACGATGGGGGGATTAAATATTTTTTTGTTTTTTTGTTTGTACTATTGCTGGCCCACAACGAGCAGTAGAAAAAAAAAGATAAATAAATTTTTTTCCATCTTCGATCGACTTTTCGTTATCTTGACTTTGTTTCTGACAAAAATGAAACAAATAAAACATTGTCCTCATGTGATTAACGATAAAAATTCACAAAATACAGTTAAAAACATACAAAACAAAGCAAAAAAAAAACATCATTTACCTTTTACGAATAAAAACAAACACAGTGACAACTCTTCTCAAGGTTGGACCATCATTGTCATCGGTTTTACCACACCCTTAGTTGAATATTTTTAGTGTCCTTTTCATTATCTTACTTCTTTTCTGACAAAAAGACAAGAGAAAAAGAAAAGGGAAACCGATAATGCTTTTCAACTTTAGGAGAGGTAAAAATGACAACAACGAGGCTCCTAGCTTGAGCAGAACGCTAGAAACTCGAGTGTTTTAAACCCTAATATAGGAAGACTATTAAGACCGAACATTTAACAAATAGACGGTCCTAAATATCTAGCCATATTTAATTTAGAATTAACGAAGACTTTTAGGACAAGACATTGTATAAATAAGCGATCCTAAAAGTGAAGCCATTTTTTAAAAATACACCAAGACTTTTAAGACCGAACATTTATCAAACAAATGGTCCTAAAAGTATAACCTAACAGATTTAGGGCTGTATCTTAAATAAATATGTGGTATTAAAAGTGTCGCCATATTTTATAAGATTGGAGATATAACAAACATACGGTTCTAACATCTAGGCTTATTTTTTTAAAAAAAAATGAAAACCTTTAGGGCCGGACCTTTAATAAATATGCAGTCCTAAAAGTCGCGAAAACTTTTCAAAATCTCTTATTGCTCATTTACAACATCCCAAACATCAAATTTCAAGCAATAAATAGGTTTATCTACCATCCAATACATTCAGAAACCCAAAATTGACACAAGAAAATTGTTCAAAAAAATAAACAAATTTATTATATATTGAATTATATAAATTGTACAATTGTTCATTTACAGAATGAATTTACAAATGAATTTAGTATTGTAATTACAATTGTTGCTCTACAAGCATATATTTACAAATGAATTTAGTATTGTAATTACAATTGTTGCTCTACAAGCATATATTTACAAATGAATTTAGTACTGTAATTATTGTATTTACTTTAAGATGTCAGAAAGATATTGATAAAACACACTGTGTATGTGCTCTACTTCATCATCAGAAAAGGAATTAGCACAGGCAAACCTCTATAATATCAAAGGTAGAAACTAAATTAATTTGCGTGCATATTTCATATGTAACATTAAGCCAGAAACTGAATTCAGCCATAATATGTAACATCAAATACATTTATCTTTGCAATGAGTTTAGTCCTTTGTTGTGTGATAATATCATATATGTGTTTCATGATGTACAGGTCACATAAGTTAGACCCCGTTGGTTGCCAACGGGTCTAAAAAGAACAAGAAATATATATAAGAGCATATATAGTTTACTGACCAACTTCACAAGGCAGTGTGCCAATGTCCAAATATATACTAACATTTGGTGTAAGCCATTTAGGATCTTTGATATCATACGTATGCTTTTTGATGACCTGGATTTGGAAGGTCCTCATGGTATTATCATCAAAATCACAAATTTATCAATAATCTTCGCTGAAAATTCACATCAGAGATTTTAGACAAGAGAATCAAAATGACATACTTACTCGTTGATGGTCTAAAACAACATAGCCCCTGGTTCGCTGAGAGTGGAGCATAAAAAGATCACCGTATGCGCCTCCATACACATGACAATCAACTGCCAGTGCTGGTTAAAAATTCATAGCAGTAAAGTACTCAGTGATATATTACGCAGAATATAATTAAGTGAATTACAACAAGATATTGTGATATGTACCTATGGTAATATGGAAACAAGTACACCTTTCTTCTCACTTCACACAACCTTGTTGATATGTACTGTTGTTTTTCGTCCTTGGAGGTTGTACTTCCATATGCTGGGCACAAGAATCCAAAATCATTGATTCTAGCTTATTGATCCAATTCTTGATGCATGAACCTACAATAATGACATCGATCAGGGAATTAGTATATATGTATATGAGTCTAAACGATGCATTTAAATTATGTACTCATAGAAGAAGATACTTACTTCAAAAACATTTGAAAAATTGTTGATGTAAGCTCCTCTCCAAGAAGCAGCAGAGACTTTATATCATCAGTGTCAATGTAAACCGGTTGAGGATGAGGGATCCCTACTACTTCATTGATAGGCCACGATTTTTCTTTAAAATCTCCTTTGGATACCATATAGGATATTTTTTCCTTGGCACTCAACTTATCAATTGGGGATAGAGATTGAGGAGGGGATGCAACTGGATGAGGGGATGAAGCTTCAGGAGGAGTAGAGACATTTACAAGTTTCATTGGCCAAAAGATGAAGGTTCCCTTGACATTAATCACAAGCTTTAGCTGATCAGTTGGGAGAGGGAAAGGTGCATCAATGATCACCTTTTCAACTAACACTCTAATTTCATCATTAGCTATTTGTTTGTAGTGTACAGTTGATCCCAAGTTATGGACAATTCTTTTAGCAACTAATTGTCTATGAGGTTCTGCCACGTACAGGTCACAAGGTTACTGACTATCCAACAATGCAGTTCCCTTTAGTGCTCTGTTGCACAGGTACAGGTGTATGTGTTAAAGGAACACTGGTCTCTGGACGAAAGCTAAAAAGCATCTTCATTTGATTCATTTCCTCCTTCATCTCCCTTATCTGGGATTCAAACATTGCTTTCAATGAAGCTTCTTTGGCTACTACCTCCTCATTTAATTTGGCCACCCTTAGTTCCATCTCTTCCTGAGTAATCATACTTTATTTATGGCGTTTAGATTTACCAAAGTATTATTTTAGGCCTACCAGTCCTCTAATTCCCCTTGCAAGCCCCAACTGATCCGGTTTTCCGGTCGCAATGGTCAGAACATCATTCCTCCCGCCCGACACAAAAGATTCATCTGCTTCTTTCTTTTTAAGATCTTCTTGTAAGATACAAATAACGAGAATCTTAGTAATGAAACATGTTTAGTAACTTAAAAATAACAATAATGATACTTACAATTCTTTCAGCAACTAGATGAGTTTGTTCACTCATGTAGGCGCTGTTTGGCTTTTGCCGAATATACAACCACAAATCCTCGCAACGTATTGCGGATGGCGGCTGATCAACTATCACAGAAGGATTAGATTCAACTTCTTCTTCCAATCTCTTCCACTTGACTGCCATAAATTCTTTTTCGGCCTTTTCATATCCATTGCGAGAAGCCCTATGCAGGCAATCATTCATTCTCCCTATCTCCTGTGCTTGTTCCCTTCTTCTCTGTGAATCAGAATTAAAAACAATTATTAATTATGAATTCCAACCATCTTACTAACAGAAATTAGAGAACTTCTACTTAATATGAACCTCAAACACTAGTCAAATTCACTTCATCAAGTTTTAACATTTTATTTAAGGAAGATGTAGAATTGTATAGAACTAACATACTAACTTACTAATAGCAATGTCTAACCACTACCTACTATAATAGAACTAGCTAAGAATATAATAACAGTTAACATATCAAATATGCATAGAACTAAGACATGCTCCTCTGATTCAAGACAAAGGATGGAAATATATACTTCTATTCATACATTAAACCATCTAACTAACAGGATTAGACGAACACAATAAGATTCACATATCCACATAGGTTAATAAGCAAGCAAAAAAGGGCAAACAAAACTAAATAAAAACTCACTACAGCATCAGGAGTGGTTCGTAGCTGAACAAATTGTTGCCAAGTTTGTTCATCAATAAATGTGTACTTGTCCCAAGGATTGTGTGGAGGTTGATCCTAGGCAAAAATATAGTTGTTGGCTAGGAAGGTCTTAAACCTCCTTCATCGATCAACATAATAAGACAATGTCTTGTCTTTCAACTTCTCACTATCAGGGACAGTGTATGTAAGCCGGATAGTGTCCCAAATAGGATTCTTCACTGTGTGAAGGTCCACATTTTTCCACTCATCTATTAAGATGTTGACCTTGCTGCGTGTCATATAGCTAACAAAACTATTATATTTGTTTTTATTAGGACCGAAAGGTTCCAACCTTTCATTAAACTGAATTTCGAGCTTTGACCTAGTGTTCCGACTTATAAATACATCTTTCATTCGTGTGCCACTTCTACCACGGCGTGCAAGGCGGTTACAAGGCTCATTGTGAGATGAAGAGGGTCGTTTTGGCTCACACCAGGAACATCAGTAACTGACGTTGAGGGAATAGGAAGAGAATGGTTTTCTTCGTTCATTTTCGAGAAAGGAAGAGGGGTTGAGAGTAGTGGTGCGAAAGAGGAATGCCTGAGAAAGTGAGAGAGTAACAGAGGATGATGGTGGTTGGCGAGGAAGAGACGTAATGCAACAGGAAGAGGGGTTTCGTAACAAGAATAGGGGTTTCAGAGTTCAGAGAGAATGATGTAAGTCGTAAGTAAGGTTTCACGCGAAGAAGTATATGTTTCTAATTTTAAGACCGGAGTAACTTAAACGATGGTCTTAAAGTTTAACATTTAAGACCGTCCTTTATTTATGTTCGGTCTCAAAAGTAATAAACTATTAGTTTAAATTTTTTCATTAATTAGTACCAGGCAGAAGTTATGTCTGGTTTTAAAAATGTTAACTTTAAGACTATCATTTATATATATCCGGTCTTAAAAGTTCTATACCATTATATTTAAATATTTCCTTATTATTTTGGTCCACATAAAATATTAGTCGAGTTGTACGAGATTTCTCTATAATGTAATTCATATTTCAATTTTTTTCATAACAGTTTTAAGAGCGGTTGTTTTTTTAAGCTATCTGAATGATATATTTAAAACATATCGAAAAATTGATATGGTCCAAGAAGTTCTTTATATTTACAAAATTGCCACCGATCATATCTTTAAGATTGAGGCGTCGATACTCCGCTGTAAATGAGGCGATCTTAAAACACTTTTTTGCACTAGTGATAGTTTAAATATTTTGGAACTCTTGAAGAGTTTATACAAAATGTGATTTGTCTGAACTCCTAAAGAGCTTGCAAAGCTGCGAATTGCTTACACTCTTGAAGAGCTTGTTAAAGCTATAAATTGCTTCATGAAAACATTTGAATTAAAGTATTTGCGAAGAATAAAGTGTTCTTTTGTGGAGAAATGCTTGATTCGGAAATACCATGTCTTTAAACCTCTTAAGAAGGTGGTGAAGAAATACTTGGTCCAGGAGTGTCAAATCTTAGCGTAAGTGAAGCACTTACGTGTAATCTAATTCATCACATATGACTTGATATATCATTTGCTTATTAGCATCATATAGTTATTTACCAACACGAAGACATTAGAACGGACTACATCAACATAAATGAGTGAAATTAGCATCCAACAAATCCATTCCAATGAAATTGAGTAGAGTTATTCACTAAGTCACTTCTTGCAACAATATTGGAAAATCTTGTTTGTGATGTTAGAATTCGCAGATTCAAAGTTATCAACTCACGTTGTAAAGAGGGATCTGATACATGTTGTAGTCTTTTTCCCTTGTCTATGGCTTTATCCCACAAGGTTTTTTAGCAAAATTTTTAACGAGGTAGCACTAGATTGCGTATCAACGAATAATTTATTCATTTTCTTCCACTAGCTTTCTATCCCATCAGGTTTTTCTTAGTTGAAGCTTTTTGATGAGGCACATTCGTAAATAATGGACATTTAAATAGGAGAGTTATGAATATAGTATTTGTGTGGATGTCCATATATCTCATTTTTTTCTAGTATCCCCATAATTATCTCTTATTGTCATCTGAGCAAAAGAAATCTCTTATTGTCATCAAATCTATAGATATTGATTCTATTGAGATTGTAAAGTTATGCCTACAAATAGAAGGCATGTGTTAGGCACTATATACTCCTTGATAGTGAATAAGAATTATTCTCTCATACTCTCATATGCTCTCTTTCATCTTTTCCTTTTATTTATAACACATAAAAATTTATTTACCACGATCTCCAACCTTAGATCTAATAGAAGCATATTTAGTATAAGGAAAATCTTAAGAAAATACCATTTGAATTTCAAAATCCTAAATAGATGATTTCCTAATAAAATGATATGACAATTGCTTTACTGTTTTTGTTAATCCCATTAATGTTGTTGTCAACAGGATTTTGAAGTTCAAGTAGTATTTATTTTTTATCATTTTCCCTTTAGTATAACATAATATTATTGAAGTCCCATCAAATGAAGGCTAAAATCTTTGAACCTCTTAATTTTGGGTTAGTTACAGTAACCCCTTGGGTTTTTAAACTTTAAATTGAAACCCAATTGCATATAAATCCTTGACGTTTTAAAGTATAAATTTAATCTTGTTGATGTTTTAATTTTTGGCACTAAGCCCCATGCCATTAATTTTGATGTTAAGTGACTAAGGGAAACTGTCACCTCATACTAATGAGGATTTGGCATCTTATTACATAAATCTGAGTTAATAATTTATAATGATTATACAATGAAGCTCCTTAGTATTGGTCTAGACTACAATGGAGATCACACGATCGTCCTATCCCACCCAATGCTCCTGAATCTTAAAATATTCCGATAATATGGAGTTAAATCAGTTTTTAGAGACCCCTGCTATTAATTGGGACTGCCCTACACGATGGTCAAGATAGCGTTGAAGCCGACTTAAAAGATCAGAGGAGGTACTGAAGGCATGCTTGCCAAGGATCTTGCTATGACTTCTTGCGGTCATTTGTTTTGTTGGCCCTGCCTCCATTGATGGCAACTTTCACATTCAGATGTCAACGAGTGTCCTGTGGCAAGGATACATAAAGGGATTAGGGTTTTTTAATCTTTAAATAACATTTTAACCTTCATGTAAATAAAATATAATTTTCATAAAATTATTAAATCGAAAATGTATCATTTTAATATTTCTTTTGAGTAAAAATCATTTTTATATTGAGAAAATTACAACCAGGTCAAGTTTAGAATTGCCAATAACATGTTTAGAGAATCCAATGATTGAGCCAGCAATATAATAAATATTGTATTATTTGGATAATGTATCCATAGTGAAATATTAAATTTCTAAATTAAAACATGAACTTAATTTTACATATCAAATAAGGGCATATAGTTTTATGATTTATATATCAAGTCTATCAATCAATCTTTTAAATATATATGACCAAACTCGCGTGATCAAGTAATATAAAGATTGGAGGATACCAAAAAAGTGATATTCTTTTCTTGTTTTTCAGTGACCAATATAAGGATAACCAATCCAAGAGAAAAGTGAAAAAGTTAAAAAGCACAGAAAAAAGCAGAACATAATTAATTAAGCAAAGAATAATTCAAATAAAGGAGGCGATGGAATATTAGAAAGGCAGCCGAGGCCTCCAGGTGAGGGAGAGAATAATTAAAATACAAGAAAGAAATAATAGAAGTTGATGGGTGATTCCTATAAAGGAGGCGATGGAATGAAGGTCTTACACACACACACACACACACATATATATATAGGGTTAAGGTGTAAAAATACACATATGTTTTTCCTTCAGGAGCGCCCAGCACCGTATGTTTTTTTTTTTTGTGCAAAAATACACACACCGTTAGGTTTTAGGAGCAAAAATGCCACTTCCGTTAGTTGACCGTTAACTGACCGTTAGTTGATCGTTAACCATGATGAAATTACTCTTTTGCCCTTAACCCTTTTCTTTTTTAATTATTTTAAACTAAGGGCAAAAAGGTAATTTCACCATGGTTAACGGTCAACTAACGGAAGTAAAATTTTTGCTTCTAAAACCTAACGGCGTGTGTATTTTTACAAAAAAAAAAAATATATGGTGCTGAGCGCTCCTGGAAAAAAAAATATGTATATTTTTGCACCTTAACCCATATATATATATATATATATATATATATATATATATATATATATATATATAAGTTAGAAAGGCAGCCGAGGCCTCCACGTGAGAGAGATAATAATTAAAATACAAGAAAGAAATATTAGAAGTTGATGGGTGATTCCTATAAAGGTGGCGATGGAATCAAGGTCTTTTAGATATATATAGGGGAAAATTAAAATAAAGGACCTAAATAAAAGAATATTTAATTATAAGGACCAGAAAAATTGTAATTATTGAGAAGGATTGAATAAGCTTAAAAGTACTAAATTACTCTTTAGCTTCTCTAACGTAGGAAACAAAGAGCAAAGCGCCTTCTTCTTTTCTTCCGTGAATATCAAGGTGAGGTCATTTGCGAATCCAGTATTGGAAATAAAAAATGAAGATTATTTGGTAAAAGTGTATGCATAGTAATGAAGTTCAAGAACAATTTTGTTCTAATTAACTTCTTGTTTTCACGGGATTACCAAAAATTGCTGTTTTTAACTTATAATACTGGATTTCCAAATGGTCCCACATTAATATTCAGAGGAGAACGGAAGAAGGTACTTTGTTTTTTGTTTTTTACGTTAGGGAAGCAAAATGGTAGTTTAGTACTTTTAAGTTTATTCAGTCCTTCTTGATAATTACAATTTTTATGATTCTTCTAATTAAATATTATTTTATTTTGGTCCTTTATTTTAATTTTCCCTATATATATATATGAGTCAGCTCTGGACAAAGTTGAAGAGTGTAGAAACTAAACCAGAAGAGGCAAAGTTACGTGAAACTAAAAATTTCAGCAGCATTTCTCCAGTAAAATATCCAAAAATTTCACCAACAACACAATTCAATTTAATTTAAACAAGATAACTGAAGCAATTTAAGATAATATCAACAATTTAATCCAACAATTTTATCAATACAAGTTTATAAAGCCTCTAATAGCTCAATCAATACTAATTACCTATTTGTAACCATAAATTTAGAGTTTTGTATATTTTGTCAAGTTTATACCAATTAAGATAGAGGACAAAGCTCACCCCTGGAACATGCCGTTACAGTTAAACACATGAGCCAAAATAAAAATAAGGGAAAATATCAATGAGGTCCCAATAAAGAGGAAAAAAAAAAAAGTCTCAACCCCAAATTCCCTATCTTTTTTATATTAATTACGGAATTCTAATATTAAAAAAGTCTCGTTGTCAAAATGACTTATTTTATTGCTAAAATTTCCTTATCAAAATATTGTTGTCAAAATGGTTTTTCATGTTGCTAAAATGACTTTTCTAGTTGCCAAAAATTTTCTAGGTTTCTAAAATTCTACACGCTGGAGGAAAAACTCGGATTTTTTATCACAACGTGAGAAAGCCATTTTAACAATGATATTGTCATAGGGAAATTTTAACAAAAAGAAAAAACTATTTTGACAACATGAAAAACCATTTTAACAATGAGACTTTTTTGATATTGGAATTCTGTAATTAATATAAAAAAAATCCCTAGATAGGGGATTTGGAGTTAAGACTTTTTTAATATTTTTTCTCTTTTATCGAACATCACAAATATTTTCCTAAAAACAAACCAAAGAACAATTAGGAAAAAAAAAAACTAAAAAAAGGAGAGGACAGAGCACACTTGTACGATTGAAGAGCTACGGGGAGAAGATAAGACTAAAGAGTAAATCACGAGAACAAGACTGGAGGGGCAAAGAGCTCGACTTTGTAAGGCCGAGCACAATTAGAGCAAATATAGTGCTCGCATGTATGGTGGGTCGGAATCATAAAATATGACAGTTAATAATAGTCATGTATCATAATTTTTGTAGTAGTGTATGTATCTCTTCTATTAAGGATTGGATTGGATGTAGTGTGTTGTATTACCTTTAATACCATAAGTACATATACTAGATATAAATTCTAGAAAGATTATATTTAATGAGATCTTAAAAAAGAATATAATTTTCAAAATGTCTCAATATCAAGTGAGTAATATAAACCTTTGAACATTTTTTATATTATATCTTATAAAAATGGGAATACATCTTACGATAAGGATGAGGGGAGGCCTATCTAAAACGCCTTGTACTTTCTGAACGGAAAAAGAAAAAAAGAAAAAAGTGTTATGAATATTCTTATTATGTGGATGTCCATTGACCTATAATCTCCAAATACAGGATGACATGGTATATACGCATAGTAATCTACTATTTGCATCCTTCTATAAATAGAGGTCTCCTGTAACTATTCATTACACTTGAATGGATTTCATCTCTCTAGAATTTCCTCTGACTTCTCTCTAGAATTCTTTCAGTTTTATAACACGTTATCAGCACGATTGCTGATAGCTTCTACTCCTTCTTTTCTTTCATTCTGCAGATCTCTATGTGTTTAAACACCAAACTCATCCCTTCAAACCTTTCAGTTTCCAATTCTTCCACTCAGATCCAGTCAACTCTCTTTTTCTCTATTCCTTTAATAATTCTACCTGCTCCTACAATAATGATCCCTTCACTTTTCTCTTCTTCATTATGAAACCGTAAAGAATTTATGGTTAGTCTTCTTTTATACTTTCCCAGTCAACTTCTTTTTCCTAATTCTCATCATTACTCTATAACTCAATCTCATCTCTTTTTCTTCCACAAACTCACCACTACTCTTCTACGTTTTGTTATTTCAAGTTTGTTCCATTGGTTAGAGAGATTGGAGTTTGCTGTGAAAAGAGAGAGAGAGAGAGAGAGAGAGAGAGAGAGAGGAAGGTGTCGGCAGAACAGTTACCAAAAAAAAAAAATACTGTTTTGCCGACAAAACAATAAAAAAAAAAAAAAATTTGCAGAACAAGACAAAGGAGTTGTTAGGTATGGGGGAAATAATTGAAAGGTGGATGAATATATAAGTGCATGTGTGTCTATATGCTTCTGTCCGAAAAATCATGGTGAGAAAAATGAGCATAGTGGGTACAGGTAGGTCCAACATGTTTTATATGAATATAAATATAATAATATATATTTATATCATTATCAAATTTTTAACATGGCTACTAAAATTGAATCATATATCTTGTGCTAATTCGTCCAATGATTATTTAAAAAAAAAACAAAAAAAAAAATTAAAAAAAAAAGGGTAAGATGGTGAGTTAATTTTTCTTCTTTATGTTTTATTATTAATATTGTTAATTTGACTCCATAATGGAAGTCTAGATTTAAATTTCATTTTAATTGTTTTAATTTGATATTATATTATTGTTACTAACTTTTCTAACATTTACTTTTATGTATTTATTTTTATGTTATTTAATTTTATTTATCTTTTGTGGTAGCAACACTAGTATAGTGGATACCATTTTTTTTTTATTATTTACTGCTTTGTTTATTCTTCATGGAGGCACACTAGTATCTATTAGTGGGCTCAATTTATTTATTTTATTCAGCATTTATTTATCTTTTATGGTGGTGACACTTTGTGGGCCCCATTTATTTTATTTTAATTCTTTACTGCTTTATTTACTTTTTCATGGTAGCAACACTAGTATAGTGGGCACCATTTATTTATATTATTTACTGCTTTATTTTTCATGGTGGTAACACTGATATAGTGGACTCCATTTATTTAAATTTTATTTACTGCCTTCTATATATTATATATATATTTACATTTGCATATGCATCCTCTTTCTTATCTTTGGATGAGATAGGTCTCGCTGTGAGTTTACTACCATTCCTATCTCATCTTCTTTTTATTTATTTAGCATGTTTATTTCCAGTCATTTATTTTATTTTATTTATTTATTAATTGCTTTATATATTTACATTTGCATATGCATCTTCTTTCTTACCTTTGAATGAGATAGGTCTCGCTGTGAGTTTACTCCCATTCCTATTTCATCTTCTTTTTATTTATTTAGCACGTTTATTTTCAGGAAAATATTTTATTTTTATTTATTTATTTACTGCTTTATATAAATCCCCCTTCCCTTTTATTATTTATGGCAACGACACTAATATATACATATTAGTGGGTTCCATCTATTTATTTTATTATGTTTATATTTTATTTATCCTGAAAATAAACTGTTAAAAGGCCATATATATTATGAGATCAAAATGCCATAGAGAGATGAGGCATAAATTGGCTTGAGACTAAGAGGCAAGATAGCCTTAATTTCAGAGGCAAGATAGCCTGAAGCCAAGAGGCAAGTTAGTCTGATAACAAGTGACAAATTATGAAACAATATTTGATCCATAAATTTTGTATGCCATCAGTTGTATAAAGGTCTCAAAATTATATATTTGGCATTAAATATTCCCTTAAATTATGAGACAAGAGATTGTATGATCATGATTGATATTATAAATAAATATATTCAATTTGCTATTGTAGTAGAAATATTGTGGTAAAGTCAAGAAATATTATGGATTAATTTCTTGCCATGATCAAACAAATAAGTGAGTTATGGATCATGAATTTTTATCCAACTTCATTTCCAGAAGTGAATGAAGCAAATATATTATTATGGTTGTTTTGTGATTTCTATGATTATAACAATTTTTGTGAATACGGTAGAGGATTATTCATAAACAAAATTTTTCTTTGTGAAATCAAACATTGGAAGCCTGTCAGTATTATAAGATTTATCCTGTACTTTTTCAAATAAAACAGCATGGGTAATCATACCTGTTCTTCTTCCGTGAACTTCAAGTTTATGGTACTGAAGTCCGTTGGTATGTATAATTTCCCGTAAAACATGACAGCAACTACATTCCAATAAGCTAGTAGTTGTTAATTGGCTTGTAGCTGTTGGCTGGCTAATTGTTGCTGGCTGGCTAGTGGTTGTTGGCAGGCTGATTGTTGTTGTCGGGCTGGTTGTTGCTGGCAAACTGATGATAGTTTGTTGGCTAGTGAATGCTGGTTGATTAACTGCCGACACTATTGGCTGAACTGGATTGGTAGATTCCATTAGTTCTGCCATAGTTCTACACCTCTTAACAGGCCTCCTTGATGAACCTGCTTCAGTTGTACCTTCAATCCTTGTAGATTGAGGAAGAACACTTGTTCTAGGGGGAGAAGTAGGTACATTTGAAGCAGAAGGAGGAATAGTAGAAGGAGGAATAAACATTTCAAAGGGATTAGGAGATAACAAAGAAGTAAATGACATGTTATGCTGATCATCATACAACAAAGCATCAAGTAATGCTGTTTCGGATGTATCAGAAACTGGGATAAAACTGCTTGGTCCTGCCATGACAATAGAATTTAGAGAAATATGTGTGAGTATCTGGTAGTTGATATTATCAGATGCTTGAGTGTTTGTGAGGCATGTTCGTTTGCCTTCCTCTATTTATAGTTGAATTAAATCCTATTGAATCTCTGCAGATTTGCGTAGTCCTGTTAAATCTCTACAGATTTGCTCCATATAAAGCACGAGCCTGGAATCTTTTTGACTTTATATGTATACGACAATCTGAGTTGTCGCGCCTGTGATTCCACAGTGATGTGCCTCAGATTTGCTCCCTATAAAGCACGAGCCTGGAATCTTTTTGACTTTATATGTATATGACAATCTGAGTTGTCGCGCCTGTGATTCCACAGTGATGTGCCTGTGATTACACAGTATTGCGCTCGTAAATCTGCAAAGATACACCTGATGATTTTGTATTTAATATATATTTGTTGATTCTGGAAAATGGAAATTTTGTTACCAGAAGTAACAAAATTATGCATTGATAATGCATTTAGAAATATGTTGAATTTTAATGAAATAGATATCATATATGCTATTATCATGGAATATTGTATGGAAATTCCATAAATTAATTTTTAAGGTCTCACACTTGAGGGGGAGAATGATAATGATATATATCAAGTGTGAATATTTATGTGATAATTCTTTGTGAATGTTTCTATGTTGATTCCCCCAAAATGAATATTAGGTTTGATGATAAATCATATGAAATGTTGGCATGACTTGTTTGATCATCCGAGTCATATATTATGTGCTGCATGTTCTCAGATAGAATTAATTATTGGATCTCTGGAAATATATCAAATTGAAAGTTTACATATGAGATTATAAATTTGCAAAGTTTGCAGTGATGTTTGCAACTAGAAGTTTGCAATATATTATGCGCGCAATTTCCAGATTGAATGATCCATAAATAATGTATTAAAGTATCCATGAATGGATAGATCAATGATTATGAGAACAAAATTTATATGTTGTGTATATTTGCAGCGATTATATAAGCCAACAGAATTCTCCTCGTATAATTGGCTTTTGGTCAGAAGCCAGATTAATTCCATCTTGAAATGTTTTAAATGTGTAATGATTATTAATCTATTACAATGCACATAGATGGATATACAAAGAAAATTGATGATTTGATGAGGGGGAGAAAAATAAGCAGATTGGGTAAAGATAAAGTGAAATGAATTATCATTGGCTCATATTGGTCCTCATACAAAGAAATGTGCACTAAAAGTTTAAAAGATAATTCATTTGCAGATTTTAGCTAATCAAATGCTAAAAGCATTTACTGACCTAAAGTGACAAAGTCACATGTCCCAACTGCAAATGCTCCTATATGAATTGTTATAAAGCACGCCTGAAGCGTTGCTGGTCCATCGGTTATAAAGATAAAAATCCTCGATAGAGAAAAGGAGCTATAAAATATAGATGATCAAGTCGAGGATAATTAAGTAAAGCTCCAGAAGAGTTATTTTTTGATGAGATGTTATCTCCAGAAGAGATATTACAAGAAAAGTGTATTGTGGTCTAAGAGAGACCTAGGTACCTAATATATGTGAATATAATGAGATCTCAATAAATTATGAATGAAATCCGATGGGACCGAAAAATAAAGTCGACATTGATGATATTTATGTTTATAAGATAACATATGCTGTAATGATGATAATGAGGATCATGAGTCATACTATATTAGTGTGTGCCAGAAGCACATGTTCCTGAAGAACATAAGGCGCTAGAATAAGTCCCTGAAGGACTCAAGATGCTAGGAGCATCAAATTCTCGAGAATAATTAATTAAGTGAATTCATATGTAGCATGAAACATTTATCGTGCATGTGATATTATTATCTGAATAAATATTTATGCACATGTATATTTATGATTTTACTTGAAAGATTTAGATCTTGCAGGTATACAATGAATACTTGATGATAGAAAGACAATGAAGCAATGTGGTCATCAGGGGGAGCAAGTCTGATGTAATCAAGAGGGGGAGACGATACACGCTGTACTCTTTTTCCCTTATCTAGGTTTTGTCCCACTGGGTTTTCCTAGAAAGGTTTTTAATGAGGCAAAACTCAACAGTGTATCAATGAATGTTGTACTCTTTTCTTTGGCTAGGTTTTTATCCCACTGGGTTTTTTCCTAGTTAAAGTTTTTAACGAGGCACATTCATAAATGGACATCCAAGGGGGAGTGTTATGAATATTCTTATTATGTGGATGTCCATTGACCTATAATCTCCAAATACAGGATGACATGGTATATACGCATAGTAATCTACTATTTGCATCCTTCTATAAATAGAGGTCTCCTGTAACTATTCATTACACTTGAATGGATTTCATCTCTCTAGAATTTCCTCTGACTTCTCTCTAGAATTCTTTCAGTTTTATAACAAAAAGAAAGTCTTTACGACACAAAATGCTCAATAATGAAAAACATTCATATAGCATGTAGGGACAATTAACTTTCAGTAGTGGGACATGCCCAAAACAATCATACATCACAATGTCACATATGTGATACACGCTCTTTTACTTTTTCTTTATTTATTTATTTTGTCTTGAGATGATCACTTTTATCCCTAACTTTGAAAAGGAGGTCCTCCATATAATCTTGATATGCTCTTTTACTGCTTATTTGGTTTAAAGGAAAGAGGAGGGAAAATTTTTCTCTCATTTTTACTAAATAGCTCATAAATTTTTTTTTTTTCAATATCATACATTCTCACCAAAAAAAAAAAAAATCTCATCAATGACAATTTGATCAATATCCCCCCTCACCTCCCATTCTCGCTCATTCTCTCCCCTCAAACAAACACAAACACTCGTTTAAGGTTGTTAGAAAAATATATGAATATTATATTTTGTAATCATAACACATTCGAATGATTTTTTTTTTTTATTTAAAGATGATATATATTCAACAAAAAGAAAGGTAGTTGAGTAGAGTTGAGAATCAAGACCGGTTCTTGAAAGGCCAAAGTCGGGCTAAGAAAAACATTTGTTTTTTGAAATTTGGCCAGAGAACACTAGGGCCATAGCCAAGCCTACATGGCTAGAAGTTATTATTCCAAATTTTAACTATTTTTCTCCATTTTTTTAAAAGAAATATAATTTGTAAATTACAACAATTAAAGTTCTAATTTATCAAATAAAATGTTGTCAACATTAATATTCAAACAATACGTATTATGCAATAAATAAATACAGTCAACAAATAAGTGTAAGTTGGCCTCGTCTTCGATGTGTGAGTTGTGATACTGTTCGTGAGTGAGTGAGAGTGAGTTAGAGACTGAGATTGAGAGTTGAGACACTAATAGAGACTGATAGAAGAGCCGCGGAGGGCAAGGAAAATGAAAGAAAATGATTATTGAATTTTTAAGGTTTATTTCAGCCTGCAACACTCTTAGTCGTGATCAAGTTAATTAAAAAAAAATAATTAAAGTGCCTAATGAGCCAGCTTTTTTAAACCTTCGTCCTACTAGACCAATTTCATTTAACAGCTCTAAATTTTAGAGCCGGGCTCTTGAAAGGTCAAAACTTAAACAGGTGGCCAATAGACTTTGCCCAATTTTCGACTTTGCGGCCCTCCACGTGGGCGAGAGAATAATTAAAATACAAGAAAGCAATAATAGAAGTTGATGGATCATTTCTATAAATAAGGAGGCGATGGAATGAAGGTCTGCATATATATTAAATGAGTGAGCGAGCAAAGTTGAAGAGTGAAAACTAAACCAGAAGAGGCAAAAGCTTCATCACTGGTTTTGCAAATGGAACCGCAGTGGCCAAACATCGGTCAGTGTTTAAATTCTCTCAAGCTTGTTCCTTCATCTATATATAATTCACGCTTTTCTATTCTCTCTCTCTCTATGTTCTTGCTCTGTTCTTCCACTTCTATCATTGTTATGCGCTTAACCAAGAGATTCACAGCTTTTTTTAACTCTATTTTTTTTTACGTACGGTATTATTTCCTCTCAGTTGGGCAGATGATTGAGGGCAAAAAATAATAAAATGCAATTAAAATATGCAAAACCCAAAAAGGTGACTTGAATTTGTAAAAGCCCATTTTGTCCATGGTGCCATAAAATTTTTTAAAATAATAGTGTTTTTACAATTTTGACAGAGTAAAGAAAATGCCATCCACGGCTGGGAATTTTTGTCCCATAGGTAGCCAATGTAGGATTTTATATATCCTTTATATATCCCACCACCCGTTGGTTTCTAACAAGTCTTATGAATTATGACCATTGAAAAGGGGTGAAAATAGGCCAGGGGCTTGCAGCCTGATTTATTAAAAGCCTGATTAGGCCTGGTCTGTTAGGCTAAAAAGTCAGACTAATGGCTCTTATAAGGTTTATTTTTGTTTAATAGGTCAGGCCTAGGCCTAATAAGAGGTTTTTGAGGCCTGTTATAAGAGTAATATTATAATTTATGTAATTTTGATATGTTTTCAGCCTGTTAAAGTAGGTCTATTTTGTGGTGAAGCCTGTGGTCTGTTAACTTAGTTAAATAAATAAGAATTAAAAAAATAAAAAAAAAGCCTTCCTTAACTGGCCATAAGTTTGGCTCAGGCCAAAAAATAAGCCTATAACAGGTCACAGGCCAGGCTCAAACCATTATGTTATAAAATAGACCTGACCTATTAAGGATGAAGTCCTGAGCTTTCTACCATTGAACAACCAATAGAGAGATCAAAGTAATATAGCGTGCTTTAGGAAAGTTATTACACGAGAGACATAGTTTATTACACTTGAAGCAGATTTCACCGTTTAACATTAACAATTTACCACCGTTCTTTCTTGAATAAATGGACTGATTTATGGCAAAAGAAAAAAAGAGACATGGACTGATTTGAGATTTACCGTTTCACATTAATTATATTTACAACAATCCTTTACCGCATTGAGTGGCTTTTCTTTTTCTTTCTTTCAATGAGGGAAATATTATAAAATCACAAAATATTTCAAAATTCCATTTTGGTGAGTATATTGATTTGATAATAATGAAATTATACGTCTTGATTCATCATTTCTAAATTTTTGAGGGCATTTTTCCTTTAATAAATGTTGCATAATTTATCACAACCAAGTAGGATGCTTTGTAAAATAAACCATCTTTTCAACTAGCTTTGTAATATTTATTTATTATTATGTTGTTTTAGTAATATTACTTAAATTGAATGGTTTATAGGTTAAGCAAAATAAGATGGAAATAAAGTATTTGGCATACATAATAGAGAAAATTACACTATAGTTCTAAGGACAAAAAAAAATTACAAAAAAAAATCTCAAACCAAAATCCCATATAAGAAAAGTCCCTAAGACTTTTTTTGTAATTAATTGCTTAAGATGACAGATGTCTTTAAAAACATGAAATACCATATTAACAACTGGAAATACTATGTTGACAACAATCTTCAAATGACTCTTCTGCTCAATTTTTTAGTTGTTAATATGACTTTTCAAGTTATGAAAATTTTTATTGTTAAAATAACATTTTTAGTTGTTAATATGATATTCAAGTTGTTAAAAACCTCTATCATCTTGGACAATTAATTATAAAAAAGTCTCAATGTCTTTTTTGAGAATTTTCTGATATAAGATTTTGGTTTATGATTTTTTTATAATTTTTCCTAATTCTTGAGACCACAGTGTAATTTTTCCTACATAATATCTCCCCTAGTGTTAAATATAAATGTTTAGGTTATAACTATAAGGGTGCGCTCAATTTGCTTTCTTTTCCCCTAAATTCTTTTTGGTTTGGTTTGGGAAGAAGACGTGGTGACTTGGCTTCTACCTAAGATGGAAGCGTACCGAAGGGAACCCGAGCTGGAGATAAGATATTCAAGAACAATCGCTGGGGAAGAAAATGACAAGGATATGTAATTCATTCCCTTGCACATCTAAGTGAAATCAAACTAACTATCACTTTTGAAACAATATCGAGCGGAATTTAAGCACTAATTCCAAGCAAACATATGTCAGGTTCTTTTCGTGGGCGTGTTTTCTTCTCATGGCCTGGTGATGAATGCAACACTGAAATATATTGCGGTATGCCAAATCTCATCACTCTGCTTTTCCATCAGTGCTTGTACTACATAAAATGAGATTCAAACACTAGTTCAATCGATCGTATCTTAAATTTTTCCAGATTCTGACCACCGGAAATATGTCTTCTCAACGTCAAGTGAAGCATCTGACGTAGCTATTGTGTTCGAGCAGTGCCATGGAATCCATGGAGGAGGGATAGCTTTAAAGGTGAAAACATACAAGAGAGAGAGTAGTGAATATTCTGATGAGGAAAAAGCACGTCCACGTCTACAGAAAAGAATGGCAATGTCGGACATAGAAATGCAATTATTGAGATCGCGAGGCGATAATGAAATTTCATCGTCACATTTGAAGCCCGCGTTAATGGAGCAAGAACATGGACCTAACAAGGATTTGAATTTGCTCACAGCTGCATATGTTTCCATGGATTCCAATGTTTCCACTTCAAACAAAGATTTCATTGTACCTGATCATGCTATTTATAAACAATGCACCCCTTTGGGGAATACCGTCCTACACTTAGCAGCTGCCTATGGGAATAATGCAATGGTAGAGAAGGTGGCTCAACAAGCTCCCCATCTTTTCACAGTGACCAACCACAATTATGATACTGCATTGCATGCTGCTGCAAGACAAGGCCATGGCTCTACCATTCATTTCCTCTTCAACACTTGGTTGCCTTTTGTAAGACGTGAGACAGATGGTCATCATGAAGGTCAACCCACTCTGCAAATGATGCTCTTGGTGTCTTTGACTTTGTTGCGCAACAAACAAGGAAACACCTTTTTTCATGAGGCATATACGGTTAATGGCCATAATGGGGCTCAGATTTTCAAGGCTTTTCAAGATTCTTTCATGAAAGGTAGCTCAGATTTGGAGGCTGACTTTAAAAAAATTGTGAATCATTTAGCAGTATTTGCAATCAACAAGGAAGGGAAATCATTGTTGTACATGGCCATTGAAGCTGGCTCTAATCAAGTTGTTGATCAACTGTTGGATATCTGCATCCAATATGACCTCAAGCCTCAAGGAAAATCTCCCTTTATTCCAGCACTCACCAACAGAAATATGGGTATTTTCGGTGACACATTAATTCATTTTACCATTTCCTTGATTCAGAAACGTGTCTACGAATCCTGATTATATTATTTGTCCGTGCAGATATGCTGCAAACCACTCTGACCAAGAAACCAAATTGGATACACCTGAGAAATGAAGAGGGAAGGCTTCCTCTTCATGAGGCAGCCTCTCTGGGGTACCATGAGGCTGTTTCCTACTTAGTAAAGAACTGTTCTTCTTGCATCATGGAAAGGGACAAAGATGGCTTCTTCCCTATTCATTTGGCATGTAGTAGAGGTCATGTCAAAGTAGTTGAAGAGCTACTAAAATACTATCCAGATCCCAGAGAGATGCTTGACAAAAATGGCCGAACTTTGCTCCATGTTGCTGCTAAAAGTGGAAAATATGAGCTAGTTAGGTTCATCCTCCAGCATCCTAAGCTTATTATCATGATAAACCAGAAGGATAATGATGGGAATACTCCTTTGCATTTGGCCACCCTTCACTGGCATCCCAAAATCGTGCATTCCTTGACTTGGGACAGTAGAGTCAATCTTGCTCTGCCTAACCAAGAAAACCAAACAGCTCTAGACATTGCAGACGTAAGGCATGACAAAAACCCATCCCTTGCACAGGCAAGTAACTGTTCATTTATTTGTCAAAATCATTATTCTTCTTTGAGGGTTTAGTGAATATCTTTGGGTGTAACCAAAATGGAAGTGTTTATTTGCAGAGACTTACATGGAATGCATTGCAATCTGCTGGTACACCTCGGAGTTCTGCTAGGTTTTCAAATTACACAATAGTTGGTGAAAAAAATGAATCCCCCAGCACCGAACGGTATAAAGATAGAATAGACACTTTGATACTGGTTTCAACCCTTATAATAACAGCATCCTTCGCTGCTGGCTTCGCCATGCCGGGTGATGTAGATCAAGGGACAGCAGTTATGCTAAATCATGTCATGTTCCATTTGTTCATTCTCTCCCTCACAATCTCTGTTTTTGGGGCAATCATTTCAACTATAATTCTCATGTGGGCTCGTTTAGATGATCTGCAATTAATGCTCTTTGCTCTCACCTGCGCAATGCCAGTTCTAGGCATATCTTTGATGACACTATCTCTGGCATTTTTGGCAGGTGTGTATCTTGTAGTGAGCAAACTTAGTTGGTTAGCGACTACCTTTTTGGTGTTGAGTGTGGTTCTGATCTTCATGGTTGTGTTCTTGTATGCTCTCCTTTGGCTGCTGTCGTCCTCAACCGTACCAGTGATTCGATATATTTCCTATTATCCCTTTCTTCTGCTTGCAGAGATAGCTGAAGCGAAAATTGGTGCTAACCACACAGGTTCTAGGACTTGTAACACCCTGTAATAATCTAGACGAATTAAGTGGTTATTATGAGTAGGATGAAGAATCACTCATGTTAGGAATTAAGTATATTTATTTGTTTGATGTCTGTTAAATCATGTCATGTCTACGTGTGCGTGTATTCATCTGTAGTCTTAAGTCATAGGAGGACTGGTTTGTACAGGATGGTTGGCAGAGTATGTATGGTTGTATTATTGTGTCTCTCTTATGTACCGGGATTACTATTAGTGGCAAGGCTGTGATCTTTGTGTGCTTTGTGTAGATGTATATTTTTTGTCTATTTGACAAAGATGAGACCGGAGGTGTATAAATTATGATTACTCCCCATCACTAGCTCAGAAAGCAGAGTCTTTCTCTGTTGCTGCAGCCAAGCCAAGCGCCCCTCCTAATAGTAACTTTGTTACTCTCACATCAGGTTCGTCTCCTGTTGATCTCTCCAAATTAACATAAAGTAGGCCACCTATGTATGTTAAATTGGACATCATATCACACAAGGCCGAGATGTCAAAACCTGGAGGCATAACCTTCGCGCCTTGCTTTCCTTGCCTACCTGCTTTTTAATTAGTTGCCCCTTAATTTTAATTCTCACTTTCAAACTCCCCACGGGAACCAATAATAGGTTACTTTGACTTTTCATGAGTTATAAAAGAAATTATATTTACCTGAGCTTTTAGAGCTAAATGAACACAGTACTACTACAATTTCATGGCTCAAACTTGAGACTTATGGTTAAGTTGGTATTATCCTTATGAGTTGAATCAGAGTGTTTTGTGGTCATGAAGGTGTTTAATTAATTACCGAATGGATTCACATTCTTCGGTCTATTTGGATATTCCTATTCTTGGCTTCCCACGTTTGATGACGGCAGCTATCAGTAGGTTGCTCCGCGATTTATAATTAGCTTCATCAATCATAATTAATTAATTAATTATCATATACAGCGAAACGAAAGTAGGTAATAAAAGTCTGAAGTTTTAAACATACCCGTGGTTCATACTATGTTGTTGTATAAGCCAAACAGAAGAGTCCGTTTTTTTTGCGACCAAGAAAAGTATAACAAATTCATCATCTGGCAAAAGAGGTCAACCGAATATAATCAAAGAATACTAGTAATAAAGACGCACAGTGTGAGATCAATAATCACCCCTAGGGAGCTCTGCTAGGGTTTGAGTAGGGAAATTGAGTGCTCCGTCGCCCACTGCGGCGGAAGAAATGAGCGGCCTCTCCGATCGCGCCTTGAACGGAGGGGAAAGAGAGGAAACGTTAGAGGAGGATAGGCAGATATTGAATCGGAGGAAGAGGAAAGTAAATGGGAAGGATGGTGAATTCTCGAATAGCGAATCCTTGAGATCCAGAGAAGAAGCTTGGATGAAGATGGAAGAGATGGTGGCTCCACCAAAGTCATATAGGGAATCATTGTTGCAAAATGTGAATCCTAGGATCTACTGGTGGGAATGGGCGAAGAATGATGAAGAAGAAGAGCTAGAAGATTACGACACAGGTACAGATTTTAATAAGGTACTTAACTTGAGTGATGGAATCAAAGTCGATTTCTCGAATCCTCTCTGTCCACGGTTTGATTTCGAAGACAAAGAAAGAGCAAGGCTGGCAAAACCATTCCAGCGTACTTTGATCGTTAAGCTAATAGGGCGCCATATCTCTTACGGCTTTATGGTTAAGAAATTGCGATTACTATGGGCAAGGAAAGGAGAAATAGATGTGTTCGATATGGAGAATGAAGTCTACTTGGTCAATTTCCAAAATGGTGAAGACTACATGGAGGCATTGGTTGGTGGTCCTTGGGTGATTGTCGATGCCTATCTGAATGTGGCACGATGGAGACCAGATTTCAACCCAAAGAATGCAAAGATTGACTCGGTGGTGGCATGGGTGAGGTTCCCGAACTTACTAGCTCCTCTATTTGATAAGAAGTTTCTGCTAAATTTGGGAAACTCCATAGGAAAGGCGATAAGATTAGATGTGCATACAGCACAGAGAGCAAGGGGGAAGTTTGCACGTATGTACGTCGAGTTAGATCTTATAAATCCTCTGATTCCTGAATTTAGTGTGGAAGGGCAGATCATGAATGTAGTATATGAAAGTTTGGGGAAACTATGCCAGAAGTGTGGGTGCGTTGGGCATATGCAAGAAAGATGTGGAGGTTGGAAGGGAAAGAATAGAGAAGGAGAGATGGAAGTAGAAGCTAAGGAAGGAAGGACAATTAAAGTGGTTGAGAAAGAAGGCACGGAGGGAAGATGGAAGACTGTAAGTAGGGTCAGGTGCCAACGGAATAAGGGATTTGTTTTGAAAAACTAGCAGGGAGGGTCGAGATTTAATATGCTCATGGAGGATCTGACGGAAGATGGAAATAGTATTAGTGACAACAGACCCCAACAGAAAATTCAACAGAGGAAAAATGAGGAGAAGGTGCAAAAAGAGGATATAATTAGCCAACAAATGAGATCTGAACCACTGAGGGGAAGGGGTGAAGCAGTTAAGAACATAGCAAGTGCAAGTAAATCTAATATAGGAAGGAAGGTACAGGAAAGCAAGAATGTAAACATGAGGATGAATACTAACACCCTGAGTAAGATGGGGAATGGGACAGAAAGCAGAAGTATGTAGGAAAGAGCCAAAGTATTGAGTACTTCCAAGGGAGAAATAACCAGAGGCTTGGAGGCACAGAATTGGATGAGTGTGGAAACGATTGGGAAGGAGAACATTAGGCCTGGGAATTACGATGGAAGGATGGATATCTCCCAGACTATGGATTTAGAGGAGGAGCCTCCAGATGAGGAGGAGGAGGGGATATATGTGAATACAGGGATGATTTTGGAGGGAAGAGGCCAGGCAGCTCGGGTTGCTGATTAAAGTTGTCTCTGGACTATTGTGCGGTTACTGGTCTCTGATTTATCAATTGTTAGATATGATAAAACTAGTTGTATGGAATAGTAGGGGAGCGGCTAGCAAAGGGTTTACGACTGTGTTAAGGGATATAAAATTCAGATTCAGATTAGACATTGCCATTATTCTGGAGCCCAGGATAAGTTGGAACCATGCAAACAAAGTAATTAGGAGTTGGGGTTTTAAATATTGGGCCAGAGTGGAGGCTGATGGATATGCGGGGGGAATATGGTTAGTGTGGGAGCGAGATGATTTAATGGTGGATGTATTAAGGAAGGACGAACAATTTCTGCATTGTCAGCTTAGCCTTGGGGAATGTAGTACATTGCTAACTGCTATATATGCAGACCCTCATGAACAGAGAAGAAGAGAGATTTGGTCAAAGTTGTAGGAGTTGGGTGAAGGTTTAACTGAACCGTGGATGATTTGTGGGGACTTTAATGAAATTAGAACACCCTTAGAACAGAAAGGAGGAGGCAGAATAAATGAAGCAAGGTGCAGAAAGTTCAATGAGTGGATCCAGATTTGTAGTCTAATCGATGTAGAGACCAAGGGGCCTTATTTCACATGGAGGGGGCCAAAATGGGAAGGCCTAGATAGGGTCTACAAACGACTAGACAGGTGCTTGTGTAACATGACATGGTTGGAGACTTTTGAAGATGCCAAAGCACGAGTGCTCCCCCGTCTATGTTCGGATCACCAGCCTTTACTGATTAACCTCAAAGCTGAGACACAAACCCATCGGGTAAAGATTTTTCACTATGAGACTATGTGGCAAATGCACGAGAACTTTAGTGAGGTAATGCGAGATAGCTGGGAAGGCGAGGAGGAAGTCCACAAAAAGATGGCAGATCTGAAGCAGAAGTTACTTGTGTGGAATAGAGAAGTATTTGGGCAAATTGAAGGCCGGAAGAGAAGATTATTGAATCAGTTGAATGGTATACAGTGTTGCCTAGACAAAAGAAGTAACCCTTTCTTACTTAAATTGGAGGCTGAACTGGGAGAGGAGCCAATGAGTACTCTGAGACAGGAAGAAGTGATGTGGTTTCAGAAGTCAAGAGGAAGATGGCTGGAGGAAGGAGATCGGAACACGTGTTATTATCACACAAAGACGCTTGTTCGTAGAAGGAGAAACAAGATCAAAATGCTAAAAAACAACTAGGGAGAATGGATTGAGGAGGAGAATGCAATTGCTGATATGTTGCTGTTTTGTGAAGAAAAACAACAGAGAGACTGGATCACTACGGTACAGAGGTGGGGGAGAGTAGATGGAGAGAAGATGAGGAGGGCGGGCAGAAGCATACAGGATGAGGAGGTCAAGAGAGTTTTCTTTCAGATGAATGGATTCAAGGCACCGGGAGAGGATGGATTTCCTGCCATATTTTACCAACAAAATTGGGATACGGTGGGTGGGTCGATCAGTGACTGATTTCCTGAAGGAGCTATGGAGAAATCCTAGGAGAATAGGGGAGATCAATGCAACACTGCTGGTACTGATTCCAAAAGTGGACCAACCAGAAAATGTAAGTCAATTCCAACCCATAGCATTATGTAATGTTTTGTACAAGGGGTTGTCTAAGTTAATAGTAAATAGACTTAAACCCTTTATGAATAGTTTGGTTTCCCCATATCAAGCTAACTTTGTGCCTAAGAGAAGTATTCATGATAACATAATCATTGCAAAGGAAGTGGTTCATTCAATGAATAGGTTGCAAGGAAGAAAAGGGTATATGGTGGTTAAAATAGATTTGGAGAAGGCTTATAATAGAATGTCATGGAACTATATTGATAAGGTGTTGGAAGATATTGGATTTGATGTTCATTTTAGGAGAGTGATTATGGGTTGTATGTCATCATCAAACATGGTGACATCATGGAATGGTAGCAAGAGGGATGTCTTTTTACCATCTCGAGGGTTGAGACAAGGAGACCCATTGTCACCATACCTCTTTGTCTTGGGTATGGAGAAGTTGTCACACATGATCACTGGTTGTGTTAATAATAGGAGATGGAAGGCAATAAGGTTGGGAAGAAATGGAATTGAAGTTTCACATTTGATGTTTGCAGATGATCTACTTTTAATCTGTGAAGCAGATTTAGGAAATATGAGTACAATGATGGAGGTGTTAGACAGATTTGGTGAAGTATCGGGGCAAAAAATTAGTGCTCCAAAATCCACCATATATTTTTCTCATAATGTAGATAGACGGGTACAAAATGACATTTGCAGAATGTCTGGCTTTAGGCGCATGGAAGACCTGGGCAGATATTTGGGCTCTCTTTTGTTGAAGGGAAGGAGCACCAGTAGAACATATCAGCAACTGTTAGATAAAATGCAGGGGAGGCTTAGCAACTAGAAGAAGTAGACATTATCGCTGGCTGGAAGAATTACATTGGTACAAGCAATTAATAATCAGTTACCAATTTTTCATATGCAACACGCTCGGATACCGGTTGGGGTGTTGCAAAAAATGGAGAAGATTCAAAGAGACTTCATATGGCAAAGTGAGGAAAGGGCAAGAAGAGTACATGATGTCAATTGGAACAGAATCTGTATGGACAAAAAGAATGGAGGTTTGGGAATGAGAAATCTGGAAAGGATGAATGAAGCATTATTGGGGAAGGTAGCTTGGAATATCATCGCTAATCCAGAGATTTGTGCTCATGGGTGTTAGCTGGGAAATATGGGAGACAATGTGATCTCACAAAGGAATGCAAGGCTTTAAATGCGGATTCGGAGGTATGGAGGAATGTAGCAAAAAGCTGGCCGTTAGCTGTGGATAATATCCGATGGGAGGTGGGGAATGGGAAGAGTATTAATTTCTGGAATGATAACTGGCTGGAAGGTGGTAGAAAACTAAGAGATTTGTGTTTGAACCCTCCATCAGAGGAATTAAATAGGGTATGTGTGGCTGAGATGGTGACTGACTGTGGGAGGTGGAATATGGATCGCATAAGAAATAATCTTAGTGAAGAGGGGAGAAACAAGTTACTTGCTATGCTGCCACCTTCACCACAGGCTGGGGAGGACGCTGTACGGTGGGGAAATTCATTTCAGAATAAGTTTGTAACTTCTGATATGAACCGAAGGCTGGGTGAGGAGCAAGAGAGGGGGGGTGAAAGAGTGGAGCTTACTGTGGAAATGGAAAGGCCCACGTAGAGTGCAAGTATTTCTATGGATTGCTATGCAGAACCGTTTGCTAACAAGTGAGAGGAGGGCAAGGCTGATGGGGGGAGTCCTAATTGTCATAAGTGCCTGGACCAGATGGAGCATCTAATGCATGTTATGAGAGATTGTGTGGTGGCGCGAGGACTGTGGGAGGAGTTGTGGCATGGAAATATTGAGGAGGCTTTTATAAGGAAGGAAGGTGTGGAGTGGTTTGGGTGGAATTTACAACATAAAAGAGATAATTGGAGGTTAATCTTTGGAGTTGCATGCTGGCTTTTGTGGTCATGGCGCAACAAAACCAGATTTGAAGAGGGATACATAATGCCAGAAAATCGTAGAGAAGTTGTTCTGCGATATGTTAAAGAAATTCAAAGGGTACATGTAGAGTATGGCAGAGTCAAAGGATCCAGAAGAGAGGAGTCAGTTGGGTGGTCGGCTCCTGGAAGTGGGTGGATAAAAATAAATGTTGATGGGCCATCTAAAGATGGTCAGAAGTTGGTAGGATGTGGGGGGCTGATGCGAAACAGTACTGGACAATGGCTAGGGGGTTTTTCAAGAAAGATTGGCTCATGCTCAGCTGAGAGGGCTGAAACCTGGGCTGTACTCACTGGATTGGAGGAAGCCGTAATCAGAAACTATGATAAAGTCATCATTGAGAGTGACTCAATCAATGTAATCCGAATGCTCCAGTCAATGTAGGATGATGAGGAGGCAGAGTCTCGGTTACTGGTAGAGATACTTAAGGTAATGCAGAACTTTTCAAATGTAAAGTTTAATCATGTTTTTCGAGAAGGGAATGTTTGTGCAGATATACTAGCTAGTCTTAGTATAAAACAGGAGGAAGTGCATGTTAGATACGCTGAACCTCCTTTGGATATTGTTAGGACATTATACCAGGATTCATGTGGAATGAATTCCACTCTGTATAGCTGATTCAATGATATGAATGGGCATATTGCCTCGTTTTACACCAAAAAAAAAAAAGACGCACACTGCGAGAGGATATTGAATTTAGAATAAAAGCAATAAACTTCAATTTCAAGTACAGCCTCACCAAGCTTGGCTGGTTGGTCATGGCATCCCTTTCTTCTCCTTGCAAAAACAAAATGGATGATGCCAACCAAAAAGGTTCTATCACCCTCTAATCTAGCTAGATGAAATATATACGTACGTGGTGATTGAAGAATAATGACCCATGCATGCATGCTAAGGATTAGATATATTAATTAGCTGTAAGGTTGTGACGCGCAAAGGTTAATTGTGTATTATATTGTTTTAATTGTTCTAGTTGTACATTTTGGGTGAAACAATTGGGTTTGTTTGGAGTGCAGCTTTTTGAGCTTTTTCTTAGGGTAACTTTGAAAAAAAGTTAGTTAACATTGTCAGTTGATTTTGGATCAATTTGTGTTGAACTTAAATTCACTTAACTTAAAACTCAAAAAACCCGTTAAGAAAAAGGCTCAACTTCTGAGCTTTTTCCAAAAAACTCTCAGTTTTTTGACACGGGTCCCGCCACTTTTACCACTATCAATCTAAACACAAATTATTATCTATAACCTGATTTTTTTCTTACCGAGTTTTTTTAAAAGTTAAATAGCTTTTAAACCACTGCTCCTACTGCCAACCCAAACACACCCAATAGTGTCATGAACAACACATTTACCCATGCCATGAATTATAAGGTAAATTTTTATAATATTACTTTTTGGCGCTCTTATATTAATCTGGTTATATAATTTTTGTATTGCTATATAATACTTGTAACGATGATAGGAGTGGTGAGAATATTATATCTAGGCTGATGGGTTGTCTGAAATGAAACAATTAAGGAGTTGTAAGTTGTAATGGGGATTTCATTACAACAAGCAACCAAAGTTTACTTAATCGGAAAAGAACAAGGAAAGGTTTGGTCTTCATGGTGCAGCAATATACATAATATATTTATGGGTCACCGATCAAACTCTTACTTAATTGGCTGTCCATTGCCTTTGTGTCTGTGACACGACATATCAACTCTAATAATCACCAATACAATATGGATTAATCATGAGGATAAAATGATTATTTTCCTTCAAAAAATAGTTAGAAAATAGCATTATTATATTTGGCAAAGTTACGAAAAGTTTGCAATTAGCATTATTATATTTGGCAAAGTTACGAAAAGTTTGCAATGTTCGAAGAAAATATTTAAAAACCCATTTATTATTTCAACCAAACATGCTGGATGAAAGTCTGAATACTTTGTTTATTAATTAGTTTATATTCAAGCTGACTTGTTTAATATGTTCGTTTTTTGTGTATTACTATTTGATAATGATACAAACTTTATGAGCTTAAAACTTTTGGATCATGCTTGCTTACTTCTGCCTGTTAATTAAATAGATTAGTTTGATGTTTGTACTCCATGTTAAATATTAAAGGAAAAATTGTAATCAGATCCTAATTAACAAACTTAATGGCAACCAAATTCCTCAAAATCATCAAATTGTAGTGAAGTCTTAATAGATCTAAGTGCTATTAATTCTAAACATGAAAGTACAGTTTTGCTCATTTGTTTAAAATGACAAGTTTAGAATATCCAAATGACAACTTATTCGATAATAAGTGACTGCAAAAAATAGTAGTTCAAAAGGCAAATACAATTTAGAATTTACATATATTGTTCCACTCTTGCATCATTTTTTATTAGTTATATTTTGTTATCTACATTCTCTCATATATTCACATGACCATTTTCTCTATTAAATTTAATATATGTTCTTCTCCTTCATAATCTACAAAGGTCCACGAAGGTTGTTGCATAAAAGGTTGATGTGAATTTCATGAAAATTTGACTATTTTCTTTTCTAACAATTAATGCTATATATATATATATAATTGTTCTCAACTCCTCTGTGCTTTCTTTTATGGTTTATTGTTCTAAAGCTACCCCACATATTGCAAATCATATTCTCCATCATTAAAAATTGTCCCCTTATATGCAAAAAACATAATATATGATTTCTAGATGCACTCGCCAACTTTTTTTCACCTTACAAAATAAAGTTGTTATTAACAACTATATTAGTAGCATTAACAACTTTAGAGCAATATATATTGATGATATTTTTGAAATTGTATGACATGGGTTATAAACACATAAAGTTTCATTTTTTTTCCATTTATTATTGTCTAAGCATACAAAAACATAGCACAATCTCCGTGGCAGAAATTCATACCCTCCCACACACTTAATAAAACAACATAAATCATAAAGGTATCATACAATTAACAATTATTGGATGCTCTAAACTTGTCATTACTAACTAATGGGAAAAATTGTACTTTCATTGTGGAATTAATAGCATCTAGATCTCTTAGGACTTCGTTGCATTTTGATAATTTCAAGCAACCTAGTTGCTATTAAGTCTATTAAATACGACCTAGTTGTAATTTTCTCAATATTAAAATGATACATTTTCGATTTAATTCCATATTTTCAATATTCATATAAACTTTTCTTATCCCAAGTTCACAACACAATTTTTTTTCCTATTTTTCGTTAATTTTTCTTGGCGAGCAATACATATTGTAATATTTGGATAATGTATCCATAGTGAAATATTAAATTTCTAAATTAAAATATGAACTTAATTTTACATATCAAATAAGGGCATAGTTTTATGCTTTATCAAGTTTATCGATCAATCTTTTTAATATATATGACCATACGCACGTGATAAAAGTAATATACAAATATTGTGGGATATGAAAAAAAAAAGTTATTATTTTCTTGTTTTTCACAATGATCCAGATAAGGATAACCCATCCAAGAGAAAAGTGAAAAAGTTATATAAAAAAGCACAGAAAAAAAGAAGAATATAAAGGAAAACGGAAAAAAAAAATAAAGAAAATAAAGGATATAATAAATTATGACAAAATGGAGATAATCTCCATCCGTCCATCTTTCATCTTTTTCATATTACTTTTTTCTTGTTTCGTGGCTATGTGCGCGAGCGCTCAAAATACAAATTAAATGAAATGAAATATATGAAATAGAATGGGAAAATGATATTTAAATATCACATGAACTTTTAAATTTGGAAAATAATGATAGAGAAGAGATGGAGTGGGAATCTAGATTTTGCATATTTTGGAAAGAAAAAGACCAAAATGCCCTTAAGCTCATTTTAAGAAAACAGGACTGCGGGATTTAGCAAAAATTTGGGTTTTTGTTCTCTCCTCCGGCATAGAACCTCTAGTTTGTTATTGTTTAAACCTTCTCACCCCAACATATCATCCTCAAAATGCACTTATCGACAATTTGAGTCCAATCTCTCTCAGCCCATCTTCGTCCCTGAATGAAGCCAAAGGACATACTAGAGCCTAATGTTTGAAGTCTATAATGAGCTGAGATAGAGAAGACGTACATATTTTGGCAAACAAGATCAGCTACAATTGAGAGAATGAAGACGAGCTAAGAGAAATTGAACCCACAATTGCCAATAAGCACATTTTGGGGACAATGTCAGGGTTGTTAGATATGATGAGTTTTGATGATGTCAAATATATATGCGAGATATCAAATATTAAGAATAAAAAGTTTGCATAATATATTTATCTCTTACATTGACTAATTGATATATTTAATGTAGATTAGTCAAGTAAAGATTAGAAGATATCAAGTTGAATTATGAAAAATGATCAAGAAGAAGATTAGGAAAGAAATTATTGAGTTGGATTGATCAAGAAGAAGAAGAAGAAAGAGATTAAATACATCAATGAAGAAAGTAAGAAATTATCAAAAGATTTTGGAAACCAATCATGAAGAGATTAAAGAAAGAAAAACTTATAAAATATAATTAGAATATCAATATTCAAGCTCCTAATTTTAAAATAGAAGTTTTTATGATCAAATGGAAGTTAGAACTGCTTAATTTGGAATTAAAATGAGTTATTTCAAGCTTTTACGATTGATAGTGATCGAAATGCTACAATATGCTACAGTAATGTGAACAGTAACATCACTCATGGCTTTACTCGAATGAGATATGCGAGTGATACACTATTCCACTTGAGTAGAACATGATTCACTCAAGTGAATTCACTATTCCAGCCACTCTGTTCAACTCTGTTCTATGATCAGCATGTACGAGGCTCAATAATTTGATCATATCTCTCAAACTATAGATCTAATTGAGATGAAACTTTCTTCATATGACACTAGACTCTCAATGTATCATACAGACACCTAGATCAAGCTCAAATAAGTTTGGAGGAAAGAGATATGGATTTTGGAAGTTGAAACTGGAATTCATGCATCATATCAAGCACAAGTTCAATAATTTGGATGTATCTCCCTAACTACACATTTAATTGAAGTGAAACTTGTCGCAAATGAAACTAAACTCAAAATTAGTTTCATAGAAGCTAAGAGCAAGCTCAAAGAGGTATAGATGAAAGAGATATGGCTTTCGGAAGTTGATACTAGAAATTCTTTTGTCATTTCATAACATGTTTAGTTATTTGAATGTATCTCTCATAATACACGTCTAACTAAAGTGAAATTTGTTGCATATGAAATTTCACTCAAAAAAATTTCATAGAAGCTTGGAGAAAGCTCAAAGAGATTCAAATGAGAGAGATATGGATCTCGAAATTGACATTCAGTGTTCAGATGTTCTCACTTTGTTTTTGGAACAATCGTCATTCATTGGATCGTAAATGTCAAAATACAATGAATTTGGAGCTGGTTCTTTTTGTATTGGAAATAAGACTTAAAGAGAGTAATGGGGATAGGTCATTTTCTAAATTTGGATTTATATTCGAAGAGTTATAGCCAGTGGAAGTTACCTCTATTTTGAAAAGAAGATATCATGAAGTATTGTTCATCATTTATGGAAATCATTGTTTCAGAAATCTTGATTGTTATGCTAGACATCCATATGAACACCAAAATCACTTATCTACTTCTTAACATTACTTATCTCATTTATGTATAAGTTTCAAGTGATTAAAACTCATATTAATTTCAAGTTCAACAAAAGCATAAATCTATCAAATAAAGCATATAGTGAGATCAAGGTTGAAGCATATACTGGAGCAAAGAATGCAACAGTCATTTAAGGAAGCTAAATGGTAGACAATAATAGAGAAATTCAACTAAGCATTTGATGGAATGAGAAAGACAACAAAGTAACAACTATTTCTCTAACAGATTGATCGCTCACAACGATAATATTCACAACTGTCAAATGCTCAAACAGATAATGCTCACAACTGTCATCAATATCAATTGTCTATAAATAGATATGCATTCAAAACAGAAAAATCAATGAAATGAAAATGTAGACAAAGAGTTGATGCTTACAATGTCAGTGTGCTAATACTCTTACTCGACCAAAGCTCTGTAATCATACTTCTACTATATATTTCATTGTTAATCATCATCTACTTCATTTGAAGAGAAGTATGATTTCATTGTAATTATTCTATCTTTATGAGAGTGACTCAAGATTGGGGATCATGAGTGGGAAAAAAATTGTATCCTTATAGTAAATAAAGGGGAGTTCTTTATCTCATGTATGAGAACTATAAAGGCTTCACAAGTGTCCAAATCAAACTTGTAGGACTGTAGTGGTTCTTAAGTACCCGGTTAACCTTGAGGAAGATAGTGGATTGAAATCTCATGAGGAGCCAGGGGACTAGATGTAGGTCATCATAGATTGAACCGAATTAAGAAAAATCACAGTTTGCATATTCTCTTTCCTAAGCTGCTATATTTTCAGCATATATTATTTGAATAACTAATTGCTGATTTATATCTCATTATTGTCATGTTTATTGTTTTTATTACGATGGGAAAAGAATTTCAAAGTTGTTAATTTTTTATCTTACACTCAATTCACCCCTTCTAGAGTGTTAGCTTCAAACAGGGGTGAGCAAGTTTAAGCAATAACAAGCTGGAGGTTCCACGCTGGAGGAGAGAATGAAGACCCAAAGTTTAGCTAAATCCTTCAGTTTGTTTTCCTTAAACGAGCTTAAGGGCATTTTGGTCTTTTTGCCAAAATATGCAAAACCCATATTCTCATCCCATCTCTTTCCAAGTTTTAATGGTCTTTTCTAAGTTTTGGATGTTCATATCGTATTTAAATATCATTTTTCCAAATAGAATCAAGTAATGAAAAATGACATCTTGACCAAATTAAAAAAAAAAAAAAAGTGAACGTTTAGATAAGAGCACCCAACACAATTATATTTTCTAAGTTATAAAAGTAGACATAAAATATTTTTTAAGTTAGTATATATGGTAACACTATTAACCTTGGTTAACTTGCATTATGTTTTGTACTATGAGTTCCACCAGTATTTTCACTGTCTATCATTTTAATATATTTTTAGAAATATATGCATTTTTCAATCTCTCACACTCTCTACTCCCTTCCCCTCTCTCTCCTCCTTCACAATTAAGTTATTATTATTATTATTATTTTGAGTAACAAGGTCAAGCATTAGCGGCCTAAGTTACAAGCAAAATCAAACCCGTAACTTCCCACTTATATGTGAGCATTCATACCATTAAGATATAAGGCCTTTGCTCACAATTAATTTTTGACAACGAAAAGATAATAATGTCCTTATTTTATATTCTTAAAGAGCATTTACGAGATAAATATGGGCATTTACAAAACAAATAAAAGAATTAAAAAAATTAAAGAATTAACAAGAATATTTTGACCATTTACAAGAGAAACAAGAGAATTTATAAAATAAATAAGGAAATTTTATAAGATAAATAAAGATATTTATAAGACAAATAAATGGATTTAAAAGAATCCAAAGAATACAAATATTTTAGTCATTGACAATACAAATAAAAGCATTTATAAGACAAAGACAAAAGTTTTCTTATATTTACTTTTGAACCCAACAAAAGATAAATATATTGAGTACTTATAACAAAATAGTTTATTAATAAATTTACACATTTATACTTCTAAAAATATATTAAAATAGTAAAGTGAGAAGATTGGTCACAATACAAAAAATAACACAAGTTAACTTAGATTAACAACTATCTACTCTTTGCCATTAAAAAACTGACATGTAGCAATAGTTACACACAACTTCATATATGTGAGTGTATGTATATATATAATGTGTGTGTGTGTAAAAGAAGAAGGGTAAAGGTGCAATTTTACATATAACCTTTACCCCAAGGAGCGCTCAGCACTATAACCTTTTTTTGGGAGCAAAAGTACACATAACATTACGTTTTAGGAGCGTCCAGCACCACAGGCTGTTAATCAACCGACGTTGACGGATAAGTCTAACGGAAATGAACAGTAACTCCACTAAAATTATTATTTTGCCCCCAGTTTTAAGCTGAAATTACTATTTACCCCTAGTTTTAAATAAATTTTTTTTAAAAAAAACAATAAAATAACTCCTCCTCGCCGGTGGGCCTCACCACCGGCCACACCACTGGAGGTGGCCACCCTCCCCCCACCACCGGCGACCAGTGGCCACCTCCGGCGGTTTTTTCTTTTAAAAATAATTTTTTTAAAAAAAAAAGTAAAATAATCCCTCCCTCGCCGGTAGGCCTCGCCATTGGCCACACCACTGGAGGCAGCCGCCCTCCCCCCACCGGCGACCGGGTTTGAAAAAAGAAACACGTGATTTAGAAAAAAAAGGAACACGGAAGATAAGAACTAGAGTTAGAAAGTGGGCTGTTGAAAGTGGAGAAAATTACTGGGTGTGAAACCAGGGAAGAGAGGTGCGATTTCTCGAGAACCGACAGACCGGAGAAACCCCCATGTATCTCTTATTATTTCCGATCTTGCTGTTTTTTAAAGGGGTCAAGGCTTGTTTTGTCGGACTTGGTAAATACTATCAATGGTTTTACTTTTTTTCGTGCATGGCCCAGGAGAACGCATTATGGCTTGGAACAGATGCACGAGCCTTCTGTTTCAGTATATGTAATCTGCTGGTTTGGGAAACTATAGATAGAAGGAGTGATTAATTAACTGACTGACTGACTGATTGTTTAATTAACTAATCAAGGGTTTAATATGTAAATGCCGCATCATTAACCTGAACCCTTTTCCCGTCTTTGATCTGAATGTTCCTCCGGAAGAAAAAGTCTGTAGGAATTGTAGTTAATGGCTATATTCTGTTGTTGCTTGCTACACGGTAAAAGGGTGAATTACTCAATTCACTATTTTTGTTTATTAAGGATTTACTATGTAATTAATACCAAACATATCATTACACTTCAACTATCGATTCATTATTTTGTTTATTAAGGATTTATTATGAAGAGTATTCTTCAAAAACGCTCTCGGAATTAGTTTTTTTTTTTTAATTTTTGTTCTCAAAAATAAAAATGAATAAGAATAATGTTTGATAATTTTGATTTGTTTTTTTATTCCCAAAATGAAATAGTTAAAAAAAAAAGTCGTCGGAGGTGGTGGCCGGTCGCTGACGGTAGGGGGAGGGCGGCTGGCGATGGCAGTGTGGTTGGTGGTGGGGCCCACCGGTGGGGAGGAGTTATTTTAGTGTTTTTTTTTTAAAAAAAATATATTTAAAACTAGGGGCAAAATGATAATTTTAACGGAATTACTATTCATTTCCGTCAGACTAACGGTCAACGTCAGTTGACTAACGGCCCGTGGTGCTGGACGCTCCTAAAACATAACGTTATGTGTACTTTTACTCCCAAAAAAAAGTTATGGTACTGGGCGCTTCTCAAGGTAAAGGTTATGTGTAAAATTACACCGAAAGAAAAATCTTGAACGAATAAATTCAATATGGCTCTTATGTGACTCGTGACTGTGCTTAATGGAAAATTTTGGGGGAGCAAGGATTATAGGTTTAAACAGAGTGAGCGAGCGAGTGGAGGTGGACATCCGTTGTGGGAAACCAAGAGGCGAATTAATTTGCGTTCAAGTTGAAGCTTCATCACTCATGGAACCGCAGTGGACCAACATCAGTGAGCTTCAAACCCTTCTCTATTTTCTCTCTATACATTCTTCCATCCATGTCCTTGTTATATGCTTTTCATGATCAAATCAAACTATCCGATTTTCAGCTTCATCTTTCTATTTTCACCATATCATCATCATCATCAATCTTGTCTTGAACGAACTCACTACCATAAAACTGAAATTAATGCTTCAAACGAAAGCACATAACTCTACCCATGACTGTTCAGTGTTGCCCTACCAGTCCATTCTAAGCTCAAATTAAATGAACTAACCGTGCCAATTCTAAAGCATATTAAGCAAATTTTTTATAAGAATCGGGCAACGAAAAATTCAGTCATTCAGTATATATTAGGCTTATCAACAAAATTGCTTTGAATTCTGGAAACGCATGCACAGGCTCAGCGAAGGCATTCTTCAACTTCTCACACCTTCCCCCAAATGGAATAACAGTAGTAAATGTTCTGTACTTCATTTTTTTCCGGTATTTTGCATGAATAATGATTGAAAATATACGTGTTATCTAAATATAGTAGTCGTGTTTTATGATCCAAGTTTATTTATGATTCACCTTTTTTCCAGGAAATCTTGAAAAATTCTGGAGCCTACCCAAAGATGAAAAGCATACAAGAACCGGTGCTGGAGCTCAACTTGGTGTTGGAGAGGAGAGATTCCTTAGGAGTGGATGAGAATGGAAACAATAAAGAGACCTTATTCTTGGTTTTACCCATTATTTTTCAAATACAAAATAAGCTGATTCTTATCGATCACATTTATTACTTTTGTTTAGGACCGGAAGGAGTATTAGTTTTCAAAAGTTGGCTAGCTGACGCGTTCATGCTAGGCTTTCATCCGTATTGGGATTGAACTCAGAGGTTATCTTCTCATTGCCAAGTGAACCGTTTTCAACAAGTGTTGAAATCCAAAGGCGCACTCAAGTCCATGAAGGAGATGAAGTGCAGAGAAAAATTGAAGTTCGATGTGAAGTGATATATAGATATTTTGCCCTCATGTGGTGATGATGAACCCGCAGCAGGTTCAGGAAGCATGTTAATGGAGCAAGAACATGGACCAAACGAGGATTTGAATTTGTTAGCAGCTGCATATCTTTCCGTGAAGGTCAATGATTTTTGGTCAAGTAGAGATTTCTCAGCACCTGATGATAATGCCATCTATAAGCAACATACCCCTCTAGGCAATACCCTCCTGCACTCAGCAGCTACCTTTGGAAATAATGCAATCATAGAGAAAGTTGCTCAACATGCTCCACAACTTATCAACAATTTTGATACTTCACTACATGTTGCTGCAAGAGCAGGGCATGGCTCTACCATTCAACTCCTCTTGACATTTTTTTGGATCTTTGTAAGGCGTGAAACAGATGGTCATGATCATGGTCATCACTCCCTTTTGGAAATGATTCTCATGGTATCACTCACTCTGTTTCGAAATAAACAAGGAAATACATTCTTTCACGAGGCTTTTATGTTCAATGCCCATAACGGGGCTAACATTTTCCAAGCTTTTATTGAAGCTCCTTTCGATTCAGGGAGTTCAGAGTTTGAGGCCGTTGACTTCAAGAGAATTGTTAGTCATTTATTACCGTTAGCAATTATTGTACCTGGCCATTGAAGTTGGCTGTAAGCAAGTTAGTTTGTGTTCAAGATGAGGAAAATCACCCCTTCTTCCAGAACTCGATAGGAGGAATATAGTCAACCAACATAATTTCTTCAGCTTCAGTCCTAAATATAAGACAATTTTTAGAGTTGCAAACTTTATTCTATATTTAGAATCCGAGGGAGGAGTTAATCATAATGATTACCTAATAGAATTATTACTTAATACTGTTATTTAGAATTGGATCATGAAGACAATGACACATTTATATCTTCTTAGCCACACGTAAAATAATTGAATTGCTTATGGCAGATATGCTAGACACCATATTGAGAAAGAAGCCAAATTGGATACACTTGAGGAATGAACAAGGAAGGTACCCACCTCATAATGCAGCGTGTATGGGTTACCAAAAAGGGGTTTTTGTACTTGATAAAAAACTGCAATTCCTGCACCCTGAGGAGTTAATGAGGGTTTTTTCCCCATTCATTTGGCATATAGTGGAGGTCATCTCAAAGTGGTTCAAGAGCTGCTAAAATGTTGCCTAGATCCAACAGAAACGCTGGACGACGAGGGCGGAAATTTGCTTCATGTTGCAGTAAAAAATGGAAGAATGAACTAGTTAGGTACATCCTGCAAAATCCTAAGCTTGAGAAATTGATAAATCAGAAAGATTGTAATGGGGATACTCCCTTGCATTTGGCCACCCTTCATTGGCGGTCAAGAATTGTTCATGCCTTGACTTGGGTCAACAGAGTTGATCTCGCCTTACGCAACCGACACAGCCAAAGAGCTCTAGACAATGTTGATCTAAAGCAAGGCCAAAATCTTTCTTACGCACAGGCAAGTATCTATTTTTCTTTCAACTTTTGCTGCATTCAATGGATAACACAAATCAAATGCAGGCACGCCTCGAAATCCAAAAGCCGCCGAAACTTATGATGTGAAGAAACAAGTCCCCAACCCTGAACAATTGAAAGGCTTAATTGAAATTTTGATGGTGGTTTCAACCCTCATAATAACAGCTTCTTTTGCTGCTGGATTTGCAGTGCCAGGCAGGGTAACACTCTTGCTAAATCGCCACGTGTTCCATGCGTTCATTTTGTCCCTCGCCATCTCTCTGACTCCATCTTCATGTGGGCATGGCTAGGAGATTTGTATTTAATGGCATTTTCTCTTCAGGTGGCGGCACCACTTCTGGGGATCTTCTTGATGACGCTATGTGATAGGATTAGAGAGAATTTAGGATAAGAAAAGAGAAAAGAGAAAAGAGAAAAGTGAGACAATCTAGAGCAGAATCTGAACTTTAACCAACACGACAATTCTCAAATATTATATTCTTCATAATCATAACTGAATAGAGATACAAATATTTATAGAGTCTCCCTACTTAACCTCCTACAATAACTTACATACATCAGATAAGAAACTGTAACTTCCCTAGACTTAATGGATAAGAAGCAATAACTTTTATAAACTAATAATAACCACTCTAACTTCTAATAACTATCTAACTTGTCTTTCAATACAATACAGATACGTATATATTGTCCTTCCTAGATAACCAACTTCCTATGATAACTGCCTTCCTAAAATAGATAAGAATTAATAGCTATATAATCAGATAAGGATAGGAAACCATAACCGTTTATACAATAGATAATAAGTAACTAACAGACAATAACTACTCTTCCCTAAGTCTTCTTTCTTCTAGAATAAACCAAAAGAGGACATGTGTCCCTATCAATACCCTCCCTTAGGAAAACAACCTTGTCCTCAAGGCGGGTAGAAGGAAATTTCAGCCAATTTTGCGTTTGCAAGATGTTCTTCCTCTGCACTTTCAGTCAAACCATCTACTTGATCAGATACTTCCATTATTTTCAATGTTGAAGATGAATAGCGATGGCCAGGGGTAAATCTGTCAACACAGTGAAAACACAAGCCTTTCTTGCGCCTGTTCTGTCTCTCTGTTTCTGAAAGTCGGGGAGCATAGGAATTTGACAGAAAGCTTTGTGAGTTGGTCAACGGTAGCTATTTCTGGGAATTGAAATTTGAAGCATTTGAATTTCATTGAGAATCCGCTGATTACGCACCACTCAAGTAGTTCGGATTCAAATTTAGATTTTGGTTTTGGTTAGTCATGCCAAATGGATTTGCCGTTGAGAAACTCCCTGAATTCGAGGTGTTGTAACCGAATTGCATGCGAGTAGGTGATTTATAATCGTGTCCGTTATATTCAGCACCACGTGGGATATTAAATCGGTGATCGGGTCGCTGGTTATTCTGAGATAACAGTTTTGCCTCATATTCTAAAGTGAGACTCACTGCCTTGTATATAGTTCGGGGCTTCTGAATTTTTACGTCTGACTATAATTCATCTTTCAATCCATTGATAAACACTCCCAATAAACAATGCTCCGGCCAACCTTGCACTTGGGCTTGGCGTTGGAAAAATTCTTGCTTGTACTCATTCACTGAATGCAACTGCTTGATGCTACAAAGATACGCATCAGGATTTTGAAACTCAGTTGGGCCAAACTGTTCTTGAAATATCTGTGTTAGGTCCTCCCAGTACCTTATGGTTCTCCCTGAAGATACCCATGTAAAAGTGACTAAGGCATCTCCTTCAAGATTCATTGCTGCAACATCAACCTTTAGATCTTCTGGTGTTTGATAATATCTGAAGTATTTTTCTGCCTTTAGTATCCACCCTCTTGGATCACTACCCTCGTATTTTGGAAATTCCACTTTTGAATGAAGACGTCTAGACGGATTTTTACTCCACCAAGGGTTCTCAATATCATTCTCTTCAGTTTCTCCATAAGTTTCCCTTTGATTATAACTGGTTTCTCCCTGAACAATCATTGGTGCTTTTTGCTTCTTTAGAGAGTTAATCTCTGAATTCATCCTATTCAATTGTGGTAGGATGGCGGCCATTCACTGCTGGTTGCTCTCAAATTGCGCATTAGATGGTTGCTGAACCATAATGAGAGCAGGATCAGTTTGAGGGTTGGAATTGGGGTGGTTTTCTAAGTTCTATAGGGACTGATCCTCATATGAGGAATTACTTGTGTTAACCATAGTATCTTCTGGCCCAAGGATGCACCGCTTTGATACCAAGTGATAGGATTAGAGAGAGTTTAGGATAAGAAAAGAGAAAAGAGAGACAATCTAGAGCAGAATCTGAACTCTAGCCAGCACAACAATTCTCAAATATTATATTCTTCATAATCATAATTGAACAGAGATACAAATATTTATAGAGTCTCCTTAGGTAACCTCCTACAATAACTTACATACATCAGATAAGAAACTGTAACTTCCCTAGACTTAATGGATAAGAAGCAGTAACTTCTATAAACTAATAATAACCACTCTAACTTCTAATAACTATCTAACTTGTCTTTCAATACAATACAGATACGTATATATTGTCCTTCCTAGATAACCAACTTCCTATGATAACTGCCTTCCTAAAATAGATAAGAATTAATAACTATACAATCAGATAAGGACAGGAAACCATAACCGCCTATACAACAGATAATAAGTAACTAACAGACAATGACTACTTTTCCCTACGTCTTCTTTCTTCTGGAATAAACCAAAAGAGGACATGTGTCCCTATCACTATGTCTGGCATCTTTTGCAGGCATGAACCTTGTAGTGGGCAAACTTGGGTGGTTGGCCACCACGTTTGTGGTGATGAGTGTGGCTATGATCCTAGTGACTATCTATCTGTACTCCTTTTTTTATGTGCCCTCCACGTCAACCCTCCTATTCATGCGATATATCTCCCACGTTCCTCCCTTCATGGTTTTCGCGAAGGTGGCTGAAGTGTATACTTATTAAACCCCACCACCTGCAACTGCAATCTCATAATCTAACTGAATTATGCATCTAATTATTGGTATGATTGATGAATACTCGCGTGCTTCTTATCTATATGGTTTTTTTCTCTCTCAATATGTCAATTGCACTTCTTATTTCCTTTGCTTCCTATTATGCATGCAGACTTCCAATCACATTATAAGGCATCACAACAACGCAAAGGAACTAGAAAAATAATGGAATACAAGCAAAGAATGAAGAAGATTGTGTAAGAAAAAAGAGCAGCAGAAGAACACAAAGGCAAAGCAGAAAGAACAAGAAAGAGCTGCTTTGCACTATGCAGCTTTTCACATAAAAGTGCTTCCTACTAAACAAAGAAATGTAAATCCTGCGTCATGGCAATATGGCTTCTTCCCAATTCATTATTCAAGAGCTGCTAAATCACATGTCAAATCCCACAAAAGTGCAAGAAAATAATCGCACTGAGCTGCTAACCTTTAAAACATTACTATAAACCTCTTTTAACTTTTTCATTTATGCATGGTTCTAAGTTTAAGGAAGTTTTATGTAATTTAGCCCTAATTATTTACACAACTTAAATGAAGCATTCAAATGTAATTTAACTATTTTTTTAGAGGTTGTTTGTAAAAAATGAATCGTATCCGGCGAGTATATGTGCTGAATCGTATCATCAATACTCTCTCTCTCCTAAAAAGTCACAGATCCAAGATCTTGCAAGAACCTGCTCATCGTGCGCATTCTAGTTCGGATCCCACTAACTTATCAAACACATTCAGAAACACTCCGTCTCAGAAAATTAAGTGGACATCGGTGAGGCACGAAAGCTTGTGCCAAGGAACTAGATGAAGGAGAGGAGGGCTTCTAAGAAGTAGATGAGAAAGAACGGAGGAGGATTCTCTGCTTAGGTACGTTTTCTGATTCAATGTATGAATGATTGAAGTTGATGAATATAGTAAGACAAAACATGAATAGTTAATAGAAAACAATAGCAATGAATTATTAAAGCATGATCATAGAGTAGGTGGTTAATGTGTACTGTTCGGAAGAGACCAGGAGATAAGTAATGTTGCATTGCATTTTTCTTTGCACGGGGTCCACACGTTTTGTTTTATGCATTTTGATTGATTGCATAATTAGTCGTGAATGAAAGTTGCAATTTGAAGTTGCATTTTTATTTGAGCGGGGTCCACACGTTTTGATTTATACATTGATTCACGAAGATATAAAAATTTCCACTGGGTCCTAGGTGTTTGTATATGATATCATAATAAATATTTTATAATATTCTATATTAAAAAAATTAAATAGCATTTAACTAACCTATAATACGTAATGTTATTATGTGTGTATTAATAGTACATTAACGTCGGTGGGTATTATATCATATTAATAAAATTTTTGATTAATTATAATTATTTTTATATTATAATATATTTCATATTAATATTTTCTTTCTCACTTCAATTTTATTATTTATGTTTAAGATTTTATTATTATTATTATTATTGTTTTTGTTATTATTATTTAATCTATTTGTCAAACCGAAAAAAGCGAAGTAGGACACTCTGATTCAGGTAAGTTCTAATTAAATTTCTATATTTAATCTTTTCTTTTAATTGTTTTAATTTAATTTTATTATTGTGACTAACATTTACTTTTATGTATTTACTTTTATGTTATTTAATTTTATTTATCTTTTGTGGTAGCAACACTAGTATAGTGGGTACCATTTTTTTTATTATTTATCGCTTTGTTTATTCTTCATGGAGGCACACTAGTATCTATTAGTGGGCTCTATTTATTTATTGCGTTTATTTATCTTTTATGGTGGTGCACTTTGTGAGCCCCATTTATTTTATTTAAATTCTTTATTGTTTTATTTATCTTTTATAGTTGCAACACTAGTATAGTGGGCACCATTTATTTTATTATTTACAGCTTTGTTTATTTAAATTCTTTATTACTTTATTTATCTTTTGTGGTAGCAACACTAGTATAGTGGGCACCATTTATTTTATTATTTACCGCTTTGTTTATTCTTCATGGTGGTAACACTAGTTTAGTGGACTCCATTTATTTATAATTCATTTACAGCTTTATATCCCCCTTCCCTTTTATTTTTATTTATTTACTGATTTCTATATTATATATATATATATATATATATATATATATATATATATATATATATTTACATTTGCATATGCATCCTCTTTCTTACCTATGGATGAGATAGGTCTCGCTGTGAGTTTACTACCATTCCTATTTCATCTTCTTTTTATTTATTTAGCACGTTTATTTCCAATCATTTATTTTATTTTTATTTATTTATTTACTGCTTTATATATATCCCCTCCCTTTTATTATTTATGGCAACAACACTAGTATATACATATTAGTGGGTTCCATCTATTTATTTTATTATGCTTATATTTTATTTATCCTGAAGATAAACTGTTAAAAGGCCATATATATTATGAGATTAAAATGCCATAGAGATATGAGGCATAGATTGGCTTGAAAGATAAGGCATAAATTGGCTTGAGACCAAGAGGCAAGATAGCCTTAATTTCAGAGGCAAGATACCCTAAAGCCAAGAGGCAAGTTAGCCTAATGATGAGAGACAAATTATGAAACAATATTTGATCCATAAATTTTGTATGCCATCAGTTGTATAAAGGCCTCAAAATTGTATATTTGGCATTAAATATTCCCTCAAATTATGAGACAAGGGATTGTATGATCATGATTCTTATTATAAATAAATATATTCAATTTGCTATTGTAGTAGCAATATTGTGGTAAAGTCAAGAAATATTGTGGATTAATTTCTTGCCATGATCAAACAAATCAGTGAGTTATGGATCATGAATTTTTATCCAACTTCATTCCCAGAAGTGAATAAAGAAAATATATTATTATGGTTGTTATGTGATTTCTATGATTATAACAATTTTTATAAATACGAGAAAAGAATATTCATAAACAAAATAATTAAGCAAAAGGAAATATTATTTCAACAAAGTTTAATTGCGAGTGGCTCAACATCATTACAAACTTTAATCATCTCATTCTGAAGATATTTAATGTCTTCTTCTTTTGCTTCTCTTGAGATGGGATCCAGATGAGGCAAAGCTCTTCGTAATATCGAGATTTGCGTCATAAGTTTCTTGAGCTTCTTGTGTGGCCACTCAGTTAACCCTCCTTTTTGATAGATTTTTTGTATGGTGTGAGTAGACATATTTAATTGTTTACTCGCTTCATCAAGGGTTAAGTGAAAATAATTTCTTAAATCATGGAGCGTTGTTTTCTTTATTCTTTCTCGTTGCTCCATAGATAACCTATATAATTCACCCTGGTTAAGGGATGAAGTATCATAGGGTATACTTACTGCATGTTGTTTTCCTTTGCCTAATGAGTGTTCAATATTGGTTTGAAATGAACTTCCATGGAGGTCATTTGGATTTATAGCCCATTCCGAACCAACACAGAGAACCTCATGATAGGCTAATACAGGATCACGCATCAAGATATATCCTGATGCTTGTAAATCTATACAATACTGTGTCAGAAATTGTTTGATTTCTTCAAAATTTTTCTTTGTGAAATCAAACATTGGAAGCCTGTCAGTATTATAAGATTTATCCTGTACTTTTTCAAATAAAACAGCATGGGTAATCATACCTGTTCTTCTTCCGTGAACTTCAAGTTTATGGTACTGGAGTTCGTTGGTATGTATGATCTCTCGTAAAACATGACAACAACTACATTCCAATAAGCTAGTTGTTGCTAATTGACTTATAGTTGATGGCTGGCTAGTGGTTGTTGGTTGGCTAATTGTTATTGGCTGGCTAATGGTTGTCGGTTGGCTGATTGTTGCTAGCTGGATCGTGGTTGATGGCTGGCTGGTGGTTGTTTGCTGGCTTATGAATGCTGGCTCATTGATTGTTGTGACTATTGGTTGAATTTGACTGGTAGACTCCATTAGTTCAGCCATAGTTCTACACCTTTTAACTGGCCTCCTTGATGAACCTGTTTCAGTTGTACCTTCAATCCTTGTAGATTGTGGAAGAACACTTGTTCTTGGGGGAGAAGTAGGTACATTTGAAGCAGAAGGAGGAATAGTAGAAGGAGGAATAAACATTTCAAAGGGATTAGGAGATAACAAAGAAGTAAATGACACGTTGGGCTGATCATCATACAACAAAGCATCAAGTAATGCTGTTTCGGATGTATCAGAAACTGGGATAAAACTGCTTGGTCCTGCCATGGTAATAGAATTTAGAGAAATATGTGTGAGTATCTGGTAGTTGGTATTATCAGATGCTTGAGTGTTTGTGAGGCATGTTCGTTTGCCTTCCTTTATTTATAGTCGAATTAAATCCTATTGAATCTCTGCAGATTTGCGTAGTCCTGTTAAATCTCTGCAGATCTGCTCCCTATAAAGCACGAGCCTGGAATCTTTTTGACTTTATATGCATACGACAATCTGAGTTGTTGCGTCTGTGATTCCACAGTGATGCGCCTGTGATTACACAGTATTGCGCTCGTGAATCTGCAATTATACACCTGATGATTTTGTATTTAATATATATTTGTTTGTTGATTCTGAAAAATGGAAATTTTGTTACCAGAAGTAACAAAATTATGCATTGATAATGCATTAATTATCATATATGCTATTATCATGGAATATTGTATGGAAATTCCATGAATTAATTTTTAAGGTCTCACACTTGAGGGGGAGAATGATATATATATCAAGTGTGAATATTTATGTGATAATTCTTTGTGAATGTTTCTATGTTGATTCCCCCAAAATGAATATTAGATTTGATGATAAATTATATGGAATGTTGGCATGACTTGTTTGATCATCCGAGTCATATTATGTGCTGCTTGTTCTCAAATAGATATGATTATGAAAATATTATTGGAAATGGATCTCTGGAAATATATTAAATTGAAAGTTTACATATGAGATTATAAATCTGCAAAGTTTGCGGTGATGTTTGCAACCAGAAGTTTGCAATATATTATGCGCGCAATTTCCAGATTGAATGATCCAGAAATAATGTATTAAAGTATCCATGAATGGATAGATCAATGATTATGAGAACAAAATTTATATGTTGTGTATATTTGCAGCAATTATATAAGCCAACAGAATTCTCCCCGTAAAATTTGGCTTTTGGTCAGGAGCCAGAATAATTCCATCTTAAAATGTTTTAAATGTGCAATGATTATTAATCTACTTCAATGCACATAGATGGATATACAAAGAAAATTGATGATTTGATGAGGGGAAGAAAAATAAGCAGATTGGGTAAAGATTTACTAGAATGAATTATCATTGGCTCATATTGATCATCGTACAAGGAATTGTGCACTAAAAGTTCAAAATGATAATTCAATTTCAGAGTTTAGTTAATCGAATGCCAGAAGCATTTACTGACCTAAAGAAAGTGACAAAGTCACATATCCCAAATGCAAATGCTCCTATATGAATTGTTATAAAGCACGCCTGAAGCGTTGCTGGTCCATCGGTTATAAAGATAAAAATCCTCGAAAGAGAAAAGGAGCTATAAAATATAGATGATTAAGTTGAGGATAATTAAGTAAAGCTCCAGAAGAGTTATCTTTTGATGAGATGTTATCTCCAGAAGAGATATTACAAGAAAAGTGTATTGTGGTCTAAGAGAGACCTAGGTACCTAATATATGTGAATATAATGAGATCTCAATAAATTATGAATGAAATCCGATGGGACCGAAAAATAAAGTCGACATTGATGATATTTATGTTTATAAGATAGCATATGCTGTAATGATGATAATGAGGATCATGAGTCATACTATATTAGTGTGTGCCAGAAGCACATGTTCCTGAAGAACATAAAGCGCTAGAATAAGTCCCTGAAGGACTCAAGATGCTAGGAGCATCAAATTCTCGAGAATAATTAATTAAGTGAATTCATATGTAGCATGAAACATTTATCGTGCATGTGATATTATTATCTGAATAAATATTTATGCACATGTATATTTATGATTTTACTTGAAAGATTTAGATCTTGCAGGTATACAATGAATACTTGATGATAGAAAGACAATGAAGCAATGTGGTCATCAGGGGGAGCAAGTCTGATGTAATCAAGAGGGGGAGACGATACACGCTGTACTCTTTTTCCCTTATCTAGGTTTTGTCCCACTGGGTTTTCCTAGAAAGGTTTTTAATGAGGCAAAACTCAACAGTGTATCAATGAATGTTGTACTCTTTTCTTTGGCTAGGTTTTTATCCCACTGGGTTTTTCCTAGTTAAAGTTTTTAACGAGGCACATTCATAAATGGACATCCAAGGGGGAGTGTTATGAATATTCTTATTATGTGGATGTCCATTGACCTATAATCTCCAAATACAGGATGACATGGTATATACACATAGTAATCTACTATTTGCATCCTTCTATAAATAGAGGTCTCCTGTAACTATTCAATATACATGAATGGATTTCATCTCTCTAGAATTTCCTCTGACTTCTCTCTAGAATTCTTTCAGTTTTATAACAGTTCAATGGGGTTTTGCATATGGTCTAAATATTTTAATTCATGTTAAATGCCATGTATTTCTCATTTATCTTATACAATAGTTTCTGTTAATAACTTGATAAAAATCTTAAGAAAAAAATTAACAATTGGAAGTTTCTTGTTAAAATTAAGACAAAGGTTAAATTTGAATTTTAAAATGTCAAAGGCTAACGCAACTTATCCGAAGTTTAAACGGGTTTTGTGTATTTCAGCCAAATTAGAATAGGCATATGTTTAAAAAAAAAATAATGGAAGTTACTATAATTCTTTTAGGGGAAAATTGCATTGAAGGTCCATATAATCTAAAGGTCCCTTGAAATTTTCAATTTGTGGCTAAGTCCCATGAGACAGAGACATTTATGTAATATAATCAATTGTGAAAAGACCATAATACCCTAAGTGAATTTGATTATATTACCCCAAGTCTTCTCAAATTCACTAAAGGTATTTTCGTCTTTTCATTGTTTGATTATATTACCCAAATGTCCTGCAGAACTTGACTTGAAATTGGAGATTTCAATGGAATTTTAGTCATATTTTTTCTAGTTTGGGACTTCAGTGCAATTTTCCCTAACTGCCTAAAGAGATGTCAAAGTATTATATTCAAAATAATTAATAAATAAATAACCAATAATAAGTGCTTTGCCTAAGAAAACAACATGAAAAATAAAATCCAAGTAGATTCCAACTGAATCGATGACAAAATTTGTATACATGTCATTTCACTTTTATTGCCATCTGACAAGTGAGATGAAGAAAGAGATGGCCATTGACGGAGCTCTACACATGCATTACAACTAAAAGCACAATTCAAACTTTGATCTTTATCTCACTTGTCCAAAAATGAGTAACTATGAACAATCAATATGGCTTCTGGTACTGTTGATTCCGGCTCTTTCAACTATGAACAATCATCATCAAGTATATGCACAGACCTCAATTCAGCTGTGATTACTTTGCCTCGTTGGATATCATATTTTACAAGTAGAATAGCAGCATCGCAAGGACAACCACAGCATGGACCAAGAATGAAAATATCTTATTCTTACAATTCTACAGTTTTAGTTTTGTGGCCGACTGAATGGTTTTGCAGAAGTTGGCTCCTCAAACTGCACTCTTCCACCTGAAAAGCAGGCCATATTTATTGTAAATTCAGCCGAAAACTGATAAATGGGGGAGCCATATGCGCACATTCATACTGTGGCAGCCTGTATCTTTTTATAACTACAAATAGATTATTGTCAATAAAACTCACAAATTCCTGAAGGTAATTTGATATAATGTTTAAAAGTTCCACTTTGACAAGTTTCTGAACATTTATGATATAAATAGATACACTTTCGATGTGCCCATTATAGGATTCTTCCAGCATTACTGGTTTCAGAGTGAGGCAAACCTGTGATTTGTATGCCCTCGCCAATAAACTTCCACATTCTCCGATAAAAGCTCTTTCTCCGCCAACAACCCTGGCTAATTCTGAAATAGATATATCTGTTTCTTCAACCTAAGTTTGACAGGTTTTTATCAGTGCAACGTCTAAAAACACAATCAACAAAGTATAAATAAAAATGCAAAGAGCAGTGTCTATATCTGTTTCTTCAACCTAAGTTTGACAGGCTTGTCAGTGTAATGTCTAAAAACACAATCAACACGGTACTTGCATTGCATCCCTTTTAGCAGCATAAACTAGATGAATTTGATAGAGAAACCCTTTGTTTTTTTTTTTTTAAACTCTATTGATAATTCTGATCTTTTCTTCAAAGTTTGCCAGGCTTTTATTGGTGCAATGTCTAAAAACATAATCAACAAAGTACAAATAAAAATGTAATTTACATCTAGGTGCATCCTCTTTTCCAGCAAAAGCTAGCTGGATTTGATAGAGTAACTTTTCTGTTTTCTTTTATGTTTGTAATACAAGGGTGTGATCACATACTGTGAATTTTCTTGTAATTTTAATAGCAACTTTTTTTACGCACCTTTGACATAAATCTTTGCACATGGAAAACAATTGATTCCATCATCTTCATGGATGAGTTTATTGCCTCCCCCACCTCCCTTGCATCAACCTGTGGTATGAATATTTTGTTGGTAGACGCAGAACGCATAAAATCCAATATCAGAGACCCAAAACAAAAAAGGTGTCGACGGATAATACAGAAAAGAAGAGAAGAGGATTCATAATCATTACCTTCACATTCCCACCCACTGGAAGTTGCACTGAGGCATTCAACAGTGCCTCAGTTGCTTCAGTCAAGGAGACAGAATATTCTTCTTCTAAATTAGACCACTCCTCCAAATAAGGGCTCTGTGATACGTTTAGTAAGGGGGAAAGTTAATACGACCAAAAGAATGATAAGCGAATCATTTATTTTGAACAAATAAATGGAAAACGATACTTGAAGGAAAGAAACAGGCATGGTTATGTAAAAATAAAATCCTGAAGAAACAAATTCAGAATCAGAAGATTAAATTTAATTAAAAAATGCACATGGAAAGGGAGGGGTAGAAGAAACTAGAAACAAGAATACACTCCAATGATGGGAGAATAAACAAAATATGAGACATAATAGAAGTCTTAGAGAATTAACTTGGCCCTACTCTTCAAAGAGATACGCTTTAGACGATATTAGTTTCTTAAAATTATGCTCAAAGACAAAGGTTTAAAGACTTCAGTAGTAATACCACAATAAGTAACAATTACTCCCCAAAAGTATTTTTGTCATAAACAAAAAAAAAAAAAAGGCATCGTCTTGTTAACAAATTAAATGTCAAGTACACGATATTAACAATTTGTGTTCTATGGACATCAGCAGAGGCCTAAGGATTCGATGCCTGTTATGAACGCTTTAAAAAGACATCAGTTGCTTATGATCATATCCAAAGACAAAGTTTACTTAAGTAGTAATACTTCAATGAGTAATATAATTCATAGCATAAAAGCATTCTTGTCATGCACCCAAAAAATAAAATAAAATAAAAGATTTGAGTTGATAGCGCCTTACTTGAGCTTCAAGAATTGTTAACAGAGTCTTTGCTCTCTTCAAAAGTTGCACTTCTAAGCGTTTCAAGTTTACAAAATCACGAAACTCTGACATTTTCAATGCTAAAGAATAAAGTTCTTTCTGCAAGAATTACGAAAGATGGATGGGAAAACAAGAAGAAGAAAGAAAAATGAGTAAACTGCCAACGATGGGATAAAACGATTTGTAAAGCTAAATCAGACTGACTAAAATATCAAGTGCATATATATATGTAAAGTGAAATCTAGATAGTAAGCAACAGAAATCTGCGTAGTTAATCACAATGCTACGTTCATATAAGCAAGTTCAGAGTACCTATGCCATAAAATTATACCTAATTTATAGAGTGAAATACTTCAAATAAACTAAAATTAAAATCAACGATGGACAAATATTTGTCAATCGATATATGCGCCACGGAAGTGAAAATCAGTGCCACATTTATTCACTGTGCCACATCTTTAACAAGGTTTTCAGCCTTTCAGACTATAATCTATATCATTTAGGCTTTCAGCCTTTCCTTTAACGAGGTTTTATAGCATAAACAAACAAGAGATCCACATTCTTTCTTGCCAATCATCAAATCATCTCTGCTAAATTCCGCTCCAATGAACAGCACCAGAAGTTTAGAAATGCCAACACAAATAATATAGGTTTTCTGTTAAGCTATAAACTTGTTATTAGGTAAGAAAAAAGAAACATAGGCTACACACCTCACTATCTCTTTGCTGAGCTTTCATTGAGGATTCTGCTTTTGCATTGGCATATCTCCATTGTAGGTAACGATTATATAGCAACCTCAAGCTATGCACATCTTCCTGATGACCGGAACCTTTTTTACCTTTCTTTGTATCTATCCCCGGTTTTGGACACGGTGCTACTGGGGGTAAACAAAGGCCACCAACTTTTGCAGAATTTGTATACTGCTTGACAAGAGAAGTAACATGCCTCTCACTCCCCCTTATGGAATGATTTAGTAAATGCTCACTGCCTGATAATGACGTGTTAAGAGAACGAGAGAAAGGAGTTGTAGGGAATTTCAAACTGTCCCCACTACCTCTTACAGCACCCTTATTGCCAGTTTTCTCACCCACTGATCTAGTAGACACAGTAGGCAGCATGTCTCCCTCCAGCACAGACGACCGAAATTCTGGAAGTGACTGTATGCTGCAGTTGACCTCCGAGTTGCTATGATTTTCGTCATCAGAGCATACTGAAGAAGTATCCCCAGACATTGAATTGGTTTCTCTTTGAGGCGAACCAACGTTGCCCTTTAATGAATTTGCAGCGGAAGATTGACCTGCCGATGATATGCCACTTGTTTGCAATAGTTTTGCAGCAACGGTTGCATTCATACTAGCAGAACGCTGATTAGGAGTGAGTCTGTATCTTGAGGATACAGTTACTGTTGGAGTGTCCGGTCTCAAGGACGGTGAAGTAAAACCATTTCCGATTCTCCCAGAACAAGACTTTGAAGGGTGAGGAGGTTGCTGTTCAACTCTTCCTCCTCCACCATTCTCCTTAAAGGGTTTCACTGCTCGTTGTTTTCTCTGTATAGTGGCAGTCGTATTTACTACATTTGATTTACACTGAGATCCAAAAGGGAATGGAGTTTCCGAATTTTCTGCCGGTCGGTTCTCATCAGCTGTGCCCAAGGGATCTAGTTCCGATTGCTGCTGTCGTGGCCGTCTCTGTACAGAAGATACCACGGGAGACATAAATCTAGAACTCACCTCCCTAACCCTAGGCCGTCGTTGATGAGAAGGCGAGGGTGGCGGTGGGGGAAGTGGAGGTGGAGGAGGAGCCGGAACATCCGCAACCATCTCCACCGCAGAATTGGACTTCTCTGTAACTTTGATCTGTTTATGTTCTTGCATCATCTTCAACAATTTTGGCACAGCTAAGCGTTTAATTAAATTTCCCGATGGACAGAAAATGAAAAATAGCCTAGATGAGTAAGTTTATCTCTGATAACTCAATTCTTCCAGAATTTGACGGAAATTTATAGAGTAAGCGCAAGAAAAGGGAAGAATTACCAAATTGAAGTTCCGGTTTGAGAACTGCTTTGGCATCGACGATTCTCTGTCCCTCCCTGTTTGGAGTATACGCTTTAGAGGAGAGAAGTGGGGGAGGCAGGGTTTGAGTTCAGAGGAGAGGCGACCTATTTCGGGAGGAGAGAAGGTTTGGGCGTCGACGGAATGGGGAAGGGGGAAGACGAGACACAGAAAATCGTGTCGTTGAGGAAGGAAAACTAACCGTTGGGCTATCGTTAGTAGTGTTCCAACGGTCCGAATTTCAAATCCACATACCGAGGTCTGAGCCTCAGTCCCAGGCTTCTAACTGCACGCTCTCTCTCACATTTTATCACTCGTTTGTTGGGTGTCCTCATACTTCTTGCACATTGAAATTTATTACGAAGTCGTCACACTATTTTCTCTGAAATAATTATTATCCTCCGGAGCTTATTACAAGTTGAACTTGACCTTAATTCCTAAACACAAAAGGTATTTATCAATTTTCTTCAACTTACCCCATCAATATTCATTCATCAATAGTCAAGTAAGAATAAAGGAAGATAACTAACAAGTGACAATTGCAAGTGTACATTGATAAATGGCCACTCTTTATTCCATACAAATGATTCTCAACTAGTAAAGTAACAAATTTATCCTAAAAATATTAATCCAGACATAATATTGTACTACAAAAAATTTTAATTATTAATATAGTCTTAAAATTTTTAAAACAAAACAATGTTGTTTTGACCGGTGTTTACTGTTAATGTTAATTTTCACTAAATTTCACTGAAATTGCTTATAGAAAAGAAAAGAAAAGCCACGTGCACTCTAATTTTTCAAACTTATCATCACATCTCACCTTCAATCTTTCCGAAGAAAAAACAGGTCAGTCCTTCATCCCTTCCTTCCTCCACCTGACCGTTCTACCCCACTCAAACATGGAGGTGAAGCCCACCCTCGCCGCCGCCAGTGAAAGCCAAATGCTAATTAATCGGATTATTACGACTCAAAGCGCAAAAGTGCAGACGATTTCTGGAACCCTACACAGAATTCTCACCGCTAACCAATGCGATGGAATCAGGCTTCTCACCGTTCTTTTGCATTTGCATTTGTAAGACTAACTTTATAGCCATTCTGAGCGAACCCAGAAATAACTGTATTCCAAGAAACCAAGTCATTCTGTGCCATTCTCTCAAAAATCTTGTACGCTTCATTAATCTGTCTACAATTTGCAGACAAATTCACAACCGCTGTCATGGCAAACAAATTCGATTCATACCCACTATTAACTGCTCGTGAATCTCTTTACCCCTCCTGAGTTCCGATTCATCACCGCACAATTGCAACAAATAGGTAAAATCGGCAAAATTTAGACATTAATGGTGGTTAAAATGGGGTCGATACTGTTACATTTGAAGACTTGCGACAAAAAGAAAAAACTTTCAATGCAACAATGATCCGAGCCCATATTTTCGGGAATTTACTACTTAACTCTTGAAATTTAACAATAAAATCTTTATAGTTAGGCGAAAAAAAAAAAGGCAATAAATTTCGTAAATTTTAATTTTATATCTAAATTTTGTTAAACAATTACGTGCATGTAAAATTGTCTTAAACTTCAAACATAATTATGTGTATTTAACTATTTAATTTAAACTATCATGTAAAGCTAATTGGAACTAGAACGATTAACAAGGGTAGAGGAAAGTATAAGTCATGAATAATATAGGAAAAATGACATTAATATCCTGATTAAAGAAAAGGGTAAAGGAGTAAAACTACACATATGCTTTACCCCTGGGAACGTCCAGCATCGTATACTTTTTCTGGGAACAAAAATACACACGTGGTTACCATTTTAGAGCAAAAACCACATCCCACCGTTATGTTACTATTCACTACATATATTTCTTTCTCATCACAGTGAATAGTAACATAACGGTGAAATGTGACTTTTGCTCTAAAATGGTAACCACGTGTGTATTTTTGCTCTCACAAAAAGCATATGGTGTTGAACGCTCTCGAGGATAAAGTACACATGTATTTTTGCTCCTTTACCCTAAAGAAAATAATATCATAAAAGTTTCTTAACTTATTAATGATAAAGCTTTCATTTGTTAATGACAGCTTTTTCACTTGTCATTGACAATTTATATGATTTTTTTTTATGGGCTTTGGTTTTCTCATGTTACATGAGAAAAAAAAGTTTCCTACACACACATGAAATGGTGGGACCCACATATACATATATGAATTAATATATGTATATGTGAGTCCTACCATTTCATGTGTGTGTGACATGAGAAAATTGTTTTCCTACGACATGAGAAAATATTTTCTCTTTTTGATATTATGTAATTTAATTAGGACTTTGATGCCATTTTTCAATGCTCATGCTCTATTTGGAAGCGTTATTCCCATGCGATCCTTCATCTACACAAAGCAGGCAATTTATTGGTGGTTTTTGGGATGACATTTGAGTATCTAAATATTGAATCGATTTAATATTAAGATCAAAGTATTTGAAAATACTAAAATATGGACTAGATGTGTTTTTTATTAGGGAAAATTTCCCCTAGGGCCCAAGATAGTAAGATATTGTCAAAAAACACCCTGAGAAAAGTTATATGTCAGAAAAGGTATGTAATTTTAAGGTAAAAAGACAAAAAAACCAAGAGGCTAAATTTAAAAGGGAAAATTTCTCCCGGGCCTTGGTTTTTTTGTCTTTTCGCCTTAAAATTACATGTCTGACATGTAACTTTTTCCAGGGCCCTTTTTGACAATATCTTGCTATCTTGAGCCCTGGGGGAAATTTTCCCTTTTTATTATTTGATACTCTTATTTCTCAACTTGCAATTTCATAAGCATTGATTTGTAAGTCAAATTCATCAATTTATGAAAGAAAATGAAAAATGCAACTTGTTAAGCGATTTGATGCTCATATTCCCTCGTTTGCAATTATTACTGCTAATTTACAAGTTAGATCTCTCTCTCTCTCTCTCTCTATATATATATATAGACACATACACAATTACATAGTTGTCAAATTCTCGATGAATTCTCTAAGTTTATTAACTTTATATTTCTACCTTACAAAATCGTATCAAGTCACTCATAAACTTATCATAGTTATAAGCTTGGCTAAACTCATAATTTCGTCTACTAGTTTATTGTTTTTATATTTCTAATTTATAAGATCATGTTAACTCTCTCTTAAACTCATGTTAACTTTTTTATTTGATACTGCTTAGTTGCTTTGTATATGAATTCTAAAAAAAAAAAAAATTTAAAAAATCTTTGTTGAATTTGATAAATTATGAATGTTAATTGATTTAATTTTAATTATTTAACTATGTATTATTAATATATATTTGTTGATAAAAGTAAACTCTCATGAATCTATGATTTGAGTTTGACAACCTTAGATATATAAAACTATTCTAAACTATTATTATTCACACACACATGTGGGCGCGCGCACACACTATTGTCTCTGCGCGCGCATGCAAAGACATATACACCCACACACACTATTAATACATATTTATTGATGAAAGTAAACTCTTACGAATATACGATTTGAGTTTGACAACCTTAGATGTACAAAACTATTCTTCTTCCTTCATGACTTAGTAGTTTGATACCCATCTTCCTTAATTTAAACTCCCTCATATCTTTAATATAAGATATAATTACTGTTTTTTATGAGATTAAAGAAACTAAATAAATTTTTTAAGCATATATTTTGTATCTTTATATTATATATCAATTTATAAATCAAACAAATTAGTTTTAAAAAATGATTAATATAAATACTTTAACATGATTTATTTAGCTTTATTCATTTTTCCACACATAAAAAAGTCAACTATACCTTATATTAAGAGTAAGTAGTAGTAACTTTGCAATCATTAATCTGCAAATGAGATCCGTTTATTTATGACTTCTAGTGGATTGATTCTCATTTCCTAATTTGCATACTAGTGTATCAATTTAGTAAAGCTTCCCCTATATATAAAAAACAGTTATATAATAATTGACTGTGCCTTTTTATTATAAAATTTTTAAATTCTGAGTCATGAGCTATATAACATTGCTTATCATTGATTTCCACGTGAGAATATTATATTTGGTAACTCAATTTTTATAAATTCTGTAATAAACGGGCATATTCAGTTATCATAAATTGATATGTTTACATCATACATATAGAAGAGCTCGAAGAAGAAAAACCAGCCAATCATTAGCTGAATTTCTTAGCTGCGCGTAGTCATTCAAAAATCCAAACCATAGAATCCCGCGAGACGCCAGACAGATTCAAGATCAAATATAGTACAACAATACATGTATGTTAAGCAGGCACTTCCTTGGTAAAAGGTGTTGTTGAAAGCTCTATCCCTGGTAGGTGCATCTCTTCGTGGGTGTGTAGTGTGCATGGACTTTCCTCCACTGTAGAGGAGGGCTCTAATCAATGAGGTGTGTAATTGTCCCTTGAACAAAAAAACCATCAAAAGGGCCGCTTTCCAAGTTGGGATCAATAGGCCATGATTCTTTCATTAAGATCCAAAAAATTGCTAGGGTAAGTGTAACAGGCGAAAGCTATTGAACAAGTCACTAAACAAACATGCAATTTGATGGGGCTTTCCATCCGCAAAATCGCTTTCCACGAGACTGAGGGAAATACAGATATGCATAAATAGAATTACATAAAGAATCAAAGATTTAAAAATATACCTGACAAAAGGGCGCCAATATTTTTTAAAGAAAATTTGTGTATCACACCCTCTTCCCTATGCATTGAATAATTTCCGGAAAGGTCCGTCCTTCCGATCTTTGGCAGCTTCAGTTAGAGCAAGGAATCTCTTGAACCCTGTGGTGGCAGCTCCTCTTCCAAGTGCAGCAGCCCTTGTAAGCACATCCTCCCTAGAAGCCATGAGTCCGACGGAAATAGGATTAGGTACTGCAGGGGCCGCCTGGGAAGCTGCCGGTGGAATCTGAGTTTGCTTTATTCCAGGCCCATGTTTGTTGAAGTCATCAAGAATAGTTTGTTGATCAGCTTTTTTAAGACCCTGAAACCATGTAACAGAAATTATTTGGACATGAACGACTTACAGAACACACATTCTTGGACATCAACCAGTCGCAATAGCGTCCTTGTTAAGGATTGGAATCTACTAACATATTATACCAAATTACCAAATAGTAATGTTTAATGCCACAAACTCTGAGCATTATGATACTTCCTCTTTTCAGGACCGAGTTTGCAATGCAATAACATTGCTGGAATATGAAGAGCATAGCTCAATTATCCTCAATCGTTAAACTAGGATTAAGGGAAAATCTTAGCAGTGGACTTGCTGTAATTTCATTTTATGCTACATTTAACCAAACCATATAAAATGCATTCCATGTACCCAATTGGTTGGAAGTGTCTTATCCCAGGTCCTTGACTTTGACTTACTCAAAGATGACAGCTTCTTCTGTCTTTCATCTCAGACCAGGCCAAAGAAATAAAGCAATAAAATATATATTAGTACAATAGCTAATTATAACCTTGAGCTCCAATATTCTCTGAAACTCCATGGGCGTACCCTCAGGTAGCAATGCACGATATGTATCTGCTACAGAATCAACCGGAGAGAGAATAACCTAAACAAAGTGATTTACACAACCTTGAATCAGGAGGAGGATCTAGACCTGTATGAAATAGTATTCTTCCAACCAACTAATAACAAACCTTCAATAAGGCTTCTGCTTTGCTCATCTCACGACTTACAAACTTTGAATAGCTAGCAGCACCTGATGTCTGTTGCAGAAAATCAAAAGTTTATTAGTACGATCAGTGAACAATTAACAAGCCCACAACTAAATCAATTCTAGACATTTATCAGTAGATATTGCTCGATTCTTAACCAGTGAAAGGAATGACACAAGGGACACATGCGCCCAAACAGAATATAGTTGTTGTGACTACAAATTTGCATTTACATGAGCTAAATCACCTGTCTACCAAGGGAAGGAATTTCTAGAAGGATAGTCTTAACAGCTTGGGTATCCAATAGCATCTGCAAAAGCGTCAAGGCATAAGCACGTCTCTATCATGAAATTCAAGACCTCATCAAACAGCCTAAATTATTGTTAAACAATATCAGATTGATTTTATTTCCATTGTTGATACCGAATATAAAATACAGAACAAAGCAAAAAAATTTCAAGTGAAATACAAGCGGGAAATAATGCATTAGTTTTCAATGTTTATTTCAATAAACAATCTTCTGTTGGCATCAAGAAAGGAAAAGAAAAGGTAGTAGAAGGTAAGATTGGTCTGTGCTAGATAAGTGCTCAACCAAGTATACTACGCCACTAAAATCAGAATCCATCCAGTCCATACATACATACATACATTACTAGAATATTACTATATAGATGTTAGGATTCAACATCCCTTACTAGTTTATTCTAGAAAGAAACTCTTGCAGCCCTTAGATATTAGATTTGTGTGTTTTAAATTTATGTTTTTTTGTGTGTTTATGAACATCAATTATCTGCTATGGCAGGCAGTGGTACTCAGAATCTAATTGACATTCAACAGAAAAGGCAGTCTAAGGCTTGCTTAATGCCAAAAAAACAGGCCATGTCAACGAAGTTTGTTGGAAAGTTCATAATAAAACAGCAAAATGCAGATCAAGACCAATGAGCATGGTAGTTAAAATCTCGATTTATCACTGCGATTTTATGTTTTTACAATTTTTTTTTCATTAAAACGATTTTACTAATTTTCCAAATGCTTTTATGTTTTTACGATTTTTTGACGTTACAATTTTACGTTTTTACGATTTTTTATTACTTTTCCGATTTCACGTAAAATCTCAATTTTAACTACCCTGCCAAAGAGAATTGTCACAAAAAAATACCTGGAAAAAAGAATTAGAATACATGAGAGAAAATCGTGGTTGCTAGGATAAGATATTAGGGGTAAAAGACTTGGAAAAAATTGTAAATTTTATCAGTTGGTTACACTGTTAGCCTTTTATTTCAATCTTACATTCAGGTCAAGATAATAGTTTTCAATTCAACTTTTGTATTAGCTATTTCCTATGAACACGACTAATCAATACAGGGAGGAAAGTTGGGTAGACTATGAAACACACGACTTTAGAAAGAATCAGCCCTTAGAGAAGACATGTAAGGATCCATTGAGATACAGATAGCTTGATTTTGAAATTCAACATTTAGCAGAGAAGATAGATAAATATACTGAAGATATAAGGAGAAAACTTAGGAACTTAAACAGTGAAAGCAGCTAGTACCTGTTGAGCTCCTGTTTCTGATATTTGCTTGCATTTAAAGATATTAGAATAAAAGCGCGGGCCAAGAGAAGATGCAAGCTGCGTATAAAAGTAGAAAAACAGATTTAATGCAGAAAACTGTATTAATTGATCCTGAGAACTTAGATGATGAGAACAAAATGAAAACAGGAGTATGGAGACAAATTGCTTAAACAAAACACAAATATGCAGACTGGATTCCAAATGTAAACTGATTAGCACCACTCCTTTTTTCTTATTCCCCAAGCTAGAAGGATGAAACTGTTAAGGGTCTAGGTTCATAGACTATTGAATCTTTTCAATGGGTTTTGTTAGAAAATGGAAATGATAAGTGCTGATGATGAAAGGAAGATAAAAGATTGAAAACTTTTGTGGGAGGATCTAGCCCCTCACAGGGCTGGAGCTTTTTTAGGCTTCTCTACTAAACATTAATTGGAAACCCAAATTCCATCACACTGATTTCCAAATTAAGAATAATATTTTATACCACATAAAATTATGTTAGCTCGCAATATAAAAAAATCAAATGAAATTTCAGTTAGAAAAAATTTGACAATTGAAACCAAAAACATTCCAGGATAGTCCAAGAATGACATGTATTATGCTAGAAAGGAATTCGTCCCTAACTTCTAAGTTAATTTCCATATGTCAAGTATAGGATAATATCTCTGTTGTTATTAAGTTATAACAGCTGTGTTACGTAATCATTTCAGTGTATATAGGACTAACCATAGTTTGCTATATGGTTCATTGATCTATAAATACTAGTTACTACAGTAATGAGAATTATTCACTTTTCCCAATCAGATTCAGCAACACCATAAACCATAACTTAAATCAGGAATGATCACCTTGTCTAGAAAGAACTGAAAGTAGACAGGTGAAAGAAGGCTTCCAAGTACAGGAATGCTAGAGGTAAGAATCATATTTATGCCATTAACATACCTACAAGAAAAATAAATATACAATTAAAAGATACACTTGATCTGAAATAGGAACAAGTTCAGGTTTATGAAGAAATTAGCTTACTCAGATTGATCACCAACACTTTCAAGGGTACCCCATGGAACACGTGTCATTGCAGCCATTTCAATGTCAAATTTGGTTTCCAGACCATGCACTAGGGTGACCAATGATTTTGTTATAACAGCTGAAAACTCATCCTGCATGATTGTTTGACTCCATCAGAATAAGACTTACAAGAAAATGTCCCACTCATTTAAGAAATTATGACTACCTGCACTTCTGACATATCTATCCCATCTACATATTGAGGATCAATTATTTTAGCAACACTTTCTGCCAGTTCACCAGCCTGCGAAGCATAATACCCAGTTACTTGAAACAGCAGGTATACAACATAAACTAGATCAAGGGTGTTAAAGAAACTAACAGACCGTCTTGTGGCAATATTCAGCAGAATTGACAATATAGCAAATCACTCTTTCATCCCTATCAGATGTCTGTTCAACATTTTCAAAGATTAGAGAAGGAAAAAATCTTCGAAAACAAGATTATCGAGTAGCCAAAAAATCATGGGAGAAAAGCCCTATCACATTATACCTTTATCTGTCCATCCATGCCTGTGGCAGCAGCAACAATTCCAGAGCCACCCTTGGGTAGTCTTGCAAAGAGTTTTGTAGCATATGCTTTAAGAATTCTTGAGAAAACCTAAGATTGAAAGGGAATAAACTCATAAAATACAAAAAGCTGGACCTTTAACATTCCATTATTCGTCAGTGTCGCATGAGAACTTGATTCATTGCTACCAGAGATTTACAAAACCTATTGATGTAGGAAAAAGCAACCGCAAAAAGGGAGGGAATATCTAACAAAATACTGAATTTCTGTTAACCAATGACTGAAAAAAATAAGCATATACTTATGAAAATTACCTTGAACAAATTAAATAGTGTCTGGTTCTTTGTTAAAGCACTGCATCTCTTCAAGCTCCTCTTGATAATAAGAAACAACTATATAGCACAGTAAAAACTAATCAGGTAAAAATACTGCAAGATGCAACACTAGTAAATGAGGGGAAAAGAACATTAGAGACTTTTAACAATATTATTCATTTATTTAAATTTATTAAAATGCCAATACTTGTCTCAGAAGTCAAAACAAAAGCATTAATGGAAAATTCTCCTAACTGTGGTTAGTATAATCAGGATTCTATATCATACTTGGATTCGACTAACTTCTAGAACTAAAGCCAGATTTGAGAGTTTTTTCGAGGAACATGGAAAAATTCATAGATAGAAGCTCCAACATTATCATATAAAGATCTAGTGTCATGGCTTGCCTGCATACTACTGGATAAAACATTGTTCTGACTTCCCTCCTCAGTATCCCATGTCTCTTCCTGTCGATGATAAAGGGTTATTCAATTGAGAAAGAGACAAGCAAATAACAGAACACAAACCACTAAATTAACATAAATCACCTGAACAAGCTTCTCTAGATTTTCCATCAGTGTCTTCTCTTCCAATTCTACATATACTGTCAAGTGAGGTTCAAAGCAAGATGAAATGATTCCACGGAAGTTGAACTGTCAAAATAGCCACTTCAAGTGTTTATCAGGATTGCCTTGACGAACCAGACCAAAAAGGAAAGGGAAAAAAAAAACTCAAAAAACATGGAAGATTATAGCTACAGATTACAGTAGAGACTAGAGAGGATACTAAGAGGTAAACGAAAAGAAACAGAAAAATAATACAAGGAAAGCAGAAGAAAAAAATTGAGGGAAATCCTAAGGTTTTGATATTCAGTGCTGCAAAATACCAAATCAGATATTTCCCTTCACACCCAGGTATCGAAGAACAGGGACTGGTGCTCAAAACACAGAACAACTCACAAGAATATAACATAAGCCATTGGCATTTGAGAGGCCAGTCTCTCCTCACCACCCTCAAAATACAAAATATGACCTCCTTCTGCTAGGAGACTCCAATCACTGCTATAAGCCAAAAGGTAACATTCACGGTCTTCAATACTACCGTATCCTCAACCAGGCCCATAGCAACCCTAGTTCTTTGTTTCTTTCTCCTTTATATTTGGAGTCTCAGGTCAAAACCTTATCTGATAAAAAAATAGGGGGAAAACTTAATCTGATTCCTATATAAAATAGGGGGAAAACTTTATCTAATTCCTATAATTGAGGAAAGAGAAATAAAATTATTACATACCCCGGCTCCAGGCACCACCAAATCTTTACTTCCATCTTTTTCCTGTCGATACAAACCAAAACATAATGGTCATTTGCTAACCATAAATATGAATAGTCATATGGACATGCACTATCAACTCAACATTTTATAATATGTACCTCATTGCCACTTTCTTGATGTGCAGCAAGCTTCCTTTCATACTTCTTCCGGATATCTGAAGCACTACTGCTAGAATTACCCCCTCTTCCAATCTGTTCAATCTCATTCCCGATCTCCCTGCTTTGCGTGCCTCCCCCAAATTTCTCAGCAAGCTCATCCTCAAACTCTAAAGTTCGTTGTAATGCCTGCAATAATGAACAAAGAAACGCTGAAGTAACACATGAAATTCCAGACTTTCAAAGAAGAAATAAATAAAAAGGTATAATGGCATAGCATGATATCAGGCAAAATAATAGTTATAACAACAAAGCCAGCAGTTAATCATTCAATGTCTGATCAAAACCACTGCTTACCAGCAACAAGGTCCCTACATCTGGCTTTTCTGTCAGATTGGCAAGAATGTCCTCAAGTTGTTTCCTGCAATGAGATATACCATAAACCCAACAATATTTTCCAGCTAATGATGCTGAAAAATTAAAAGGAACACAAAAGGTGGCAAAATTCAACAAAACCCAAAACCTGTTTTATTTTGGATAATATCATATCTGATAGAAATAACACACACACACACACACACACAATAAGCACACATCATAACATCTTATATTTGATAAATTCAACCTACATAAATTAGCTCCAACAAGATGTGGGACATATTAATTTGCAAGCAGTAAAATATGATTATTCCTTGTTTAAATTATCTTGAGCAAATATTGTCCCTAGAGTTTGAGCATCAACCGTATTTTATAATTTTACACCATCATATCAGAGCGCACTATATGGAACAACATTTCCACCATAGTCATGGCTTCTTTTAAAGGAGAAAGGCAGAAAATATCATTGATAGGTTATATTAAATCACAGCTATAGACAAAGATAGCATACCGTGTCTTCTTGCAGAACAGGATACAAAGACGATAAGAAACATGCCATGAAGAAGGAAAAATTTTCCAGATGTCTTCGTTTGACCTCATTCGGCGTTTAATCCAAGCATATCTTCGTTCCGTTTTGTCTAACCTCGCTAATTCTAAGAAGATGTAATAAATCAAAGATTAGTAGCAATAAATATACATCAACATAAAAACATGTCAGCAATAATCAAACGCACCAGCAGCTTCAAAAATTTGTTCATATGATGTAAGCTCTCGGCTGCAGAAACTATTTACCAACTCTTCTCTGACAGAGGGCTCCAATGCATCAACCACTAAACAGGCATCAGACAAGTGCTGGACCATAGTAGTTTCTTCTGTCTCCTTTCCAGTACCTAAGCTGAGATTAAAACAGGAAGTTGAAAACCCCATTAAAAAAAGGCTTTCATAGAATAAAAGCATTTCCATATCCATATCTAATGAAATAAAATACATGAGTTATAACTACTAAAACAACCAAAGATGCAACTGAGCAATCAAAATGAAAAGTGTGTCCGGATCATACTCTATTACCCAAAGGCTGAACAGAATTGGAAAGTAGTAAGAGCATACCTTGAGAAATCAGAAAATACATGTGACTTGAGAATTTGCTTAATGTTCTTATACTTCTCCCTGAGTTCAATGATCTTAGGAATATCTCTATAGGCTTCAAAGTGACTACATAATTGGTTCACAGCCTGATAAGTAAAATAGTAACATCACTAAATTAATATGCAAAATAAAAACAAAATGTGATGTTGCACTTAAAATTTTATCAAGAATAAGTGATATGTCAAGCACGTGATGAAAGAAAATATGATGCATCCAGAAGAAAGCATGATCAGAAGTATAACAGGGTCCCACCTGAGTTACAGATTTCAACAGCCAATTTTGTTAAGCTTCCTAAGAACACTCAGGAAGTGTTCAGATGAAATGAAGCAAGAAACCCACTAAAATCTTATGCATTATCTACATTTTTTACGGGAACTAAGGGAGTCTGGCTGGGGGCTGCTCTGCTTAAGATGCATTCCATTTGCTTGATCATGCCATAGACATTATAAAAAGAGCCTACTTACAGCCAACCAAACGATTTTAGATTTCACGCATATATAAATATATATGCGTGTGTGTGTGTGTGTAAATATTAATAAATAATAAATAAGCCCGGGAACTCAGAAGTCAAAATAATATAAGAGAAAATCCAGAATAAGGATATCTAGGATTACAGCAATTCCTCCTTATTAACAAATATGAGATATGCCATCTACTTCAATCTAAGTGTACCATTGAAAAACTCCTGAGTGCCCTGATTAGTATGTACATCCAATCAAAAGAAATAAACGGATCAGATAAATCCCAAACTGCAATAGATTTTATGAATTTCAAAGGAATTAAATTCTATCCACCAAAAACATCAACCCAGTGGTTCAAGAAGACCCAATGCAGTAGATAGATATTTAAATAGCAAGTTTTTGAAAAGTATGATCAGCAAAAAGATTGAACACCTCTAACTGTGCAGCTGCCTCTTTATATTGACGTTTTGAAGCCATGACTTGAAGTTGTTCAACAGCAGATACTGCCATGAGATGGGTAGTGTTGTAAGTTTAAAAAATAAATAAATAAAAGCAACCGATTGGTTTCAATGTTTGGATAAGAAACTTGCAGTAATGGCTTATTATTTGAGTTGTTGTTAACAATACATTGATTTTCAGTCTTGTTACAATAAGCTAAGTGGACTTGTACTATAAATTCTATTGTAAAATACCGTTCTATGTGGCTAAGCATTTTTATATTAGAACTTGCCTAATGCATATAACAATGGAACCTATGAAAAAAAATTAAATTAATAAACAGATCAGTAAATTTCTTCATATGGTAAAGCAAGAGATTATAGAGAGAATTAGATAATAACTTCAACCATGGGAGAATCAAGAAACCTCCAAAAAACAGAAGAAAGAAATAAAACAACTATTTTAACCTATTAACTCTCAAGAGATATGTAATCCTCTGAATATTTAATCAAAGACTCACTTCAACAAACCAAAGCAGAGACCCACATAAAGGAAAGACAAGAAAAACTATCCTTTGATTCTGTCACTCTTTTCAACCATTCAATCATCTCATTTGGGTATAACTTCGGCTACTCAGCCCTATTTATACAAAATAAAATGTGGCATTTTATAGTGTTTAATGCTAATTTCACCATGGAATCTTGCATCTAATAATTGCAGAACCAAAATCTGAAAAAAAATTATAAATCCTTGTAAACTGATGATAACAACAACCCTGATCCCACTAGGCAGTAATATCCCTGAAAACTGACATGAGAAGTTAATTGTTAAACAAGCCACTATTGAGAAAATTACATCTTCGTCACATCTAACTTCACTTGCAAATCACTCATCAAATTTTGCTCTACGTCTAGGTACAAATCAAATTATTACAAAAATCATAGTTTTAGAATAAAAAAAAGATAAAAATAAAAAGGGGCAAGAACACAGGATGCTTGGAGTAGACATGAAGGATAAATTTTTATGAATTCACAAAATACCTGAATAAAATTCATGTTATCGGTTACAGTCATTTCTTAACAATGAGAGAGTTAACGGAAATACAGAATTCTCTGAGATTAAAATTAAATATCCACATATACGACAATTAACAGATAGACACCTTATGTCAAGAGCTTCTAGCTCATATGGCAAACCCCCTTCACCCCCCCCCCCCCAAAAAAAAAAAGTTCCTAGAGAAGATTGTGGGTTCCATACCCCAAGAAACCAAACTTGGGATGGGTGTGTGTGGGCCCTAGCCCAAATAATAAAAAAAAAACGAAACAAAAAGAAGATAGACACCTTATAAACCAAACGAGGATCAATGATTTAAACGTATCAATTCTCTCTCTAGTCTTTAAACATAGCTCAATAGCCAACATGATCGTAGCTTCAAGCCTAGGTATGCATTTTAATTTGATTACTATAGATTAAAAACAACATATATTCACCTTTATCTACCTTACAGTTATAAAATTAAATTCAAACGTACCAATTAGAACTTTTAACCCAATCAATATCAAGTAACCCAGAAATAACAAAGAATACCAACCTTATACCAGTTTAATTAACAGATATTAGGTTACCAAGTTCAAGTTCTGCTATTGCAAAAGTAGTCAGCAAGCTTTTTTTTTTAGGTTGGGGGGGGGGGGGGGGGGGGGGGGGGCGCCATAATTGGTCACTTTCAACACATTCAAGATTTACCAAGCATGGTAAGACGGTGAAGAGCAGTGATTGTTGTGGTTATATGCTTCTTGGCAAAATCCAGTTTCTTAATGTCTCGGCATATTTCTTGAACCATTGTTTCACTTTGTACAGCTTTAGTTTTTATTTCTCGGACCTTATACATAAGTTCCTGCATTAAAACAATCAAAACAGTTAAATACATAAAATGACGCTCAAGCTCACGGAGAAGCTGGAAGGAGGAAGAGAGACAAAAGAAAGCATCACGGACAAATGCATGGAAAAGATAGGACCAAAATACCTGACAGTTGAAAAACAAAAACACATCACATTCAACCAGGAAACCGCTTTTCACATGCATGCATTCAGAAATACAGAGAAAGATGTAGATCTATATTTGTAAGAGAAAGAAGGAGGAGAGGGTAATTAGAAAACTATGGAGAGTGCAAGGGAGGGAGGAAGAGATACAACCTCCACAGCAGTTGTAGCAGCAGCAAGATCTTCTTTGGCTTTAGTCCTTGAATTACTCTGAAATTAAAGAATCAGTGGAGCCATCAGACAATGGTTGCCAAAAAGGTGTATATGATTACAGTTTTAATGGTTAATACCTCATCACACCATATATTTAGCCCACACAATTCAGTAATTCAATCACGGAAACTCCTACATCCCCCCCCCCCCAAAAAAAAAAAAGGAATCCACATTCTAAAGAAGTTGCTGGGTTTTTATTCATAGTATTAACCTTAACGTTTGCTTCACTCAAATATCATGCTAGAATCCTTATTTCTCACTGAAGTTCTCAATAAATGCCAATATCAATCTGATTTAGCTCCTGGAATATTGTTATTGTTTTCAGTTGGCTGAGGTTATACAAGAACAATACAGAATGAAAGTCATGCTAGTTTGAAAATTTAAGATTAGAAAGCAGTTAACCGTCAGAGGCATGGATCAAGACCTGTTGGCGAATAGCCGCTAAAATTCCAGCATCAACTGTGCGAATCTCATTCTGTATCTTTTGCATAAGTGGCTCGACACCCGATAGAGATGCCTCTAGATTATATGGAAAATAGATGAGCATAAAACTGAGCATTAGCAAGAAGAAACGAATTTCCTTGTAAAGTTCATGAACATGCGGGTATAAAAGAACATAAAAGACTCGATGTTAGATGTACAATACAGTGTCAACGGTTCCATGCAAACCCATCATAGTTACATAGCCCGGATTAAAAATTAACCCTGTAAGTGCACAGTTAATTACATCCTTCATGTTCAAATTTACATAGTTGATGATTTAGATTGCTAAAATGATCATGAAATTTTCACACCTAAGTGATCTACACACTAGCATATGCTGTGGCACGTCAAGACAACAACTAACCCATTGAAGCACACTGCTGCTTCATGTCAATAAATGGAGGGGGAAGGCGTTGCTGCAAGGGAGTTAGAGTTTGCAAGTATGAAATATAATCGAAACGACCTATGATCACATGGATTAGAACTAGGTCTGCGAGTAGGGAATGATTACCATTGGGAAACATCTGATTGATATACTCCAAAGCGCTTGACTTGTCCATTGCTAATAGTAGATGAAAATTCAAAAACCACCTTAATATTCTTGTCCCACGTTCTATCCACACACCAATAACAAAGATTCAATATCCAGATCTCACATATTGCATCAACCTCTCGGTGAAAAGAGAACGGATGCCAAGTTCGAGGGCAAAGAGGAGAATTTGGAAGACAAAGAAAGTAAACACCCACCAAAGTGGCAGCAACAGTTATAAACTCAGAATATCAGAGCTCCAAATCTACCATTTATTCAAGTTCTTCTACCTGCAGATCGAATTGCAGAGCTATGTTAGCAACATGAATTTGGATCCTCTCTCGCATGCACACTCTTCCGAAATCCCAGAGCCAGTCCAGTAGCCCGATACAGGGGTCTTAAAGAGAAAAAGATTAAACTACCTCCTCGGCTCTATTATTGAATAGTCGATTTCTTCTATGATGATTGCCTTTTCATGTTCTGTAGTTGCCAAAACTTCTCCAAACTGACACAAATTGACATAGATATATAAAGATGCATAACAAATTAGGCTATATATGCATAAATATCACTTCTCTTCCCTTATCATCAAAAAGAAGGCAGAGCTGCATAAAAACAAGTATATTCTGAAATGTAATATCAATATGAAGCCTTGTTTTAAACAAGATCACCCCTTAGGGCATCCAATCGAAGAGACATAATAGTATATGGTCTATGGAGAGTGTAAGAAATAAAGCTTTCTCGTGAGTGATCTCATACTTAAACTAAAAGAATTAGTGTAACTCTCATTTCCATTTTCTAATCCATCTCCAACCGTCCAGTAACGTTAGCATCAGTTCTGTACTATGAATGTTCCTTTCTCATCTAAACAATTATAGAAGATAAAAGACAAAAGCTCAAGGACGGCTTGTTGCATTTGGTTATGAAGAATAACTATTTAAGAGTATAAAGTCTTTCCAGCATAGAAAACAAAATAAGACAAAAATAAGAATGAAAATGCAGTGAGAAAGAGAAAAACATTGAAACAGACAAGAAACATGCTGTAAACCTGAACGTGGGCTCCTTAAAAATTCTGAAAGCTGCGAACTTCAAAATCATAATCTTATAATCGAAAATATCGTATTCCAGAACTGAAATCCTAATCTAAAACATCATCACACCAATAAACAGTATCGAAAACTTAATTATCCTTCATAACCAATGTATTATCATAGACAAGACAGCAAATCGAATGCAAAAATGAGAATTGACGTTGAAACATTGCCCTTTAAAAGTAATTCCTAAAACCCCAGCAAAACCCTACGAGACAGTAACGGGTAAAAAACAATCATCGCTCAAAAAGAAAACGAAGAACTGGAAAGGCCAGGCAACACCAGATGCAATTGAGATTCAGTAAAGACAAAGGCAGGAAGCAATTCTCAGAGCAATAAACAAAATAAGGAAGAGGAGAACGTGCTAGGAGAAGAAGAAAAGCTATTCGGCAGGAGAAACAGAGCAGGGACGAGCAGGAATAAAGCCAAGATAAACTATGAACAAAGAACAACGGGTCAGGGACGACAGGTAGAGTCTCACCGGAAGGTATTACCGGACAAAGCTCCGGTTCGATCGCCCCCTCCCCTTTCGATCGCCCTCCGTCTTCGATTGCTCTCGCCTCATCAACCCAGATCAGCTGCCGAACAAGAATTCCGAGCTTCAGAACGAAGTGAGGAGGGGAAGGGTATTTTGGGGTTAATAAAAACATCCATGGGCAATTTGAGAATTTAATCCAATGGATCAAATTTTTCAGTCCCCCTCCCTCCTCGCCCGATTGGGGAGGGCAGGTGCGTTTTGAGGGGGAGGCTGCGGAAAATTTCACCGCCTTCTAGATAAGTTGGGTCTCTCATCATCACTTTTTCATTATTCCTCATAATCTTTAAAGTATATCAATCCAATCAATACAATATTACTTTTACTTTTCTCTCACTTTCTCAATCAACAGTCCAAATTTAACCAATAAAAAAAAATGAGAAAGAGGATAAGGAGAAGATCTCCTTCCCTCTTAAATTTGTTAATATGTCAGCTTTTTGACCATTTTGCCCCTAATTAAATAGGGGCAGATTGGTGATAGTTTTCAAACAGGGGCATTTGAGTAAATAATTATTTAATTAGGGGCAAAATGGTCAAAAAGCCGATTTTGTCCACGTTACCTTATTTGACATATTAAGTTATGTAATCGACTAAACACTATAACTTAGTCGATTACATATTGTCGGAAGCAGTTTTTTTTTTTAGTTTTCACGCTATGTAATCGACTAAGCTACAGTGTTTAATCGATTACATATCGACAAATCTGTTTTTTAAAAGGTCATTTGAGCTTATTCGGAACCCTTATCATATTTCCACCCCAATGCTTTCTGTTTGATCATTTTTAATGCGACCCATCAAAGTGTAATACCATCCTACCTTGTTGAAAGTAGTATTGTTGTGCAATCATTGTAGTTTCACTTTGTTAAGCTTTTTTTTTTTGTAGAATCTGAAATCCACCCCCTTGCAACTCCCAATTTCTGGTGTGAAGGATGAGTTTAAGTTCAAACACATATGTTGCTATAATCTACCATAGTGAGAGACATTTTGAAGATTATGATGGTGTTCAATTTGAAGGACAAACAAAAATGATGAAAATCAAACAGGGCATTACTACAACAAGCTCAAAGAAAGAATTTACCGAAAATTAAGGCTACATGGTAGCCATTGCATTCATTGATTGATTGCCAAAGTAAAGACTATTGTCGGTAAGGATAGTGTATACTACATTAATAACGATGTATGTGATGATGAAGACGTAGAGTGTGTTATAGATGCATTTAGTAATCGAAAATCACAAAAATTTATTGAGATATATGTTGAGCTTGAATCTGGTGAATCATCATTTATTCCCATGCATACAAGATCTCTACAGTATTATGGTCAAGAAGACAGAGCTGTCGGTTTATCTGCACCTTTATAAGTCTTCAATCAGATAAGATTAACAGAGGAAAAGGAAGATGAGGAAGACAAGGATATGCACAGCGAGGAGGGCGAATCTGAGAGTGTTATTCCACTAGATGACACTTCAGATATTGATGTGAAGGTGATTTTGATTCTAACATGAACCTTGTAAACCTAAGTACCTTAGGAATGCCACCACTTCATGTTGACCCAATTAGCAGTGGTAAATTAGTAAATTTGTATTTATATTTATATTTGTAAGTTTTATTTAGTGGTTTTGACCAAAAAAAAAACATTTTGACAGATGTAGGGCCTGAGATTGAGCCATTTTGGAACGAAAGCTCGTACTATTCCTTTATTAATTGGGTGCACTGTGATGATGAGACAGAGATGTTATATGGTGATGAGGACTTGCAAGATGGTTAGCATTTAGGTGATCTATTATATTTGTATCAATAGTTTTCTTCTAAGTCTGAAATGCAACATGCTGTGAAATTATATTGCATGAAGTCTCGTCGTACAACAATAGTTGAAAAAAGCGATGAACATAGGTTTGTGATGAGGTGTTGAAACCATCCCAACGGTTGTCCCTGGTATATGAGGCAATGGTCCCCAAGAATGGAAATGGTTGGGTGGTCCATAAGTGGGGTAAATATCACACCTGCCTGAACCATAGTCTTACCTGGGATCACAGATAGCTGGATTCAAATGTTATATGTGTAGCCATTATTAGTATGTTTTTAATTTTGTTACAGTTACATTTGGTTTGTTTATTGACAGTACATTTAGAATTTGTTTTATTTTCACTAGGTATGTTAAGAGAAGATCCAGTTGTAAAGCCATTGATACAAGAGATGATACAACGTCTGTATGGATATAATTTAACATACAAGAAGGCCTGGAAGGCAAAAATGAAGGCCATTGTGAAATTATTTGGTGATTAGGAGGAATCGTACGCATTCTTGCCTAATTAGTTGACGATGATCATACTTGACATATGTTAAAGCTAAGTCGAACACGTTCGGATTCGCGAGGATGTTAGGGATGGCCTTCTTCATCCACGCGAATTCATGTTCAGACAACGCCTTTTGGGGTTTCAAATTTTGGAAGTAATTTCGAAAAATGACGTGTTTTTCCAGAAAAAAGTTTTCAAAAACAATATGCTGTTTTGAAAAAAGAGTGGGACCACCGTAGGGACGAGCTGATTGCTCGAAGCGCGAAAATTGAAATCATAATATATTATATAATTATATAATATAATTTAAATTGGAGAATTTATTATATTATATGTATTATATAATATAATATAAATTAGAAAATTTTAATCATGAATTAAAATATGTTCTAATTTACCTTTCAATGTGTTGTTTGGGTATAGTGAACAACATGGCTCTAGATTTTATAATTGTTGTAAATTTAAATATGGCCTACGAGCCATGCCTCTCTCTCTAAATAATCTTCATGTACATTCTCTTCTCATCTTACTCCCCTCGAATGTTAAACGAGGTTTCTCCTTATGTATTTTCTTTTATCATTTAGAAGTCCCCTCATTGGTTTAAGAGGATTCTAGGTTGGTGAGCCATGTTGTATCATGAATTTTAATTATGTTTTTTATATGATCAACGCATGATTAAGTAAGACACTATATGATATACAATAATGATTGCATTCACATAGGTACAATTAATAGGATTAATTAGATAAAATATCAAATAATACCCTCTAAATAAAATCTTAAGTCACAATGCCATCAATTGATAAATACTTGTCAAAACCTAGATCACCCATTTGTATGTTCCACCAAAGTGGATGCATTTGAGTAATCTTGGTAAGGCAAAAGAGAGTAATGGTGATACTCTACATTCATTATTATCTTGACTTAATTGAGATCATCAAGACGGTTTTGGATTTCAAGGCATTAGATGTGATTAAACATGCTAGGTCATATGATGATCAAATCCCATAAAGATCTAAAAATTACATATGATGTAATTGGCAAACTAGTTGCCTATCTAAAATAACTTGATTTTAAGCGTCCTGCCAAAGCGGACTTAAATTTAAGCCAAATATGGATATTAGCCCACTAATTATAATGAGGGTTATTAATTCAGTAAGAGATTATTAATTAACTTTGCATATTTTTTATTTGTAGAATAATGTCGACTAGTATCACCGCCACACTATCACTGCAATCAGTCTTTGAGAAGGACAAACTTAATGGAACAAACTTTCTTGACTGGTTCAGGAACTTGAGAATTGTTCTCAAGCAGGAAAGAAAGGCTTATGTCCTCGATCAACCCATTCCCGAGGAGCCTGCACCAATGCTCCAAGAGCTCAAAAGGATGCTTACACGAAGCATCAGAATGACTCTGTGGATGTAGGATGCTTGATGCTTGCCACCATGGTTCCAGAACTTCAAAAGGATCTGGAACAAATGGAGGCTCTTGAGATGATTGTACATCTCAAGGAAATGTTCTAATAACACGCAAGACAAGAGAGGTATGAGACCACTAAGGCCTTACATTCCTGCAAGATGGCTAAAGGTGCATCAGTTAGCCCTCATGTTTTGAAGATGAAAGGCTACATTGATCACTTTGAGAGGCTAGGATTTACCATAAGCCAGGAGTTAGCTACAGATATGATCTTGAACTCACTCCTGGAAAGTTATGACCAGTTTGTCATGAACTACAACATGAATAACATGGAGAAATCCATTTCTGAACTGCATGGGATGCTTAAAACAGTTGAGCAGAGCATTAAGAAGAAGCTCAGCTCTGTTTTGATGATTTAGAAAGGAAAGGGTATGAAAAAGAAAGGCAAGGGCAAAAGAAAAGGTAAAGGCTCAACTAGTAAGACCAATGAGTCAAACAGGCTTGAATCTGAGCCTGCAGCCAAGAAAGCAAAGCCTTTGAAAGACGGGGTCTGCTTCTTCTGCAATGAACCTGGTCATTGGAAGAGGAACTGCAAACTCTACCTAGAAGATCTAAAAAAGAACAAGAAAGATGGCAGGGCTATCGCTTCAGGTATCTATGTCATAGATATTCACTTTTCTACTTCCTCTACATGGGTATTAGATACTGCATATGGATCTCACATTTGTACAAATGTGCAGGGTCTTAAGGACAATAGAAAATTGAAGAAGGGCGAAGTTGACCTACAGTTGGAAACCGAGTAAGAGTTGTTGCTTTAGCTGTAAGCACTCATAAATTAGTTTTGCCCAGTGGGCTTTTGTTAATTTTGAACAATTGCTTTTATGTTCTAGCTTTGAGCAGTAACATTGTTTTGCTTTCTTATTTGGATAAGGAAGGTTATACTTCCATTACTAAGAACCGTAAATGTTCAATTTATCATAATGACATTTTCTATGTTGATGGTGATTTGCATGCTGGTCATTATGTACTTAATTTAGAACATCCTAATAATGGACGAATCTATAACATAACTACTAAAAGGTTCAAGTCAAATGATTTGAATCCGACCTACCTGTGGCATTATCGTTTAGGCCATATAAATGAGAAACGCATCTCAAAACTCCATCAAGATGGATTTCTTAATTCATTTGATTTTGAATAGATACATGTGAGTCTTGTTTATTGGGAAAGATGACAAAAGCACCTTTTACTAGGAACAGTGAGAGGGCCACCAATTTATTGGGCCTCATACATACTGATATGTGTGGACCAATAAACATATCTGCCAGAGGAGGTCATTTGTACTTCATAACATTTATAGAAAATTTTAGTAGATATGGGTATATCTATTTAATGAAACATAAATCTTAATCTTTTGAAGTGTTCAAAATATTCCAAAATGAAGTGTAAAATCAACTTTGCAAAACAATTAAAGCACTTCGATCTGATCGAGGTGGTAAATATTTAAGCCAAGAGTTCAATGACCATCTTAGGAGTTGTGAGATCATCTCACAACTTACTTCTCCAGGAACACCTCAATGGAATGGTGTTTCTGAGCGGAGGAATCGAACTCTATTAGATATGGTTCGATCTATGATGAGTCAAACAGATCTTCCGCCGTCCTTTTGGGGCCATGCCCTAGAAACAGTTGTGTTCACACTAAATCAAATTCCATCAAAGGCAATAGAAAAGACACCATGTGAGATATGGACTGGGAAGAAACTTAGTTTGTCATTTCTTAAGATTTGGGGATGTGAGGTTTATGTTAAAGAACAAACCCCTGATAAATTAAATGCCTTTTTGTGGGTTATCCTGAGGAAACTAAGGGATACTATATCTACAATCCCACATATCACAAAGTGTTTGTTATCCGCAATGGTATCTTTTTGGAAAAAGAGTTTATTTCTAAAAGAACTAGTAGGAGCAAGGTGAACCTCAAAGAAGTTCGAGAGCCATAAGACAACGTAGAACCATAGATGGAAAATGGATAAGACTCACAACAACTCAAGTAACACAAGGCCCACGAAGGTCTGATAGAATACGGCAAAAGCCTTAGATATATGTACTTCTGACTACTGGAAGTCGTGATATCTTGCTCAGTGAGCAGAATGAGCCAACTACCTATCGAGAAACCATAGTGGGACCAAACTCCGAAAGATGGATAGATACCATGAAGTCTGAAATGCAATCCATGTATGACAATAAGGTATGGACCTTAGTCGATCCACCTGAATGTGTAAAAACTATTGGGTGCAAGTGGGTTTTCAAGGAGAAAACTGACATGTACAGCAAAATAAGTGTCTTCAAAGCACGACTGGTTGCAAAAGGATTCACTCAAACTCATGGTGTGGACTATGATGAAACCTTTCCCCCAGTTGCAATGGCCAAATCAATCATAATCCTTCTTGTCATTGCATCATATTATGACTATGAGATATGGCAGATGGACGTCAAAACAAGCTTCCTTAACGGAAAGCTTCTTGAGGATGTGTACATGACACAACCTGAGGGTTTTGTGCATCCAGAGGACTCTGGTAAATTTTGTAAGCTTCAAAGATCCCTTTATGGATTGAAGCAAGCATCTCAAAGCTAGAATCATCATTTTGATGAAGTAGTCAAAGAGTTTGGATTCATTCAAAACATAGATGAACCTTGTGTTTACAAGAAGGTTAGTGGGAACATAGTTGTATTTCTGGTACTTTATATTGATGACATCCTACTCATTAGGAATGATATTCCTACCTTGTAGAGTGTCAAGTCTTGGTTAGGAAAGTCTTTTTTAGTGAAAGATTTAGGCGAAGCCACTTACATCCTTGGGATTAGGATCTATAGAGATAGATCCAAGAGGCTGATAGGCCTAAGTCAGAGCACATACATAGACAAGATACTGCATAGATTCAATATGCAGGATTTTAAAAGGGGTTACATGTCCATGTCTCATGGCATCCATCTCAACAAGGATCTGTGTCCTAGTACACAAGATTAAAGAGATTGCATGAGTAAGATTCCATATGCCTCCGCCATTGGATCTATCATGTATGTCATGTTATGCACTCGACCGGATGTGTCATTTTCCTTGAGTATGACCAGCAGATATCAATAAGATCCCGATGAGGGTCACGGACTGCTGTCAAGAATATCTTGAAGTACTTAAGAAGGATTAAGGACTTATTCTTGGTATATGGTGGCTTGGAGAATGAGCTTTGTGTGACTGGTTACACAGATGCGAGTTTCCAAACTGACCAAGATGATCTAAGATTGCAGTCAGGATATGTATTCCTGTTAAATGGTGGTGCGATAAGTTGGAAGAGCTCAAAGCATAGCACTGTAGCTGATTCTGCAATAGAAGCTGAGTATATAGCAGCATCGGATGCAGCTAAGGAAGCCGTTTGGATCAGAAAGTTCGTTACTGAACTAAGGGTGGTTCCTACCATCTCAAATCCAATAGACTTATTTTGTAACAACAGTGGGGCTATTGCGCAGGCCAAGGAGCCTAAGTCATATCAAATGAATAAGCATATACTCAGACGCTTTCATCTTATCAGAGAAATCAATGATAGAGGTGACATAAAGATATGCAAAGTACTAGAAGAAGACAATGTTGCTGATCTTCTTACTAAGCCACCTGCACAAGCAAAACATGAGCGTCATGTTAAGACAATGAGAATTAGAGTAATTAATGATTGCATCTAGTGCACGTGAATTTTTATTGGAAAGGCCAAATCATTGTACTATAGACGTTTATATTATTTAAAGTATTCTCTTTTAGTTATCATTTTATTTGCATGTTTATATTGATAACTGTATCCCTGGATATATCTTATAGATTATCCTAAATGTCCTTAGTCGATCATCTACGCGAAAGCAAAGATGAGATAAGACCAGTATGACTTTGATGAGGTATGGAGATACGAACAAAGTCATGGGCACTTGTAAGAGTACAAGGTGCTGGACCGACCCACTATGAGAAAGCTGTATGGATTTAGTCATAAGCTTATCTCATGTATAACTGCGTCACAAAGCCCTATGACCTGAGATCATCATGGATTCCTACATGACGAGTCACTAATCTTTGACCTAGTCAAAAGTCACCTTTGACAGAGTGATGATAAAGGCGTGGATCGGGATCAATGGTTTTCATGCAGAGGAATGTGAGTGGTCAAGATGAAATTTGTCTCTCGCATTTGTAGAGAGATAATACTAGGCCCCTCGATGAGTAAGTTTGAGAAACGTATGGCCATATTACGATGGAAATGAGTTTCCATTTCAATTATTAGACTATTCAAGAATCGAGAAAGTAATAGTCAAGAAAAGGAAGTTGATATTATCCATTCCTCATCCTTGACCAAATTATTGCGTGACAAAGGGACGTGACATGGTTATACGATAGGTTGTATCATGTCATCGATCCCATATGAATTGGGTAGTCACAATGTCTTGCTAGAGGCAGCTTGCAACTTGTAGGCTGGTACAGTATTAGGCCACTGCCAATCTCATGTAGGCCTGCAGGGTTGCACACAAGAATAACCCAACACGAGCAATAGTGTCCAGATTCATTGAATCTTAGATATGTCTAAGAATCAATCAATACAACGTTTTATCTAGGGAGGATATATATAATGATTGTACCTAATGCAAGTGGGAGTGTGTTGGAAATTATACCCTATGAGCTAATCATTATATAACTCAAACTAATTGAGATATTGTATCTCAGATTTGATTTATGAAGATAAATCAATTATTTAATTAAATAGAGATATTATATCTCAAATTTAATTTTTGAATTAAATATATTATATATCTGATTTAATTTAAATTGAGATATAGTATCTCAATTTTAATTTTACACACACACACACACACACATCTTTTCTAAGATTTAATTTATAGAGATATAATTATACGGATATCATTTCTCGAGTTTAATTTATAGAAATAAATTAAATCGGAAGGCTTTTGATTCAGATTAAATAAATATATTACATTAGATCTATTAGATAGATTTAATTAATGTATTTTTAATCAAGATTCAAAATTCAAATTTCAGATCTGGCTTTTAATTCGGATTAAATAAATGTATTAGATTAGATCTATTAGATAGATTTAATTAATATATTTTAATCCAAATTTAAAATTCGAATTTCAAAATTAATGAGGATTAATTTTATATAATACGCTGATCGGGTTTGTAAAGGACTACGGGACATTTTGTAGAGTGTATTATAGAAAGCCGCGAGAGTGAGAGAGACGCAAAATGCAAAAAGACGATAGCATGCTACGACAATGAGTTCGGGGATTATTCGTGTGGATACCAGTAGAGGAAGACGATTCGTAGAGTCGATTTCTGCTGATCGTGAAGATAGCCCACCAATTTAAAGAGCCACCAATTTAAAGAGAACGAAACGGATCGTTTTCAATCGCAAGTAATATTCGATTCCTTAGCCTTGATTTAGATGATGGTTGAGCGATCCTCCGAATGGGATTTGTAGAATATTTTAATCCGCTACATGTACGGATCCCAACAGATGACATGTAGTAAACTTGTCAAATATTTCGTCATGAGGCATGTTGAGATTAACAAACATATGACTGTAGGAGGGATAGTCTCTAAAAAGGTTGAAGAAGCGATACAAAAGATGGATTAGTTGACAGTCGCGTGCCATGTGCGAATTTATGACAAAGATTTACATTTATTTAAGGTTGATGACACATATGTTTGGGACACAATGCTGGTTGACTTGATCAATCACCAATGCCAATATGAGGGGTTTGCAACAAGAAGGTATCCCTACAGCCACGTCTTAGCAGTGTGCAAGACTGAAAATTTAAACCATTACGATTATGTTGACCTGGTATTCACCTTCACATACATTAGTCAGGTATATGCTGCACAGTGGTCTCCAATTGCCAATGAATTGTTGATGCAACAAGTAGATGGCCCAACTGTTATCTCAGATTCAAGTTTGTCATGCACAAAGGGAAGACCAAAGTCTACAAGAATACAAAATGAGATGGATTGGGTGGAGTTTCAACCCACAAGCAGTTAGTCTAGATGTAGGCATTGCAAGCAAATTGATCATAATATATGTACATGTCCATTAAGGATTACATAAGCTTGAAGTCTACAAGTGGTGTGTTTTGTATTGCGTTTATGATGACATTAGTGAAGTTGATATGTATTGCGTTTATTGATATATTTTGGTATTAAGTTTATGATGACTGGTTTTAGAGAACCTTGAATGCTATTGCCCAATTAGTTTATGTTATTGATATGTTTTCATGAAACGTTGACTAATTTTGAGAAATTAAGGAACATTAAAATGCTCCAATATCCTCTAGACCAAATAGGCGTATGGGAGTGCAGCGTTGTCCTTCTGCTTGGCCTTGTACATCATCTAATAAAATGTCTCCAATTCATTTGAACGCCGTGATTGATAGCCCACATGATAAGTATGTCACCCTCTAACACCCTCGAATGATTGTAAGGCCGAGGGAACAAAATGTGTGTGATGACGTAGAAGAGGATACAAGCATTAACAGTCGCTGCCCCATAGTAAAATAGCTCTCTGACTTAGTGGCCTCACACAGCCGTAGCTCGGTCAAATCCAGGTATGGCCACATTGTTATCCCCATCATACTCAAATGTGCCCACCCCATCAAAATCAAATCCTAGTATGTCCATCAAGATGGGAGCCGTCATCACTATCTCAATGCCACATATGCGAGACCTCAGATCACCATGAATGTAACTGAGGTTATGGTATAAAGCTCTCACCATAACCTTTGAGTATGGACATACTATCTTCGCCAAGCCTCTTAGATGGGAAGCCTTCAGCAACGACACTATGTCAAATCTCCCTCTACAAAGAAGTCCATATCTAGTAACTTCGGCTTGAAAATGGCTTTGCCAGCAAATGAAGCCATGAATTGTCTATGGTGTACTACTTAATGCTCCACCAAATAACCGTAATGGAAATTATCCTGTTGTGACCTAGAGGAGGATGCCCCACCGTCCCTCCAATGCTTCGTCCGTCTCTCATTCTCACTATCGACTTTAGATGCAGATTGTCTGCGATGCATGATAACAACAAAGACCTAAAAATGGACATTACAAACCATTAACAAACAAGAAACAAAAACAATCAAGTCACAGGTCAATAAAATCTCCAACAAGAATTTGAAGAAACAAATATTTTACAACTTAAACAATAAAACAAATGCATAATCACACAATTTGAAAGTAAAACGCATAATGGCACCATCAATATCCAATAACGGTAACAATGTAATTGAAAGTAAAATGCATAATCAACTATCAAACAAACGTAATCAATAACTGTCAATATCCAAACACATAAGAACATGTAATTGATGCCTTACACCATTGTTTGGTGCAGATTTTCTTGTAAAAAGCCTCTGATATGTTCAAAAACACACAAAAACATGTAATTGATCTCTCATATGTTCAAAAACAAGAACCAACAATTCAAATCAACGAAAAAAAACACTACATACTGAAAGAAAAGATAGCCTAATAGATTAAAAGGAGAATTGGTTTACATAAACAAAAAAAAGAGGGCTAAATTCAAAATGGGTGCTGAATACATACTAAAATCAACACAAATGGCTCAAGATTTTGGATCCTTTCTCAACCCACTACTGGATTCGGGTCGTTTCTAGAGAAAATGACAAAGGGGGAGAACTTGCGTGACCTAACCGAGTATATGTTTCTATTATGATGTGTTCTGCCTTTTAAGAAAATCATTTCCCGATATGTAATCGACTAAACACTGTAGCTTAGTCAATTATATAACGCTAGAACTAAAAAAAAAGATTTTTTGATATGTAATCGACTAAGCACTGTAGCTTAGTTGATTACATAGCATGGAAACTGAGAAAAAACCGCTTTTGCGATATGTAATTGACTAAGCTACATTTTTTAGTCAATTACATAATGTGAAACCTGAAAAAAAAATCTATCTGCTACTGTTTAGTCGATTACATATCTTATGTAATCGATTAAACAAGAGCAGATTGGTGATATGTCTTTAGACAGGGGCATTTGGGTAAATAAATATTTAATTAGGGGCAAAATGGTCAAAAAGCCATACAAAATCCCTCCTTACCCCTCTATTCTCCTCCAACCAAACAAACCCTAAATAATCTTACAAAAACGATAAAAAAAATGAAAAATTAGAGATATGTTATGTAATAAAAGAGAGATGAGAAGAATTAGGGAGAACGATTTTATCCACTATTCAGATATGTGTGCAATTCATAGCATATACCTATGATTTATTGGCATAACTCTATAACATATAATAAATGAGATTATATAATTATGGGAAAATGATGGGGAGAAATAATAGGGAGATGGACATCCATATTAATATATTTTAGTATATTATTCATAACACTCCTTAGATGTTCATAAGTAAACATATGCCTCATTAAAAAAGCTTCAACTAAGAAAAACTCTGTAGGACAAAAACTTAATACACTTAATAATTTTGCCTCATTGAAAACGTTGCTAGCAAAACCCAGAGGAAAAAAACCATAGACAAGGGGAAAAAGATACAGCCTGTATCAACTCCCCTTCTTGACAACATCAATTGATATCTCTTAGTCTGCAAAGTCCGATGCCAAGAGCGAGCTTTTCAAAAATTGTCCCAAGAAGTTACTTCAAGAATAAATTTGCTAGATTTCATAAGAACAAATTTGCTAAATGTTGATTTCACTCTCTTCGTGTTGATGAATAACTATATCATACAAATAAGCAAATTATATATCAAGTCATATGTGACAAATTAGATACACATAACTACTTTGATTACACTACGATATGATACTTTTGGACCAAGTATTTCTTCATCACCTTATCGAGGTCTAAAGACATGGTAATTCTGAACCAAGATTTCTCCATAAGAAAACACTTATTCTTCTCAAATCCTTTCTTTAAGTAATTCCAAAATTTAGCAAGCTTGATCTTTAGGAATTTAAACAATTTACATCTTTTGCAAGCTCTTCGAGAGGTCAAGCAATTCATAGTTTTTGCAACTCTTCAAGAGTTCCAAAAATATTTAAACTATTCAACATAAAATGCAATTATAATAAACTCACTTTCAAATATTTTCATAAAAATCCATGGGTGCAATAGATATTTTATATTCTTCCTTCAACAAACATTTATCAAAGACAATAATATCACATACATCTTGGTTGCTTTAAACCATTCAAAGGTTTTGATTATACTGTTTGCTTCTTACAACTTAAATCGTTTAAGAAGTTTTGTCGATCATATGCTTCTGGCAACTTGAATTCTTCTAGAACTTTCATATGTTTATATTCAAATCATAAAGGTATTTGGTAGGTTCAAGGATTTTTTAAGTATAAAAATGTTCCAAATAATACTCCTGACATTTTAAAACCTTCTTGGATTCATATAGAATTCACAATATACTAGGTCACAAGTTATAATCATGTTCTCAAGACGCATATCAAAGTTTCATTTATTGCTAGACTTCTAAACTAACAAGACATGAGAATTTAATCCACCAAAAGACATATGTTTATTAATATTGAACTTTTGTGAAAATGCCCGTTTATATGATACTAACATTGCACTTTGGCCTAACCTAAAAATACACAAACTCACGTTATAACATTGTATATTGTGCCTTGTCTTTTCTATTGGCCAACTATCTTTATGCCCATATTTCATGACATATTTGGATACAAACCCTCATTTAATTACATGATATTTTCATCAAAACTATTGTCGACAACTTCATCTTTTTTGTTCATTTTTCTTTTATGATGTAACTAATTGAGATCTCTTTATTTCTTTTAGGTATGACCTAATCCTCTTTTGGATCTTACAAACAATTATGTCTCAATTCTTAACTCCTCAATATGATTATCTTGACTATTTGCTCCCTTTCTTTTCTTGTGGAATCTATCACTTTCTTATGCTGCAAGTATGTCTCGTTTTTCATTTATACTAATTTCGGCATTTTCAGCTGAAACATGAGATATAAGAATTCTTATTAAAATGAACTTCTGGTTCATTTTGTTATATTAGAGGATCTACATTTGATACATTCAAAGTATTATCTTTTCCAGCTACTCATTTTCTTCCCCTCATGTTGGAAAAACTTTACCACCGATAGTAAACTAATCATGCAGTGTAAGTCTCCTACATTCATCTGTTTCCTTTAGAAACACCATTTTGTATAGAAACAAATAAGAGGAATGAGGTTCTAACCCGATATTTATCCTAACTTTTTTTGAATATCTATCTATGTGCAATATATGGTGGAATAATAAGAATAAATTTATATTTTAAAATTCTAAGATGCAAAATGACTTGCTCCTGACAAAAAGCCAATTATAATATATAGTAGAATTTATAAATCACATTGAGTTGATGCATTTATGTGCTGCAATATGTAAAATCAATATCCCTAACTAAAATGGATTTTTTTTCCTCATAAATTTTGGTCTAGCTGCTTTTGGTGGCTTTGATAAATAATTATGCTAGATCATTTTATGGATCATATAGTCTAAAAATTGTGCATTATAATAATTTATTCAAACAACTTGCAAACTTTAGGTTGCAAACATGTAATCATTTCATAAATGTATATATTAAATTTATTGAATACTTGTATGATTTACACGTTATTCGAATATGCCCATATATGAGTTTAATACATTTTCATAAATTCAAAAATTCATCCCAAATCACAATTGGTGATATTCTCATAGTCAATATTCTTCAAGAATAAGCAATCACATAAGATCTTTTGTTCTTTAATGGATCTCAATACATAATATTTATTCATTTGTCACATCATATATGTGACTTGGATGTTCAAACTAGTCATGCCTATAATAAATTTGTCTAGATCTGTAACCATCTTATTTATTGTAACAAATTTGCATTTTCTATAACACATGACATAATTGAAATTTTCACATAACATTACTTACACTTGTACTCCAACAAACTCCTTCTCAAGTGTAAACATATTTTTCTTATTTCCAATTCTTCATGAAATATATTAATTTTGTTATTAGTTCTTCAAGAACCATATTAATAATATTTCTTTTTTTTTTTTGTTATGTAGAGTTCTCCAGGAATTGCCATATAGTTCTTCAAGATCTGTCTTCTTTGTTAGTTCTCGGATCATAAGTTTTTATGATAACAAATACTTGCAACAAAGTATAGACTTGATGATTCAAGTCACTCGAGTGTGTATTAAATAATACTCGAGTGTATAATAGTTATTGAAACCAAAACTTGAATCAGAAAGCCATCTTCTAAAGTATTTGATATAGACACTCGAGTTTTACTCTTCAACACTTGAGTGTTGACTTCAAAATAACATGAAGAATGCATGATAATTGTTTATGTCATGAAGAAACTATTGAACACTTGAATGTTTAGGTTAAATACTTGAGTGTTGTTTCAACATCAACAATACCAGTGCCTTTCAATCAAACTCATTCTTGAAACAATTACGGCTAACACTCGGGTGTAAGTATCAATATTGAAGTGTCAAGGTAATATCTCCAAGGCTAGTGCATGATACTCATTGATGAACTGGATGGCTTGTGGGACACTTGAGTGTCATTTATGACACCCGAGTGTGATACTCGAATATGATTTCTTAACACTCGAGTACGTAGTAGAGATCAATTTATTCTTTCCAAACTCTATCTTCTGAACTAGTGTTCTAACACTCACAGACATCAACACTTAAGTATGGAATTCCAATACTTGAGTGTGTATATTCAACATTCGAGTATTACCTATCTCTGAACTTAATCTCCTTCATAAATTCAAATTCACTGATTATTATTTTGATACTTCAGATCATCACTTATTATTATTCTTAATACTTCTAAACAAGTTTATTAATGAGTTTCAGTTGATCAAACAAAAGATTACATGCAAATTATCATAAAGTAAAATATGTGTCAGACGCATTTCACGTTGTAGAATAAATAAATCTTGCACACGGAAGCTCAGTCATAACAAGTCAAATGATCATGGTTTTAGACAACCATTCTGGCGAAAGTGAAAGCGACTCAACCTTAATCAACTACTATGAACCAAAGGGATGTCGTATGAAGATTATTACCAGCAATACAAAAGTAACATATCATAAAATCTTCCAACGTCTCCAAAATTATGTCTAACAGAAAGCTTCCTTAGTCTAACCAATAGTTTGAATATAATCAACAGAATGCTTCCAACAGTCATTAATGGCGATCTACTCTAAAAGACACAAGCATTCAATACAGAGCTAACAACTAACTACAAAAATATTCATTGCTTAGTTCTTGCTTTTACTCTTTGATGTACTTTGTGATATTAATTAATACTCTTGAGTGATCATATATCTATTCTGTGAGATAGTGTTTATCATTAATTGATTGTTATAAAATCTCAAAGTAGTGAGACCTTGAGTGTGTTTGTCTGATTACAGTTGTAAGGGGGTGACTCTTGTGAGGATTACGTTGAGCTTATTGTAATTGAGTTAAAAGATAATGGAAATCTCATAGACGCTTTAAGGACTAGACGTAGGTTGGGAGATTAAGGTCAAACTAGTATAAATCTCTGTGCATACTTCGTTGATATATCTCTAACTCTTTCTTCGTAAATATTAATTAATTTTTAAGATTGTTTTAATTTGTATAATTCACCCTTCTTGGGTGAAACACGGAGACTAACATTTAGTATTAAAGCCTAGTTTTCTCTTTACATGATTAATATCGCAAAAAGGATCCATGGAAGGTATACTTCCCAACGAAGCATCTATTAACAAACCACCTAGTTTTTATGGGGAACATTATTCATTCCGAAAAGTAAAAATCAGAGTGTTTGTCTTGGCCTCAGAATATGGGCTATGGCAAGTCATAGCAAAGGTGACTATACACCTATAAACACTTTTGGTGAACGTGCAGTGTGAAAAGCCTTCTTTAGAATATGATGATATCGAAAAGGATGGTTGCTCTAAACATCAAGGCAATTATAACGATTCAAAGTGCTCTCAACCAAAAAGAGTACTTCCATATATGCAATCTTTCAACTGCTAAGGAAATGTAGGAAGCTCTCGAAATTGCTCACGAAGGAATGTCTAGCATAAAAGGAAACATAGTCAACACTCTAATGTTTGAATACAACTTACTTTGTATGAAGTCCGGAGAATCAATAGGTGAGTTTGAACTCAGACTCACTCATCTAATCAACTAATTAGCAACCTTAAAGAAGACCTATGAACAAACTTCCCAAATGAGAAAATACTAAATATTCTCATAAAGGAATGGGAGGCCAAAGTCATGACTATTGAAGAAGCGAGAGGACAATCTATGACATTTATTGCTATTCTATGTAGAAGTCTTTTTGAATATGAAGGAAAGATGAAGTTCAAAAGAGGTTTATATGACATCAGTAACAAAAATAAAGGAGTAGAATTCAATACCGTAAAAGAAGAAGAAGAAGATCTCGGAATGATTGTTCGAAGATTCAAAAGATTCTATAAATAGGACCAAGGCTTCTAAAGATTTCAAAAGGTAGATCAAAATATCATACGTGAATTAAAGGATAATGATCAAATAATATACTATAAATGTGAGAAACCAGGACATATCAAATCCGAATGTCCACAACTAAAGGGCAAGGATAAGAAAAAGAAAAAATACAACAACTTCAAGAAGAAAACGTATGTGTCCACCATTTGGGGAGACAATTCATTTGACGAAGAAAGCGAAGAAGAAGAAGTTGTCAATATATGTCTTGTGGCTTAAGAAGAACATGAAAGCTAAGGAGTATATGATTCTAAACAATCGTATGATGAACTTCATTCTGAATATAATGAATTGCATTATGAGTTTGGGAAAATTGCGAAAGAGATCATAATTTCAAAGAAAATAATTAAGTTACTTGAAAAACAAGTTCAAGACACTCCTCTGATTTATAAAAAAAATGTCTTGATTTGGAGAAAAGAAATTCTTATTTCAACAAAACTCTTAAGAAATTCACCAAGGAAGTGAAATGCTTATGGCCTGTTTAGGTATAGTTTTTGGAGAATAGCTTTGGGGATTTACAAAGTAAAAATGGTTTTTGGAAAATAAATTTTGGAATTTATGAGGTAAAAATGATTTTTGAAAAATAACTTTTCGAGAATAGCTTTTGGAGAAAAATGATAGTGTTTGGATAACTTCAAAACCTAGGTTTTAACAAAACTTTGCCAAACACTCCAAAATTGTCAAGAAACTATTCTATATCAAAATCTAGGTTTTGTCATAAACTTACCAAACACCCCTATTTTTTCCAAAAGCTATTATGCATCAAAACTCATGTTTTGGACCACAAAATCTAGGTTTGTGAAAAACTATTTTTTTTTTTCAGTTTTTTCTCTCTCCTCTGCCATCATTAGTATTTTATTAGTTTCAGTCAATATCCTTAATATATTTTTTTAGTACCTTTCAATACTTTAAAATATTTTTGCAAGATTATTCATTACACTGAAATATTTTTTCAATATCGTAATTTTTTAAGATTAGGAAGTATTTTTTAAGTATCTTGTTGGTACCGGTTAGTATCATAAAATATTTTTTATCAAGATCACAAAATAAATTTATAAGACCATCAGAAGAATTTTTTTCAGTACTAGTTAGTATTAAGAATCTTTTTAGCACCCATCAATAACTTGAAATATTTTTTCAAGATCAGTCATTACCTTGAAATATCTTTTTAATATCATAAAATTAATTTTTTAAGATCATAAAATATTTCAGGATACTGTGTATTGAAAAAAATACTACATGATCCTGAAAATTTATTTTATGATATTGAAAAAATATTTCAGAGTAATGACTGATCTTGAAAAAACATTTATGGTACTAAAAGGTACTAAAAATATCTTAAGGATACCGATGGTATTAAAAAAAATATTTCATGATCTTGAATTTTTTTGTTAGGATATTGAAAAATTATTTTAGGGTGTTGAAAGGTATTAAAAAAGATAATTAATGATACTGACTGGTACTAAAAAAAATAATGATAATGGCAAAGAAGAGAGAAAAATATGGAAAAAAAATTAGTTTTTTCCCCAAAACCAAAGTTTTAGATCAAAAACCTAGGTTTTGATACAAAATAACTTCTATAAAAAATACGGGTGTTTAGTAAGCTTGTGACAAAACCTAGATTCTGATGCAAAATAACTTTTGGAAAAAAGAGGGATGTTTGACAGGCTTGTGACAAAACCTAGGTTTTGTTTCCTTCCAAATAGGCTCTTAATGTCATTTCAAAAGCTCAAAGGCTTACAAACAATAGGTTAGGAATAGGCTATAGTCCTAAATTAGATAATAGAAAGGGCAAAAAGAAGAGAGAATAAAAATCTTATTTGAACTACTTTCAAAAATCAGTTCACTCTTCTAACCCATTTGCTCATTGTAACTACTACAACTGAAAGGGACATAGTACATATTTGTGCTTTCATAAGAAGGAAACAAAGGATAGACCCGTAAGTACTTATAAATGGGTACATAAAGGATCATATATTCCTTTTTGTAATTCAAACTAACCAAAAAGGACCCAAGAAAATATGGGTACCTAAGACTTGGTTGCCAATAAAATTGCAGGTATGTCTACGTGTATCAAAATCTAGTAAGTAGTATATTGATAGTAGATGCTCTAAACACATGATAAGAGATCAATCCAAATTTGTTGCAATAAGATTAAAGGATGGCAATAAAGTGACATTTAGAGGAAACTAGTTTGGAAAGATAGCTGGAGTTGCAAAATTGGAGAAAAAGATGGACCTCAAATAAAAAATGTGTATTATGTAAAAAGTCTTTGTCACAACCTCCTCAATGTCAACTAAAGTGTAGACAAAAACAACTAGATCATCTTTGATTCAAAAGAATGTCTCATTCTCAACAAAAAAGATCTCCAGATAAATAAAGATCAACTGAAAATTAATTTTCTTCAAGGCATCAAGAGAAGGTAACTGTTATACCATGAACATGCCTTGTAGTATTTCTAAAAAATGATTTATTAGCAATACAGATGAGATTTGGTTGTAGCATAAACATTTAACACATGTCAATATGCATGTATTAGACAAGTTTCTTAAGAAGGAATTAGTTCTCGGTTTACCAAACTTACCTTTAAAAATGATTTGATCTATGATGCTTGTCAAAAGAATAAAGAGACTATATCCTCTTTTAAATCAAATAATGAAATCACGATTGATCAACTACTCCAACTTCTCCATATAGATTTAGTTGTGTTTGGTTGTGTGTGTTGTATATGAAGAAATAGCTATAAGTAAGAACTTTGTAATGTGAATTGGGTACTTGTGTTATGCAACTCAATGGTAGAGGAAGACGAGTGTATTATAGTAGAATGAATATATTTTGTTATATATTAGCCTTTGATTTCCTAAAAAACAGTTGGTGTCAACTCCTTTGAATGAAGATGGCAATATGGAAAGAACAAGTAATAAGAGCAACAATGAAGATTGTTCTTGCATAGATACAAGAAAAACACCTGGCAAGTTCAATATAAATAGAGCATAAACAATATGTTTCGCTTATGGCTAAGTTAAATAACAATAATTATGTAAAATAATTAGCAGCATATGATAAAGATGATATTTTTTATTTACACCTGGCAAAATATACAAGCAAGTATATATCACTGATTCCAAGTTGGCAGGATTGATATAAATACAATAGGATCCTGATTCCACAAAAGCAAAAAGTTGGTCATAAGACCAAGCACAAAACAATTACAGTGTTGCTTGCTTTCAGGTTACAAAGTTTGGTGATTAAATTGTTATCCCAAAAGAAATCACCCAAAAAAAGGTCATCTAAAGAAGACTACTTGTTGGAGCTAGCCATACTCCTGGTCATAATGTCATCGCTTTGTTGTTGTAGTTGTGATCTTCATCTACCCAAAATCTGTTGGCTTTGTATTCTGAGTTGTGAGCCACTAATACTTGGTTGGCCGTTCCACTGCAATCTAAGAGGTTGCACTGGCAGTGGCGAATCAATATAAGATGTGAAGTCAATCTTCCTGGAACCTTCGTGGGAGGACAATGTTGCAAATGCAGATCTTCGTATTTCTCTCTCATTTGGTATTCAAAATCTTGTTTGAGGGTTGGCATTGTGTTGAAACTCTGTTGGTGTACCCTCCTCTATCACCATTTCAGAACTTAAGCCAGGCTGGGAAAAAAAAGAAAAAGAATAAAAATGAATTTGTTAAAAATAAGTGGAATTAAATTGTTAACAAAGATATGCTTTATGTAAGTATGTAACCCATGTCTTTACAAATAACTTGAGAGTTATGGCCTCTTCGTATCATTCTCACTTCCCTAAACTCATGAAGAAAGGATTAGATTCATACATATACGTGTGTGAAGTAAAATGTTTCACACTTCACAAGGAGTTAAATGTGCACTCATTAAAGTAACTTATGGTGCATTCATAAACTACTCATCAATTCACTACCAACAAGAAACACCCATATAGCTAAAACTGCTGCTACTCATGGAGTTTAAACAAAATGGGCGTTTAACAATCTCTTTCTACAAAAATTAAAGGAAGCAGTTGTGCCAGAATCTAAATTAAATTAAAGGAAGTAGCTTTGCCATAATCTTGACAAAAAGTAAAGGTGAAGATCATCTCTCTGTTAATGAAAAACTAAATTTAAATATTTGTCTCTAGCTATCAACTAAGGATACTACCAGAATTCTAGAAAAATAATAGCAATGCAATTAACTCAGTATGAAATGTGTAAATAAATCTCACATTGTAAACACATCGACCAGTGTCTTGATCCACCATTACTTCGAATCCAGATGGTCTGTAAACACCACTCCTTCTCCTTGATTGGTTCCCAGATTGAGAGTGCCAACTGGTCTGTAATGTTTGTTGGTTAGGTGTTGAAAGTGGTGGTGTATGTGTAGTGGGCTGTTGTAAGGTTTGTTGGGAAGGTGACCATGAAGATTCTTGAGTACTAGCATATGTGTTAGGTGTTTTCCTCTTCCATCCAGGCTAAGGCTTGTTCGGGGGGGGGGGCTAAACAAGAAATAATAGCAATGCAATAAAATACTAGTACATTTAGTATGTTTGATAGTAAACCAAAACAAAGTATACAGACTAGCGAGATTGACCTCTTTGCACGTGCTTCGATTTTGACCCTTGTTCCTACCAAAGTTGCACTTCATAATTGTCCCTTTTTTGCTTAACTTCTTCGCACGAGGTGTAAAAGCATTATCAGCTGCTTCTTCAATTGTTAGTCCAGTGGCGATATTGCGTCTTCTTTGTGCTTCTTCAGTCCTTTTCCTTCTCTTTGGAAGTCGGCTAGGCAATTTACATACAGGTGGGGGTAGCATTGGTAGGTACTTATGAGTTTCCCCAAATTTTTGTTCCCTCACCAGTTGAAATTTTGTTCTATAGCTCGCAACAAATGTTTCCCTATGGTAATACTATGAAATTTGGGTAATGGGATCAAGGTTGGAATGGTACATTTCACATATAGCATGTTTGGCATGGGATTCCAGTTAAATCTCATGCTCTACAAGTGCACACTTTCCTATCCAACTGAACTGAATGCCTATCCTTACCCTCAACCACTTCATACCCATCATCACCATTAAAGAAAACCCTACAATTTGTTGCCAAGAACCTATTTGTCTCAAACAATTCAAGACATTTAGGGCTATAGTTGCCCTTCCAATTTCTAACAATATGATCACTAGCAGCCCATTTTTCCATCAATTTAAGCCTAATGCCATCAAACATCTTAATTACTAGGAAATACCGACACTCACAAATCCATGCATTAAAACTCTCACTTACATTATTGTCTACAACCATAGAGAGGCATCTATTAGTAAAATACGTTCTTACCCATCCATTGACACAATAACTTACTGCTCCAACAGATGTTGCCTTGTTAACCTTCTCCATTGCCTTTAAATTGTCATTAAATTGTTCCTTGTATGTACTCTAGGCGCAAGAGAAAAATTTCTTCTTCAGCTCATGTCCCCTCCATTTTTTGCTCTAATGGGCATAAACATGCCTTGCACAAAGCCTATGTTCAGCCAATGGTAGGACGTCAGACACAACTTGTTGCAACCCTTGCATGTACAAAAAAGTCAACTACTTACATATCACTTCACTAACTGAATTGAACATAATTGTTAGACAGAATTAATACTTTACCTTCTACATGTCATACATAATTGTTACTTTATTACCTTCCTCAAGTTCAAGAGACAATCTAAGCCACTCCATGAACCAAGTCCAATTAACAATAGTTTCCTTCTCGGTCAACCCAAAAGCAATTGGGAACATACTATGATTTGCATCTAAACCCACTGCAGTCAACAAAATCCCTCTTGCTTTCCCCTTCAAAAAAGTGCCATCAAGCCTAATAAATGGCCTACAACCAACTTTCCAACCAACCTAATACAAAGACAAGAAAACCAACATAAATATAGACTGCAAAGGAAAAAAAATAGTCTTTGACAACAATTAGAGCAAAATACAAGTCATATAAGTCACAACAATGTCATACCTTTGATGAATTAAAACACACATACATTTTTCTAAACACCCCCTGCCTTGATCTAATGCTTCAGGACTTAACTCAACACTTACATCAGATCCTGGATTTGACACTTTGAGCTCATTGCAGTAAGCTTCTAACTTGTCAAATTCATCTAAAAAAACCCCACCCATGTCTTGCATTATTCTCCTTTTCGTCCTCTTGCACTTATATTTGCTCACAAAGAGTTTCAAGTCACGCTCAACCTCCTTCTTCATCTCACTTTTACTATATGTGGGTTGTCTTAGACTTTATCCTTGAAGTGTTCAGCTAGCCATCTCACACTTGCTCTTCGATTCTTATAAACCCTAGCACACATATGTTCATGAACAAGTATTTTCAGCATGTACCCAACTCCAACCCTATCTCTAGAAGTGTAAAACCTAAATAAGCAGCCCTCTTGACAAGTTGCAATTACCATCTTCTCACTTTTAACTATTTTCACATTAACCCCATTCTCAATAGCATACTCATCAATTGCCTTCTTCAACTCACCTCTATCCAAGAATGTCATACCCAACGTGAAATAAGGCCTTCTTTCAGACCCATCCAACTGCCTTAAACTAAGCATCTCTTATACAGGATGCCCATAGTCTAAATTTTCCTTTTCCTCATCACTAACCCCAGTGTCTTCATGTATTCCATAATCATCGTCTAAATTGTCTTTATTCTCACAAGTTTCTGACTTTGACTATGCCATAAAGCTATCATAATCATTGTCCAAGTCATCTTCCCCTGTCTCTCCAACATTTTGGTTTAATGGAATGTCTTCTACCCCACCTAGGTCTTCTAAGTACCATATATCATCATCTACCTCACCTAATTCTTCTATATGATCACCATCAAGCTCAATTTCCCTTTCACCCAATAACCTTATGTAAAAGCTTTTAACAATTTCTTCTTCAACAAAAACAACTTCACTTACCTTCCTTAGCTTAGTCAAGTAGTTACTTTCTAGTACCTCGTCATTTTCTCTGACCACAGGTTTTGTCGCCTCTCCTAAATGAGCTAGACCTTTGCCTTTATCCACCATTAACACTGCAACAAGGTAAGCAGTCAATAATTTGTGACACATTGCAGGTAACACACCATAAACCACAAAAGAAGCCCATTTATTCCCAAAAATCGACTGTTACCTGTGAAGAAATTGCAGGTGTTTGAACCCTAGCGCGATTGCCAATGATGAAATTTCATGTGCGATTGGTTTAGGATTTCAACCAAACACTCTCGCAAGAAGCCCATGTCAGAGAATCACTCACAATATCGGCTTCCATGACGTCGATTGAGCCTCCAATGGGTTTCGCCGTTCTTCCTTTGCTCTGCTCTAAGGATCGCTCACAGTATCGGGTTTTCGTCTTCTTCTGATGGTTTCACCTTTGATTTCGTTTGAGAGGCAAAAATAAAAAATAGAGCTGACTCATTTTCCATGTCTTGGTTTATTCTTCACCACATCAGCATCTAAACGTCCGTTAATTAAAAAGACTAACAGGATTGTGTATTTTATCACCTTGTAATTGTTTTTTTGGCATTTAAGGTACCAATAATTAATATTTGGGCTGGATGCTCTTGAAATATTCCAGTAAAACAGCACCAATTTTTTTTTTTATAGCCTTTATTACTCATTATCATTTGATTTTGATTTTTGAAGTCCAAAATCCACCATTAAAAAAAACATCTTGAAAAATGACAAGACTTGAATCATTTGTGAAATAATCTAGATAGCGATATAAAAACCATCTGCATTTTGTTTTGGTTCAAATTAAATTTTTTCACTTCATTATTGTTTCTACCCTTGATGTAGTACCGTCAGTGGGGAGCCTTCATGTAAATAATATGATGTGATTTCCATTACGTTCAATTTAAAGGTCATTTTAATAATAAGGGTTTGAAGGTCAAGATCATAAAGTTAAGGATATGATTTTTAAGCATTTAAATATGATGAAAGTTGCATGAAACTGAGCTGAAATTGAGGTAGGTTATATCATGTATCTTAGCCTTATTAATAGAAATTACCTCAATAAATTTATTACATGAATATAAGGGAATTGACAACTCCCATTTTCCATGTTCCTAATCTTTCAAATGCGTTGGCCAAAAATATTTAAAAAAAAAATCTTTCATATGTGAATATTTGTATAAGAACCACTACACTTAATAAATTAACAAGTACAAATAAGATAAGTAATAACAACACGCAAGGGATTATGACGTAAGTTTATTGCATATACTTAAAAGGATGGGGTGGGTTAAAGAACTTCAAGTTATTGTGTGCCAAGGGGTTATGGGTTTTAAACCCTCCTGGAGGTCATCATAGCTTCGACCGTCGTTTTTAAAGCAGCTCGCTGGTGGTGGGCAATGGTTAGCTTTGTGTTTGTTTAAAAAATAACACGAGGACATTTTAGTCATTCCACATTAATCTATGATTTTATTTTTATTCTTAAATACTAGATCAAGATTTCAAATTTTTTTTTTTGGGGGCTATTGAAAATTAAATGGCTACGGTTTTTTTAATTGGCTACTACGGTCCTTCATTGAAATTTCTCCTAAATGGAAGAGTGACTGACGTAGGGGAGTTGATGCCTGAGGAGGCTGTGACTATATTAGTGGAGGTGACATTCACGTTTTTAGAAAAAGAGTATGAGGTTGAAGAGAGTCAAACCAGGACACTTGCCAGGAGGGTGAGAAGAGGCTGATTTCTGAATTGAATGGTTTTTTTTTATATATATATATTTTCATTTTATCAAAGGATTGGTCTTTTTCGACATAAGCCGAAGGTTATATTAATTAGCATAGGGCAAAAATATGTCCCTTCCCTTCAAATCCCTCCTAAACAATTTATCAAGCCAAACAAGGGCACCAAAATCCCCTCAGACCAAATATACCGAGCAAACCCCAAAAAAAACAACCAAACAAACCCTTAGGTCTTAGCAACGCTCTTCAAAACTTTTCACATTAATGTTATCAATCAATTGATTGGTAATTAAATATATTTATATTTTTGGACCAATTAGATTTATAGTATATATAATATAAAACTTTAATAGCTCGTTTGATTCGATTTCATGGGAAAGGATTATATATAATTTTGATGCAACAAACCAATTATAATGTTTAGGTTTTTTTTACTATAAAAATTTTAGGAAAGGAGTTGGGCTCACCCACGATCTAAGGGCATGACGAAATCTCCCTTCCTCTTAAGTGATACTAATGTTAGGCAGGGCAAGCCGTCTATTACCCTCAGGCCCAAAAGTTAAGATGTCTTCCCTAACGCCTTGACCAACTCCAGGATCAAACCCTCTCCCTTTTATGAGAGTGTCTAACCCCTTTGCCAGTTGAACCCAAAGACAAGAGGTAACGTTTAGTTGAAGTACAAAAATACACATGAGCCTTTTCCCCAAGAGCGCCCAGCACCACGTGCTTGTTTTTTTGGAGCAAAAATATACACGTGGTTACCATTTTGGAATAAAAGTCACATCCCATTGTTAAGTTACTGTTTACCATGATGAGAGAGAAAGAGATGAAGTGAACAGTAACATAATGACGGTGAAGAGTAACTTAATGGTGGGATGTAACTTTTGCTCCAAAAAAAAACACGTGGTGCAGGTCGCTCTTAAAGAAAAAACTTATGTGTATTTTTGCATCTTAACCCTAAAAATATTACATTTTGTAATTCATTAAGACGGATGAATAAGGATGCATGCATTCTGTAATAAAGTTAAAAAGACACTATTATCATCATATTTTTTAAATTGACCAAAGTCCCACCTATAAATGTTGTTAAATATTAAATAATTATAACCATTAAATATAAAAAAATTAATTAATAATATAAAAAATTTAAAAATATTCCACCATTAAAAGATTAAAAAATTATATTTGCCATTAAAAATATTAAAATATTCCATTAAATAATAGTCTCACATTAAATATTTAAAAAGTATTATGAAAGCAACTGCTACATAATGTTTCCACTATTAAATATTCAAAATTTCTATGAATCCACTCTCTACATGATATTTAAACTATATTTAAACTATTAAATATTAAAAAATTACTATGAATCCAGCTTGTGTGCCTCATCAATTTAAAAAATTACCATAAACCCACATGTACATTATACATATAAGTGTAGGTCAAAGTAATTTTGTCTCTTGATATTATTTTTACATATTCTTATGTTAGATGCAATCTAATTAAACTTTTCTATATATATGCATAATCTTTCATAACAACCAAACAAATGTAATCATCGTTATATCACATTATATTACATTGCATTGCATTATATTACATTCCTATATATTACTTTCAATTTCGTTAACCAGGCAGTAACAAAATACAGATACCTTGTGAGTATAATTTGTTTTGCTGGTCAAATGCCAGCTTTCCCTGATACGAAGCCCTCAAACGTTATTTAAATTATTTTATAATTTAGTTAACACTTAATTAATAGTGACTTAACAGGAGTAATTTGGCGTTGGGTCTCCCACGATATTATTTTTCCTTTCTTTCCGTGATTACGGAGGCAAAAAGTCCCAGCCTGAAAACAGAGGAAGACCCAAAGCTAGGGAGAAGAACTGGTGGGTGGGGTCTGGAAGGCGATCATCACATTTGATTCGCGCGAAACAGACCTTGGGGGAAGCAACTGCTTCCAGCGAAGTTTCTTGAATGGGCGTGGAGAATGAGATTTCTCCGGCCGATGCTCATGGGGCTCCCGGCAAGGAGCAGCAAGCTGCCGGAGTGGGAATTCTTCTTCAGATCATGATGTTGGTTTTGTCTTTCGTTCTGGGTCACGTCCTTCGTCGCAAGCGGATATATGTTATTCCTGAAGCAAGTGCTTCTCTTCTCATAGGTACTCTCACGGTGATCGCTGTTCTTTTAATTGGTATTTTGGTTTTTCTTTTCTCTCGGGTCATTGTAATTTTTCTTTTCTTTTCTTTTCCCTTTTTTTTTTTTGGAAAATTGCCTTGCTTTTGCAGGTTTAATTGTTGGTGGACTTGCTAACGTTTCAGACACAGAAACTAGTATCAGGTCATTGCAATGCCTATCGGTTACACTATCTGTTTACAAGATTTCCAAGGACGAGACTTTTGTATTGGATCTTGTGTGTTTCAAGAGCTGACTTGTGCGTTTTTATTTTCATGCTCTTTTGCAGGGCGTGGTTCAATTTTCACGAGGAATTTTTCTTCCTATTCCTGTTACCTCCCATTATATTATATCCTCAGTGAAGTTTGTTATATTGGTCTCCTTTTTTATTATCATATAGCTAATGTCATCTACTTATATGGGTACGCTATATTGCCTTTTCTTTTCCTTGACTGTTGAGTTTACTCAGTCTGGTTTCAGTCTCTCACCTGTGAGTGCCTCCATTTTCCTGGTCTTGAGCTAGCTTGCACTTTGTTTTTCTCTGGATAGCTTTACCCACTTCTTGATTTTTCTCTGGATAGAAACCTTTCTTCTCAAATTTTGGAGCAATTGTGACATTTGCTATATTTGGTACCTTTATTGCTTCAGTAGTCACCGGTGTTTTAGTGTGAGTTATCTTCCCCTAATTTATGTTTTTCCATTATGTTTAGCTATTTTTTCTCTTTTGGTTTATTAGAGTGTATTGATTTCATGCTAGCATTTTCTCCTATCTGCTGCAGTTATCTTGGTGGTTTACTCTACCTCATGTATAAACTTCCTTTTGTGGAATGCCTAATGTTTGGTGCTTTGATATCAGCAACTGATCCTGTTACTGTTCTATCCATATTTCAGGTGATGCTCTTATTCTTTTTTTTCTTTGGTATATATTTTATTGCCTCCAATACTGCAGTTACTTGTTCTGACTTTTACTATTTAATTCATAACTTCTTTTAATCTAATATGGATATGGATAAGCGTCAAAATGCCTTGGAGTGTTAGTAGGTGGGACTCATTAGCATTCTTCTTCACTAGCTTATTTGTTTGTTGCTCAAGTTGCTGCTACTTTTGCTTAGATGATACTCGATTTAATGATGTATGCTATTGATTGATTATGCCGACCCCATTTTGTCAGATAAGTCTTCTTTTTGTTGTTGATTAATTATGATATTTGTCTAAATAACTCTCTTGGCACTATGTAGCAGGAAAATGCAAGGGCTAGAAATAAGTCTAGTGAATCACTCTTCAAAGACCTTGCCATTTTAGGACAACACTTTATCTATCTCTTTTCATTTTGATGCTTTACTTTTGATTGAAGATGAAATTTTATTGGAAAAGGAGATGATGCAAGAGAGATGTGCTTGGTAGTACATTTTTCTGTTCAGGTCCAATGCACACGATCATTAATTAGAGATATGATAATTTTTGAACATTTTGAACTAGGGGTTTTCATACCTTTCTTATTTTCTACCGACCTAGCTGGATAGAATTCTGTTTCCTCTTCTATTCAAAGTGCTTTGAGGATTTTCCAACATATTAATGTAACTATGTGTTGTTGTGTGACTCTTATTTCCTAATATGTGCGTCTTTTTGCCTTATTTGCAGGAGCTTGGCACAGATGTCAACCTCTATGCCCTGGTGTTTGGAGAATCAGTCTTGAATGATGCAGTAAGTATTCATTACTATTGTCTTTATTTTATCTTTTACTTTGTAGCACATTATCTGTCAAGATATAAATTGTGCTAACTGACTGATTTGTTTACCTTTTTGTTTGTTCACCCCCCTACCTACTCATCCTCATGTGCTATGAATAGATAGCAATTTCCTTGTACAGGTATTTGACATTCTACATTGTCTTATTGTTATTTCTAGTAAGTATGAATAAAGGTTTACCTCTGTCTAAAAACCTTCATGCAGGACGATGTCATCAGTCAAATCTAACCATTCTGGACAAAATTTCTTCATGGTGGTTGTGAGATTTTTGGAGACTTTTGTTGGTTCGATGTCTTCAGGTTAGTCATAAAGATAATATCTGGTGTTTTTTTTGTACAGTGTTAAAAACTAGTCACATTTTCTCCATGAACTGCAGAGTTTGCTATATATTCATACCTGGTATTGTTTGAGACTTCTACATGTTCTGAAGAGACTTAAATGAACTGAGTTAACTGCCATATTCCATGTTGTTCCATCTGGATGTCATGTCGTATGCTTATGATCTCGCTCTTGGTTGCTTACCTTGATATAATTCTTGATGATGATGATGAATCCTTGCCTCTTGGTTTTCTCGTGCACGTGGATTGGAAAGAGAGATGGAGAGCCTTGCTGTATAGATGTGCTATTTTTTTTCCATGTAATATGTTATGGAACTGATTGTTAATTAACTAACTTCACACACACAACTCTCAACCTAGCCCTTGATTCATAGAGTTAAAGTCATGAACCGCTACAACTGATCCCAAGCCTCTGACAACCAATTAATACATTTTCTATGTTTTGTTTATAAATTGCTTTATTCTCAGTGTTCCTAAGTTGCTTGCTTTTGGTGGTTATGCAGGTGTTGGAGTTGGATTTACTTCTGCTTTGATATCCTTTTTAAGTCCACTCTTCTCCTAATTATTTGCAGTGTAGCACAATAGTTACTTAAGCACATTGTGAATACCTTAACTGTTATCACCTTTTTAAGTATGCAGGATTGGATATTGATAAGTGAGTATGCGATGTTTATTTTCTTTGACATAACCTTTGATGATAGCCATCATAACTGAAAAATACTGATATGAACAATTTTGTTGTTCCATCCAGTCTTCAGAACTTGGAGAGCTGTCTTTTTGTTCTTTTCCCGTATTTCTCGTAAGTGGTCTCTTGGACCATTTTGTCATTAGTTTTCCTTGGAAGTTTATGGCGTTCTTTCCTGCATACATGGTATAAATTAGTATATACATATCTATTTTTTAGGTATATGCTTGCAGAAGGTCTGGGCTTATCTGGTATTGTATCAATACTGTTTACGGGAATAGTAAGTGCATATTTTGTATCCGTTCTTTGTTTTTTTGTTTTTTGGTTATTTCTCATCCGTGTTAAAGAAATCTTATGAGCATTTTGGTACTCTGTTTTAGGTCATGAAGCATTACACATATTCCAATTTGTCTGAAAGTTCTCAAAGATTTGTCTCTGCATTTTTTCATCTAATATCATCACTGGCAGAAACATTCATGTGAGGATTTTTTCTTCAATTTCTTCTTGTAATATAAAAAAGTACTTTTGCATTGAATGTTGTCTCATAAAGTGCAAAAGTGATTATTTTAAGAGGTCCCAATCCCTAAACAATGATTTTTACTGATCTGCAGATTCATATACATGGGATTTGATATTGCTATGGAACAACATAGCTGGTCTCATGTTGGATTTATATTCTTTTCCATTGTATCCTTTCTTCTTTATTTTGTTCTATAAACCTGAACAGTGGGGACTCATAATGGCTAAGCATTTTATTTCTCTGCTATTTTTCTTCCTTAACTAGAACTACTCCAGATATTTATTGGGGTGGCAAGGTACTATTGCTATAACCGCTATCGAGATAAGACCTATATCATAACGACATGTGTTCATTTTATGATTTTTTCCTGGTTTTTTATGCTTCGATGATTTTCTGGTTCATTTTAATGTCCTTTGATAATTGTTATCTCTTTGCTCTCAATTCTCTTGGACGGCTTTAACTAAATTGTTTGGCCACTAAATTCAGGGCAGCAAATGTCTTTTCTTGTGCTTATTTGGTCAATTTGGTCAGACCTGCAAACCGAAAGATACCCCCAAAACATCAGAAAGCACTTTGGTACAGTGGTAAGGAAAGGAACACTGTTGTTATTACTGAAAACGCTGTGGAGAGTTTGACTCTAAAGAATTCCTTTTGCTTTTGATTTGTTCTTTGCTGATTTGCCTAAATTTGGATACCATGAAATAGGACTTCGAGGGGCAATGGCATTTGCGCTTGCTCTGCAATCAGTTCATGATCTTCCAGAAGGACATGGGCAGACCATATTCTCTGCAACTACAGCTATAGTTGTTTTAACGGTAGGCATGTTCACTGTTGTCCCTTTGTTAAACCAGTCATCAATCGTTCAATATTTAATATTAAAATATTAAATAAGTACTGTAGAAATGAGGTAAAATATTCCCTAATTTAGACACAATGTATTTAATAAAAGCTGTTCTTACTCTTGAATGAGAAAATATTATAATTGAACTGCATAAATGTTAAATCCAAGATCCTTGAGATTGGGAGAAGACCATCTAATGATCAGACTTTTTTAGTTAAACCACGTGTTATTTGTTTTCTAGTCTGTGTTTGGCTAATGTATTGTGCTTTTTAACTCCATGCTCATTAAAGATGGGAACTATATGAATGAGCAAAATTATACTTTTAGTCTTTTTATTTTACATCAAGTTTTATTTTGGTCATAGAAGTATATAAGTTTATTTTATCCTTTATCTCTTAAAATAGAGTAAATAGTCTCCTCTTTATCAACACCATTAATTAGTGTAATGGAGAATGCTGATGTGTAATTTTTCAAGCTTATTAAGAAAATTTAATTTACTATTATAATTTTTTATTAATGAATGTTATCTTATTTCTCAATTTTTTTTAATAGTAAAAATAATTATCATGATCATGAAAGCTAAATTCTCTCTATATATAGAAAAATTCTAAATTTAAACTCTTTTAGGTTGTCTGTACAGCACAAGTTGTTATCTATGTATGGTTATATATTTTGTATGTTGATTAAATTTAATTTTTAATAAACATTTTAAAAGTAAGATAAAATTAATAAATAAATAATGACAATAGTGAGCTGGATTCCTTGATTTTTGGACTTGGCTTGAAAAATTGCACATAAGCCTTTTCCATTAAGTAATTGATGATGTTAAGAAAGAAAAGAACTTTAGACTACCTTTTAATAAGGATAAAAAAGAAACTTTATAAAGGACCAAAATGAAACATGACATAAGTTTAAGGGACTAAAAGTATTCTCTGCCACATGAATTGTGGTGTGGGAGCGTTAGTATGAAAGTTACATGATTGCTTTAGATTTTGATCAGTCCTTAGTAGATGACGAGTATAACAATATTTCTGTCTCTATTCCTGTTCATATGAGGCTATAAAGTATACAAGTAAGCTGCCTAATATTTTTCCTTGTCTGTTAAAATTTTGAAGCCCCAATCCTTGATCATAACAATCCCTTTGTGAATATTCTAAACATTAAAATTCGTCTGTGTTTCAGGTATTACTGATTGGTGGTTCAACGGGGACTATGCTGGAAGCCCTAGAAGTTGTTGGTGACAACCATAACATTGACAATGCTTTGGGTCCAGTAGGCAACACCAATGTAAGTTTCACCATAGATGACTTAGTTTTATGTCTAGTATAATATCTGTATGAAGCTTATTGTATTTTATCTTGAAATATGCAAGACCCTTCACCCTTCATTATTTTATGAGATCGATGGCCACTTGAGATGTGAGCTTAAATTATTTTTTTGGTAGCTTTGTTCCAACATTATGGGTGCTTGTTATGTACTTATCATTGAAGAGATATTGATGCATACTATGCATGTCATGGTTTAATGGTTGTTAACTATAAGAAGCATGCAAATTACTTAGGCTTTTTTCCCATAGTGTCTTAGTCGACTAAATTTCGAGTGGATTCAAAAAAATTTGAACCCCTCGACATTTAGTCGACTAAACCCCAGTTTAGTTGACTAAAGGAGGGTAGATTGGGAATATGTTTCCAGAGGGGGGCATAATGGGAAATAGTTTCAAAGTAGGGGTATTTTGGTAAATAGTTTCCTAAAAAGGGACACTATGGGAAAAAAGCCAATTACTTATACTAACAAGTGTCATAGGTGATTGAAAAGTATTTACTCATTTTCAAGGTTATTTAATTTATTCTCTTATTCATTTATTTGATAATCATGTAAAACTTTTCATAATTCAGAAATCAAAATCATTTGTACTAACAAATCCTTAGAAGTTCAAATGCGTCTTTTTGTCCTCATTTGCATATTTCCTGATTTAGTGAAACTCTTAATGTATTCATCAGGAGGAGGCTCTTTCTCTTTCTTTTCAAAATGTTATCCTCTTAAATTGAGCTTTTCGAATGTAGCATAACTTTAACTCTTAGTTGACTAAAATGTGGGAAGGTGGGGCTAAATTTTTCAGGAGAATATTCATTTTTTTGGGGGGTATTTGTTTACATGCTCATATGTTGGAGACACCGTAAATGAAAGAAGAAATATACAATTGCTCTTCTAATTATGTTCATAAATTATATCCAATTCAATTTCATCATGGGTCAAGTGTTGTCTCCATCTCAATGTGTGTGTGTGTGTAATGGCATTGGACAAGGTGTTTTGTTTGCACTAAACCATCATGGGTGGACATATCTAATCTGGTAGTTCTAGATGAATGATCTTGCGTGAGGAAAGATTGTGGGTATCATTTTAATGAGCTCTCAGACCAATTTAATGATATATATAGTTTTTACTTGTGTGGGGTCTCCTTTCAACCAGTTCTATTTCAAAAATACTTGGTTAGAGGTTAGGACGCATAGGCATACTGCATACATACTACCAAGTCAATTAAAATCAAATATTTTTGAAATTTTATTTTTAAACATGCTAACTCATGTTCTGGGAATAATTACTTGACTTATTCTAGAATGAACGTGACTCTACAACTTTTGTAAACCTATTTACTTTTATTATGATTTGAATTTCAAGAATGTAGAGTACATGGTCAGTAGCTGATCTTTCTTGTACAATTGTTTTTAATTGTTAACTTCTTAATTAAACTAAATAACTTTTGAAATGCACATAAAATTTTCTTTTAATAATAAATTTACACCCACTTTTTCCTCATAATATTTTGTTTTCTTTCACTAGAATTTTGAAGGAGACCATGGTTATATTGCTCCTTCATATGATGAAGAATCTTCGTCAGGCAACAAAATCAAAATGAAATTGAAAGAGTTTCGTAGGAGGTATCATCTGAATCTTGAAATTAAAAATATAGTAAAATATATTTCAGAAAGATCTTTCCATTTTCATATGCTGGTTGCTTCTCCTTTGCAGTGCTGCGTCTTTTACAGCTTTAGATAAAAATTACCTCACCCCATTCTTTACAAGTCAAAACGGAGATGAAGATGATGAAGGTAAGTTTAGCTATTTTATCAAATCTGATTTGAGTTTTGTCGAGACATAATTTCTTGTCCATTGTTAGCTTGCAATTTTTAGGGAATATTGGTTAGAGTTGGGTGAGTGCCTGATTGGGTGTGAGTAAATGTGGATGTGTGTAGTGAGAGGACCGGTTTGTGGAGAGGTGGGATTGTGGGAGGAGTAATTAATCATTGTTGGATCATAAAATTATGGTTACAGTTATTGCAGAATAGAGTTTGAACGTCGAAGAAGGTATTTTACACATTTAGGAAGATTTTCGCATTAACGTTAATAATATATTTTGATATGAAGGTGCTTATGACCTTCTCTTGCCTATACACATACATGTGGCTATCTTTTATGTTACATTTTATCCATGATGTTGATGTTTGCCTTTTGGATTGATTTTGTTTGAATTTTACATTTTCTGCAACCTGCTGTGCTTCATTTTGACAGAGGAACCTTTTACTACCAGAAGAAGCTTCCAGGGCAATGATCATTACTACAGTAATTCTCGCTAATGAACATTCTTCAAACTATTTCATGCCTACTTTGTACATAAGTCGGACTCTGCAATGTTATAGCTAAGCTTGGAGGAAATATACTGGCAAATTAGGATGGTGGGACACTAGGATACCTTTGCTTATTGCTTCCCAAGTTTTTGTAAGTTGAGAAATGTTATGTCAACTATGCATTATGGCCAGCCCATGAGGCAGGGAACACTCAGAAGACATCTCTGAAACTGAGAAATATGATAGATGTACCGTTCAAGCTGATTGTATGTCTTTCTTTAGATAGGAGGCTGAGAAATTCAATTTTACCACTTGTAACACTTGAGTTTACTCTATAATCTCACTCACTTGGGTGTTGTATTTCTGTGTTCTGTAATTCTTTTAGCTTTTTACGATTATTCTAGATTACTTGGACATTGTAATGATGGGTTTATGACCAAAATGAATTAGTAAATAGAGACTAGTGTTTTATCCCATATATTTTGGATGAAAGAGAGTTGGATTATGATGCTTGGGGCTCTCTAACCTATTTTAAATGCGTTTTACAATTTAAGACTTAACGATAATCAGAATCTGGGTATCCTCGCGGGTGGCGGTGGATGCACGCCCTTTTAAAGTCAAGTGTCAAATAACTATCACCCCAAAAAAAGGTATCAAATGAAATGCTGAAAGATTTAAATGATAAGACATATGAGTCCTGTAAGACTGCTTTCTTGAGATTCTCTACTGCTTTCGCACATAGGACAACGGTAACGCTTTTGTAATTAACTCCACATGATGTTGAGTTCACTAAGCGTGCATGTCAATTATACGGGATTTCTCAACCCCTTCCTCATAGCACTTTATCTTAACCTTCAACTTCAAGTAAGTTCTTTTTATTCTTTTGTTAGACACAAGTATCTTTCTATTGGAGTTAATCTTGTTCGAGGCGTTATCAAGTACTAAATGTGAGTTCATCTTTCAGTGAGGGATTCAAATCTTAATTGGTTATGTTACGAGGGACAAACTCTTTTGGCTAAACCCAACCCTGTTGGTTGAAGTAAGTTGATTTTAAAAAGAAAAAAACTGTATTGAGTGTTATTTCTTGAGCCAATTCACAAAGTAATACTACCGGGACCTTCCAAATTCTTAGTAGGCTTTTTAGTCAATCACACGCCAATGGTAGCGTTGGCGGCCCATCCTTTACTTTCCTCCCAAATGTCCACTCAGTCTAATGCACCCCGTTTTGCTTCTTATAACTTTCAATTACTTATTTTAAAAATTCTCAAGGGGATAAATGGTGCTAGAATTATTTATAATAATAATTTCTATTAAGCTTATAGAAAGTCTTATTAAACAACTACAAGACCAGTAATAATATACATGGTAGTGAATATTGTGTTATAAAGGGACAAAAAGAGTATAAGGTTAGTGATCATATAAGAAAAGATAAGATTATGATCATATAAAAAAGAATAGTAGGAGTGATGTTTATTGAAGAGAAAATGATATAAAATCATCTGATGTGGTATGAACATGTACGAAGAAGGCCTTGAAGTCATATGTGAGGAGAATACTCAATAAAATCATTGAAGGAGACATTTTGATGAACAATTTACTCACCTGATTCTTAATATACGTATTTACCTAATTTTATTTGATTACGGAAATTGATTAAGTTAATTAATATGATTCGTATTTTCTAAAATATCCTAGTAACATTTTTCAATTCTCTCATTCTCCCTTGATTATTGTTGAGGGAACATCAATAGAAATAAGTTAAGAAAATATTGACAAATCTAATAATTATATCTTATACTTAAGATCAATATTAACTCATGAAATATGTCTTATCTTAATGATAGAAGAGTATTTAAATATTTAGTTTCAAATCAAATGACATCCTGCAATCTATATAACTGATTCCACTTAATAAGATAAAGATTGTTGTTCATGATGATAATCTTTTATTGACAATTAAAAAAAGATAATTGATGGAAAAATTCATAAGTTACAAATCTTTAAAAGTAATTCAGAATTTTTTAAATTTGTACTAAATATTATGGAAGATAAGTCAGGGATTAAAGATTGAACATGAAAACTTGATTAATTTCTTTTTTTTTTTACCTGAGAAAACTTATTTAATTGAAAATGATTCAAACTAAGCATTTTTGGATTTTTGATTTATATTCTAAGATTTGTTAACTTAAATTTCCGAATTTCCATCTGACATGCGAAATGCTTAATTGAAAATAATTTCAATTGAATTTCTTAGGATATCCAACTAATTTGTAATACGTTTTAACTTCTGCGTGAATAGAATGGTATTTTGTTTTTTTTAAAAAAAAAAAAAATTTGCTTCTAAAAGCACGCAAATCAAAGTCAACGGATTTGGCGCGTCAGTGGCGTTCTTTTTCCCTTGCGTTTGAGTGGGATCAGGGTTTTCAATGTTTGAATAAAAAGACCAGACTACCCACACCCATTCTTCATTCTTCTTGTTGTCTCCTTTTCCTTTCCTTTGCCCACATATGACATGGATCCACTTTCCCTACCCATCCTTCCATCCTAAGGATGAGTAGGGGAAGTTTGTCTTATTTGGACTATTCAGATGGGATCTGGATGGTTCAAATTCAATTTTTTTTTAAATATCATTTTTTAAATGAAAAAATTATTTTTTTAAAATATGTTAGTTGAGAGATTATCTTTATTTTAGATTCTCTACTCATTAAAATAATTTTTTTAAGAAAATAAAAAATAAAAAAAAATAAATCTGAACCATCTAGATCTCATCTGAACGGTCTAGATGGGACAAGTTTCCCCTACCCATCCTTGGGATGGGTAGGGAGAGTGGATCCCATATGACATACCCACCACCGTCCCGTTCCCATCCTTTTGCTTCCTCTCCGCAACAGCCCAACGTCCCTCTCCCTCCCCGTTAAAGTAATCAATTGATATGACATGAAAATGCTATTGAACGTGTTTGGATTGAACTTTAAAGAGTTAAAGTAAGAAAAAAGCTCTAATAGAAGAAAAACTTTAAATGAATTGTTTTAGTTGAACTTTAAGTTCACTGTATTTTTTTTTAAAAAAATTCTTAAATGCTTGTTAAGAAAAACTTTATGGGTAGTCTTTTTTTTAAAAAAAAACTTTTAGTTTTTTGACGTGAGCCCTATCACTTCTACCAACATCAATCCAAATATAAAGCATATTTAAAATATGATTTTTTTCCTACCGGCTTTTTAAAAAAGTCAGAGAAAAAATAAGTTACCACTCCCACCCAAATAGACCCATTATTGATACGTATTAATCCTCCTTGGGCGTGATAGTCAGATCATTTTGTTTGCATAATATTTCTATCATAATCTTTTTTTTTCCAGTAATATTGCTATCATAATCTACAATTACTAGTGTAAAAAAGAGCTTTAAGACTGCCTCATTTAGACCAGATTATACAAAATTAGGTCTTAAAAGTATGACCGGTGGCAGTTTTGTAAATATAAAGAACTTTTTGGACCGAATTATAAAGGATCCGGTCTTAAAAATATGATCGGTGGCAATCTCGTAAATATATAGAACACTTTTAAGACTGGATAATAAAATATCCGGTCTTAAAAGTATGACTGGTGGCAATTTCGTAAATATATAGAATACTTTTAAGATCGGATTATAAAAGATCCAGTCTTAAAAGTATGATCGGTGGCAATTTCGTAAATATTTTGAGAAGACGCGGATCAGAGATGAGTCCGAGAATGCGATGCTTTATTCCTTCGCTTAATTGGAATTATATACAAATGTTAATAAGTAAATAATCTTATGACCTAGATAGTTCCTATAATCTAGGGATTACAATAAAGAATATAATTACGAAATTCAAAAAACTATGATATGCTACCTTAATTCTTAAAATCTCTCTAACAACTTTATTAAGATAATTGCATAATATAATCTAGGGATTACAATAAGGAATATAATTACGAAATTCAAAAAACCGTAATCAGCTAACTTAATTCCTAAAATCTCTCTAACAACTTAATTAAGATAATTGCATAATATAATTGTATATACTAATTATAACTAATTAAATCTGAACTTCCAACAAATATATAAAACACTTTCAAGACCGGTTTTTACAAACAATCGGTCTTAAAAGTGTTAAAAAAAAACTAATTTCGCTAAACTCGTTAAGTCTGTGAGTGTGCTTGTCTTCTTGGTGATATAACATTTACTTAGTTATAAATTTAACGAGTGTCCCAACAGCCTCACGGGTCAAATCCTCAGCAAGAATGATATCCTCTTCCTCTAACCTACTCGCAATCTTCGTAAGTTGTCCTAAGAGCCACACAACCAAATTCTTGGCAACGTTGGCAGTGAAGTGCTTCAAGCGTTTTACGATGGCGTCAACTCCAATCCTTAGCAATGGCGCAAGCGTACTACTTCGAGGATTATAGACAACGATGACTCCTTCCTCTTCGATCTATGGATCCTTCCACACCGCCTTCGCACAAATTTGGCTTAAAATCAAACCCAAATCTCTTCTTGCTTAAGTTTATTTGCTCCTACCTTGACCGTTCTTACTCAGATCTAGACTTCAATTTTGGTTGCTTGAAGCTTGATTTAACCATATTTTTACATGATATTTTATGATTAAAATGGGATTCTTAATGCATTTTCTAGGACATTATTGCATGATTAAGCATTAATTTAAGTTAGAGACATTTGTATTGAATTAAGTGAAATTAGGAGCAAAATGGTCATAATTTATTAATTATTTATACAAATGATTTCTTGGACTTTTGATGCTACATTATGTATAATCATGCATGGTAAATGTTTTGGAATTAAATGGAAAAATTTTGAAAAATGTCATTTGGGTCAAAAATTAATATTTTGAAGACAGGAAAAAAATACAGAAAATGACCCAGAGTTTTCAGAAATTTCAGTTTTACCCCAAGTATGTTTCAAAATTTCACACTTTAGTCCCTCTCTGAAAACTTTTTTTTCTTTCACTTTAGTCCCTGGTCAAAACTTGCGTTTTGACCAGGGAATTAATAGGTTTACAGAACAGAACCCAGGAGAGCAGGCGGCGGTGTGGAGAAAGGAAAAAAACGAACGAAAACAGAGACGGAACGAAAGAGAGAAAAGAGAGAGGCGGCTGGAGCTGGAGAGTGAGACGGAAGCAAGCTTGGAGCGCCGCGGACTGAGACTCGACCTTCACCGTCGCCGGTGAGCTTCGACCCTTTCTCCACCACCACAGACAACAAGAGACGCAGAAGGAGAGTGGCGAGAGCTGGAGGAACAGAGAGAGGCGGCTGGAGTCTGGAAATGGTGAACCACCGAGGCAGAACAGAGGAGCTGGGAGGCCGAAAACCAGAGAGAGAGAGAGTCACCGTCGGACTGAACTGAAGAAAGAAAGAAAATCCAGATTCCGGCGAAGCTTATGAAGATTCCGGCGAGTTCTTGCATTTTCCGGTGACTTTGTGCAGTTTCCGGCGAGCAATTTCCAGATTCCGGCGAGAGAATTTTTTTTACTATGAGTGGCTAATTTTCTGTTCTTGGTGATGAAGACTTGTTCTTGAGCTCATTGGACTACATTAGGGGAGTTTTATCTATCTTACTATTAGTCTAGGATTATATATTTGAATTGCTAAATTTTGATATATGATTCTGGAACTGAGATTAATGGTAATTATCTCTGTTAGTTTGATATTTGTAGTTGAGATTGGAATTAGTGGTGTGATTTTTATATGTGTATGAATTTCTTTGTGGTGTTAATTAAGCTATGTTGATTAGCGTGGTATAGTCTAATTAATGTGGTTGATTTGCATCCTTGAAGGGCTGTTTAGCATTCAATTTAAGAAGTCTCATATTGCATAATTCCGATTTTAATTACACATTAAGTGGGCTAAAACAATTTCTCAAGGGATAGTAGTTAGCTATGGTTATAGGAGCTACTATTAATTGGGAATATTGGACTCAAGTGGTATCTTGAGGTTTTTCTTAAAACTTAATGAATTTTAACTCCCATGATCTTTTAAGAGCTAGGATAGTCATTTCTTCATTACCAAGAACATTAATCATTTAATCTTATTTTTATCCAAAGTAATTTTTTTTCCATTATTTCCAAAAGAGAAAAATAGGAATAGTTTCTTTATTTTTATTTATGCATTTTATGTGGAGAAAACTCTTTTAGGAACCCCAATTTTCTAACCATGTTCATATCACTTAGTTTATCTTAGGAAATTCAAAATAAATTTGGCTCCTTGATTAAGAGAACGATCCCGAGTTAATTGTACTGTATTGCATTTAATTCGTGGTAAATAGTGATTCGACCCTGAGGCGACTAAGGTTAAGTCGAATCAAAGCTTTGCCAGCATCGACAAGAGGATCCTGCTCAGATTCGGTAGCTTTAAGCTTGTGATTTTTTTGTAGATCTAGACTTCAATTTCACTTTTGATTTTTTTTTTGTAGATCTAGACTTATTTCTAGACTTTGTATTCATCTTTTTGTTTTTCTTGTTGGTGTTACTTCCAATCTTCTCTTGGTTCTCTATCGCTAATGATGGAGGGACATTCAAAATGTTGGCAGATCTGGTAATTTGGGATCGATTGTTTCATTTACATTTTTTTTTATTATTTTGAAATCTTTTTAAGACTGGATATTTCAAAAGTTCGGTCTAAATTTTTAAGACCGGTCGTTCATCCGGTCTTAAAAGTTATAGACTTTTAAGACCACTTGGAACAAGACCGGTCACACATCTAGTCTTACGGAGCGTTTTTATCCGGTCTTAAAAGGCTTTTTTGTACCCGTAAATATACAAACATATTTACATAATTTATTGCCGTATCTGGTTATCTTCCATGTGTACGTGTTAGGTTCTAATTCCTCCATTTCAGCTCCTAATTTGGGTTATTTAAGCAACACAAATCTCTCAAGGGGTTCCCAAGAATAAAAAAGAAAATCACGGCTGAGAGTGTGGGCACAATAGGTGGCTATGATTTGCTGAGCCTTGAAGGATTCTCTAGCAAAGGGCCATTTGTTGCGTGGATCCCAAAGTGACAAGAAAGGAGCGAACAAGAAGATGGCATATTTTTAGTCTCAAACATATATGTGCAGCAGCAGGATGATAATACCCCATAGACCTCTGATCATCGCCAAAGTTACATATGTAACCCATCTTTAAGCTGACTCTTAGCTTCCTATCTATAGAAAGAATTTTGCAATTAGCAAACCTCTATGCAAGAACATCTGCTGACCAAATAAAATCGCTTTTGTTTTCTGAGTTGTTGCTTGCATCCCAGAGTGGCAAAAAAGGAGTGAACAAATTAGAGAGAGGGTAGGGAGAAAAAGAGAATGGAGTCAGAGGCCGTCGGTGATGAGGGCAGAGAGTTCACCGGCGGAGAGGGAGTGGTAGAAGAGCAGTGGAAGGAGTAATGGATGCGTTGAGGATAACTTCAGTGATGAGGCTTTTGGCAAAAACATTGAAGCAGGAGGACTGAAGACCTGAAGTGAAGAGAGAGAAAACAAAATGGAAATGGGAGTAGGCTATTTGGTCTTTTGCCTCAAAAATTGAAATACCTGATTCCTACCTTCTGCCTATTTGTCCTTTTACTTACATGACATTTATAAAATTTTGAAGTTGAATGAGTATGTTTTTTTTTTCCCCAGATTTTCCCAAAAGAATATTACTGCTTATTCTCCTTTCTCAGGCAGCCACCAAAAAGTGTGTTTAGGAAAATACCGACGAGGAAGTACTTATATTTTAGAATAAAATATATTGATCACTCATTTATTTTACTTAAATTATATAAACATTCATTCTATTTTGAAAACGTATATAGACATCTCTTAAAATTAAAATGCATGTTATACAATCATTTTTTATATATTTAAAGTTCCATTTACATTTACCCAACCGTTATTTGAGCATTAAACATTTTCCTTAACCAAAATACCTTTCTTTAACAAATTCATAAATATCTATATTTGTCTATAAAATAATTTTTTATACAAAAAAAATAAATATATGCTCAAAATTTTCAATGTATCATAGAATTTATTAATTTTTATTATATTATAAAATTACAAAATTTTTATCATATTTATTGAAACATTTATTTGGTATTCTTTTAGATGATTAAAAACATGTTTCTTTCTTTCTTTCTTTTGTCACAACAACATGAGTTCTTGATTGAAAACATATTTGAAAGGTCACCATATATTATTAATAATGTCAATTTGAGATATTATATAACTTATATTAATTTAAAATTTAAAATTTTTTAAATAATTTTTAACAAAAAAATTAAATACAAAGGTTTATATAAGTACACATCTATTAAAAGAATTAATAACATTTTTAATTAATTTTTGTACGTATGAATTAATTAAAATAATTAAGTCTTTTATCTCAATATGAAGGAAAATAACAAATAACTATTTGAAAAAGTAAAAAATAAATTAAGAAAAATAAAAAACTTGTAAATTACATAAAATATTTTGGCCAAAATTAGGGAATTGGTAATGATGATGGGTAAATTAGTAAATATAATTTATTTTAATTAAGAAATAAAATCTTTACCAGAGTTAATGATTTAGATTTAAGTGTGTGTTTTTAAAGTAGATAAGAGTTCTGTGTAATTAAGACATAATTAGAGGTTAGAGTATTTTACTTTGGTTAAGGTGAAAAAATATACCTGTGATTTTCCCAAAAGAGTATCAAACACCAAGTGTGCTTTTTAGGTATACAAGTGACTATGTGGTTATATATAAAAGTGGAACAAAAATACTCATTAACAATTAGTTTACTATTAGTTTGACTTTTTTGTATTTGTAAGGCTGACATGAATGAAAACTCAGCAAAATTTCATCCCAATTGGCAATAAAGAACTAGAGAAAATTATAGAAAATGACATAGATATTTTAGAAATTATAGTTCAGTCCTTTTCTGTTCCAATTCCTATCTTACCTATCGGGTTACCCATCTCCTCCTCCTTGTCACCACTGCCACCTTTTTGTAATTTTCAAAACTATTTGGGTATTTTTCTATAATTTTCTCCATTTTTCCACTACCAATTAGAATGAAATTTAGCTAGGTTGTTGTTCATGTCAGACTTAAAAAAAAAAAATTCAAACTAACTATCAATAAGTATTTTTGTTCACTTTTGTAACCATATAGTCACCTTTACAACTAAAAAAAAAACCATTTGGTGTTAGGTGCACTTATGAGAAATCATATGTATATTTTTACAATTTAACCCTATATTTTATGATAAACAGGGACAAACTGGAGAGGTTATCATGGGAGCAGATTATCTCAAAAGCATTTTTCCTCATAATCTCTCAGAAGCCGATAACAACCGTTGGGAGAGAGAGATAGAGAGATGTTCAAAATAATTTGCTCCCCCCAACAGTTGTGATCGGCTATCGAGAGATTCTGAGGGAAAATACTTCTGAGATAATCTACTCCCGATTATCACCTTAAATTAGTTCAATTACTTTCACTATTTTTTTGATAAAATAGATATTTGATGTTTAAGGCTATGGCTATGGAATTGGTCATATCGTGCAATATTTGGATACTACTTGTGATACTTAATTAAAGTATTTCTTGATGCATATATTTTTAAATTTTAATTGGAGCAGCATCATATACATTTCAATAACAATCAATGTATATATAGAAACCTATTTAGATTTACGTGGTTGAAAAAACCCCAAATGTAATTTTAAAAACCATTTTTATAAGTAAGTTGAGATAAAATTTTTCGCACATATTTATTTTATAAATTATAAAAATCCTTCTAAAATGCTAAAACAAACATGTTTGTTTGTGTTTGGGTGAGAATGTTTAATTTAAAAAGCAAACAAAATTTTAAGTTCATTCCCTTCTATAAAAGGTATAGGGAAAATCTTTTTAAGGTCTCAATATTAAACAAAATTACAAAAAAGTCCCTAACAAAATTATCCCCTATATAGATCTTAAGGACATTTATGATATTAATTTTAAGTTCCTACATGTAGTCTTCTTACCTCTTTCTTTTCTCTATCATCCGCCACGCTCCATAAAATGCGCGCCATCCTCAACTTGAGGCCACCTTCGCCATGTCTCTCCTCTTCTTCACTTCGCACCATCCAATTCTCTTCTTCTTTTCTCTCCAGCTTACCCAAGAAACGCATTCACTCCCTCTCGCCATGTTTTTCGCTCAGACAAACCAAGAAGCAACGAGTGAGGAAGAGCGATACTCTCGATAATGCTCCGTATGTTGGTAGTATAAAATGGCTTTTTAACCCCCAGAGCACTGACGATGGTGGTGGTGGAGACAAGAATGAAGAAGATTCTGGATAAGAGGGTGACGCTGCGGTGAAAGGTACTCTATTGGTCGGTGTCTTATTGTTGGGCGGTGTTGGGGGCATCGGCTCTGCTGGTTACAGTCATAGAAGGTAAAGCTTTCCATTAACTTCAAGTACTTCGATTCTCATTTTCGTGACTTCAGGTCCATTAGAGGTTTATGCTATAAGTTGCTGATAGAATTGTGGATAAGATTAGGGCATTTGAATAATTCGGGATATTTAAATCTGGAGATGCTCATAAATTGTTTTGGCTATCATTTGTATCAATAATTTAAAAATAATCAGCTTGTGGATATTTTTGGACGTTACAACCTATAAGAAAGCAAGCAATCTGATTATCCAAAGTTTAACCTTTGTAAGGTGAGCAACTGTATGTTGCTGCTTGGCCCCCGTTTGTAGTGATGGAGCCAGAAATTTTAATGGCGGGGTAAAAATAAAAAAAATATTATATTATAAATAAATATACTTGAAATATAATATAGACTAAATAAACAAAAAATAATTGAAAGAAATTTATCACATAATAGCTCTACTTGAATTGGGTATGGGCTGCCCTAATCTATAAAAGATAGATTATGTATATTCCAACAAATTACTCCCTCCTATCTATAATATAAGACATATTTGGGGAGTTAATTTTTATTCTAAATATAAGACATAGTTTTTATATTCGTTAACAATAATCAAGGAAGGAAGATAGTGAATGAAAAATTTAGGAAATATGATGACTAAGGTGTTTTAGAAAATATATGTCAAATAAACTTACTCAACCAACTTTCTTAATCTATTTAAATTAGGTAAATATATCTTATATTTTAAATTAGAATAGTATTAACTAGATTTTTAAAATATAAATGGTGAAATACAATAGAATGAAACAAGTTTAACTTATTAAGTTTGTATACATATGTAGATATCTCCTTATATTTTGTTAACGTAAGACAATTTTATACTTAAAAGTTAAGGACCAAACACAAGAAGATTATGCGAAAACAATTATATATTGAGATAAAAAAAATAAGCAAGTTCTACATAATAAGTGTCTCTTGCGTGCGAGTTTGTTTATGTGTAGTCGAAAAAGTTTGTTTATGTGTAGTCGAAATATTAATAGACAAAGAGAGATACTTATATATATAATTTGGGCATGTAACATTTCAAACAGAATTCTATTCCTCTTATCCTTTCTGTTCATTCTTCCACCATTATAGTGTGTTTGGTTTGATGGGAGGGAGCGGAAGGAAAGGAAGAGAGATAAATTTTTCTTCTCATCTTTACTAAATTGCCCATGGAAAATTTTCAATATTTCAAAAACATATTCTCAACAAAAATAAATATTCCTTTCATCAATGGCAATTTGGTCAATACACTCCCTAGGGATTCTTCCCTCCCCCTTCCCCTCCCTCAAACCAAACAGGGAGAAAACAAATTAATTCTACTTACCAATTTGGATGTGCTTTATGGGGATGGATAATGAAATTTGGGATAATTAAATCAGTGGAATTGATATATTTCAAAGACCTTTCTAAATTATTCTTTTGTTGAGATTCCTAGGACTATTAAGCTGTTACATACTTACATGAACTGAATTTGTAGTTCAGGACTTGGGAGTATATTTGTAATATTCCAGGTCTTGGCTATTGTCTATATTTATTCTTGGCTTTACGTTAGTAAGGTTTCCCTATTACCTACGATTTGTATTAGTAGCAATGTAATTCCTTAAAGTTCATGATTTTGTCCTCAGCTTTTATAATTTTTCATGTTCCAATACTATTTTCATTCTCCCTAAAGGATTATTTGCTGCAAAGTTGACCTAACCCTGTTGTTTTTTTAATAAGCAGGCTATGGTCCAGTTGGATATACATTGTGGCGGTTTATGCTGACTTGGAGGTTAGGATGCATCTACTGTTTCCTTGAACACCTGCGGCTAATTATCAGGCTTGATTGTAGCTAGTATGACAGATTTGTGACTTAATTCAAATTAGTATTTGATAATGTTTACATGCCTGCATCCCTCTTTTTTTTTTTATTTTTATTGCAAACTATTGTATGTAAACTGCATGTTACCAAGTGAATCAGAATAGTTTCCATGCACAATTTATTCTGGAGTTCTTTCCTTTTGGATGAAACCTAGAGTGATTCCTTTCATGTGTTGAAGTCTGACTTTGTCCGATCAGTTATGGTGCCATGTAAGCAGGGCTTCTTTTTAGATCTGTTATCGGGACTATTGTAGTCTCTATTAGTGGAATGGTGAGTCATTATCTTTCTATCTCTCTACTCACACTCACACTCAACTTAGACGTTGATGTGTATGTTTTGTATAAAGATGAGTATAGATGAATTGATTCATCTGATTTGTTAAGTCTGTAGGATGTTGACTCTAAAGCCAAATTATTGTAGTGGCTGGTCACTTGTTCTCACAAAAAAACATCGAGAAAAAGTTTTGTCTTTGGTCGATGAGTCCCACCAGAGGAAAAGAAACAAATAGATAGTTAACTTTTTTGGTGGCTAGGATGACTTGTAATAGCAGAGAACTAACTAATTGTATTTAACAGACACATTTTGGCCATTGCATTTGTGTAAAGGGGCATTTGTATTGACTTAATTTTTGTTTTTTAGTTACATGATGAATTTTTGGTGCCTCAATGCGTTTAGTCAATTTTATGTAACGATATGTATACAAAATTTTGTGATGTTGATGTCCAAGTTGTTGACAAATCCATGGATTGCTTTTGTCAAGTGAATGTCCAAAAGTTAACATGCGTCCAGGTTTTTAACAAACACATTACAACTTTTTAACAACTCTACCACAACGTTTTAACACTACCACAACGTTTTAACAACTCATTTTGTTAGGTTTTGACAATTCATTCTTTGGGTATTGACCAAGGTTTTGAAACTTGGACGGGTCACTGAACTGGTGGGGGTACTCGGTTAAAAGTCAATGGGTTATATCAGAGTCAGATTGGTATTAATTAAAAATATAATTTAATTAAAATAATTTAAAATATTCCTATTTTAATAATAAAAAATGATTTTATGGTCAAAATATGAGAGTGTAAGATATGATGATGGACAAGTATAAATATAAGAGGATGTTAATATTATATTACTTAAAAAAAAATAGATATCATAGTTTAGTAAGCCACCTGTCACCGGTAAAAAAAGAGTTGCTTCGGATAGTACATCATCCATTAACACGGCACACTACCCTATCCTATCTCAGTTCATTTTACAGCTTGAATTGACAATTCAATTTAAGATCTTTCTCTCTCTCACCTTCAATACTCTTCAGATCTCTTACCATCAATACTTTTCACTTATATTATTAATATATCAAGTAGAGTGTTGCCCGAGGGGAAAATTTTTTAGAGTTCAGATCTCTCTCCTCCTTCTTATTCTGAGTTCAGATCTCTCCCTCCTCGTTCTGGCTCGAAAGGTTTACTTGTCCTTCAGCCTCCAGATCGTTACTCATCCTTCGGCCTCTCGCCGTCGTCTTCCCCACTAGTGGAGAGCCTCAACATGAGAGCAGAGAGGCTCCACAAAGCTTCTTGTTGTGAACTAGATCTGAGAAATGAATCAAGACCTTCTTTTTTCTCCATCATCATTCATTGCTCCACTTGCTCTTTTCCTTCTCTTTCTCCTTCTATGTCTCGCTTTTTTCTACTTTCAGGTGATTTTTTTTTTCCTAAAAAACACTTTGTGACTCAGTCAACTCGGCCAGGTTAGGCCAAGTTGGATGAGTTAACCCTGGGTCAACTCGAAACTCGAGGTTACCCCTTAACTCGGACCGACTTTCTGACCAGTTTGCCAATTTCCGATTCGAACTAGCCAGTTTTTTCTGGGTTTCAAACCTCGGTATTGACAAATACTTCCATTGAGTTTTAACAACTTTTTCTCTAGGTATTGACAACTCCTTATGTAGGGTTTCGACAACACCTTCTTTGGGTATTGACAGCTCCATGTTTGGGTATTAATAGCTCTATCTGTGGGTATCAACAACTCCTTCTATCAAAACCAATAGATGAACTTGTCCAAACCAACTAAAGGAGTTGTTAAAAGCCATAGAAGGAGTGTTAAAACCAATTGAAGGAGTTGTCAAAACCAAATAGGAGGAATTGTCAAAACCCAACAGAAGGACTTGTTAAAACCAACAAAAGGACTTGTCAATACCCAAATGAGGGAGTTGTCAAAACCAACTGAAGGACTTGTGAAAACCAATGGAAGGACTTGTCAATACCCAACTGAAGGAGTTGTCAATACCTAATTGAATGAGTTGTCAAAAATCACAGATGGAGTTGTAAAAACCATCTTAATGAGTTGTCAAAACCTATAGATGGAGTTGTCAAAAAAACTAAAGAACTCATCAAAACCAACTAAAGGACTTGTTAATACCTATTGGTCAAAATTCACTTGTGGCAAGTGAACCAATCAAACAAGTAATACATAGTAAGTAGAATATCATCCCACAGAGACTGTAACACCAATTATGTAGCCAATGATAGATCAAGAATTTGGTTGAGAAAATCAGAATTTAAATAGGCAGAGTTCATATTTCATCAAAGTTGTATTAATCCCTTTGATTACATCTATCATATTGCTACAACAATTTACTACATAGCTTTTGCAATGCTACAGCAAAATGCCTATTGCAATGTTATCTAGTCAACCCACCACTAATTTATATAGAAACTTTCGCAATCCTGTAAGTGCATCTCTTACTCTACTTTTCACATAGTCCTATGGTGATTTTTGGTTTTAGAACGTTAGTTTTATCCTTGGTGTATTGGTTATTTGAGGTAAACCCATTCTTGTAGCTTATAATTTTACATCGAGCCCTACACAAGCTCACCTAACATACTACTTAACAGAGGTTTAGCCTTAACTCATTTCCAGCAAGCTAAGGCCAATGTTCTCGCCTATTAGTGGCCAACTAACAAACAAGATGTTATATCAAGATTAAGCAAATTGAATTTATTGAATTAAAAACTAGCTACTGGGTTCATATGACAACTTAAGAATTCATCCTCTCTCAGCTAATGGAATTTTGTTCATGACTGATGAGGAAACACAATTGAAATAACAGAAAGATGACTTATGGAAAAATGATAAAGAAAAGAGAAACATAGAAGGTTGTCGGAGTATCGACAACGCAGAGGAGCCTTGTCCGTGATGCCCTTTCATCTTCTTCAGTTCCTTCTAACTTCTGTCTTAAATTGGTATCTCAGCAACTCTCGGCAGAGTTTTGATTTCTCTTAATGAATTCGATTTGTACTTTGAGTAGCGTCGTGCTTTCCATGATTGCTAACTACCTTTTAGGTTTAGCCATATTTTCATTTTATAATCAGGTCTAGCTTGTCGTACATCCAGTGAACTAGGCTTTCCAATTTTGTTAGGCACAACTCCCTAGATTCAATTGATTGATATTTTCTTTAATTTCACGGGATTCTGCATATCTTCTAATTGATTTTCTGTGTCTTTTGTTTTCCATCTCTGTTAAGGCAACCGGCGTCTTAACGTCTGACTTGATTACCTGTATTCAATTCTTGAAATATTCTTGAGAAAAGATTAGCGTCATGCAGTGCATAACAATTTGTAACTTATAATGCTACAACATTGTGGTCGCATTGTGGTGCTAGTTCATAGAAAGGATCCATAGTGTTGTAGCATTATATTAACTTTGTTATGTGATTTCATGATGTGATAAAGTGCGCATGTTTCTTCTGCCTACAAGCGGGATGATGTTTAAAATGCAACAACTTACTTCATCTATCCCTTATTTCCATATGTGCATGATTTCTAACATATTTTATAAGGTCAACCATGTTCGAGCTTAGTTTTACCATGCAAAATAGTCATAACACATAGGAACTATATGGCAAAAATATGACTTATAAAAAAAACCCAACTGAAGGACTTGTAAGAACCAACGGAAAGACTTGTCAAAATCCACTGAAGGACTTGTCAAAACCCACTGAAGAACTTATCAAAACCAACAAAAGGACCTATTAATACCTAATTGAAGGAGTTGTCAAAACCAACTGAAGGACTTGTCAAAACCAACAAAAGGTTATGTCAATACCCATAGTTGAACTTGTCAATATCCAAGTGAAGGAGTTGTCAAAACCAATAGAAGGACTTGTCAAAATGAACAAAAAGATTTGTCAAAACCAACTGAAGGAGTTGTTAAAACCCAAAAATGAAGTTATCAACACCCAACTGAAGGAATTGTAAAAAACCAATTGAAAGAGTTGTAAAAAACCAATAGACGTAGTTGTCAACACCCAACTGATGACGTTGTTAAAACGTATTCATGTAGTTGTAAAAATGTTGTGATGATGTTGTTAAAACGTTTTCATGTACTTGTTAAATTGTTGTGATGATGTTGTTAAAACGTTTTCATGTACTTGTTAAATTGTTGTGATGTTGTTGTTAAAACGTTGTGAATTAGTTGTTACCCCTTCTGGTTTTTATTATAAGGCACAAACTAATAATTCTTATATACCAATAAAAACAAATCAAATCATTAAAGTTGTCCTAAAATATAAATACTTTTCAATATTACCTCTACTAATTGTACCAAACTCTAATTTCATATTAATTATTATTTTCACCCACTATCCTTATTAATTATGCATACATGGAAAAAAAAATTATTGCTCATTGGAAACGAGTAAATTCCTCATAAAAAGGATCAAATACACTTGATAGTTGTTGTCATATCATAAGAACCAGAGGGGTAAAACCTTGTGATGTTATCGTCAAAACGCTCACATGGACATGTTAAGTTTTGGACGATCACTTGTCTAAAGCTATCCATGGAATTGTCAAAAACGTGGTCATGGACATCCTACCATTTTGTATACATTTCATTACATACAATTGACAAAGTGCGGAGAGGCATGAAAAAATTTCATCGTGTAATTGATATTAAAAAATCAAGTAAACATTTACACAAAACCAAGTTGTGAAGAACATTTTCATCAATACCAATGTCCCTTTACACAAAAACAAACTGTCAACAACATTGCTAGCAATACAAATGCACCTTTGCAGGAAAAAAAAAATTGTCAACCACTTTGTCATCACACAAATGGGCATGTACACAAATGCAATGGACAAAACATGTGTCCTAAATACAATCAGTATGTTATTGGCCATAACAAGTCATCCTAGCTACCAAACAACTCATGCACATGTTCTACCTCTACCACTTAGGTCTCCCACTTGAATGGACACTTGCTTGGTGGGAGGGTCAAAACATGTTATAAACTCAGCACACAAGGAATGATTTATTTGTTGGTAAGAAATATGCACCAACATATCAAAACCTGTTGCTTTGAGCCTTGCCATGATCTTAAGTCTTTCCTTCAAGTTATTGCACACTTTGATAAATGTATTCAGTGTGCATCTTGTTAGGAAGGGAATAAGATACTTCTTCCCTTTATCTAGGGCTTGGGGTTGGTTTGATGTATTTACCAAAATAACCTAATCCTTTTTTTGAATGACCCGGATAAAAATATGCTACCTACATAAGTAAAGCTAATGCAACAGTAGTATTTATATCATTTGTGGGTGCAACTAACTTCACACGAGTAGATATCTAATGAAACCGTCGCTGGAATAAATAATAATATAATAAATAATAAAATAATAAATTCTATTTAATTATTTAATTATTAATTCTATTCTTTAATTTAGATCTCAAAAAGTGCATCAAGCTGTTCGTAAGGGCCAACTAGATTGTCTTCCCCAAGGATTCTAGATGAGGAAACCTAGGGGAGCCACCAACTCCAACTATCATCCATGTACGATCCATACTAGGTCTTGCTAATTACCCATAAATATATTGATATTGAATATTCTTTTCATTTTCTATGTTTATTTGTTTATATCATGGCTTTAATTCAAATAGATTCTATGTTTATATATTTATTTAAATTTTGATATTTCTTTATTATAAAATTTCATATCATTCTAATATAACTAATATTAATAATAATAAATATTATTATAAAATATAAATATTAAATAAATATTAAATTTTGAAAATTTAAAACATTAGATGAGATTTTGAATCATTTTTTTTTACTTGTTCTTGAAGTAAAAAGGATTCTATTTGTTTCTGAATAGCTTCTATCAAAAGGGCTTCTGCTTCCCAAGTGAATGTTTTGGTAGAAGATATGATTTCTTAGAATTGAGGTTTATTTGTTTTTAAGTAAGCGAGTAACTCAACAAGAAATTTCCTTGCCTGTCCAATTTCTAATGTATCAAGATAACTATTTGTTCCGGTATAAATAGTTACTATCTGTTCTTCCGCGGTGAAAGGGTTTGATTGGGATTGTTTGAGCAACTTGCGCAACTGTATACATACATACATATGTATGTATGTATGTATATGTATATGTATATTATCAATACCAATATGGGTATACAAATAATGAAAATTCACAAAATGTATATCATCTTGATTCTTTATAATTAAAAAATAATGCAAATTGTCATTGATTTTTTTGAACCTTATAGATTGAATATTATATTTATGTTTTAATGTATTGAATAGGATTGGGAAAAAATTATAAGAAATATTAAATTCAGAAGAATATAAAAAAAATCAGAAAGCAATAATTTTTTGACCAAAAAATCATATAACAATGTGTTTAAAAAAATCATAAAACAATATACCATTTGATAATAATTTTGGATCATTGGTCAATTCAGATATAGCGAAATTTATGTTTTAATGTATTGAATAGGATTTGAAAAATTATAAGAAATATTAAATTCTGAAGGATATAAAAAATCAGAATGCAATAACTTTTGGACCAACAAAATCATATAATAATATTAAAAAAAAAATCATTAAACAATGTAGCATTTGATAATAATTTTGGATCATTCGTCAATTTGAATAAAGAAGATCAGCTCCATACACCATAGAAGCACATTCTGCTTAAGTTTATAATAATAATGGAAAGAAGCACGTAAATATACGGAACAAATCACTTGCTAGTTGCTACCACGAAAAAAATAAATAAATAAATAAATGTTTACGGGCTATGCTTTGCTGAATTGTTAACTTGTTCTCGCATATGCTTTCCTCCACTCATCTCAACATTGTCTGTTACAAGAAGTTCATCCTCTTCTACTTGCTTGGAGAGGACACTTGTAGGGCCTTGAAATTCGATGTTTTTTTTTTTAATCTCAAGTCTATTGCTTCATTTAAAAAATTATGGTTTTTAATAATTGCTGTCCCCTCTTCCTTCCAACCTTCAAGATACTCACAAGTCTTACAGTCCATACCATAATTTTTATCTTTATATATTCCTAAAAAAGTTGGAGCTTGGTAAGATTTCTCTTGTTATGAGGGATTCAGAGGGAAAGGAAGGGTAAAAGTACGGAAAAATCCTAATTAATTACCAAAATGTCACTACATGAAAACTATTAACACATCTGTCTCTCTGTAATCAATTACATGCTTTATGTAATCGATTACAGGGGGTCAGATTATTTTTTTCTCCAAATTTTGTACTTTGTAATCGATTACGCCATTGTAGTGTAATCGATTACATAAAACTTTGCACTATGTAATCGATTAAGCTCTGTGGGGTAATCAATTACATAGTGCAAATTGTTATGTAATTGATTACGTTACAGTACGTAATCGATTACATTTCGACAGATGTGTTTTTTAAAAAGGCAATTTGAACTCATTCGGAACCATTTTCACATTTATGCTCTAAAGCTCTCTGGATGCTCGTGTTTTGGTCATTTTTTGTGCGACCCATCAAAGTGTAAGGCTATTCTCTTCTTTGAAAGTAGTATTGTTGTGTAATCATTGTAGATTAACTTTATCCACCTTTGTTTTTGTATATAATCTGAAACCCACCCATTTGCAGCTCTCAATTTCTGTTGTAAAGGATGAATTCAAGTTCTTACGCCTACGTTGTTGTAATATAGCATAGTGGGAGGCATTTTGAAGGTTCCGATGGTGTGCAATTTGAAGGAAAATCAAAAATGATGAAAATCAAACGGGGCACTACGTACAATCAGCTCAAAGAAAGGATTTGCGAAAATTGGGGCTACATGGCAGCCATTGCATTCATCGGTTGATTGCCAAAGTGGAGACTATTATTGGTTTTGATAGTGTATACTATATTAGTAACGATGTATGTGATAATGAAGACGTAGAGTGCGTTATAGATGCCTTTGATAATCGGAAATCACAAAATTGTATAGAGATTTATGTTGAGGTTGAATTCGGTGAAGCATCATCTATTCCTATGCATACAAGATCTCCACAATATTATGGTCAAGAAGATAGAGCTGTCAGTTTATTTACACCTTTACAAGTCTTAAGTCAGTTGAGATTGACGGAGGAAGAGGAGGATTAGGAAGAGGAGGGTAAGGAAGATGAGGATATTCACAGCGAGGAGGGAGAACCTGATAGTGTAATTCCACTAGGCGACTCGTTAGATACTGATGTCGAGGGTGATTTTGATGCCGACATGAACACTGTGGACCTGAGTACCTTGGGAATGTCACCGCTTCGTGTTGACCCAGTTAGCAGTGGTAAGTTAGTAAATTTGTATTTGTATTTGTAATTTTTATTCAGTGGTTTTGAAAAAAAAAAATCAATTATACAGCTGTAGGGACTGATACATGCATCAACAGTCAGCTGCCCTATAGTGAAAAAGGCTCTCTAACCCAATAGCCTCCTGATGTCATGCACAACGGCGGCTCAGTCAAATCTAGGTAGGGGCACAGTGCTATCCCCATCATACTCAACTGTGCCCGCCCCATCAAAATCATATCCCAATATGAGGGCCCATATGAGAGCAGTCATCTTTATATCAATCCCACAGACGTGCGATTTTAGCACCCCATAAATGTAACTAAGGTTATGGTAGAAAGCTCTCACCATATCCTCTGAGTATGGACTAACGAACTCAGTCAAGCCTCTCAGATGCGAAGCCTACAACAGTGGGATTATATCAAATCCCTCCTTTGCAAAAAACGTCATGTCTAATGACTTGAGCTTGATCACGATTTTGCTAGCAAAGTGCTGTACGAATGCTCTATGGGCTGCTACAGAATGGTCCAATAAATATTCGTAACGGAGATCTTCCAGCTATGCTTGAGAGCTGGATGCATCACCATCCCTTCGCTACTTCTTTCGTTTCTCAGTTTGACTGTCAACTTGTCTGCGTGGAGGCATGATGACAACAAATACCTACAAAGAGACAATATAAACCATCAACAAACATGAAACAAACACAATTAATTGCATAATCACAATGCATAATCAATATCCGTCAACAGAGACAATGTAATTGATAGTAAAATGCACAATCAACAATCAAAATAAACGTAATCAATAACCGTCAACATCCATACACACAATAACATGTAATTTATGCTTCAACCCCACTGTTTGCTTCAGATTCACATGCAAATAGCCACACATTGTTTCCAAAATGCACAAAAACATCAATTTTATCTCTCATTTGTTTAAAAACAACAACCAACAATTCAAATCAATGATCAAAACACTACATACCCAAAGAAATCAAACCTAATCGATTATATGCACTATATGTTCAGAAAAACGAAGAAAATAGGGACAAATTCGTAATGGGAACCGAAAACATATCTAAATCGACGCAAAGGAGAGAAAATCTCCGATCTTTTGTCAACCCACCGCTTCAATCCAATGGTTTTTGCACGAAAATGATGAGGGAGGAGAGTGGGGAGCCCTAATCGGTTATGAGAATGAGAAAATGAGGAGTTATGTGTGTTTCGGCCTTTTTAAAAACACATTCCACGATATGTAATCGATTACGCCCTGTAGCGTAATTGATTACATCACGTTGTAACTGCCAAATTTACCTTATGAGGTTATGTAATTGATTACGTATTGTAGCGTAATTGATTATATAACAATTTGCACTATGTAATCGATTACGCCACAATGCTTAATCGATTACATAGTACAAAAGTTTTATGTAATCGATTACGCTATAGTGGTGTAATCGATTACATAATGCAAAATTTGAAAAAAAATTAATCTGATGCCCTGTAATCGATTACATAAGGTATGTAATCGATTACAGAGGGGCAGATGAGTTAATAGTTGTCACGCAGTGACATTTTGGTAATTAATTAATTAGTTAGGGTTTTTTCGTACTTTTACCGAAAGGAAGAAGAGGAAAAGTTTCTCTGAGTTGAATTAAAAAAAAAAGAAAAAGAAAAGCAGGGTTAAATTTATTTGTTTAATTTTTTATACTCTTTTACATTATATTTTATCTTTATTAAACATTTATAACCCCACTCCTTCAAATATCTTTAAATTCAGGCAAAAGTACGGAAAAAACCTTAATTAATTAATTAATTACCAAAATGCCACTGAGGCAAAAGTATTAACCCATATGCCCTCTGTAATCGATTACATGATACATGCCTCATGTAATCGATTACAAGGGGTCAAATCTCTTTTTTTTTTCATCTTTTACACTATGTAATCGGTTACGTCACTGTTCAGTAATCGATTAGGTGAAATTTGCACTGTGTAATCGATTACACCAATATGGTGTAATCGATTACACCAGCTGCAGAAGCACAATAAAGAAGAGATTTCGAATTGGTGCATGACGAAACTGATTTCCAACTTCTTTTTACCTACAAATACGACTTGGGGAAGGTCTTTGTGCCAACAATTAACCTCTACACTATGCCTAGTCCATCAATGTCCTTATATCCATTTTTCGTCCTACGACATATCATTTGCAAAATTCATCACCTCAAATCATATAAACTGAAAGCATAAACATTCATAATTAAAGTAAATGCCATAGTCAGTACAGCTTTACCAAGTATAAAAAAAAATTACAAGATCCAAATACAAATATCACATCCGACAAAAAAATAACATAGATATCTAATCTGCATCTTCCTCTGAATCCTCCTCCCCCTCCTCATCGGAGACATCAGGCACCTGGTCCTCCTCTCCGGCTGCCTCCTGGTGCTGTTCGTCCTGTAACTGCCGAAGTCCGGCCTCTAGTCCGTACATCCGGCTCTGCATCCACTGCCACCGCTCGTTCTCCTTCTCAACGTGGCTCCTCCACTGCTGCTTGTGGCTCCTCCACCGTTGTCTCTGTCGGAGGTCCATCTGCCTCATCTGCAGCATGACGTCACGGAGTTGGAATCCACCATCCGGCTTAACCATCTCCTTATCCTTATCGTCGTCATCGTCTGGCATAGGGACCTCAGGATGAACCACGGGGGGAACAGGCAGTGCATTGTCCTCGTCAGTGGTAGTGCATATCCAGGCACCCTGTGCATTCTGTTGTATCTTGCACTACTCCAGTAGGCGCCTCCCAAAGATAGCGTTCCAATGCTGCTGGTCCACCATCTCAAACGACTGCATCGGCACACGGAAGTGGAGCAATATACGGTGGACTAGGTAGGCGAATGGGAGGGCGGTGTTCTCCTTCTGCTTCACCTTGGACATCATCCAGCAAACATAGTGTCTCCAATTCACCGGCACAGCGTGAAGGATGGCCCACATGATCGGGAGATCAACCTCCAACACCCTGGAGTGATTGTAGGCCCGGGGGAACAGAATATAGGTCAACACGTAGAAGAGGATCCGTGCATCCACAGTCAGCTAGCCTACAATGAAAAGGGCTCTTTGACCCAAAGGCCTCCTGATAGCGTTGACGGAGGCGGCTCGGTCATATCCAGGCAGGTTGACATTGGTATCCCCATCGTACAGAATGGCGCCCGCCCCATCAAAATCATATCCCAGCATGTGGGCCCATATCGGAGCAGTCATCTCTATGCTAATGCCCCAGACGCGTGACTTCAGCACTCCATTGATGTAACTGAGGTTATGGTAGAAGGCTCTAACCATATCCTCTGAGTAGGGATTGACGAACTCCGCCAAGCCACGTAGATGCGAACCCTCCACCAATGGGACTATGTCAAATCCCTCCTTTGCAAAAAACTGTATGTCCAGTGACTTGGGCTTGATGATGGGTCTGCTCGCAAAGTGCTGGACAAAGGATCTGTGGGATGCTGCATTATTGCCCAGGAGAATTCTATATTGGAGATTTGCCGACTATGCCTGAGAGCCGGATGCCTCACCTTCCATCCGTGCCTTTGAACGTCTCTCACTCTGAGGGTCAACTCGTCTGCGTGGAGGCATGATCACAACAAATACCTACAAAGATATAATATAAACCATCAACAAACATGAAACAAATATGTGATTAATGACATAATCACAATCCATGATCAATATCGGTCAACGGAGACAGTGTAATTGAAAGAAAAATGCACAATCAACAATCAAACTTCATGTAATCAATAATCTTCAACATCCATACACACAATAACATGTAATTTGTGCTTCAATCTCACTGTTTACATCAATTTCACATGCAAACATACACACATTCTTTCCGAAATGCACAAAAACATCAATTTAATCTATTACTTGTTCAAAAACAACAACAAACAATTCAAATCAATGATCAAACCATTACATACAAAAAAAAAAAAAACAAACCCTAATCGATTACATGAACCATATCTTCAGAAAAACGGAGAAAATAGAGACAAATTTGCACTGGGTACCGAAAACCTACCGAAATCAACGCAAATGAGAGCAAATCTTTGATTTTTCCTCAACCCACGGCTTGAATCTGCAGCTTTCTGGCCAAAAATCGCAATGGAGGAGAGTAGGGGAGCCCTAATCGGTTAGAGAAATGAGAAATGAGGGAAAATGAGGTGTTTGACGTTTTTAAAAACTGATTCCGCGATATGTAATCGATTACGGCCCGTGCCGTAATCGATTACATAGCTTGGTAACTGCCACATTTACCTTCAGGTTTTATGTAATCGATTACGCCACTCATCGTAATCGATTACACAGTGTAAATTTCACGTAATCGATTACTGAACAGTGACGTAATCAATTACATAGTGTAAAAGATGAAAAAAAAGAGATCCGACCCTCTGTAATCGATTACATGAGACATGTAATCGATTACAGGGGTAGATGATTTAATACTTTTGCCTCAGTGACATTTTGGTAATTAATTAATTAATTAAGGTTTTTTTTCTGTACTTTTACCTTAAATTCAACTAATAAAATTTTTATTCTTCCCTTCCCTCGTTTCATATCAAACAGCCCTTAACTTGTGTGTTAGACCACCTCTAGACTGTGTGCTTGATTGCTTTGGTGAAGGATAGTTAAAAAAACGAGACAAAGTTGACGAAGATAAAATGAAAAAAAAAAAAAAAAAAACAGAAAAACAAAACAAAATGTTTTCGATTTGGAGTTTTGGACTATGGCGTTTGATTTGAAGTTTCAACCTTGAAGTTTCTTACTCGTGATTGTCCTGGGCCCAATAAAAAAGTCTCAGCTTTCCAATTCACAAGGTTGTTTGTTGTTTGGAGTGGTGGTTGGGTGGGACAATTCGATCTTTGTCAGAATCTCACGCAACAAGAAAAAATACATCCTTCTACCTCCTCCGCCGCCACGGTGGACGGCGGCTTGTTCTGACGAGACAGCAAGGTATTCCAAACTTCCGGAGCTTTACCTCAAAGCCCTCCTCTTCTCCGATTCAAACAAGACTCTGCTTTCTTTTTCTTTGTGGTTTCCGCAGTCTATTTACTGCTTTCCCTAATTTTCTTGAGTTTATAGTTTATGAGAGGATTTTTTTTTTTTTTTTTTTCAAATTAATTACTTGACAAACCAGAGATTGTATTCCTAGTTTATCTCGGTTCATAAGGAATCTTTCTGTTTGCGGCTTTTGGGTTGAGACAATGAGGCTGGGTAATGAAATTCTAAAATAACTACAATTAGGATAAATTATTGTGAAAATCTGTTGGTGGTGAAGCTTGTGTCATAATTTCTACTAACTTTGTCATAGGCCAAATTATTGCTGAAAGAAAGGATAAAGGTTGCGCTTTTAGCAATTTCTGGTTTTCAAGGGGAATTTTTTGACGGTGGAAATGGATTTAAAAGCTATTTTGATTAGTTTAACTGTCCTCTGGGTCTCTTATTTTTCTTACACTGTGAATAGAAGGCCAGTGGATTAATTTGAGAATACAAATTTGGGAACCGTCTACGTGTTTGTGGCCTGAGATTTTCTTAATGGCATGTTTGGATCGGAATAATGGAGGTGAAGTAATTTGGCATTTATTTGCGAGGTGGGAGAGATAGTGAAAGATTTTCAAATACCTTCCAAAACCCTCTTCCCCTCAATTTAGGGATTTTGAAGTAGAAAGTTTCCTGTTGGCGAAAAAAGGAGTAAGTTTCCTAAAGCAAGGGAGACATGAGACTGTTATTAAACCATCTCTTACCCTCTTCTCTATCATTCTTTTTCCTTTGGATTCCTTCCTCTCGTCTCCTCTCCTCTAAACTACCGTGTGTGTGTGTGTATCTATACTAAGTTACCTTTCCTTTTCTCTCCAGGCTTCACTTTTAGAAATTGAACTTTGAGGTTGACTACGTGGTTCTGAAAGCCGAAAGTTCTAGTACTCTTGGGGTGATGCATGTAAACTCTTTAGTTTTCCAGCAAAAAAGGCTTCAACATAATGCCCTTAACGCATACTTGAATGAATTGGGAAATCATATGTTGCATTAAGATTTTATCTTCTGTTAAGCTCTGGCTGCTAGCTTTGCATGTCATGAAATGAGTTAATTAGGAAGTACAGTTTCTTACAGTATTAATGAATAAGAATTTCATTAGAATTGGCTGTTTTCCAACGTAAGTTCAACATATTTATTATATGCATGTGGCAAATATATCCTACCTATAGAATAAAGGTAATTGACACTGACTTGCTTCTAGAAGAGCCTAGGTTATGTTTGGGATTTGGAAGGGAAAGGAGAGAGAAGGGAGCCGAGAAAAATAGACGGAAAGGAAAGGGAATTTTTCTGTGATGAATAAATGGCAATGTTTCTTACCCATGCTTGAGAAAATTTTCTCTTGTGAAAGCCCTCAAATTAGGGAAACTTACCGTTACAAAGGAGGGAGGATTTTGATAGTTAGTTAAAAATTGTACATTCTCTTGTCTCCTCAGACCGTTTCTGGATACTTGAGACGTTGGATGTCAAAATTTTAAAACAATTTGAAAGCTATTGAAAATTGGAAGTATACATTTATGTAGTTTTCTTCTTTTGTGATCTTGTTTTTATTCTTGGTTGTTTGCTGCTGCCTGTAATGCTATACAAATATACAATATTTACTGTTTCTCATCTGGAATAAGGCTAGAAAAACTCCTGGCCTTGACACCCCCTCCCCAAAAACAACAATAGTTATTTTCTTGTGCTACCTGAATCTCCTTACTTAATTTTAATCTGTAATATTGGGTTTATGCTTTGAACTTTGCCTTCTCGAATCTATGCTTAATTCACATACTCTGCTTCTGTAGCCTTTTGTCATTCCTAAGATGACACAACAGCCATCAGGGGAGTTAGAAAAACGCTCAAGCTCAGGGCATCATGTAAGAGAGAATAGTGAATATGTTAGATTGGTCATATCTGATGAACCAAGGGCTATTGAAGCTGAAACATTGCAGCCTCAAGCAGAAACAAGAGTCAAATCTTTCTTGTGGTGGATCAAAGTCTTTTTAGGGTGCCTTGTGATTGTTATACTTGCCATTGTTCTTGTGAAATGGGGGCTCCCATTTGTTTTTGAGAAGGTGCTTCTTTTTTCATTACAATTATTCTGTTTTAATTGACATATCTCCTCTAGAATGTGGGTTTCAATAGTTAGACAAATGCAATTGACCTTCCATCTGATGTGCAAACTAATGCATTTACATTTACTGATACATACTCTTGCTGATATTTCTCTCTTTTGAGATGTATTACATCAATATGAAATCAATCAAATCTTTTAGATAATTCAGGATAAATTCTTATCTTAGGTAGGCATAGTCTAAGTAGAATTTGTGGTCCATGCTAATCATAAAATGACATGTAAGATGTAACTATGGTAGATTCACTTTTTATTAAGACACCCACCTCTAACATGCATGAAAATTTCAATTTTTTGGTTTACCTATCTTCTATATATTGGGGGAAAAAAGGAGATGATATTCTGATTCTTTTGGAATGAAGGAAATGCTTGAATGATCGATTCATGTATTAAAGTTTTATCTTTTTCATTGTAGATTCTTTACCCAATAATGGAGTGGGAAGCTACTGCCTTTGGCCGTCCAGTTCTTGCCTTGGTACTCATCGCTTCTCTGGCTTTATTCCCTGTGCTCTTGATCCCTTCTGGCCCTTCCATGTGGCTAGCTGGGATGATTTTTGGTTATGGCCTTGGCTTTGTTATAATAATGGTTGGAACAACGATTGGCATGGTCCTTCCTTACTTAATTGGCCTATTGTTCCGTGACCACATCCATGTAAGTCTTCATATTTTAACCAATGGCACTTCACCCCCAAAATTTTGGTTTAATTATTATTTCTTAAAATAAACATATAAATGTGTGTGCGTATGTGTGTGTAGCAATGGTTGAAGAGATGGCCTCAAAATGCTGCACTTATTAGGCTTGTTGGGGAAGGGAGCTGGTTTGATCAATTTCGTGTGGTTGCTTTATTTAGGATTTCTCCTTTTCCCTATACTATATTCAATTACGCAGTAGTGGTGACAAACATGAGGTTTTGGCCCTACTTACTTGGATCAATAACTGGAATGGTTCCTGAATCTTTCATCTACATCTACAGGTTTGTTCTTTTCTTTTTTCCTCATTTTAATAAATGGAACACTGAAGTTCCTTTTGTGTTTGGTAATATCAGTTGCTCCATTAGGGGAAAGAACCATTTGAAGAAATGTTTGAAATTTTTTGAAAGAGCCTCATAAGAAACGCATCAACTTCCCGTGTTTCTTGTAGAGCATCTAATATCTAACATTTAATTATTGCACCTAAGTTTTGTCCTTTAATTATGGAGGGTGCTTCATTTAGGGGCACACCCTAGCTTGCTGGGAAAGAAGGCGCAATATATCAAAGAAGTAAGGAGAGAAAGAAAAAAGATTAATTAGTATATGGTAAATACTAAATGGTACATGTCACTTTCTTCCTTGCTATGAAGCACTGATACTTCAACAAGATCCGTGTGATTTTCTAACATGTCAAAAAAAGTCATACTGCCTATTCTTAATATAAAAGTCAGCTGACTTTTCTTTAAGAGATTAGAAAAGCTAAATAAGTTATGTTAAAATATTTATATTTATCTTTTTCTCCAAACTAATTTGCTTGATTTATAAACTAGTATATAATATAATAATACACAATATATGCTATGATTGAGTAACTTATTTAGCTTCTTTAATCTCTCTGAAAAAAGCCCACTAGGCCCTATTACGGACTGGAGGACCATACTCCATTGTATGATCTCCTAGCTAGAATCCAAAAAGTAATAAAAAGGGATAGGCATATGTAGAATACTAATGATAACATCATATACGTAGGATGGCCAATTTTGTGCTGTAGAGGGAGAATCTGCTTCCCTCCTTATACCAAACGCTCGCCAATCAATTATTCTGTTTCCCTCTTATATGATTCATCAATGTCTATTTTCTCACATTTGTCAAATTTTGAGCAGCGGTCGACTGATAAGGACCTTGGCTGATGCACAGTATGGGAAGCATCGGATGACAACAGTAGAGATCGTATACAATATTATTTCATTTGTTATTGCAGTAGTTACCATTGTTGTCTTCACTGTATATGCAAAAAGGACTTTGAATGAACTGAAAATAGCACAGGCTGCTGAACAGGAGGCTGCCTCTTCTTCCATCTCTGGGAATGTTGGTTTTGAGATGGATAAGCTTCCTCTTGAAAGGCCTAAGCAGCACAGTTCCACTATTTTATGATGCTGTTTTATACTATATATCAATGAATATCTGTAAAATCTGATGCAGTGTCAAATTATTATTGTAATTTTGTTTTATTTTCTGCCTATACTGTGATCTACGATGATAGATAACCTGTAATTACGAAGTGAGATACAGAAACAATAGCTACTGTATAATATATTAGTATTGTAAACTGAGGAGCCATACTAGTTATGCCAGTTCCAAATATAATTCATGAATAATCAAAATGTTGTGCCTCTAGGTCATCATCTTTTAATATTCATAGAGAAGCATCATGAACGAATTCAGAAAAAATTCTGTAAGGTTATAAAAATATCACTAGAGTTAAGACAACTATTATATATATCAGTAAAATCACAAATACTGGAAGGTTTTCATTTGTCTCTACTAGTGTTATACATATATCCATGTAAATACCAGCTAGACTTCGCATGAAGCTAGCTAGTGCATGTCTTGTACGTCGATGATCGCATCTTGTGAAGCAAGAGGAATTTGGTTTGGGTGATTGACCATCTTGTTTGCAGCCGCGGCGGGCCCACTATCTCTGTTTCGCTCGCGCCTCCATTCTATGAGAGCGTTCTCAAAACGCTCTTGGAACATTCCCCTCTTAAATCCGCTGCCCATCTGGGTCACTATTGCATACAGAGGCAAGGTGCTGTAACTGCACAGCACTTGAACAATCACACTGCGAGCCACCAGCAACAAGTGATGAGCACAGCCCTCGCTATTCTATATTATTGTTTGTGTGTGTATATTACAGACATTCACATTACCCCATTATAAGTCTTGGGATGACGTAAGCTATTTTCTCCATGATGCATGAATCAAATCCATATGTGCACTGTGAAGAAATAATACAACATAAATAATGTTAAGAGAAGAAGAAGAAGAAGAAGGCAATCTTGATCAGTTTAAGGACTTGGTGATGTATTCACTATTCCTGCATGACTCACCCAAATCCAGAAGAAGAATGCGATCTCGAAAGAGTTTTGAAAAAGGATGAAGTGAATTAAGTCGAGCACAAGGTGAGGGCTATTGAACCAAAAGAATTTATCAGAAGGCTTCACTTGCTTTCTTGTTTCTTTCTCCCTCTGTTGTTGCTGTGCCACTTCCTGTTCCTCTGCTCTCTTCTGATCTGACTCCTGGGCCAAACGGGCAATTATGTGCTCTAACTTGGCCCCCACTAGTAGCAGAAGCTGTTCACATCAAATTAAACCACCTCAATCTATAACTCTTAGAAAACAATATGTTTTTATGTATCATAGGAATACAGCCAAGATGTTATCATGAGTGATTCTGATAGCTAACTAGTTCAGTCATGTTCTGTTGTTTGGCAAAAGGACTTTTGGGCTTCAGAAATTCTAAACCAAACACCCCCAATCTTTTAGACTTTTAAATCTAACTAATAATATTTTTCTAGCTAGTAATGTGCTGGCTTTGTTCAATGAGCATACGAATAATTTCTGCTCAAGAAAAAAGAGAACATAGGAAGAATCTTAGTCACTCACTATAACCGGTAGAAAAGCTAACCAGAAGTAAGTGTGCCACCCTGCAGAACAAAAACATCACAATTGGTTAATTTATAAATTGCAATGTGTAGTTCGAACTTCCAACTTCTGACTTGAACTCCCAGCACATCATAATGAAAGTGCATATTTGCACATTTCTTTTCATCTAAATGTAATTTACGTAGTTCAGATTTCACTATTATTTTTTATATGAAACATGATTCAAAATAAACACATTTTTCAGCTAACACTTTAAAATTAATGATTTCATTTTTGAAATCAAATCTAAACGATTCAAAGGAAATGAGAACACTTTGCTTATCTCTGAACCTGTGTAGTACCTGCAATGTTGAGCAGCAAAAAGAGAACAACAAAGAGCCAGAGGTACCAACTGTGAAGCACAAAAAAAGGGGAAGATGGTTGAAGGAAGCTTAGACTTTAAATTTTTTGGTGTCAAGTTAAACAACTTGGGGGATTGTGAATTGTGTGTCACCTTATGCCCACTACTTTTTTGAAGTCAATTTCAAGTGTCTTCATCATGTAATTGTGAAAATCAAATTCTCGTTTGCCTCGTAAATGTTCCTGAATAATTCAGAATGAAGTTAATAAGTCAATATCGTGAAAGAAAGAAATCTAGCAAACAAGTGAATGATAACATAATTAAATGTTAACCTTGATAAATGCTTGCCTCATAGCGAGGTAGTCAGATTCAGTAACAGAGCCGTAAAATTGCTTGCAGAATGCTATCTGTCACTCAACAAAACTCTTCATCAATAATAAAACATCAATTTGATATGGTTTTCTTTATCAGATGGTACAACAGTTAAATGAATGCCCCATAATGCTCAGTTATATGTTTGTATGTTACTGCTTCAAAGTTGTTGGAAGAAGGATAATATATGCTTGTTCAAAAGTTTCATTCTCTGTTGTATCTCATTTTCTTGCATGTCATGATATGTTTGGTATTAATTGTAAAGCGTACCAGCCATCCTACAACAGATGCCCTTCTCCAAAATCCTTCAGCATGCTTTTTGAAGAATTCATGATGATGGAGATCTTGAGCATCTACTTAAAACACAAAAGGAAAAAAGTTTAACATTAGAATCTGAATGAAAGATCTAGGCCTATCTCTGACCAATACTAAAAGTTCAACTTACGCCTTTCATTTGCCTTAATATTATGTTCCCAGGTCTTCCATTGACGAATCTGCTCAGTTTGGTAATAATTTTCATTACTTGACAGCACATAATTAAGCTTTGTATCAAAGTATTAGTAGACAATGCATTACCCTTGCGCCTCCAAGAAGCAGTGTGGTGACGCAAAATACGGCATGTACCACAGCCAACACAAAAATGAAGATGTGAAGATGATGTAGTGACTCTAATGACAACAACGGAACCTTCCCCTGCTTTGCCAACCAATATATTATAAGTCGGATAGTTTATCATTTCACTTCACAAATAACACAAAAGTAAATAAACAGACAGAAACAGAGTAAATTCTTATACCTCTTTTCTGCAGTTCCCTGAACCGTCTGTTGTAGAAAGAAGGCGTCTTGTGTTGATGATAGTGTCATAGTGCTCGGCACCTTTCTCAGACTCACCATGCCTCTTGCATGGAAGCATGTAGTTTACAAGGTGAGGTGAAATGCAAATGTGGCTTATTAGATTTTGGAACACAGTTAATAGAAGCGAAATGAACCCTAAAAGCATCAGCTCTGCCCAACACACGTCAGCCACACATTGGTTAGCCCAAACAACCATATAACAGATTCATGACAATATAAAGATTTTACACTGGGGACACATAAGTGGAGCAAGTTATATGAGAATTGTATTAGATCTTCTGTATATTGTATATCGAGAATTAAATCAAAATAATGAAGGCCTATCAGTTCATATAAGAGGTGTGCTAAGAAAGGAGTAATAAGCAAATTACCGTCTTTCAGTTTTTGCAAGGCAGCATTTAGTGCATCTTGTTTTTTCTTCTTCAAGACCTGTTACATTCACAACAGCAAAAATCAAACTGGAAGGAACAAAAGGAGGAGAGACGCAACTCAGAAATTTAAGATAAACTCAATATCATAATAATCCATCGTCACTTCACCCACATCTATGACTGACTTATTTGAAATTTCATTTCCGTCAACAACTTGCCGACGAGGTTACTTTTTTAAGAGGCTTTTTTTCACTAAATGCTTTTGGATTGCTTTTAAATGCTTAGAAATAAAACGTCATTCAAGGAATGGACTAAACCTGGTTTTTTTTTTTGTTTTTGTGTGCGTGTGTGCGTGTTTTTTTTTTTTTTTTGGGGGGGGGGGGGTGAAGAAGGGTTACAATAAGAGATTATTGGTACCGCTCCAAGCTTGTGAAGAGCACGCTCTACACAGAGAGAGATGAAGACAATGATGGAGCAGATAACAGCAACAATCCATGTTGGTGTATATTCCAAGGACTCGTTTGGTATTTCTTCCATATCTTTCTTCCTCACAACTCTCCTCTCTGTTAGTGTAGGAAATGCGGAGACAACAATCTTCAGACCTGGGAAGTCTTAATTTTGTCCCTTATTACTTACATGTGGTGGCTAAGTTTCACGATCAAACATTAGCAGAGAAGCAAAGAACATGGGAATGTTCTAAAAGCAGAAGGTTTGTACAGCGAGAATGGAGTTGGCACAAAAAAGGAATCAGATTCGTCATCCATCATAAGTAAAGCGCAGAGGAGAATACTCCTTTTGGAAAAATATGGTGTGTCTCACGCGTGTCCACTATATAAAACAAAGGGAACAGGAAATATTTATAGCCATATGAGAAAACGCACCAGAGACATTTGATGCTTCTTCACGCCCACTGCGTCTAAAGGCAATTTCAGAATGCCTATGCTTTTTATTGATACCTCGTGTTATATTAAGATATTCTCTTACCATCCAAAATTATAGGAAACTTATATTCTTTAAGGCCTAGTTTTGTTACCAAGCCAATTATATTATTTCTAATATTATTTCCATTTATGGCAAAAAAAACGAGAATATATGACATCTTATATTATGCCATCTGAGATCCTCAAAAAACAAATGAACGATAATCCTATACTAAATATCCCCTAGATCTTACAGTGTAATCGTCAAAACTCTAGGTAATATATAGTAATGCAACTCTGGCAATCACAATGACCCACACAGGCACACATCTGCACATGAGATTCATTTTGAGCTTCATTATGGGCATAGCATCACTTTATAATCATATCCACCCTGCTTGTGAATGCACGGCACTGATTCACTAGCACCCCGTTAATTTAGAACAACTCAAGGACAATATTGCACCATATGAAAGAAGTAAGAAGAGAATCCAAACTTGAGAAGAGAAGGAAGGAAGTTGTTATGAGGATGAAGTTAGAGTAACTGTATGTATACATTTGACAAACTATAGAACGACATTGAACAATTGTTATTAAAGAATACAGTATTTGATACATACATGCATACAACCAAAATTTGAAACACACTCTCAAGTAACAGTAACCGATTCTTCAGTGCTATTCTGAGCGGATAATTGACAAAGCAGGTCTAATTCCATCTGTTGAAGGATAACGAAAAATCATGAGTTCACTCAAATGGTTTCGGATAAAGGTCAGGGTTTCCATGGCGCGGGAGGTGGAGGGGGCGAAGGAAACATAGGGGGAACAGCTGAGAAAATAGTATTCTTGTCTATTCCATTTGCAGGGCTTTTGTCACCTGACAGGGCCACAAGAGCAGCAACTAATCCCGCGTTTCCTGCTAGCGTTGGTTCTGTGTAGTTATAGTTAGTACGCACATCGTGGAAACCATCATGCTTGTCAGGGCCAGCAACCATGGCTCCAACAACTGTATTTGGGTTTGGCTTTGAACTGTCCCTCCATTTCCATCCTCCTGTACAGCTGTACCTAACCTTGTTCTTGGGTATGGATGCACCTCTATGGTGCACATGTTTCGGATAGCGATTTCCAAAACCCACAATGTAGCTCATTTTTCGAGGATTCTTCCCAAGGATGTAGTCAATCTGCAAGAATGCCGGCGAAAAGTTGGATCAGTGAAAGAGTTAGATTCCAAACATGGTGCGTGACGGACCAGAATATGAGTATATGACGCACCTGGGTCTTGGCAAAGTCCCGAAGAACATCAGTCGAAAAGAAATTGGGCCCACAATACCATCCGGGAGTATCAGCGGCATCAAGATAATCACTATAAAGGGTAGCCAAAAATGCTGCGTTCACTACATATTGAAGAGGCTGTGGATTACCATGATTCAACTGAATCAAGCCCCCTGATAAAATAAAGATATATACTCAAGTTAGTTAGAATAACAAAAATTGAATGTTTGAAGGAGATAACAATCTTTACCTTTAGTTCTGTTAAAGCTTGTGAAAACTGGGAGGTAGGAGCACATTACAATGCTTGTCTGGTTGTGAAAGGTCCTTAAGATCTCCTCATAAGGATACCCAGGGCTCAAGAACAGCCTCAAACGACTCAGAAGAACCTAACAACAAAATAACAAGATTGAGGACCAGAATAACTAGTTTATGGAGCACGGTGTATATAATTAAGAAAATACCTGAGCACCAGCGAGCTTGTTATCCCAGCTGAGGACACCATAATCAGAGCCACCCCAGAAGGCACCGGCATGCTTGGCGAGGCCAGGAGCGGTAGCAAGTTTTAGATAAGAGGAGTTTCCAGTGGCATAATACATCCAAGCCCCTCCCCACACAAACTCATCCCAGTAGCTAGAGGAATTGTAGAATATTGCAGCTTCTGAACCACCCCCACTGTATCGGCCTCTCTGTTCCCTTGCAAACTTGAAGAGCGTGGTGGCGCCATGAACAAGTTTCTGCGAATAAGCCTTTTTGTCTTTGAAAACAATGGATGCGGAGGCTAAAGCAGCAGCGATTTCTGCGGCAAGATCTGAACAACTGTGGCATTCGGTTACAGGTCGATCATAATCGATGTCCTCCGGCCGCATCCAGCAGTAATGGTCATTCGGAGTTGTGCTTCCTCCAGAAGTATCCCCTGACCCGACCTGTCAAATTAAAATTAAATAAATACTTGAATTGATTGCCCCGGGCACATTTTCTATATATATCACGGAAGGAAGCAAGTATTGCTTACTTGTGCAACAAGTGTGGTTATGGAGTCGGCAGAGTTATTGAAGGTTTTGAGCAAGTAATCTGTCCCCCATTTGATTATCTCCTTTACGTGGTCGAGTTCGCCGGCGGCTTCATACTTTGCTCTATATTCAATTACACTCCAGCTCAACATGGTCATGGCAAAAGATGCGGGAAAATTGAACTTGATTGCATCTCCAGCATCGTAATAACCACCCACCAGATCCTTAATAGTCGATGAATCAGAATTCCCGTCTTGCAGACATGAGTTACCTCTCCATGATACATTATTATGCTTGGGGAGTTTTCCCGCTGCAGACGAACAGAAAGAGAAAATAAATAAATGAATTTTCTTAGGTGTGTAGCAAATCTGTGATCTTTAATTATTTTATAGATTATGTAGAAGCTATGAGCAGAGTGAAGGAATTAATTTGGAACTCGCTTTCCTCCGATGCTACCCCATTCACTGCCCCCCCTTTCTCCTTTTCTGGTAAACGGTGCCGTTTTGGTGTAAAAAAAAAACCAATATTCACTATTTCTTTTTTTTCTTTTTATATTTTATTTTAAATAGCCTAATATCCTGAAATGTTTTTTTAAGATTCTAAATTTTTTTTCCAAGATCATAAAATATTTTTCAGTATCAGTACCTTTAAGCATTTTTTAGTGTCTTGAAATATTTTTTTAACACCCTTGAAATATTTTTTCAAGATTTTAAAATAATTTTTTAAAATTATGAAGTACTTTTTTTAGTACCCATCAGTATCCTAAAATATTATTTTTCGAACTATTCAGTATCTGGAAGTATTTTTCTTAGTTCCTGTCAGTACTAAAAAAATATTCTCGGATACTGACTTGTACTAAAAATATATTTTAGGATATTGACTGATATTGGAAAAAAAATACTTCATGATCTTGAAAATTCTTTTAGGATCTTGAAAAAATGTTTCAGGATAATAAATGATACTAAAAAATGCTTCAAGATTCAGATGAATACTAAAAAGATACTTCAACATACTGATTGATATTGGAAAAATAATTCATGATCTTGAAAAATTATTTCAAAATCATGAAAAAATATATAAAAGTACTAAGATATTTTAGGATACTAAACAATAAAAATATACAAGGATGGTGAATGCTAATTTTTTTTTAGAAAAAGATTGAACAGTGGTTTTTTGACACCAAAACAGCACCGTTTGCAAGAAAATGAGAAAATGAGGGCAACGGTTGGGGAGAGAATTTGAGGAAAGCAGTGTCCAATTAATTTTTAGTCACCAATAGAAATGCTCATGGGCGGAAGTCAATGCTAGTATATTTTTGTCCAAATTCAGATCATACAAATGAATATATACTACAACACTTAAAAGGAATACTATAGATTAAGATCAAATCATATCTTACAAGTGCCACAAGTTCTAGCCAAACACCAAGGTGAAAGAAAGAAAGACTGAGCAAACAGAGTGCTTCCTTATATCTACATCAAATCATAAGGCACTAAATGCAACGATGCATAAAAACCAAAACCATATGGGAGCATTTCGAGTGGCCGGACAGAATAATTTAAATCGCACTTAAATGCTAGAGTATATATTCTGTCTCAGCTTCTGCGTGGCGTTGTTTTAATATCAGTGCTTATTAGCTGAAGCGAAAAACAAGAGCTAGCAGAAAAATGCAGCAACAAATTAAAGAGGCCACTCACATTTTTGAGCGTTGAAGAACATAAGGGCCTTTTGGAGGGCTAAAGTATAGTTATCAGGAGGACCATGCTTATGATGGTGGCGTGGGACGGTCTTGACGATGAGGGTGATGAAGCCAGCTAAGAAGGCTGATACCAGGAGCGTTCCAACCGTCCAAACAAACACCTTACGGCTAACGATAATGCAACCCAGATCCACGTACTTCTTCTTCTTCTGCTCGGTCGGCCCCAGAAGCCAGCTTTGCTGCGTCTCATCCAACGGTCGAGACAAAGCGGCTCTATCGATATCTTGCGTATTCCGGCTCTGATCATCATCGTTCGCGGTGGAGTCCGTAGCATTAATCTCGAGCGGACCACCCCACGGATCCCTCCCGTACATACTCATCTTGAGCCTCAGCTAATGTGGGTGAAAGATTATTAGATCAGAGTATAAAATATACAGATATAAGGAGTAAAGACTAAAGATGCATCAAAGCAAAACAAAAATTAATATGAGCACAGAATATCTCTGAATCTCTGCGGGTTGAGAGTGGAAGGAAGGTATATGCATGGTATGCACCAACTGTCAATCTGTTGTTGTTCTGTCATGTTTGATGTTTAGAGCAAACTAATAATTAAATAATGTTTTGCTTGAATTAATTAGGAAATAGTTGAAAAGGTTTTGAACATTTTTCGGTAGACGCGCGCTAGCGGCGGTGCTTGGTAATTAAGGTATGCTGTTACTACTTTGGTACTTAGTAACGTCATGTGGTTGAGACTTGGCTTTCATATAGAACTAGACTACAAGTGCAGAATAATTCCATTTTCTCCTGGTTTTGAAACAATAATAATTTCTCCCTAATATTAAACAGTCTACATATACTGTTCATTCTTTTAAGAAAATCAAAACTATAATTAAAAAATTTGCATCTTTTTTCTTTGAAAATACTTACGCCGTTATTTTTTTTTTTTAAAAAATAAATTTTCAATGTTTGGTTAGGGTCATTAAATATATTTGTATGTTTGATTAAAAAAATTAAATATATGTCTATGTTTAAAAATTCAAGACATTAGGTTGAAGAGACTGATCAACTACTAGTGCGTGGAGAAACAATGACAGTCCATCTATCTAGTCCAAAATCAACCTTCTCTTTCTGGCGTTAAAGTTTTTCATTTTGAAATTTTGAGGGAAGAAGCTGTCTATACCTCTTAAATGGGATCAAGTGTTATTTTCTTGTTGAAATGTCAGTTTCTAGCAGGAAAGTGCAAATTTTCATGTATCATCAACAACGGAGTAAAATATTGGTTTTAACCTACTAAGAAAAAAGGCCTATATGTAGGCGGAGGCGGTTTAAAAGCTATAACTAGTAGCATTTTTGTAGATATTGATACAACTTAAGATCGGTCGTGTGTAATTTCCACACAGTTTGAATGATAGTTTTTAGACTGATTATATTATAATCTAGTTTTGATATGTATTAAATATTATGAAAATTTTAAAATTTAAATTCTTTTCAGACTGGTTGCTAATACAAGTGGTTTAAACATCCTTATACAAATTGTATCTTCTTTACAACCGATCTTAAATTTTTCAAAGGTTCTTTAGCTTTCAAAGTAAACTTTTCAAAGCGGCTCTTCATAATCTGAAGTTATTTCAATAAATATAATCTTCATCTGTCATTACTCTTTAAACTCCTCACGTCCTTTCGTTCCTTCAAAATTATCTTTTAGGCACCCTCTTCTCTCCCGATGATCAACATTATGGTGAGACACATCATAAGTCTGTCAATTCATCCTCCATTTTACTATTACAAAAAGAAGATTTAACGATGCATATTAACATCCATTTTTTGAAAATAGAAGCAAAAGAAGGAGGCGGTGACATTTTTAAAATTTTATCTTAACATTCAATGATTGTTTCAATGAAAGCAATCGTTAAAAGACACTTTCAATGACTATTCTTAAAAACAGTCGTTGAAATTTAAGCCCAATTTTTTTTTTAGAATTAATATTTTTTAGTTACATTTAAACCATTCATTGAGAGTTTAAATTCAATGACTAGTTTTATTAACCTAGTTGTTGAAACTCAATGCGTTTTTATTTTTTACTTTATTTTGGGATAGGAAGATTGTTTGATAACAAATAGTCATTGACCATTTCAACAAGCTGACATCTTTGCATAGTTAATGTTGGCCTTTGCCAAGTATTCTTGAGGTTGAGGGTTTTAGCCTCCCTGACCCACCTAGTATCCCCCCCCCCCCACCAGTTAAAACGAATGTTTTGTTAAACCAGTCGTGTAAATCTAGAGATCTTTTGTCCGTCAATAGAGTTATGAGAGATTTTCAATGACTTATTTCAAAAACCAGTCATTGAAAGTTGACTTTTTAGAGTCATTACATGATTTTTTTTATTAAAAACAGTCGTGGAATAGTTTAACAAGGTTGTGTCGTGTTTGAGCCTTTGGTAAGTAGTTCTAAAGTTGAGTGTTTGAGCTTCCCTTAACCTTATTTGCTTCTTTGTTTTTTTTCCCAGTTACAACAATTGGTTTGAAAAAACTAGTCATTGAAAGTTGACTTTTTACAGTGGTTACATGACTGTTTAATTAAAAACAGTTGTAGAATAGTTCAACAAGGTAGTGCCATGGTATAGTTGTCTTAGGCCTTTGGTAAGTAGTCCTGAGGTAAAGTGTTCGAACCCCCCCTCATCTTGTTTTCTTCCCCCCCCCCCCCCCCCCCCCCCCCCCCAATGACCGGTTAGAAAAAAGCAGTTGTTGAAAGTTGAATTTATATGACTGATTTTCTTGAACAATCACGTAAATCTAGATTTTCCAGACTTGCACCTTCCATTTTGTTCTCCAATTCATTTCACGCCTTACCTCTTATTTTGTTCATGCCATTTCCCTGATGACGAACTTTTCTCTTTGTCTCGCTTTCTTTCTCGCCTAGTATAAAAGATGAAACCTTTAGCCAATATCTATAGGCCCTCCTCTTCCTCCTTCGTCGTGCCCTCCTCCAATAACTACAATTCATCTTCCTCCTTTTTCTGTCATGCCCTCAGTTCAACGAAAAGGTTCCTTCTTTCTCTACTTGATGTTTGTTTTCCTTTTCATTTGTTTTTCAACTTCATGTTTTGTTTTCTCTATCGCGGCCTTTATGGGGGATAATGAATTACAGAGTCACAATATATATATATATATTTCTTTTTTCCATCGATACCCATGTTTTCTCTTATCTCTTTCTTACAAGAAGTTGATTTCAACCGTATCATTAGCACCTTATTATTCTTTTCTTGTGTTTTTTCCACCAATACCCATATTTGCTTTTCTCTTTTACTCTCTTTTGTTTGTATGGATGTTCTGATTTGTTCATTCATTTGTCATTGTGTACCAGTTCTGATTTGTATTCCTAAATATATGTAATATTTATATGCAAAGAGTGTTGTGGCTATATGTATGCTTTTAAAATTTTCATGTCAAAAAATAGCAGTTTAGATTATATTGTGCGGAAATTTAAAAAGTGTTAGTAGGAGCCTAGCAGTCAATAGCTTAAAACATGAGGAAACATAAAGGTAAGGTGTATATGACTTACCTTTTTGAAATTTTTCATTCTCCCATTGAAGATACCCACAAAAGGTCACAAGGGCAGTGTACATATGGAGGCATTAGTCTTTAGAGAGAAGCTGATATGCCTAAGCATTTTTGTCATTGAACATACATTTCCTTGGTTTGTCATTGGAATGAGAAAACCAAAAATCATGAAAGCGGTTGAGGAGACATGTCATACATAGGAAGGAAAAAAAAAGAGAGAATGTGTCTACACACACACACACATAAGATCAATTAAACTTTAATTGTTTTAATGAGGCTGAAGTTCTTTCTCTGTGAGTGTCATTTATGTTTGCTTTTGTTATGTTTCATAGATTAAGTGAACTTGAATTATGTATTCCTTACATTAAGTTTCTTTTTTACATGTCATCATGACAATTGTTTTAAGCTTGAGTACTGTTGAATTTGGATTATATGGTAATAAAATGGACCACAATTGGATGAATGCATTGAGAACTAGTGAAGAATATGAGAATGGGGTAGAAGAGTTTATTGCATTTTCTAAAATAAATATGTCTTGTAAAAATGGGAAGAATTTTTGTTCTTTTGTCAAGTATTTAAATGAGAGTTGATGTGATGTAGATGACTTACTTTGTGATGGAATAAATCCTTAGTATATAAGGTGGATATGGCATAGTGAAGAAGTGACTATCTGTGCATCCCATGATAAGAAAGTTTAAGATATCGTAGATGATAGAATGGAGAAAATGATTCATGATGTTGAGGTAGAATCTTTTGCACAATCGTGTTTATATGATAGCGCGCGGAGTGATGTTGAGACACTTTTGTACCTTGTGAAAATGGAAGAAATCATCAAGAGGGGGGTGAATTGGGGATTTCGAAAATTCTTTTAAAAAATGTCTGAATCTTTTCAAAAAACTTGAAAAACAAAGAATGAAGGAGTAAGAGAAGAAAAGCTGGACACAAGGAATTTATACTGGTTCGGTTTTAACTTTGACCTACATCCAGTCCCCAGATATCTTCTGGGTATTTTCAGTATCTCAACAAGCTTTAATTACAACAATGTAAATCACATGCAATCCTAATCATCTAGGACTTGCTCCCCTTTACACTTTGTAATTAAACAGCCCAACTCACAGATTCCACAACCTTGAGTTCTCACAAAACAAGTAATCAAAAATGATTTTCGAAATCACACTCTCTTAAAGAGTAAATAAGCTTAAACACTGAAGTTCAGAAAATATTCTCACACAATAGAGCAAGAAATCAGAAATATAATCAGTTGTAATTCAGCTGTGTGTCTTGCACTGCGTCTTCATGGGTATTTATAGGCTAACTAGTGGAACTAGCCGTTGCATTTTCTTCTCTAATGTTCAGCTGTAAATCTAGAAAATGACTGTTGCATATTTTCCTCCGTTCTTTCAATTCTCAGCTGGAATCCTGGAATTCGTTGATGCAGATGGTCTTCCAGATATTCTGTCATTCTATAACCTTTATTTGACCGTTGGAGAGTAATTTACTTGATCCATAACGGTCTGTGCTGAACCATTTGGATAGAGGAGAAGTTTCAGCCTGGTTTTTGGTTCTGCATTAAATGCTCTTAACCCAGATCTGATTTGCTGTAATTATCCATGCTTGCTTGTAATCTGAAGCTTGAAATGTGTTAATGTAATCTCTAACTCATGAACAAACTTATCAAACATATATATGATGATTCGTAATTTCATTTAAGTGCAAAATAGATCATGAGAGTGAATCAGAAAGATGAAAAACACGAAGAGTAAAACAGAGATTTGTTAGGCTGAAGTCTAAGTTCAGTAGACTCGAGTTTGTTCATGAACTCTCAAGCATAAAATAAGTAAGCTTGAGTTTATCCTTTAGAAATCAGAGTTTATCGTGATGAGTTTTTGAAATCATTTTGAAAGAGTGCACAAACTCGAGTCTATTAGTGACAGGCTCGAGTCTAGAACTGTTTGGAATGAAAATAAGCTTTGGTCTAAAGGCGTAGGCTTGAGTTTGGCTATACAGGATCGAGTTTAATCGAGATATGAAATTTTGATAGCTCTCTGTCTGAGCCAAATTTGAGTCTGTAAGTGTTAGGCTCAAGTTTGCTTCAGCCAAATGCTTTTGAGACTTCTTTCAATATGAAATAGGCTTGAGTTAAGAAATGCATGCTCAAGTTTAAAATTATGAAAAATGCAACATGCTCTCTGTAAGGCACAAACTCGAGTTTATTTAGGTAGGCTTGAGTCTAACTGAAAGCCAATAACTTAATTTGCTCTCTATAAGACGTAGGCTCGAGATTACCATAATAGGCTCGAGTCTGCCTTAGTTATAAACATGAAACTTGCTCTCTGTCACGAGCAGGCTCGAGTCTATTAAGTTAGGCTCGAGTTTGCCTAAGTTTAAAATGTTTGTTTTGCTTTCTGTTAAGTGTAAAATTGAGTTTATCAAAACTAAACTCGAGTTTAACTTACATCATAAGATTTAAATCATTTTTAACCATCTTTAAGCATGTTTGAACTTTAGCAACAATAAAAACCTTTTTAGTTTACAATGGTCTGTTATCATAAAAACACATAGAGAACTAACACCTTGGTGTACTAAGTATACACACTTGTAAGGTATTTTGCATTTGGTCAACTTCAAGGTAACTTGTGGATGGATAGATAGTAGTTTCACATTGTTACTTGAAATTTTTGTGTGATATGTTTCTAGGGGATAATTTACTTTCAAATTGTATGTATGACGCCAAGAAAATCATGTCTACAATAGGTATGGAGTATAAAAAGATACATGCTTGCCTTGGTGACTGCATATTGTACAGAAAAGAGTATGAAGGACTAAGTGAGTGTTTGAAATGTAAAACTTCACTACAAAGTGAAGAAAGATTGTGGTTGTGGTGAGACATGTAAAAGGCAACCTTTAAAGGTTTTGTGGTATCTTCCAATTATACCTCAGTTTTCGTGAATGTATGGAAATTCAAAAGAAGCAAAGAAATTGAGATGACATGCTGATGAGAGAATATGTGATGGAAAATAACTTTGGTACTTAGTCGACTCTCCTTAAGCGAAGAAAATAAATGAAATGATTCTTGGATTAGGTAGTGAGCCAAGAAACCTTCGGTTTGGGCTTTGCATACATGAAATCAATCCTTATGGTACTCTTAGTAGTACACATAGTACATTGTCAGTTCTCTTGGTAATTTACAACTCACCTTACTGGTTGTTATGAAATGTACGTATAAAATGCTTTATGTGATGATTTCGAGATCAAAACAACTAAGGAACAACATTGATGTCTACTTGGCACCTTAGATGGAGGACTTAAAGAAGTTGTGGGAGGATGACGTAGATGTCTTTGATGCATATAAGTGGGAGTCCTTTAAGCTATGTGTAATAATTTTCACTACGATAAACGACTTTCCTACATATGAAAACTTGTGAAGGTATAGTATGAAAGGGCATAAAGCATGTTTGATATGTGAAGTAGGCACACACTTTTATCAACTTAAGCATAGAAGAAAGAAGGTGTAACTTAATCATATGTGATTTCTTCCTCGGTTCCACCCGTAACAAAGGCTAAAGAAGAGTTTTAATGGTTTGCCAGAGAATGTCATGGCTCGAGAGGCATTAACTTTAAAGGAGGTTTATATTCGGGTGGAAAGAATCAATGTCACATACAATAAGAATTAGAGGACTATGGGTGAGTAGAACATATGGAAGATGGGTTCAATTTCTTTGATCTTCCATATTGGCATAGTCTTGATGTGATATATACTATTGATGTGACATATGCAGAGAAAAATGTATGTGATTGCTTTCTTGGTATGCTATTACACATGCTAGGGAAAACTAAAGATGGAATTAGCACGAGACTAGAATTGGTTAAAATAGGAATAAGAGAACGGCTACATCTATAACTAAGAGATGATGGTAAGAGAGAGTATTTGGAGCCAATAACGCATACATTGTCAAAAACTGAGAAAAAAAAAGTTTGTGTGGGTGTTTGCATGGTATTAAGCTGCCAAAAGGGTATTTGTCTAATGTGAGAAGACTTATGTCGATAGAAGATTTGAAGTCAGTATTCATGATGTCCCATGATTGCCACGTACTGATGCAGCAACTATTAACAGTAGCTATTAGAGGCATTATGAAGATGTGTGAAGCACAATAACATGGTTATGTCTTTTCTTTAATGCTATTTGTAGCAAAATTGCTGAGATTGAAAAGCTAGACGATTAGAAAAAGAGGGTTATATTATTCTATCCTAACTAGAGATGCACTTTCCTCCTGCATTTTTAGACATAATGGTGTCTTTGATTGTTCATTCAGTAAGGGAGACAAGACTATGCGGCCCAATTTATCTAAGGTGGATGTACCATTTTGAGCGATACATGAACATCTTAAAGGGGTATTCTAAAAATCCTTATCGCTCTAAAGTCTTAATTGTTGAGAGATATGTGGTTGAAGAGGCTACGAACTTTTGCAAAAAATATCTGTCAACATCAATAACTCAATCTTGTAATGAAAAGGGTAGAAGTCAAGGAGCAAAAGGCTCAAAGTGAAGAGTATGCATCATGAAGAGGTATTGCAATCACACTTGTATATCTTGAATGATATGGAAAAAGCTCAGTTGTACTTAGATGAACATAGAAACTTGTTAAAGTAGATCTTGTTAGTCACAATATTTCACCCAAGAGGGGGTGAATTGGATGATATTAAGAATTTATAAGTGAAGATGATAAACAACTAATTCAAAGAACAAAATTTTGAATAATATCATTGAAATGTGCATAACAGTGTTATACTTGTTTAGTCTCAACTTTCTACTTACGTCTACTTCCTAGAACGTCTCTAAGATTTTCATTATTATTCCAAGATTCCACGGGTTCTTGGCATCATAGCACAAAAGTAACCCTCAATAAAAGGACTAACTCCCTCTGACAAGTTGTAATCCAAAAACCACACTTAAGGTCCCACCACCTTGAGATTTTACAAAGATTAAAATCGTTTATAAATGACTCTCTCATAGAATAGATATATAATCATTGAAGAATAATAAATATTAGAAGATATTACAAGGAAAGTATATGAGCAATAAATGAGTAGGAGATTGATCATAGGCTTAGTTGGTTGCTCCATATTGAATGCTTCGATATTTATATTTGAACTCCATTAATAGTCTTTGTGAGCATTCAAACATTCTGTTAGAGACAGATTGAAATTGTTGGAAGAATTCATTGTTCATTTGTTTTCACTGCAATAAATCTTCATGCAATATCCCTTTTGCTACTCTGAGATTGCTTAAGGTTTAGTTGCTCTTGTCTTTACTGCAATAAACAATTCGAACAAAATTTGTTTGGTTTGTTCTGGGATTGCTTGCGTGTGCTCTATTTTTGCTGTGCATTTAATGCTTTGACACAGGAAATTTCTTTTGCATTTTTGGAGATAATCCATGAATTTAAACATATGAAACTTATACACAAATAAGATTAATAACATTGAGAAGTAGTATAAGTAGTAATCAAGTATAAACATATGTTAATTATAATATTTGAATTTTTGGAGACGTTGTGAAATGAAGTAAGATTAGTCACTCGAGTGTGATTCCAGAATTACTCGAGTGTGTGTTTATACTTGAGTGCTTTTGTAACTCAGCTCGAGTGTTGAACTTTATCTCTGGTAGTAAAGTGTTAAAAGAGAAGGTCACGAGTGGTTGAAAACTTGACTCGAGTGTTGTTTGAAAATAACTTCAACTCTACTAGTGACTTGAGTACTTTTGCAAGTTGCCTTATGTCACTTGAGTGAATCTAAGGATCACTTGAGTGGACTTCAAATGAGAGTCCAACATTCTTGGTTCATTAGTGAGTAATTAGCACTAAACTTGCAAGTTGATGGTTATCACTTGAGTGGCATCACAAGCACTCGAGTGAGACTGGTTATGACTTACATAACCATTTCAAGTGACTTGTTATTAACTTGTGAGTGCTCACCATTACTCAGGTGACAACATGTGATCATCTCAATACTTTCAAAGAATGGATGAGTGACTTGTAAAATCTTAGCGAGTGATCACCAGCACTTAAGTGATCTGAGCTTATCACTCAAGTGATGTAACCCATCAGTCAAGTGATATGTTTCACATATGGGAATAAAGGATAGTTGATGTAAGTTGTTGCATTTCTAACAATATCCCGCATGTAGGCAGAAGAATAGGATCATTTCATCACATTATGAAAGTGCATAACAATGTTGTAACATCGTAAGTGATGAATTGTTATACGTTGCATTACACTTATCTTTTCTTAAGAGTGTTTTAGGAATTAAATACATGTACTCGAGTCAGATGTTAAGACAACGGTTGACTTGATAGAGATGGAAATAGGAAACACAGAGAATCAAAAAGAAGATCTACTGAATCCTGTGTAATTAATAGAGGATCAATAAACTAGCCACTGGAAGTATGACACGAAGGACTTGGCTATAAAAGAAAAAGAAGGCTAAACCTAAAGGTTCATTTAGAGAGTTGCAGAAAGATCAATCTATATCAGGAGTTTTATGGACCTATAGAAGGCATAGAGGCATCACGTGATAGGACGTTCCCTGTGCCATTGAACACTCTGGTGACCTTTTCTGTTTCCTTTTCTTTGTTATTTTCCATGGATTGTTTTCCGATGATTTTGATTATGTTTCCCTCATGAGTCATGAACTAAGCTTTTATTGGTTGAGTGAGATTGAATTCTTAAATTGTAGTACAAACCCAATTTGCTAATATTTAATCAAATAAGTTCAGTTTACTTAACTGTGTTATATCATCTTGTCTGTTAGTTGTCCGCTAATCATCGAGGTTAGTGGTCTTAACTTACTGGAAGGGAGTCAAGGTTAGACTTTATTAAGCAGTGTGTAATAGGCGAGTTTGTGCAGGGCTCAATCTAAACTGTAAGCTACAGGAATGAGTTTAACACATAGCCAATACACTTAGGTTAGATTGACACCTTAAGCCTGAAAATCGCCATAGGAATATGGGAGAAATAGAGTAAGCGATGTACTTACAGGATGCAGATGCTTTTGTATACATTATTGGTGAGTTAACTAAATAACATTGCGATAGGTATTTTACTGTAGTATTTTGAAAAATGTGCAATAGAATGTTGTAGAAATGCGTTAGATGCAAACTAGGGAATTAATGCGACTTAAGATGAAACTGAGCTCTGCCTATTTTAAACTCTGATTTTCTCAATCGACTCCTGATCATTTATTTTATTTTTGCTTACTAGTGGCAATAGTCAAAGCAATTATCATAACTATTTCCATCATGCAACTTTCAATTGAATACTGACTTCACAATTGGTGTTGTAAACTTTATAGGACGATACTTTACTTACTCTTTATTACTTATTCGATTGGTTCACTTAGTGCAAGGGGATTTTGACCAATAGTTATCATCAAAACATAATCCAAGAATTAACAGATCTATCTGAGAAAAAAATGACATGTAAATAGCTAATGAGAAAAACAAGACATTCATAGAGTGATTTAAGGGATAGGTTTCTCATGAGACCAGTGTGTTTAAGACAATTAAATGGTTGGCTTAAGGGCCTGCTAAGTCGTCTATGATATAAACAGGTATTCTTTTTACACATAAGTCTAAGAAGATAGAAGTACGATGAAAAATAGTAGAGTGATGGTAGTAGTTGAATCAATACACTTTTCTTGTTCGAAGATAAAAACCCCACATTGGTATCCATGACCTATTATGGAGTTATCAAAGATATACTGGAGATCAACTACACCAAGTTGAGAGTTTCTTCATTCAAATGTTAGTGGGTGAACAATAATGTTGTGCAAATAGATCAATTAGGATTTACCTCAGCTGATCTTCATAGAGTTGGTTATGAAGATGAACCCATTATTCTAGCAAGTCAAGTGAAACAAGTTTTTTATGTCATTGATCTTGAGAATAAAAAATTGGTCATTGTACTCCAAAGTAGAAAAAAAAGGGATCCAATTTTCAGTCTTAATGAGACACCACTTTTCACTATAGGCTTGATACGCTTGAATGATAATTATAGAACCAAAATTTTGCTAACTGTATATAGATAAAACAAATATTTTGGAAAACCATTATATTTTGGAAAGACATGAGAAATATTATAATTTATATAATAATTAGTAATTATTAAACTTAATATATATATATATATATATATATATATATATATATATATATATATATATAAGCATTTTTTTTGTTATTAGTACTCATTAATTCAAATTGCTATTTAAAGTTTATTTCATGTGGTATTAGCATTTGTTAAAGCCTTGATTTAAAGTGTTGATGTTATGTTTGATATTGGAATAGTCTCAGAGAGTTTAAATTATTCATAGAGAAACAACAACAACAACAACAACAATAATAAATACTATTCTTAGGAGAGGGAGTATGTAATAAAATAGACAAATAAATAATAATAGATAATATTATTATCTATTAAAAAGATTATTATCATTAAGGGAATTTTAGTAGTTAATAACCACTTTTAATCCCCTAAAAAGAATCCGTGTAGTTAGGTACTTTGCGATGCCAAAAGTGACTAACGACAATGATAAACATTTATAAGAATTGTAACATCCCATTTTTGAAAGCGGAAGCATATAATTGAGTAACTGATATGTATTACAACTATGGTGTTTCTAGTTAGTCATGTTAATGATACCTTTATCCGAATATAATAATATGCATCGAAAAATGCAAATCTCCGGCTGTGTCTTCACGCGTGTTGCTTACCCCTGTCATCAGTCCTCGGTCCTCCAGACCCTGATGCTATAGTAAGAGCTGAGGTCCAATGCCCATCGGACCTTAGGTAACGGTTAACCTCATGTTCAAGTAAAACAAAACATGTATGACAAATATTTATAACATTTCAGCGTTAACAATGCATAGCACACATCAAATATAAAGTTACCACAACACAACATTACATAGCACACAACACATGTAAAGTCTATCACTGTTTGCACTAACCAGTGCCACAATGACCTATCGTGTCCTTAGCGCTAGAAAAACTCAACGGTGTTATCAAGACTATAACCCGCATATAGCTGAATGTATACATAGTGACTTAAGACAGAGTCTTAATCACGGTGCATGACTCAAGACCAAGTCTCAATCATGACTCTATGAAATTATCTCCCACATACAAGCATACTTCAAGCATGAGAGTTAAGGTTACAGCACGTGTCCGTACCTTAGTCCGTTTGGATAGTGATATGTTCATTCGTTCGGTACGCCTTCTGATTTTCCGGATATCCTATAATAATATTTCGGTGTTAATTTGGTGTGAATAATATCCCAAGAGGTATTTTAGTCACTGTTTGTAGTTGGTTTTGGTGTGAGAATATGGAGAACCCAATGTCCCTATTTATCGGAAAATGCTATGGCACTTTGGTACATTTTCCAAACCTAACTCTTCTTAAATTTGAATCATGGGATCTAGGTTAATTTATTAAACACTCATCCTAGCCCTTAATCCCATAAAAACTGTCCCCCCTCTCTCTGTTCTATCCTCTTCCATTTTTTACAGAATATCCCTTACATGTGTACCTTAATCTTGACTTCAATTGCAACATGTGTTTGAAAGATTAATATCTAGATATTTGTAGCTTTTCCTTCTTCCTCTCCAAGCAACAAAACCGTCCTTCCCATTCTTCACTCTTGATTGTGTTTTTCTTTTGTCTCTAGATAGTGTATACAAAGCCTCCTATTGTTTCATTTATTATCTCATGGATTTAGGTTAATTAGGTGATTTATTAAGGCCATTAGATCCACCTTTATGAAGATTAATCTTGGCCATTGGTCTTAGCTACCCATCTTGACTTTTCAAAGTTGATTAGCAAGGTTTAATTAACTCCTTAATCGAATGCTTAAAGCCTCTTGAATATAACCATCATTGGTTACTTTAACTAATTGAAGAATTAATCTTAATTAACCTTAAAACACTTGGCTCCCATTGGCTAGCCTAAATTGTTGACTTTTGGGGCACAATTAATCGACCTAATTATGTGTTTAACTCCATTCTCATTACAAATATCCTAGGCTTCTTAAGTTGGCTACTTAATTCAAGGTAATTAGAGCATTATTTTTAATTTAATATCATCCTTTATTCCCGTGACATTTTCAAAATTTCAGCCCTTTTTTCTTGATGATTTTATTATCCCTAATTTATGTTGCATTTAATTTCTAATTAGTGCAAGCCTAGGTGCCTTATAATATTTACTAATTGTCTTAATTTAATTAAGTGTTTCCCTTGCCTATCTTACTTTTTTTGATAGGAAATTGTTATTATTTAATGTGATTTTTATTTCACTTATTATTTTCATACTCTTTTATGGCTTATCTTCGGTTATATTAAAACTAGATGTTAAAATATTAATTGTTGGGTATTTTATGGTTCCTAATTGAAGATTAGAAAGTTGGATTTGGATTTATTAGATTCTAAAGAAAAATTTCCCTAAAAATGATAATAAATCAATTAAAATTTAGAGCCAACATACTCTTTTATTTTAATAGGTATTTATTGCCAAAATATGATAATTACGATAAATACAAATTTTAGGGTATTACAAGAATAACTTAACACATTTTCTGATCCCAACAACTTCGGACGAAATTAAGGACTTAAGCTTGAGGTGGGTAACTATTATTTTATTAATTCGTATGTAAATATATTTATGTATGATTAACCATGTTTGCTAGAATATTTGCATAATATATGTATCCTAATTATGGATTGGAGCTGCGTGTCCTATAGGCTACTTGTCCTAAAATAGGGCTATGTGTCCTAAAGGGTTGCGGTTCTTGGCTGATAACTGTGGTTACGGTACGACTTGTTTACTGCGAATTATTCTATGCTTAACATGTGATATGTTGTCATTTATATTTCATAATTGCATATAAGATTAACTGTTACCTTTAGGTTCATTCATTTGAACATGAAAGAGACAGGTAGTGGGTCGAGATCAAGAGGAAAGACGCAATTGTAAAGGTTAAAGTAGAATTAAAGGGACTTTTTGGAAAAATATATATGTATAGTTGGATTATATTATGTCATTTATCATTTGTTTATTTTTGGATTACTTTATCAATATCTGACTCTATGATAAATTCAAATCATGAAAAATTTATCCTTGTGTTTTCAAACTAAGTTATTTTCAGAAACTTTTATTTCGTAATTAAGTCATCCAAATTATCTCGATGCCTATGCGCTATAACTCTGATAAATAAAGGCCCCACAGGGCAAGGCACCACACATAGTTCGTAATGGGTGATCGTGGCAATTGGAGTCTTGTTGTTTTTGATTCATGCAAGTAGTCATAATCACATTGAGGTTGAGATAAAATCTGAACTTCCCTTTTAGAAAGTCCTATGTTCTTTATCTAAAGTTGTAAGCTCTTGTAGTTTCCAATGGGTACATAGTCTGGTGAAATGGATACCAAAGGAATGAGTTATTTCATATGGTGCATAGAGTGGAACACTTGAAAATGGGACCTTTTCATTGGGAGCTAAACACGTCAAAATGGGACTTTTTGAAGCTCCAATGCTTTCTTGTTCACCAATTAATTTGTGTTGTTCTTATGACTATTGCACTTGTTTATGAGGAGTTGAACACTTACAAGCCAGATTTGTTGAAGCTCATATGTTTTCTTGTTAACCAATTAATTTGCATTGGTCATTTGACAATTGGACTTGTTTTGGAAAAGTTAAACACTTGCAAATTAGACTTATTCATGCATTTATGTTTTATTGTGAACAAATTAATTTGTATTGTTCATATGACAATTGCACTTTTTCTTGAGGAGTTAAACTCTTGCAAATCATTGCATCCAAAACTGTAATAGAAATAAATCCATACTAGAAACAATTTTACTTTGCAATGGTGGACCTAGGTTTTAGGTTTGTGGGTGCATAATTAATGGTGGGATTCGGGGGTTTGGAGGCAGCGCCTCCGAAAATATTTTTTAAGGAAAGTTTTAAACGCATTAAAAAATAAAAGAATATAAACCACAAGAAAAAAAAACTTCAACTTAACATAGAGTGAGTGCTAACTTTATCAATAAATAGACTAATAGATAAACAATATTCTTTTTCTTCTCAATCATTTTCAAAGCAAGGTAAACAAAAAAAAATTATCAAGATAACATAATTCCTTTGCCACATCAAGCAAGACCACTGAGTAGTATATCTCTTCTCTATTTCTGTAAGACAGTATCTTTTCCTTAATATCACTTTGACTTACATAAAAAAAGGCAATAATAGAAGAGCATGTATAGATTTACAGTGGTGAATCTGAGAGGGGAAGAGATTCATCTCATTATAAAATAGGAGCAGACAAATAATAGGAGTGATATATATAGATTTACAGTGTGGATTTAGAATATGCAAGCCCACGTGGGAGCTTACCTTCATAGCCTGCATATATTCAAACACTTGCACCAGTTGAAACACTTGTACCAGTGGTTTCATAGCTTGCATCATTTTCACTGCACTTTTCCTACCCCTTCCATCTAAGTTTATGTCTGCAAGTGCCCACACTTGCACCAATGTGGGTCCGCCCATGCTTTGCATCATGAACAAGATAAATTAATTTCTTAACTTCTACCCATTTGCAAGTGTCTTATATATAATGAACAAGTAGAATAATCTCATGAACAACCATTTCCAATTTTGAAAATAGAGCATCCAATCATAAATCACGTTATTAATTAAGCCCATAATTCTTCAATTGCCATAATCCTATTTCTTGCTTGCTTTCTATATTTTACCGAGTAACTAAGAGATCAGAAATTTCACGCTGAAGAGTTAGGATCAACAGTACTATCTTGTTAAACCTGTTTGGAACAACGTTTGGAGCTTTCAAAAGTAGCTTTTCAATTATGATTTATGGTATACGATGTAAGTATGTGAGAGGAGTTTGGTTTCAATTTATGTAAATAAGCACTTTTAAGAGCTCTCAACGTGAGAGCAGAGCAACCAATAGATGAACAGTTGCAAATAGAGTTGATGATGCACGTTGAGGATGAGATGGAGCCAGCGACGCACGGGGAGTTTGGTGAAGAGCCAGTGATGCATGGGGAGTATGAGAGCAGCAAACAAAGAGTATGATTTTTCTTAAAGCCCTCATTGTTTCAAATGACCGATGCACGATTTTTTCTCCTTTCTTTGTCAAGGGTCATTTTTGTCTTTTTCCATAACGAATTAATTTCACTTCATGACCTGAGATTGCAGTGAGGTTTCATCAAGATTATGAAACCCAGACTGGTCACTGAATCGGCCGGGGTATTGGGTCAAAGGTCAGTGGATTAGACCGGAGTGAAACCAAAGCTAATACGAGGCCAAACCTGTGAGAAAGTAAAGAGTTCAAAGTTATTAATATGAAATTATAAAGAAAATACAAAAACTCAATTTTTTTTGGAAAAAAAACCAAACTGGGTTGATGTCCGGACTAGATTGGTTTACCGACTGGTTTTTTGATTTCTTGGCCGTACCAACCAATCTAGTCTAGGTTTAATAACACTAGGTTTCAAACTCTTTTAGGTACTAGCTGAAATTAATTCTCTATAGTGGTCCTTAGCTGAAATTTGCCTTTTATTTTATACTCCATCCGATCTTTAATGGAAGACATATTTACCTAATTTGATTAGATTAAGAAAGTTAGTTAAGTTATTTAATATGATATATATTTTCTAAAATGCCATAGTTATCTTCCTTAATTCCTTTATTATTTCTCCTTCTTAATTATTGTTAAAGGAGTATCAATAGAAATAAATTAGGGAACTATTGACAAAAATGAAAAATACATCTTATATTTAAGACTAAAATAAACTCTCTAAATAGGTCATATATGAAGGACATAGAGTATATGCTTAATTAATTGGCTCAAAAAGCTCTTGGCACTGATTTGATTAATTGATTGTCCTTGACCAACCCCTTTTATGTAACCAAGAATATTATTCTCAGAATTTCTTTTCTCATTTTCTTCTTAAAATCCCATTTTCACCCCTAGATGAAAAAATGGATGGTTTAAATCTAATATTTTCTAAAACTATGATGTTAGTGTTTTGTAATTTAATATTTTTTTATTAATTTTGTTTGTATTAGAGTTATGAATTGTGTAGATCTTGATTTAATAGTTTAAGTTTATTTATTCATGTTCAAAAATAGTTTTAAAAAATATTAAATTTGGACTATCTATTTTCTTAAATTTGAAGGTGGAGATTAGATACTAAGAACAAAATGAGGAAAAAGATTATGAGAGAATCCAAACCTCTAGAATATTTGCTTTGTTTGGACAAGTGTTGAGTACATGCACGCTTCACTGGGACATCTCAACCAAGTTTGCTATGACATAACTAGTGGGAATTATATTTACGAACAGCCATACCAATAAAAAACCCGGGGGGGGGGGGATATCGAGGAATTGATACCAAGTTTGCTATGACATAACTAGCGGGAATTATATTTACAAACAGCCATACCAATATATGAAGTAAATTCTTGCTCTAAGAATTATTATAATCCATGATTCTTTTTGGCCGGAAAGAAATATTTCATTAATGATTAAACATACTGTTAGCTCCTATAAATTGATAATATCCCAACACATTTTCTTCTTTTTGTACCTATTTTTAGATTCAAAAATTTGATAGAAAGAAGTTTGTAGAAGAAAATGTTCATATAAAAGGATCAAGCAAAAATCAAAGAAATTCTTGTTCTACCCTATATAGTTTGTGACTCAATTGATAATTTATAAATCCTCTCTTTTATAGGAGGATAAAGACAAGTCTTAAAGCCCTTTAAAAACCAAGAACAAATAAAAGAAAAAAGGAAATGATTCATCATAAAGTTAGAAGAAGGAACTTGTATAACTTGCCTCAGCAAGTTGAGAACCAGCTGAAGCAATTTGAAGGAAAAAAAAGATGCGCTCTCTATGTTACGTATGCACCTTAGCAAGTGGCAAACTTGCTGAGGTGATAAGAACTTTGAAGAAGTCTACTCTGTGTCATGCGCCTTAGAAAGTGGCAAATTGGTGAAGGCAAGTAAAGAATTTGAAGAAAAATTTTCTCGTGTGTCATTGGCCACATCAAGTGGTGAAACTCGTTGAGGCTATTAAAGAAAAGTATAGCTTCACGTTTTGATTTATAAACAAGGAAAAGGCTATTTAACCTAGGGAAATCGCTGAAAACACACATTCTACAATCTAAAAACTTGAGGCATGAAAGGCGAGAGCTTGGGAAGGAGTTCTTAGCAAGTTTAGACCCTTAAGTGGTGATTCTAAGAGACATCTTGGAGTTTCTACCTTGGACATTTATTCATTCTTCCCTTCTTTTCTTGTCATTTAGCCATGGATTCAGAATTTGTATGGATTTTATGTACCTACACGGGTACAAAAAAGTATTTTAACTCCGGACAAAATAGGCCCCGTAAGATCAGACCAACGACCGGTCTCGTTCCAGGCGGTTTTAAAAGTATGTAACTTTTAAGACCGGACGCAAACCGGTCTTAAAGAAATATTTCAAGACCAGACATAAGAAATAATAGGTCTTAAAAATCGCACTATATAGACTTTACATATATTTAGTTCGGTCTTAAAACCAAAATTTATTAGACTGGACAATAAAAGGTTTGGTCTTAAATACACCACTTTCAAGACCAGACCAAATATCATCAGGTCTTAAAAATATGTAACTTTCAATACCGGACAAACATATGCACTGGTTTCAAAAATAAAGAAAATAAGACCTTACTTTAACATGTAATCGGTCTTAAAAATATTACTTTTAAGACCGGACTAAATTAATTAGTGCGGTCTTAAAGGTTGGTCTTTTTTTTTTTTATACGTTATTAGTACTTTTAAGACTGTATGGAATAACGTCTACTCTAAAAAGTTTCACTTTTAAGACCGGACATCAAATACAACAGTTTTAAAGGCCAGTCTTTAAGACCATTATTAGTAGTTTTAAGATCGTAAGGAATAGCCTCCGCTCTAAAAATTCTGACTTTTAAGATTGGACATTCAATAGACCAGTCTTAAAAGTGGAAATTTCCACAGTTCAAAACAAATTTGCCACACAATCCAGCATCTAAAAGACAGTACTCTGAGCTACAAGATATATATATATATATATATATATATATATATATATATATGTATGAATGAACAATCCTTTATAAATTACTATAATTGAATTGGGAACGGATACAAATATTATTCACCAGGCATCGTAATGAATGAGCTTGTTACTAGCTATTACAGTACAACCTAATAATAAATGAATGTAATAATACAATAAGACAAATACATACAGTGAGTTACAAATAACAGTGTACAATACCTAAATGAACATATATATACCAATTCATCATCTTGTCTTTATCGGATTCCCACCCGGCCAATAAAAACGAACATAACTAACATTCCTCTTCTTTTGTAACAAGCTAGCCCATTTCGATCAGATCCTATCGGAAAAATAAAAACAAGAACAAAAGACACTCAATGACATTGTTTAAGAACATAATTAAGAAGGAATTGAATATAGTTAAAAACATAAATTAAAACCTTAAAGTTTTAAAAGAATTGTGCAGATGAATATTACTTTATGAATTGATGACTCTTTTATAAAGGGATATCCTCCCATATCCCTTCTTAATGATCATTTCTTATGCCGGGTTCATTATCTGCTTCATCTTCTCCGTTGATGTCCGGTAGACCCCTTGAAAAAGGAGTACTCTAAGGAAGACCATAATTTGCATCATTTTCCTCATCAATATCAATGACCCCTTTTCCTTGGAGAGCTACAGACCACATTTTATTTTCTTCATCAGTGATATAGAAAACTTGTTTCACCTGGTCTGCCATAATAAAAGGTTCATCTCCAAAACTTGTACTATTGAGATCACTAATGTTAATCCTAGCTAATCGATCTGAACACCATTATTGACATTAACCCACTTGCATTTGAAAATGGGAAATCTAATGAAGACATAGTCCACCTCCCAAATCTCTTTAATAACCCCATAATATGGCATGACTGCCAATTTAGGCCGCTTGTCTTTCAAACTGGAGAAGTGCATAGATTCAGCCTCTAACATTACACCACTGTTCTGGACGGTGCTCCTATCATTTAGGGATTTCGTGTAAAATGTGTGACCTTTGGTCACATACGAATTCCAACTTATGACATCAACCTCAAGACCACGTGCTAACCATTTGATTGTCTTAGAAATAGATTCCTCTCCTTCGACCTTTTGTTTGAACCAGTTTGCAAAAGTTCTGTTTGCTCCCTAATCAACATTTGTTCAGTGATTCGGGGATTTTCTTTCCTCATAGCTTCTTTATGTGCAGCTATGTTGGCTTGAACTTCATCAACATTATTCAAGATGTATAAGTGGACTTGTGACAATTCATCAGGATCCACTATCTTTACTGAGGGCCCTCGTCTACCCTCTTCAGCAGGCTGATGTTTTGGAAGCCTGATATGTCTTATTTTGGCCAAATAATTTTGACAAAATTCCATGGCCTCTTCAGATACATACTTTTGAACAATTGATGCTTCTGGCCAGTATGCGTTCTTCACGTACCCTTTTAGGAATTTCATAGATCTTTCAATTAGGTATATCCACCGTAAATGGATAGGGTCGCACAACTTTATCTCCCTTACTATATGAACAATTAGATGAACCATGATATTAAAAAATGCAGGAACAAAAAGCTTCTTAAGCTAGCAAAATATCAGATATCCTTCATTTTCTAATTCATCCAATTGTTCAATCTCGAAAACTTTACTACAAACGACATTGAAGAAGAAACAAAGCCTAGTCAAAATGTGTCGAAGATCATACTCGGCAATGACTCGAATAGCTACTGGGAGCAGCTGTTGCATTAATACATGACAATCATGAGACTTCTAGCCTGCTAATTTCAAGTCCTTCATCGATACAAGCCTCTTAAGATTTAAAGAATACCCCGAGGGAACTTTTGTGCCTTGTAAAAACTCACAAAAACTTCTTTTCTCATCCTTAGATAAAGTATGAGAAGTCGGGAGACAATAAGTTCTCTTACCATATGACCTTGGATGTAAGTCTTCCCGTATCCCCATGGCCTGCAAATCCAATATTGCATTCACACCATCCTTGGAACTACCTTGTATGTTGAGAAGTATGCCAACAATGCTATCACATACGTTTTTCTCAACATGCATGACATCAATATAGTGTCTCACATCAAGGTTGCGCCAATATGGAAGATCGAAGAAGACAGATCTCTTTTTCCATATATTTGTTTCTTTTTTACCCTTTACAGTCTTGATGGTTGGGTGACAAGTGCAAGTATACACTATCAATGTAATACTAGCAAATATCACAGAGTAATAAAATATCGTTCCCACAGGGATCAAAGTTCCAACTACCAACTCACTTCACTTTACTTTATAGTTGATGCAATCGTATGAGTTTTTGATGGAAATAATAAATGTCAATAAAATTACAAAGAAATTGAATCACATTTTGTAGAATCAAAATTAACAAAAGCTTAGGGTCATGTATATCATCAATAATTCATTTAATTGTTCTTCCTTTACTAAAAGCTAGATTAAGACCTAATCTTCTTTTAAGGTAGAATTTAACTACACAACTCTTGAATTGGAAGATGTCAATCAAATTTCTGATTTTAATCTAATTGCTTATTCCTAAATCAAGTAGCCTAATCCTTAATCCAAAAGACCATGTTCCCATGCTCATTAGAATTAATTCTTGCATTAAGTCCAGAATTCTTTATGGTTGCATAAAGCCTATGTCAAGTTCCTTTGCTAGTACCTTATGTTCTTTAATCAATTGAACCTAGAATTAACTAGCCTTTTCTAAGGTCTAATTAATCTTTCAATTCCTTAATTAGGTGATCAAGCTAACTAAGACATTAAGCATGGATTAAAGAAACATATCCAAGACAATCATTATGTAATTAAAAACAAAATTTCAATTAAACTTCATAAAGAATCCATACATGACCCTAGAAAAATACTTAGTTCATGCTATTCATGACTAAGCATAACAAAGGTAAAAGATGAACATAAAAGTAAATTAAAACAAACAATATGAAAGATTAAATCTAGACTTTCATGTAGGAGGTAGTACCTTCCATGTAGGTGTCAAATAAACAAGAAGAAAAATAATGTATAAAAATAGTAGAAGATGAAGAATATAAAATTAAATTAAAACAATAAAAAATGAAATATTACAACTAGACTTCCATGTAGGAGGTAGAACCTTCCATGTAGGAGTCAAATGAACAATAAAGAAAAATAATACATAATAATCATAAAGAAGATCTGAGCACTTCCATATAGGAGGCAAGAAAGGAAAACAATGCATAAATCATAAAGCAAATCTAGGCCATACCATATAGGAGGCAAGAACTACAAGAGAGAAATTAGAAGAGGAGAGATCTTGATCATTTCCAAGTGTGTGTTGCTCTTCACAATTCCCTTATATTTATAGGCAGCTTGGAGCATCCCATTCATGCATTTTCCAACTCAAATTCGTCACTTTTCTTAGTGGCCAACTTGGAGGAATCTTTGACTCACTTTTGCACCTCCAAAACCGTGTCCTTTTGACCAACTGTTTTTGACCTAGATGTTGGTGGAATTGGGCTTTGTGGTCCTCATATGCAATGAATCCCCGGATCTTAGCTTTCAAGTCGCGAAAATTTCAGCCCATTTAGAGGTCTGTAGCTCCAGTTATGGATCAAACACTGTACATTGGTCCATAGTCCAGTTCCAGCATCTTGTTCTGTGTTCCAGGCCCACTTTGATCCTCTAAATGTCTGATTTAGCTTCTGGGCTCTTCATAGAAGTTGTAGGTATTTCTCTTATCTTTCTAAAAATATCAATTTCAGATCCATTGAAGGTATAGAACTCAAGTTATGAGCAAAATACCAAACAGTGTTTACTGCTAATTCTGGTAAAACCTGTTATTTAAGCCCAATTTTTAGCCAAACTTCAAATATAACCAAGATCAAGACAAATGAAGTCTATAAACTAATTATGAAGATGAAACCACATATTTAACTAATTTGATCCATTAAACCATGATAATGACAAATTTTTTAACTCATTTTTGCATGTAAAATAACATAAACTCAAAGGTTATCAAGTCTTACCGAAGATGACACTTATATTTTTTACCTTTTCATACACTTGCTCCCCAGTGAATGCCACCAGAGCATCTTCATATTCTTGGCCACAAAAAAAGGCTTTCTTTAATCGATGATATGGGTGGCCCCATCTAAGAAATCTTCTATGTCAAAGATAAACTGTCTTTCTTCCATGTTGAAGTTGATGGTAGAGTGTGCCTTCTTCACAAACCGGACATGCTTTATAGTTTTTATTTTATACCTTGACAAGTTCCCATATGCTAAGAAGTCATTTATAGTACAAAATATCATGGCTTTCATTTTGAAGACCTCCTTCTTGAAAGAGTAAAAAACATCGACACTTTCTTCTCACAACTCCTTTAAGTCTTCGATCAAGGGCTGAAGGTAAACATCAATGTCATTTTCGGGTTGTTTTGGTCCCAAAATCAACATAGACAGCATGATGTACTTTCATTTCATGCATAACATAGGAGATAAGTTGTAAATAATCAGGATTATAGGCCATGAACTATGCATGCTGTTAAGGCTTCCATAGGGATTCATGCCATCCGTGCTAAGGGCAAGCCTAAGGTTTCTAGGTTCTTCACCGAAGGTTGGAAATAATTGATCAATTTTCTTCCATTGAGAAGAATCGGCCGGATGTCGAAGCTTTTCATCAGAAATCCTCTCAGACCTCAAATTTCTTGCATCATTCTCATTAGCAAACAAGCGCTTGAACCTTGGTATGATTGAAAGATACCACAACACTTTTGCTGGCCCCTTATTGGACTTGTACCTTGGGGTTTCACATATCGGACATTTCTGCTTATCTTCAAACTCATTTCTATACAATATGCAATCATTCGAGCATGATGGATCTTTTTGTACTCCATCCCTAGTGGACAAAGAATTTTCTTAGCATCATAGTATCGACGAGGCAACGCATTATCATCCAGAAGCATGTCCTTAAAAGCCTCAAGCATTTCAGAAAAAATCTTGTCACCTCATCCATGACATGCTTTCAAGCTGACCAATTTCAATACGGTGTTCAACCATTGGTATTTTTTACATCTAGGGTATAGCGTTGTCTCAGCATCACTACACATATTACCATATGCATGTGATTTCTCAAAAGCCTCTTCTCCTACATCACAAATAATGTCCTCTATGTGATCATCTATATTCGTGTCATTATCATCAAAGGACACTTCACCATGTTGAGATGTACTTGGAACTTTTTCACCATGTCATACCCATATTGTATAGGTCTTACAAAATCCTTCACATATTAAATGTGTGTATATAACTTCAGGGCTTACTCGCCTCTCATTCAAACATTCTACATATGGGCAATAAAACTTCCCACTACCATCATGGGCATTTCCTTTAGCAAACTCTATAAATTCTCTCACCCCATTTTCATATTCAACACTCGTCCGTCTTGCATTTATCCAACTATGATCCATGTGTAGATCAAAATTCCTATAGACGGAAAGATTTAACATACATTATTCAAAAAAAATTGAAAATTGCATATAAACTAAGCCAAGTCCAAATGCATATGAGCGAGACTTTGTCCATTAAATGCAACACGAAGAATCACTTTATTTGTCTTTAAATTTCCCTCATGAGGACGCTTGTTTTCTTAGCTTGTAATACCTTTTAACAATAATATCCTAGTATTGTTCCAAAAAAAAAAAGATACTTTGGCCATTAAATGCAACATGAAGAATCACTTGTGCTATAAATGTATCACGTACAGTCAATCCAAGAAGCTAAGGAAAATAAATGCATGAAGCGGAAAATAAATGTAGACAACAAAAGTAACCCTAAGTGCACTTGTTAGTCATTCGGATAGGTCTCAAGTGCAAACATAAACTTCAAAGTACAGTATTCAAATACAACAGAGTAACCCACTTCAACATTTCACTGATTGTGTGCAAACCATGAAAAACCCAGAACGAAAAGCAGAAAAATAAAAAATATATGTAATTGAAATACACATCTTACAAGTCTATTGTCGTTTAGCTAAGGAACCGACTAGAAAGTGATAAGTCAACCAGCACTAGCTTGTCAAGAGATCTGTCTTGCGGCAAGGACGAAGCAACACACAAACACTTGAGAGTTGAGAGTGAACAGGAGTTATTATCACTTTCGGCGGGACAAGAGAAATTCAGAGAGGAAAATTTAACTTTTTCGCACGACAAAGTCATTTATATTTAATTTCATTAAGAACAGTTAATTATAAAGCATCCCGTCCTAAAAGTATAAAAGTTTTAAGATCGGTTACGTATTAAGAATCCGCTCCTAAAGGTCTCATTTTTTTTAAGAATTTAGTGAAAGTCCTCATTTTCTTTAAAATTAAACTAAAAGATTGCATCAGCAACAACTGAATGAAAATAAAGGATAGTTGAGAATAAGCTTTTTTCCATTAATATAGTTAGTTCATTTTGATTTTTACAATAATGGAGAATGTGCAAGTACAAAAGAAAAATAAGAACAACAAACTTACAATTAACAAAAATATCATATAATGTGACTAAAATTCCTAAAGCTAATTATCAGCTAATGTCTTGTCGATATCGACTTCAACGACATAAATTTCCCATCGGATATCAGCAATTTCCTGTTATATGCACATCAGTATCACTTCATCAGGGTCAGATGTAGGCACACTGGTACCAAGAGGCTGGAGAGGGGGAGCGGGAAACCCTCCATGGTTTGAAGGCTGGAGGGGGCCGACAACCTCTTCATCATCTGAAATAACAATGGGTCCAACGACTAGAGACTCCTTCGTCTGAATAGAACATGATTTCTTGGTTTGAATAGGACGTAAGCCAACGAGATATCTCAAGATCCTCCAACGAGCTTTAGGAGTACCCCTGCGAGGGGTTATCTTGTATCTAACCATTGTCTTGGTTTAGGGGAGTTAGGGCAGAGATCAATTTGCTAGTAGTTAATAGAGAACAGAGAGATATGAAATGGGAATGTGAGAATATTGAGATTCAATTGGATATAAATAATTAGTAATAATATTTAAGACCTAATAATTATATACTTCCGGTCCTAAAGGCCTATTACTAATTTTTAATTTGAACTATTTAGAATTTAAGTTGAAATTTGTAATATCTTTAAAATCTCATTTCACAAATGGCCGGTCTCAAAAGTACTTTTAAGACCGAACGGTTATGAAATAACCGGTCCTAAAAATCTTTTTAAAAATTTATTTTTACTAATTTTTCCATATTATAATTAAATGCCTTATATTTGCAATGCGTAACCTAAAATTTAATGCTTTAATCCAGGTGAGTCTCCTCATAACATAAAATTGTGTCCTTAATATTTTTTTAAAAGTACAATGTAAATATTTTTTTTACCATTATATTTATAAGAACGGTTGTCTTAAAATATGCGGTCTTAAAAGTGTCGTCGATATGAATTCCGATATTGGGAGTCGCATCCTAAAATTTAATGCTTCAGTCAGATGAATCTCCTCATATCCTAGAGTTGTGTTACCTATTGATCTAAAAAGTACATATAAGACTGGTTCTCTTAGAATATGCGGTCTTAAAAGTGCCTTCGTTCCAAATTCCAAGAGGTACAGTTGTATCCTTACACTCTGTAATGATGATTCAGAGTCTCTTCGACTTCTGAGGACAATCCAACCATGGTGCTCGATCTATTTAAGCCCCTCGTTACTTTAGTTTCTTCACATTCTTCTCCACATCCTCATTTCCTTTTACAATCTCCAACTTGATCTTATAATGGCTACCCCACCACCTCAACCATCAGGTCCTCCTTTTCCTCTTCCTCCTCTTCTACCTGCGAGACCTCCTCCTCTACCACCGAATCCAACTATCAAGCAGATGGTGGACCATCTACTGGCCTGCGTTGATCACATTGACTGACGACTGGGCAACCTCTGTGGCCTCCTTCATACTGTCAACAACAAGATCAACATGGTCCTCGACGCCAATAACGTTGAGGTCCCTACTTCTGAAGCAAACACTACATTCTCCTCCTCCTCTAGCAACAATATGAAGGATTAATTAGATTTTTTTTTATTTTCTTGTCTCTCTTTTTTTAATATGTACTGGCTGCTACTCTTATAGGGCAACATAAAAATATATATATAATTGCGGTCGCGGCCGCCATTTGGGCAAACATGCTTGGATTACCTGATTGCGTTTGAGAAGTTCCAAAAATGACTTTGAAATTAACATAAGTTATAATAACAACATTAATTTGTTAAAAATAATAATAATAACAACATTAATTAAGAACATACAAAACATGCAAATTAAAGTCCTCGTGAGTCATCGCTAATTGACTTTAAAATTAACCATGATATATTTGCTTAGTTGATTTGATTTGAGCATAATTTCAGTTTTGTCTAAAAGAAATTGAATAATTAATAATTAAAAAAAAGACCTTTAGGACAGTAGACATATAAACAGCCGGTCTTAAAGGTCTACGCAAAAACTTTTAGTGACGGACATTAATTACATAGACAGTCCTAAAAGTCTCCAATTTTTTTAAAAATTATACAGGGACTTTTAGGACCAGACATTTATTAACAAGTTGATCCTAAAAGTCTAGCATATTTTTAAAATTTAAAACGTATTTTTAGAAAGACCTTTAGGACTGAACTGTTATGAAATAGATGGTCTTAAAAGTCTCTAATATTTTAGTTTAAATTTCTCACGTTGTATGAGAAGAAGAAGATTCCTACACATAACACACATGAAATGGTGGGACATATATATGTGGGTCCCACCATTTCATGTGTGTGTGACATGAGAAAACACTTCTTCTATGCATGAGAAAACATGAGGACTTTTAAGACCGGACATTTATTAACTAGTCGCTTCTAAAAGTCTCGCATATTTTTAAAATTAAAAACGTATTTTTAAAAAGCCCTCCAGGGCCGAACTGTTATGAAATAGACGGTCCTAAAAGTCTCCAATATTTTAAAAAATTATATGAGGACTTTTAGGACCGGACATTTAATAACTAGTCGCTCCTAAAAGTCTCGCATATTTTTAAAATTAAAAACGTATTTTTAAAAATCCCTTCAGGGCCGAATTGTTATGAAATAGATGGTCCTAAAAGTCTCCAATATTTTAAAAAATTATATGAGGACTTTCAGGTCTGGACATTTATTAACTAGTCGCTCCTAAAAGTCTCACATATTTCTAAAATTAATAACTTCAGGACCGGACAGATATAAAATAGACGGTCCTAAAAGTCTCACTGGACTTTTTTAACTTTATAATAAGCTCATTTATAGCATCCTATCCTAAAGGTTTAAGAACTAATTCCATGCAATACATTTAGCAACAAAAAATAGAAAGCATCAATATAATTTGTTGGAAATTAATAAATAAATTTATTAATTATTGATCATTAAACAGTACAATTGTTCACATTAAACAGTACAATTGTTCATTATTATTTACAGAAGATGTAATAGGTCTGTAGCACATATTTACAAATTAATCCTAGGGGACATTTGCGATTTTCTGACTGAGATATTCACAAATGACTTGACTTATGCGCTTAATATCACCATCAGGAAAGGGGTCAACGCAATCAAACGTCTGTAACATCAAAGACAGAAATATATATTAGACCTTAATTCCTTGCATCAAAGGGGTCAGCACGTCAAACGTATGTATAATATCAAATACATTTACCTGTTTAGTGATAGACAGAATTCTTTGTGTGATAATATCATACATGTGTCACATGACGTAAAGCCTACATAAATTAGAAGCATGTGGTTGTCGACGTGTCTAAAATCAAACAAGAAATATATATATATATATATATATATATATATATATATATATAAGAGCACATATAGTTTGTTACACAATGACCAAGCTCACAAGGCAAAGTTCACAAGGCACTGTCCATGCGTACTAACCTTTGGTTTGATCCATACAGGATCTTTGACCTGATACGCAGCCTTTCTCTTGACCTTCTTTTGGTATTCCAACATGGCCCTATTATCGAAATCAAAAATTTCATTTATCAATATTGGTAACTGAAAATTCACAGAAATGATTTTAGACAAAAATCAGTGACAAAATGACGATGCTTACTAATCAACAATCTGCTTTAATGTAGGCACTGGTTCGTGGTGAAGGGAGCATAAAAAGACCACTTTATTTTCCTCCGTGGAAAGAAGGACCAACTGCCAATGGTTACCTTGGTTGAATGGTGCAAGGTACCACCTTCTCATATTTGTAGACAACTTCCTAGATATGTATGTTGTTCTTTCCTTTATGGTTGTCGCACTTATGTAGTCTGGGCACAAGAATCCAAAATCATGTTCTCTACCCTGTACTCCCATTTCATGATGCATCAACCTACAATAATGACATGCATCAGTGAATTAGCTAGTATATATGTATGTGTACGTGTCTAAATGACCCCTCTTAAAATTATGTACGTACTCATAGAAGAAGATACTACTTAGTTTATAAATAACAACACAATTGCATTAGTTATCTCCTTTTTAGGAAAGAGCAGGGAGCCTAAATCTTCTTGGTCAACGAAGACCGGTTATTTCTCTTTTAGGCCTACTTTAGCATTTACAGGCCACGATCTGACTTCAAAAGTTTGATTGATTACCATAAGTCCAATTTCATCCTTGGAAGTCAACTTAAGAACGAGCAAAATTACACGTGGGGCTGCAGCTTCATCGGCAGGGGCTGGGGCTTGAGGAGGAGTACAAACATGTACAAGCTTCATTGGCCACGAGATGAAGCCTCCCAGGCAATCACTCACAAGTTTCATTTGATTGGTTTCAAGAGGGATAGGTGCATCAGCGATGATCACCTCTTCAATTGACACCTTGATTTCATCAACAGCCATTTGTCGGTGGTGTATAATTAATCCCAAGTTATAGACATTCCCTCTTGCAACCGATTGTCTACCAGGATCCTCTACGTAGAGCTCATAAGGTTCCACTGACTGTCTAACAATGCAGCTCCCTTTAGTGCTTTACTGGACAGGTGGGGGTGAGTGTGGCAAGGGAACAGTGCTCTCTCCACGAGAGCTGACAATCATCAACATCACCTCCTTCATCTTTTTCAGCTTGTCTTAAAACTTTGCACTTAATGAAGCTTCTCCTCAGCTGCTTTCTTCTATGCTTTGGCCTATGCTTTCTCAGTTGCTTTGGCCAGCATACATTCCATCTCCTCCCGGGTAACCATTGCTTGTTTTTTACGTTTAGATTTACCAAAGTATTCCTTCAGGCCTACCCATCCTCCAATTCCCTTAACACACGCCGCGTGATCCGGTTTTCTAGTCGCAACGGTAAGAATATCTTTCCTCCCGTCCGACACAAATGATCTCTCTTGTTCTTGCATTTTGAGTTCTTCCTATAAGATACAGATAACAAGAGCATAATTAGTAATGAAGCATGTTAAGTAACTAAAATTAAAAAAAAAAATGATACTTACAATTCTTTCAACAACTACACGAGTTTGTTCACTAGAGTATGCCCCGCCTTTCTTTTTGCTAATATAGAGCCATAACTCCTCACAACGTATTGAAGATACCGGCCGCGGATCACATATCTCAGAAGGATTGGCTTGAGCTTCATCTTCCAATCTCTTTCGCTTAGCGACCATCAACTCTTTTTCGGCCTTTTCATATCCGCTGCGAGAAGCCGTATGTGGGCAATCATTCTTTCTCCCAATGTGATTGCTGCCTTCTTTTTTGTGAATCCGAATCGAAAACAACTATTCATTATGAATTCCAGACCTCAATTCAAACACTAGTCAAATTCACTTCATCAAGTTTCAAGACTTTGTTAAAGAAGATGTAGAATTGTATAATAAATTGGGAGAAACAGAGGAAAGGGAGTTGTGGAACTGCTGCCAACTCAGTCAATTCATTCATTCATCATAACTGGTTCTAACTCAGTTAAGTTTCAATAACAGCTTACACATATACCATTACACAGTTAACATACTAACTAACTAACAACAATGTCTATGTGACCTACTATAAAAGAATACCTTCCTAAGCAAGAAACCTGACTAACAGCCTCATAAATGAACACAATAACATTCACATATCCGTAAAGGTTAATAAGTATACAAGAAGGGACAAAAAAAATTAAATATAGACTCACCAAAGCTTCTTAGTAGTTCGCATCTGAACAAATTGTTGCCATGTTGCTTCATCAAGAAAGGCATACTTGGCGCGAGGATTAGGGCGAGGCTCACCAACCGGAACCTCGGCAAAAATATAGTTGTTTGCTAACTGGGTCTTGAACTTCCTCCAGCGATCAGCATCATACGACAATGTCTTGACTTTCAACTTCTCATCATTAGGAACATTATACGTAAGCCGGATAGAGGCCCAAATAAGATCTTTCACCTTCTCTTGGTCGACATTTTTCCACTTGTCGACCAAAATACTTGGCTTGCTGCGTGCTAGTAAGCCGACATAACTAGTATATCTACTTTTATTAGGGTTGCAAGGAGCCAAATGTTGATCAAACTGTATATCAAGCTTTTCACCGGCAGTCCGCGCTAGGGCAAGCTCTTTCAATTAGGTGGGGCCTTTTCTACCACCATGGCGTGTAGGGTGGTTATGAGGAGGCTCACTCTAAGAAGGAGATGGTTTGTTCTGACTAACACTAGTCACATCATCAACTGGCACTTCACGAACAGGACTACACTCATTTCCTCTGTTCATTTTTGAAACAAGAAAAGAGGTTGAGAGAGGTGGTGCAAGAGAGGAATACCGGAGCAAATGAGAGAGTAACAGAGGATGGTGGCGGTTTGCAAGGAAGAGATGTAATGCTACAGGAAGAGGTGTTTGAGTGTTTCACAACAAGAATAGGGGTTTCAGTGTTCAGATAGAAAGATGTAAGACACAAGTTGAGGTTTCGCGCGAGAAATATAGTTGGCAGTTTTAAGACCGGAGAAACACAAGACGATGGTCTTAAAGGTTAACAATTCAGAACGTCCTTTTATTATGTCCAGTCTTAAAAGTAATAAACTATCAGTTTAAATTTTTTCATTATTTAGTACCGGGTAGAAATCACGTCCGCTCTTAAAAATATTAACTTTAAGAGTGTCATTTATATATGTCCGGTCTTAAAAGTTTTATACCATTTTATTTATATATTTCCTTATTATTTTGCACCGCAAAAAATATAAGTTGGGTTGTACGGGCTTTCTCAATAATTTCATATTATTTCAATTTTTTTAATAAATGTTTTAAGAGTGGTTGTTTTTTGAGAAACACAAAACGACGGTCTTAAAGGTTAACATTTCAGAACGTCCTTTTATTATGTCCGCTCTCAAATGTAATAAATTATTAGTTTAAAATTTATTCATTATTTAGTACCGGGTAGAAGTTATGTCCGCTTTTAAAAATATTAACTTTAAGAGTGTTGTTTATATATGTCCGGTCTTAAAAGTTTTATACAATTATTTTTAAAAATTTCCATGTTATTTTGCACTGCATAAAATATAAGTCGAGCTTTACGAGATTTCTCTTTAAAGTAATTCATATTTCAATTTTTTTTAATAAATGTTTTAAGAATGGTTGTTTTTTTCAGCGGTCTAAATAATATATTTAAGACCTATCAAAAAATGATACGGTCCAAGATGTTCTTTGATATTTACAAGATTGCCACGTTATATCTTTAAGACTGGAGTGTTGATCATCCACTCTAAATGAGGCGGTTTTAAAAATTGATGTGGTCGAAAAAGTTCTTTATATTTACAAAATTGTCATCGGTCATTTCTTTAAGACCGGGCCGTCGATACTCCACTCTAAATGAAGCGATCTTAAAAAACTTTTTTGCACTAGTGCTAAGACTATGAGTAGCTAAACATTTCATTTCTAGGATTACTTTAACCCTTTATATGGATTGAAACTTTGTTATTCTCTTTTTTATAGCATTTAATGAGGTATTATGTGTTTATTTTATTCTATGCTTCATGCTGCTTGGTGTTTGACCACCATCTAAATTGATTTGTTGAAGGATGTGATACTTGAGAGGAATTATATTGTTTTAAGAACTTGGATAAAATCATACTAGTCTTGAAATTTATGTTTGAATGGATAGATTGTTAATATAAATGAGATTTACCTATTAACCTAGTATTACTAACATCAGATTGGGTCTTAATAACTATTTTCACTAGTTTGTTGTAAGAGATTAAATGAGTCCTTTGAAATTAGATGTTGGTTTTGACTTGAAAAAGCTTTTCTAATACTTTTGAATCTTAGACAAACACATGATTTTCATTAAAGCTAATTGAGATGGAAGTAATTAGTCTTATGAAGTGTAGAGAGGAGAAGTGATCTTAGAGTCTCAATTTCTTGAAGTTAGAATCAATCTTTATCTTGCTTATTCCAATTTAGCTTCTCTAAACAAAAATATTTCTTTTTAACTCCTTAAAATGAATTTGTCTTACCTAGTTAGAGCATAATTGTATTGATTAGCCTACTTTTGCCTCAATCTTCATGGGAACAAAAAATTTTTATACTACTTGTGACCCATATACTTGTGATAGAAAAATGGTGAACACATACCCACAAGTCCATATATAGTAGAAGGTAAACCTAAACCTTAAATACAAATAAACATAAAATTCAAATTAAACCAAGATACCTAAAGGGCTTAAGCACAACACTACAACCCTAAGCCCAAAACAACACTACCAACAAACCCTAACCATAATCAATGATTAAAAGCCACTTGTGCCTATGCCATAACAACACCACCACCAACAAACCTTGAAAAGTAAAGAGATACCAACAGCAATGCCAAAAATAAGGGATGTGGGTTCAAAAAACCACTATTTCATACTTATCACTATTGATTTCCTATCCGCTACTACCAAGAGACCAAAGACTTGATTTCCATACAGCCATGTAGAAAGGTGAAGTAGCAATAACAACATCAACAAAGAAACCCCCAATAATTTTGACCTACACAACTAACCACCACTTAGCCCTAAGCCACTAGATCTATAAGGACCACCCAAAATGTAACCCTATCCAACCTAGATAGAAGAAGAGGAGACAAGATTACATACTAGAGTTGTGGTGAGAAAGAAAAAGCCCTTTAATATTGACATAAAAGAAGACACTAATATTTTAGTCTTGGGTTTGTTAAGGAAAGGCATAAAGAACCACAATTTACCACTAAGCCTTCAACTTACAAGAAAACTATCACTGTCACTATTGATCTGACCTCCTCCTTCGACCTACTTAACCCCTTTTCCCTTAGACCACATGCCATGGATCATAACAACTACCAACATACATAAAGAAAAAAAAGAGCCATGAGACCCTAGTAAACCCATCCCCTATCTAGATGACCTCTTATAGGGCAACCTTAAGTGAAACAACAACCAATTCTGAAAAAAGTTGGCTTCAAAGAATAAAGCACTTTAGAGAAAGGTAAGACCAACGAGGAAGATGCCTTATCAAATGCTAATAGTAAGGAGGTAAAAATTTCTCAACTCCTTTTTCTTAGAACTTACTTTCGTGGTAAAAAAATGCATGAGGAACAAACTACTTATGAGAGTTCTTGCACCTACCAGAAAAAAAGACCAAGTTACTTTATGATAAGAAGATTGTGCGGAAGGACTTTAAGGTGGGTGATCATAGGCTAGTTTATATAGCCTGATTCAAGTTTTTGAATTAAAATCTGCAAGATAAATGGTATGGGCCCTTCAGCATCACCAAGGTGCATTCATTTGGCATGATAGAGTTGCTTGATGAAACTACTAGAAAGGAGTTCCAAGTCAATGGACACCTCAAGCTCTACCATGATTCATCATCAAAACCTCTTCGAGGCTATGTTGTCTTTTCTCCTTTCACTTTCTTTTACTTTTAGTATGACTAGACTGATAGCTATTTATCTATTTAAGCAATCAAGAATAACATTTATATGTGACCCATTAGGCCAATGAATTAATGACATCTATAACATTGGACCAATTAAATTCCTTTAATGGGCCCAAGTTATCTAATGACCACATAAGACACTAGCAATGCTTTATGGCTCCAAAATTAGTTGTGTTAATCAAGTGGTCTACCTTTTCTAATTTGGATATAGTATATGCATAATACCTCACAACATCATTCACATTTAGTTCAGAGCAAAGATAGAGTATCATCTTTCCTAATTGACTAAATATAGCTTTTCATGGAACTAGGAATCTTCTTCTATTGACTCTAAGATGGATCATGACTCTTCATATCGCTTACTCTGCACAGATTCCTGAGTCAACTAGAAGTCATCCAAGCCTTACAGGTTATATTAACAACTAATCTCTTGTAGGGGACTAAGAGTCCTTTTGGCATGTCCATCTACACTCATGTATTTGAGTCATACCTAAGAGTACATTATTCTCCTCATTCTTAGGTGGATAGAGTTGTACAGTCAAAGTATAACCCTAGGATATAGTTCTCGATGACATCCTCAAGTCTATGATGATCCACACTACCAAACGTTAAGAGACTTTACATATCCAGTCATACTTTCTACAATGAATCTTTATGGAGTCTTTCGGCAGGTTAGTTCAATGCTATCTATTTTTCAACAAATCCACTTACGACATCAGCTAAAACATCACCATTCCTATATTCCATGAGGTCCCTACCTTGTATCTTTATAAAAGTAGATGATGTCATACTAGTCTTATTGAGATCACCAATGCCCTTTCTTGGTGATTCAAGACTAGGGACAAGTTCTAGGTGATAGACATGCAGTGTTCTTTGGTCCTCATGATCATGATCCCTATCATAGATCCTCGAGTGAACACATGTTGTATTCCTAGAGTTTTTATCTTTAAAAACATATTAACCTTAACATAAAGGTGAGATATAAATATGATAAAGATAAAATGTGTTCAAATACATAAATTATAAAATAATAAATAGAAAAAATCGTTCATCTATCAAAATAGATTGCCTCTAGGACAACTATTTACTAACAAATATAACACAACATTATTAAAATTCTATAGAGTACAGTTCATTGATTGAACAAGTTCATTAAACAAACAAATATGTACTAACCTTTGGCATGATCCGTTTTGGGTCTTTTACTTCATGCACATGCTTAGCACAAGCAACGTTTCGGTATATCCTCGTAGATCTATCGTCAAAATCACAAAGGTTATTTATTTATTCTAAATTACATAGACTTCCACAATAGGTAATGCAAAAAAAATCACTATTTTCTCTTATTTATTCAAATGACATTGTTAGTTAGTGAGTTTATTCAATAATAAGAAAACTTATGAGTTCATGGTCTTCTTCAATTCATTCCCTTGTTTCTAGTGAAAGGAGCATAAGAAGATGTCAATGTAACTCTTCTTACATAATAGAACCAATTGCCAATGATCACTGAAAAAAAGGATAACTATTAAGCAAGTACAAAGAAGTCTATATATTATAAAATATAAATATGTTTCTTGCTCATACAACTTCTGCCAAGAAATACTCAGTTTTGGTTTCACTAATACTCCCTAATTAGTATAAATCTCTCAAAGTAGTAGTGGTCCATTTCTCTTGGATTTGAATTAAGCAAAGGAATCTAAAATTATTGTCTTTGCCTAAGGAAACCAACACACAATTCATGTACCTACAATAATGAAGCATGTTAACTATAACGGCTTAATTATTACAATATTTACATTTACAAGAGAAACTTACATTAAAAATACTTGGACAATTGCAACCATAAGCTATAATTTAGGAGTTATAAGGGAAATTAAATACGCACTCTCAAGATAAACCGATACCCTTACATTTCCCCACAATTGAATCCATGGCCCACGATCTTGTTTTGAAGGATCTATCATATGCCATAAGAATCACTTGTTCACTAGTGCAAAACCAACTTTTTAGACTTCTTTTTTTTAGACTTGATATAGAGGATAAGGTCTAAAAATGTGATCACTAACATTTTTGTAAATATAGTAAAACTTTTTAGATTGATTCGTTATAGGTAAAGTCTAAAAGATGTTTTCTAAATCAAATTTCTAAACAACTAGTCCTAAAAGAAATAAGATAATTAAAAAATCGTATAAAAAATTATTTTTGACCTCGTATTTATAACTACAGGTCTAAAAGTTCATAAAGCCTATTCCTTCCCCTTGTAGTGATTTTGATCGTCTTTGTGACTTTGAAATACCTTGCCTGTTATCTTTGCTCTTTAGTTCTAAACATAAATCCCTAGCCTCACCATGCGATTTCTATTGTCTATGACTCTATAATCCCTTGCTATCATCTCTGCCTTTTTCCTCTCAACGAAGATCTGTTGCCTCCTCATGCGCTTGATCATTTATGACTCAAAAATCTATCTTCCATCATCTCTGCTCTCTTCCTCTCTTAGAAGACGCTGGTGCTCATTGCAGTCTTCTCGTCTATACTTTTTAGATGTGAAGTTTGTTAGCCACACAAGATTCACTCCTCATCATCCCAATTGCAATTATCATTTAGTCCCACACTCTCACTCATCCCAATTTGCATAACCACATATCCAACTTCCCTATCGAGTATTCTCCCATATCTTAGGGGATCCATTAGCCACCAATATCTTTACGGTTATTTGTCCCAACCATGGAACCATAACTTATGGCTAATGAAGTTCCATCTATCATTTAATTCCATTCAAGAATTAATTCACAATCATAACTCTAAGGGAATATTCTATAAACAAGATATTTCCCTAAGCTGATTTTGCAGCTAGCAACCTTAAGATGCCTCATATCATACAAGTACAATCCTCAAACATACCTCAAACAAACATGCTGATGAGACAACATCAATCCATATTATCAGGGTTTCTATTCTTTGGTATTGAAACCTAAGGCAACCTCGATCACGTCTTGATAGAATATCAATCCATGCTGATGAGACAACATCAATCCATATTATCAGGGTTTCTATTCTTTAGTATTGAAACCTAAGGCAACCTCGATCACGTCTTGATCTAAGCACTGTTTCAGCTTAAATCGGATTCAAGCCTATCCTCAATCATTTTTTGTATTTGGTCTGTCATGGCATCCCTAAGGATCACTATATAACCTTCCTCAAAGTTCTTAAGCCATAAATCAAAGGAATCCCAATTTCTTATGATATTGCATATGAGGTCATCTCTCCCGAGATTTCTCTCGCTTAAGCACGCTTAACCTCTGAATGTCAATCCAATCTAGGGTGCTAATACTAGTACAAACCATATATCACTAGTTACTGGCGGCTTACATATGTATTTAAAACATACAATATACTTGTCACTAATATTCCATGATCTTGTCAAAATGTGATGTACTTGTTATTACCAAATGCCATTTTTTAATATAACTTCCCTAAGACTTTAGGGATAGTTGATACATGCCTACTACACTTAATCTAGTACTAGGTTGGAGTTTTATTCTTCTCCTAATCCTCACTTACATATGAGTACCTACTAGAGTCTTCATGAAATCTATGAAGATCTTAAAGTCATTATAAGCATACTCCTTAAAGATATCCTCTATCCTATCATGCCAAGCTTCATCTACGGAAAACAAAATAGGGTTATCTATATCCATGTGTCTAGGTCATAATTCTCATAACCATGTCTTTTCTTGTTGGCATACAGGTTGTTGACTTTTTCTAGATATGATATATATAAGTCAACTGGGATAGCTATATCATAATAAGCCTACATAAAAGCTCATTAATGTGACCCGGCCATAAATCAGTGTCTACAAGCTTAAACATTAGTCTTTGGAGGTTCAGCTTCTAGGTTCCCTATGGATGGATGATCTGTAGGTACGTTGGCCTTACGCTTTTGGTGCAGTTTTATGGGTTTGGGTAGGTTGGTACTCTCTTCCTAGTAATGCGTGCCATCATTAATCCCCTAAGTATACGATAGTACCCATATGATACACCAGGGGGTAATTCTCCCTCGTAGATCCTCATCTTGTTTTCAAAATAACAGTTTTGTTAAATCCTTTTTCAAAAACTTTGTCCAAACCAATGCTCTGATACCAAATGTAATGCCCCGACTTGATACGCCTTTATTTATCAGAGTTATAGTGGACATGCATCAAAATAGTTTGGATGATTTAATTGCATAATAAAACTTTCTTAAAATAACTTAGTTGAAAACATGAGGATAAATTTTCGTGACTAAAATATATCCTATGGTGGGATGTTAATACATTAATCCAAAATAGACAAATGATAAATGATATAATAGAGTCCATTTACTCATATTTTTTTAAAAAGGTTCCTTTTGCTATAACCGTTACAACTGCATCTTTCTTCTTGATCACGATCCACTACCTATCTCTTTCATGCAATCTAGAGTTCAAATGAATGAACCCCAGGGTAACAATTAATCTTATATTTCATACTTGCATATAAGATTACCTATTACCCTAGGGGTCATTCATTTGAACTCCAGATCTCATGAAAGAGACATGTAGTGGATCGGGATCAAGAGGAAAGATGTAGCTGTAACGGTTATAGCAGAAGAAACCTTTTTGGAAAAATATGAGTAGATGAACTCTATTATATTGTTTATCATTTGTCTATTTTGGATTAATGTATTAACATCCCAACATGATGTAGAGGAAGGAAATCACCAAGAGGGGGTGAATTGGGGATTTCAAAAACTTTTTTCGTTTGCTTTTGAAAAACTGGCCAAATGCAAATCAAATAGAGAAGGGAAGAGAAAGCTTGACACAAAAGATTTATACTGGTTCAGTCTTAACTCTTGACCTACGTCCAGTCCCCAGACTCACTGGGATTTCTCACTATCTCTTTGATCAATTACACACTCTGTAACTTAGGATGATCCTCTCTCAATAGGACTCACTCCCCCTTACAAGTTGTAATCTGATCCCACACTCAAGGTCCCACTACCTTGAGTTTACACAACAAGATTAATTCGAATCTCACAAAGACTCTCTCTAAGAGTAAGATAAAATAATCTCCGAAGCTCAATGTGAATGAATAAGACTAATGAAATGAATACAAGATGAAAGCTTAGAGTCTTTAGCTATTTCGTTCACTGAGTTCACTGTATTTCCAGTTGCTGAAGCTATCTACATATATATAGAATTGAAGTTTGATAACCATTGGAGCTTCTACAGGAAGAGAACGTTGGAAGCAAGTTCAGATTTAGACATTAGGCTCCTCTCCATTGCTTGCCCATGTCTGATTATCTGCCATAGTGTTTGTATATTCTCTTTTTCTGAAGATAAGGTTCAGTTGATGGCTTAGTGGACTTCTTAGCTGTAAAGCTGAATTTCTGAATAAAATATTCAGTGTTTGAACGGTTCAGCGAAAATGTGAATTTGCAGCTTTGAAATGTGTTAATGGAATCTGAAACTCATGAACAATCATATTAAACATATATATAATGATTCATAATTCCATTCAAGTGTAAAACAACTCATAAGATAGAATCTGAGAAGTGAAAAGCGCGACTTTTAAAACAAAGATCTATTAGGCTCGAGTTTAAGACTGCTTGGCTCGAATTTGTTCAAGAATACTCAAGCATAATCTTGATAGGCTCGAGTTTCCCCTTTGTATAACGTGTTCAATCTTTGAAAATATTTTGGGGTAGCGCATAGGCTCGAATCTATTAGTAATAGGCTCGAGTCTGGAACTGTTTACAACGTGCTGAAGCTTAAGTTCAAAGCCACAGGTTCGAGTCTAAAGCCTTAGGCTCGAGTCTGTTCGGGCCCTGTCATTTGGATAGCTCTCTGTCTGACTTAGGCTCGAGTTTATTAGTGATAGGCTCGAGTCTGTTTCACTAAAACATTGTGCAAATGCTTTTCAAACTGAAACATGCTCGAGTCTGAGTTTATGCTTGAGCCTATCATTGTGAAAATCTTTAATAGCTCTCTGGAAGGGATAAGCTCGAGTTTAGAATCTTAGGCTCGAGTCTATTCATGAAGAAAATGATTTGAAGAGCTTTCTGTAAGACATAGGCTCGAGTTAAACATAATAGGCTTGAGTTTAAAGACTTGAGAAATTTTATATGCTCTCTGTAAGGCTTAGGCTCGAGCTTAACATAATAGGCTCGAGTCTGCCTCAGTCATAAAATGTGAAGTTTGTCTCTGTCACGAGCAGGCTCGAGTCTGTTATGTTAGGCTTGAGTTTGCTCGAGGTAAAAACATGAAATATGTTCTCTGTCACGCACAAGCTCGAGTCTATTATGTTAGGCTCGAGTCTGCTCAACTCCAAAACATTTATTATCCTTTCTGTTGGACACAAACTCGAGTCCATCATATCCAAACTCAAGTTTAACATGTATTATGAGAATTAAATCAATTTTAACGATCTTTAAACATGTTTGAACCTTAGCAACAAGTTTACAATGTTTAGTTATCATCAAAACACATAGAGAACCAACACATGAGATAGATTCGAATCACAAAAAATTTATCCTCATGTTTTCAACTAAGTTATTTTAAGAAAGTTTTATTCCACAATTAAGTTGTCCAAACTATTTCAATGCTTGTGTGCTATAACTTTAATAAATAAAGGTACCTCTCAGGGCATTACAATGCCTTCCACTATGAGTTTCTTAACAAGTTAAGATCGATTAAGACATTCTACGCTTTGTGGGAAGAATCAATGACAACTGTTGACCTATATTTATGATAAAAGCAATAAAATGAGATAAAGCTTATAGGCCTAGGCTGTCTGCTCACCAAAAGTAGCAGGTTTAGGTTGTCTAAATGCCAGCTCACCAAGGGGCGGGTTGCACAAGCCTGCCCCATTCACCCGATGGGCTATAGCAGGTTGGCCTGTGGGTTGGCGGGCTAGCTCCCTTAAAATCTTTTTTATTTTTTTCATATTTCTTAAAAAATAAATGCAAATACCCTTATCCCTTTTCCTTTGGTGTTTTATTTAGCTACTTCCTCATACTTTTTATGTGACACTTTTATTTTCATATTATATTTATTTATTCTCCTATTATTAAATTTAAAAGAGATGAGTTTATATGTTTTTATGACGTAAGTGTGTGAAAAAAAAGGAATGTGAGAGTTAAAATGGCTACCCAACACAAAGCACAAAAGAAAGAGAGTGTGATGTGAGTGGGTGAAGGGGAAAGGGAGTGAGAGTAAAAAAAAAGGAGTATGGTAAGTTTTCTTTTTTAAAAAGAAAATTAGGTGGACTGCATCTTGTCAACCCGCCTAAAGGCAGGCTATACAAGTCCGCCTTGTTCAGTGATGTGAATGCTAAGACAGGAGTATTGATCGTAACATATTTTAATATATTATTTCATGATTGATTTGTTGATTTTATCATTATAATTTGATTAAAAATGTATTATTTATGCTAAATTTTAATTAAGGAGTGACTACATGAAAATAGCTTAAAAAGGGGTATAATGGTCACTTTTTATTGATTTTCTTGAATGATTAATTTTTGGGACGAAATGAATTACATGGTTGATTTTTTTTTTTGTAAATCATTTTTAAAAAAATTACAGAAAATTACCCAAACTTTTGAGAACAGCAGAATTATGTTGTAGAGGACCAAGAAAATGACATAAAGGGGCCTAAAGCTTCTGAAAATTCCAAAAACGCTACAAAATTGGAAAACCACCGTCTTTTTGGTTAAAACTGTTATAAAACTAATGAAAATAATGATAAGGAACAAGAGAGTAGAGAGAAGTTCTATTCCAGTGTGTTTTGAATGTTTACAGAAGTCCTCTATTTATAGAAGAAAAATGAGTCTTTAACTATAATTCTCACTTTTTACAATATATATATATATATATATATATATATATATATATATATATATATATAATTCATATTCAAAGAAACATGGGCGGCTAAAGAGGCAAAAGAAGACTTGTATTTGTGTGGGCCCTACTGGTACTATGCAAATAATAAATTACTATGCATGGGTCCCATGTCATCTTGTAATATTTAGAGACCGTGAGTCAATGGACATTCACATAATCAGTATATTCATAACACTCCCCCTTGGATGTCCATTTATGAATGTGCCTCGTTAAAAACTTTAACTAGGAAAAACCCTGTGGGATAAAAACCTAACCAAAGAAAAGAGTACATCATTCATTGATACACTGTTGAGTGCTGCCTCATTAAAAATCTTTCTAGGAAAACCCAGTGGGACAAAACCTAGATAAGGGAAAAAGAGTACAACGTGTATTGACTCCCCCTGTTGATAATATCAGTCGAGATCTCTGAATCTTCGCAGACCAATACCACAGACAAGCTTTTCAAAGGTTGTACATGGAAGAGATTTAGTAAATAAATCTGCTAGATTTTCACTTGAACTAATTTTTTGGATATCTATTTCACCATTCTGTTGAAGATCACAAGTATAGAAGAATTTTGGTGAAATGTGCTTCGTTCTATCACCCTTGATATAACCCCCTTTGAGTTGGGCAATACATGCAGCATTATCCTCATATAGAACTGTTGGTACCATTTTATCAGAAGATAAATGACAAGTAGTTCATATATGATGAATTACTGACCTCAACCACACATATTCTCGACTTGCTTCATGCATTGCTAGAATTTCTGCATGATTAGCTGAAGTGGCTGTTATAGTCTGTTTCATAGATCTCCATGAAATAGTTGCACCTCCACATGTAAATAGATAGCTTGTTTGTGATTTTCCATCATGTGGATCAGACATAAATCCAGCATCTGCATAACCAATCAGTTCATGCTTCGATACATTTGAGTAGTATAATCCCATATCCATTGTACCTCTGAGATAACGAAGAATTTGCTTTACACCATTCTAATGCCTCTGTGTTGGTGCAGAACTATATCTTGCTAATAAATTAATAGCAAACGATATATCAAGTCGTGTATGATTAGCAAGATACATTAGTTCCCCAATAACACTTAGGTATGGTACTTCTGGACCAAGTAGTTCTTCTGCACCTTTGTCATTAATTATTTGAGGTCGAAATGGATCTTGATCCTTATCCAACGATCTTACTACCATTGGAATACATAATGGATGTGATTTATCCATATAAAATCGATCTAGGATCTTCTTTGTATAAGTTTCTTGATATATAAAGATCCCATCTTTTAGGTACCCCGATTTGTAGTCCAAGGCACAATTTTGTTCTACCCAAATATTTAATTTCAAATTCTTTCTTCAAACAATTAATTGCTTTCGAAAGCTCTTCAGGAGTTCTAATGATGTTGATATCATTGACATAAACAACAATTATAACAAATTCATTTCTCGATCCTTTCATAAAAATACATGGGCATATTGGGTCATTTTTATACCCTTCTTTCAACAAATATTCTTTAAGACAATTATACCACATGCGCCCTGATTGTTTTAAACCATATAGGGACTTATTTAATTTGATCGAGTATTGTTCTCGAGAATTTGAGTTAGATGCTTCTGGCACCTTAAGTCCTTCAAGAACTTTCATATAAATATCACTATCAAGTGATCCATATAAATATGCAATCACTACATCCATCAAATGTAAATGAAGCCCTTCATTTACTGCTAGACTAATCAAATAACGAAAAGTAGTCACATCCACTACTGGTGAATACGTTTCTTCATAATCAATGCCGGGTCTTTATGTAAATCCTTGGGCTACAAGACGTGCCTTATATCTTGCAATTTCACCCTTTTCATTTCTTTTTCTTACAAAAACCCATTTGTATCCAACTGGCTTTACACCTTCAGGTGTTTGGACTACAGGTCTAAATACTTTTCGTTTTTCCAGTGATTTCAATTCTGCATTAATAGCATCTTTCCATAAGGGCCAATCTTTTTGTTGTTGGCACTCTCTAATAGATTTAGGCTCATGATTCTCTTCATCATTCATTACATCATATGCTATATGATTAGCAAAGATGTCGTCAACGTTGACTTTATTTCGATCCCATCGGATACCATTCATAACATAATTAATTGAGATCTCATTATTTTCATACATTCTAGGTACCTGAGTCTCTTCTGGGACTGCAACATTCTCTTCTGGAGATAACTCTTCAAGAGATGGCTCTGCTGGAGCTACAGACTTTTCTTGATTATCCTCAACTTGACCATCTATATTTTTAGCTCATTTTCTCTTTCGAGGATTTTTATCCTTAGAACCGATGGGTCTACCACGCTTCAGGCGTGTTTTAGATTCATTCAAAATAGGTTTTCCTTCAGGGATATCAATTCAAATAGGAGCATTCGTAACTGGAACATGTGACTTTGTCACTCTCTTTAGGTCAGTGAATGCTTCTGGCATTTGATTAGCTAAATCTTGCAAATGAATTATCTTCTCGTAACCTGGCGTTTGTGAAATTACTTGCTCAATTGATTAGATTGAGAGCATATTACCATGATTATCCTATCAAGAAAATACGTCTTGATAATGCTGGTGAATTTACTTCACAAGCTTTTAATGAATATTATATGTCCCTTGGAATTGATGTTGAACATCCTGTAGCTCATGTTCATACGCAAAATGGACTTGCAGAATCTTTGATTAAACGATTGCAACTTATTGCATGACCTTTACTTATGAGGTCTAATTTACCAATTTCTGCTTGGGGCCATGCCATTTTGCATGCTGCAATTTTAATTCGCATCAGGCCTACTAGTTACCTAAAGGTTTCCCCCTTACAAATGGTTTTTGGTCAAGAACCTAATATTTCCCATATAAGAATTTTTGGATGTGCAGTATATGTGCCAGTAGCACCATCACAACGCACTAAAATGGGTCCTCAAAGGAGGATAGGAATATATATTGGGTATGAATCTCCTTCAATCATAAAATATTTAGAACCATCTACAGGAGATTTATTTACTGCACGATTTGCTGATTGTCACTTTGATGAATTAGTCTTCCCAACATTAGGGGGAGAGAATAAGCAGCTGGGGAAAGAGATTAGCTGGAATGAATTATCATTGGCTCATTTTGATCCTCGTACAAAACAATGTGAACTAGAAGTTTAAAAGATAATTCATTCCAGCTAATCTCTTTACCCAGCTGCTTATTCTCTCCCCCTAATGTTGGGAAGACTGATTCATCAAAGTGACAATCAGCAAATCGTGCAGTAAATAAATTTCCTGTAGATGGTTCTAAATAAGGGAAAATTAATTATTCGACCCTCACCAAGCAAAGTAGAAAGTGAGTCTCTCACATTTCTAGAACGGATACAGGGAGATATTTGTGGACCAATACATCCACCATGCAGACCATTTGGTTGATGCGTCAATTAAAACCATATAGTACCTAAATGGTCCGTATGGTGGATGTATTGGTCCACAAATATCTCCCTGTATCCGTTCTAGAAATGTGAGAGACTTACTTTCTACTTTGCTTGGTGAGGGTCGAATAATTAATTTTCCCTTGGAACATGCACCACAAGAGAAGTCATGGGATTGTGGTATTTACTTACACTTCAGGGTATACCCACATGAATTCTCAATTATTTGTCGCATCATAGTTGACCCTGAATGGCCTAACCGGTCATGCCAAACATTAAATTCATTAGTAAACTTCTGGTTTACATTGGCAAACTACTGGTTTGCATTGGTAAATTTCTGGTCTGTATTGGTAAACTTCTGGTTTACAATAGCATGTGTTTCAATTGTGCTTATAAATGTATAATACATACCAGAAGAAAAAGCAGGAAAATTTTCTAATATGCATTTCCTACCAAAAATTATGTCTGTGATAGCAAGACATTCTTGATTATTTTTAGTTGTTGTTTCTATATGATATCTATTTCTGCGGATATCTTTGAAACTTAACAAGTTCCTTTTTGACTTGGTAGAATAAAATGCATTTTTAATGCATAATTTTGTTCCTTCAGGTAACAAAATATTACCTCTTCCGGAGCCTTCAATCAAATTTATACTACCGGATATATTTTGAACATTGGCTTCTTGCATTACCAATAAAGAAAAATATTTATCATTTTTAAGTATGGTGTGCGTTGTTGCGCTATCAATGAGACATAAATCTTCAGGATTGTTGTCAACAAAATTTATTCTTCATTCAAAGATACATGAAAATAAGGATAAAAGCATATTAAAAGAGATGCATATAGCAAAAGAAAGTTTCAACATATAAAAGCATAACCATTCAAACCATGAAAAATAATTTGTACTAAATAATCAGCAACATCAAAATGAGCCATATCAATATTTTCTTGCCCAGAATTCTCAACCTTATCCACATGATTTACTTCAATCTTTGGTCCTTTACTATTATTTTTCAATGATTCTTGGTAAAGATCAACCAGATGTCTTGGCGTATGACATGTACGTGATCAATGACCTTTTACACCACAACAATAGCATGCATTTACAACATGTTTGTTATTTCTACTGGTTTCCCTTCTGGGGTTCTTTTCAATAATCTTTTTCCACTTCAAGTGGGAATTTGAACCATCAAAATTACAACCATGATCATTCTCAAAACTGTAGACATAACACATAAGATCATGCCCAAAAATGAGATCCATTCATTATTTCATTCATTTCTGAGAATGGAATTAAACCTTGAGATTTATAATTCTTGCAACAAAAACTCTGTTTTGTTTGATCACATTTAATTCATAACTCACAATTTTGCTACTTCAGGAGCAAATTGGATACATCCACTTACAACAAACTTTAGAAGAACAACTATCTTCTGGTGGTCATACAATCCTTTTAATTTGTTCTAATGAATAAGGGGGTTTTATAATGCCATATATTCAATTTTAAGGTTTTTCTACAACTGATGGCACAAAAATATGGATAAAATCTTATCTCATAATTTATTTCTTGGCTTCAGACCAACTTGCCTCATAGCTTTTAAGCTAATTTTATCTCTTGACTTCAAGTCAATTATGTCACTTCTTGGCTTCAAGCTAATTTATGCCTCATTATGGCTTCAGGCCATTTAGATCTCATAATGAGAAATTAAATTTATATGGCTTCTGGCCATAAATACAACATGACTTCTAGTCATAAAGGTAATATGACTTCTGGTCATATAATTTCAGAATAAGAAAATATAACTATATGGCTTCTGGCCATAAAAACATAACATTAAATGTTAATAATAAAAGTAAATGTTATGTTAGCAACAGTAAAAATAAAATGACCATATCTGCAAAAAGTGAATATCAAATCTAGCTATCTATGTAGAAGGTAAAACTTTCCATGTAGAAGTAAAATGAACAAAATGTAAAATTACCGTGAATAGTAGAAATTACTATTCACTGTAAATAGTAAATAAGGTAAAATTACTGAAAGATTAAATCTAGACTTCCAAGTAGGAGTCAAATGAATAAAATGTAAAATTACTAGAAAAAGGGTAAATTTACTGAGTAGTAAATTACTATTTACCATAGTAAATAGTAAATAATCTCAAATCTTAACCATGGAACCCGATATTTAAAATAATCGGTAAAAGTATATCTTTAATTCCATATTATGGTTAAGATTATCCAGATAGAAAAAATAAACATATAGTAAAGGAGATGGTGATAAAATCTTACCTTGGTAGAGTCTTCGTGCTGATAACGTGTTATAAAACTAATGAAAATAATGATAAGGAACAAGAGAGAATCTAGAGAGAGAGAGTAGAGAGAAATTCTATTCCAGTGTATTTTGAATGTTTACAGAAGTCATCTATTTATAGAAGGAAAATGAGTCTTTAACTATAATTCCCACTTTTTACAATATATATATATATTTAATTCATATTCAAAGAAACATGGGCGGTTGAAGAGACAAAAGAAGACTTGTATTTGTGTGGGCCCCACTAGTACTATGTAAATAGTAAATTACTATGCATGGATTCTATGTCATCTTGTAATATTTAGAGACCGTGAGTCAATGGACATCCACATAATCATAATATTCATAACAAAAACATGATTTTAGGGTTGATTTTGGAGGAGGAAGGGCTGACACTTAAAACGATAAGAGAGTCCGCGACTGAGAGTGGATCTAGAGACGCGATTTGGGGAGGAGAGACTACATCTTACTACCACCGTCGACCCTCTCGCATCCCAACACCACAGCACAGCCATTGTTCCCTTACCATCACCATCATCGATTTCTTTCCCAAAGAGACAGAGCTACAAAGAGAATCATATCAGAGGAGAGGGAGAATGAAGGTCACACTACTACCATCGACTGCGTCGATTTCTGTCGTCAGCGCTGTCACAATCCCGACTCGAGTCCGTCGATCTCAGTCTCACTGCCTTAAACCACCGCAACCATAATCTTCTTTTCCCTCTGGACCGATAGCTTCTCCTTTCCTCGGCCACTTACTCATATTCCCATGGCATTTAAGTGTTGTGTACAAGCTGTGGTTGCAATTAAATAAATTCTCTTGAGTTTGAGTTTTGGTGGTGAACGCGTGGCTAGAGCTTTAATATAGGAGAGTTTTTTTTTTTTTAAAAAAAAAAATTCCATTAGCTCACTAATCGTATTATAATATGTTTGAATTATTTTGTATTGGTACACGTTTGTGAGATGTAGACGAGTGATTATTTGTCTATGATAGCTTACTCTTGTGTTGAACTTTGTATCGGCGCACTTGGATTATGTGTAATCTCATTTCCTTATGTTTCAATGAAATTATGCATGGTATGAGATTACTATTGTGTAATTGATTTAATTTATATTGAGTGTTACGGTTGTGCTCTCATGAAAAAAAAAAAGCAAGTTTATGAAAATGATTTCAAACTCATATCAAGTTGTTTTTAACAATTCATTTTAAGAGGCTAGGAAAGCCACTAACTTTGCTATCAAGACTCATTTCATCATATAATCCTTTTAACCCAAAACATTTTTTCATTGTTTTTTCAAAAATACCAAAAATATTAGAAATAGTTGTGTTCTTATGTATTTTAATTTAGAGAAAATCAATTTTAAAACCTCCCTTTCTAACTTGTTTTTAGCATTTAGCCTAACATAGAGAATTCAAAATAAAAGGCTCCTTGATAAGAGAATGATCTTGAGTTGTTTGTAATATATTACATTCTAATTCATGGTAAATATTTGGGAAAATTGATTACAGGGCCCAAGGAAGCAAAATAATTACAAAAAAGGCCCAAGAAACATTCACATGCCTAGGGCCTTTTCTGACATTTTTTCAAAAAACGTTAGCAACTACATCAGTAGCGGTTAACAACTATATCAGTCCCCGTTAACAACTAAATCAGTCTAATTAACAACTACATTTTAACAACTACATCTGTAGCAATTAGCAACTATGTCCGTACACTTTTTTTTGAAAAAATGCCAGAAAAGGGCATGTGAATGTTTCTTGGGCCTTTTTTGTAATTATTTTGCTTCCTTGGGCCCTGTAATCAATTTTCCCTAAATATTTTGTATTTGACACTGAGGCTACTATTGTTGTATCAAATCAATGTTACTTAATAATCGTTATGTATTTGATTTTTTTTAAAAAAAATGGTGGTTGATTATGCAACCATCACTTTGCAAACAAAATATAAACAAAGACAATGTAAATAAGCAATTAAAAATAAAAAGTTATGGAGTTATTTTTAAGAATATGATGTACCATCAGATTCTTTCTTTACCAATAACTTGTTCACATTCTTGTTCATAAAGTGAACAAGAGAGGTAAGATCCTTCAAGCGCTAGTCTATAAGTCCTTGTTCTCGCAGGTAAATCTGAACCATATGATGGAGCTCGTAAGTTGCAAGGACAAGAACTTCAATGCTTTTTAGTGGAGGGAGTTCATCTTTCCATTTGTTCCCAGGTAGTGAATCACAAGTTTTCTTGCATTTGTCTTTGATTTTGGTGAGGAACAAAAGCTTGCAATTGGCTATGGGAAGTTGAAATGGATGTAGTGTTCAGTTTTCAAACATTTATATAGAGAGAGTTTTGTGGATTATCATGTTGTTGCATCCTTTAGTTTTACATACAGTTATGTTTTATAAATGGTAACAATTGTTTCTTCATAACAAATGGGAATTTGAACTAGTATTCTAATAAGTGATGAGTTTTATTTAATAACTATTATTTATTTGACATATTTTTTTTAAAAAAAAAAAAATTGACATACGTATGGTTGCATAATCAACCACCAACTTTTAGAAAAAAATTAAGAAAGAAAAATACAATATAAAAAAACAAAAATAATAAGTGTTTTGGAGATGAATGATCTTATACATCATCAAATTCTTCATTCTCCAGTAATTTATCGACCTTCTAGTTCAAAGAGTGAATGAAAGAGGTAAGTTTTCATTGAGGAAAGAATTTCGCAGGTTTTCAAGTCAAACGGGTGTGTCCCTGTCAATTGGTGTCCATGGAATTCGAGATGATTTGATTTGCATAACTTGTCATTATGAGTTATGAGAATGAAATATTATCATTCTCATATGTAAAGTTTCACAAATTAATCATGCAAATTCCAATGTTGACAACCTGAGAGAATATAATGATGAAAGAGGAAAAGCTTGTGGATAAATGTTTAGGATTTCGTGTTATCGGGCAGAACAAGCATGTTACTATAAATTGGTCTCAATGTAATTCGTGATTATTAGATTTGTGAAGTATGTCATGATGAGAATGATCAAATTTCAATGAAATTGTATCATTTTCTAATGACAAGTTTTTTAAATCCAATATTTGCGAATAGCATGTATTTAGAACTAGATTATAGAGAATAGCATCATGAAGATTGTCACATCTTTAAATTCTACCTGTATGCTAGTTAAATATGATAGCCTGGTATATATCTAATATGTTAGGTAATGGTTTCAAATCAATATAGGGACTAATATGTAAATAAAAGCTTAGGGATTAAATTGAAAACATTTTTCTATGGATCTTTACTGATCTACCAGATTGTGAATTTTAGATAGAGTGTAGGGACAGAAAAATTGTAAGAAATCCCCTGATAGAGACCCCAGATCTATAAGATGGTATTTTAGAGACCTTGAGTTCGGATTGCCAAAAAATAGACATAAAATTGGAAAAGGATTTAGGCGCTTGTATGTGCCTCCGCGAGAGTTTTTCATCCTAAGATATTAGTAAAAGTTAAAGATGAAAATAGGAGATATGATCAGTCTGCCATAGATTAAGAGGTTAGGGGTCAACTTGGCAATCATTGTTAGTAAATATTCATCGGACATGATGACTTGTAAAAACTGGGGAATTTACCAGAACAATCAAGTTTTACTCAATGTACCCTACTTCACCCGCGTGACAATTAATCGGTGTCCCTATTTAATTGGATATATAAAATATAATTTTTGGAAAAACATAAGGGGAAGGATCATCACCACATGAAGTGTGAGAATTACACTGTTGAGCATGACGAGGTTGACCAGTGGCATTGAACTTGTGAGATGCCGAGCAAAGGGGCATTGTTTAATCTTTGCTCTGCATGCAGTATAGGATGAGGTATCAAGAAACAAAAGGTGAGTTGATCTCTGCATGACACGCAGTAGGATGAGGTGTCAGATGATGTGCTCTCTACATGACATGGGGCAGATGAGGTGTTGAGCAACAAACAATAAGTCATTGCACGACACGTGTCCAACTGCATACAAATATTTTATTGATTTTCTCACCAATAAATATACCCCATCCAGCTTCCACATTCTTCTTTCATTTCCTTTAGCCTATCCTTTATTCTTCTTCTTCTTCTTCTTACTCAGAAGCCTATCCTTTCTTTAAGGTTGCTTTCTTTAGCAAGAACAAGTCTTGCTAACTAAACTTAGGCGATAAAGCCGCTTAAGAATTCCCTAAGCTTCCAGTGTACGTTGTCTTGCCTAGAGAAGGTCTACTAATATCAGTCTCATTTAAGAATATCATGTAGCAATAATAACCCTTCTTTTATCAGCAGAAGTTATTTTGAGTGGAAGGGGCTTTGATTGCTTAAGTAAGAGGTCTTGGTTTCAAACCTTATAAATATAAAAAACTTTCTTAGGAGAAGTCCCCACTTCGGTGCTTAACAAAACCTCGAAGTGGTTGTATATTTTTCCACCATTTAAATTATATAAAAAATAATAATAACCCTCGTTTTACTTATTTATTGCTTGAGTATACATACCATTGATTGCAATGATGTATGGTCATGTTCTGTGAATTGTTGTATTTGTATGTGTTGATTGTTGTTCTCGGATAGGATAATTATTCCTTAACATAGGGTTAGGACATGGTGATCCTTCTTTATTGGGCTAGGACATGGCGATCCTTCCCCAAATTAAGGGCTGGGTCTTCCCCAAATTAAGGGCTGGGTCATCACGATTGATAAATCATGATTTTTATATATTTTATTCTGCCTTATTTATTTATTTTGAGGGATTATTTTAGACTAATTTAGAATTATTAAAAATATTTGGATAGTTAGTTAATTTTAGGAAATAATGTAAATCTGAATTAATTATAGAATTATTGGACTAAAATTAATAATATTTTTTATTGTTATTTTTGTGATTGAATAATATTTCTAAATGTATAATACATCACGATTTTATTTAATTTCTGCCGGAAAAAAACAAATTAGAAAATCTTATGTGCAGAAATTTTTCAAGAAAAATTGAAAGGAAATCTAATGTTTAATTTTATCAAGCTTCTTAAATTTTGATAGATTTAAATGAAAATCCATTGCTCTCATTTCCTTTAATTAACCTGGCTGCCGTCTAGCTATTAAAGAAAAAGCTGAAGACGCTAGCCGCAGAGAGACACGGTATTGCTCGAATCCCACCATAATCCATTACTTCCCAGATTCTCATTACCATACGCAGACCCGCACCAACGTATTGAATAATTGGCATCATTCAACCTTATTATTTTTCCACGGTCCCACGGCCACTGAACCACAATCAACTACTACTTCATAAAGTATTTCATGGCTGTAACGTTTTTAGAGTTAGGAGGGAGGAAAATTTTCATGGCTACTTAAGCTCTTTTGAGAGGCAACTTAGGAGGAGCATAGAGGAAGCTAGGGCCTAAAACTTACACTTGAAGATTAAAAGGGAGTATTGTTATTTTTATCTTTTTAATTCAAGACTTGAGATAATTTAGTTTTAAAAAATTTCAAATTGTATCAATTGAGAACAATCTAGTTTTAAATTGTAGACATATTTCTTTTGGATTGAATTGATAATTTGAAGTGTTTATGCTGGAGACAATTGCTAGATTTTTATTTGCAACCTTTGGATTGTTAATTGAATTATTAATTGAGTTTTCATTATTAATTTAATTGACAATTTGGTTTATCACAGTAATTATTTAATTGGGTTGATAAATTGTCTAGTTGTAATTGGATAATTATGAACAAGATTTCCAAAATCATTTTGAAATTAAATGTGATTGGTTTTTAATGAGTTTAATTAATCACCGCTATTTTATTATGAGTTTTTTAGTGGAATAAGTATTATTTAGCTTGAGGGTTTCCTATATTTCAATTAATTGAACTCATTAATTTCAATCTTTCATTAACCTCCTTTCATTATCATAACTGAATTAGATCTGTTTGACTTGCTTGTAATCAATCTTCTTATTAGGATTTTAATTCTTCTCTCATAATGAAAACCCCTAAAAGTTGCATTCAAATTCATATAGATTAGTCTCATTTTCATATAGGTTTTAGAATTAATTACATTAATACATTTAGTTAGTTAATTGCATATAGGTAGAAGTGTTTTGCATTTTAGTTTAGGTTCATTTTCATTCCATTGCATCTTTTATCACTTGAAAGTCAGTTATAAAGAAAACTCACAACTTTCTCCTTGGGAGAATGACCTAGGTTGACCCTAAACTGTATAATTAATTAGGACATAATTTAATTGATTACTTTAACAACAAAAGCAACATATCAGCGACCATTTATTATTAGGTTAGGACACAAACGATCCTTCCCTTATAGGGGATTTTTACATGGCAATCCACACTACGTGAGAAAGGAAATGGTAATCTTCCTCAGCTTACACAAGTTATTGATGTTGTATTTGTTGGGATTTGTACACGCAGCGGAATGAAATTTATCCAATAAATTACAAATCCTAAGAAGAGGATCTCTGAACAGCGTTTAAATCGGGTTAGTTATTAAGAATCGTACCTATGCGAACTCGTGTGCGTGCTTTGCGAACTCGTGGGCTAACACCTTTTTGATCTATCAATCTCTAAGAGCCAACTCTACGAATCCACTCCCTCTACCGGTATCTACACCGAACAACACTCCAAACACGAATAGCAGCGTGCTAGCGCCTTCAAGCTTTTGTCTAACGTCTCTCTTCTAGGGTTCTTTTTATGGCTCTTGAATTCTCTTGTGTGTATAATGAAATTACTTACAACCTAAGGGTATTTATAACCCTAATGGGCCATATTAAATATTCAAAATCAATCTTATTAATTTTGAAATTGAATTGGAAATTAAATCTGTCTAATTGATTCAATCCAATCAATTTATTTAATGCTAATTTAAAAGCCAGCTGATTAGATTTTTCTTTGTAAATCAAATCATTGATTTATCTTCATAAATCAAATAGGGAAGTTATTTAATTATTAGCCCTTAGGGCATAATTTTCAACAGACTCCCACTTGCACTAAGTGCAATCATTATATATATATCCTCCTTAGATAAAACATTGTATTCATTAAATCTTAGACATATCTTAGATTCAATGAATCTGGATATTATAGCTCGTGTTAGGCTATTCTTGTGTGTGACCCTATAGGCTCACATGAGATTGGTATTGGGCAAATACTGTATCAGCCTACAAGTTACAAGTGGCCTCTAGCAAGACATTGTGACTATCCAATTCACATGAAGATCGATTTTCGATACAACCTATCATACAACCATGTCACGTCTCTTTTGTCACACGATAATTTGGTCAAGGATGAAGCATGGATAGTGTCATCCTCCTGTTCTTGACCATTACTTTCTCGATTCTTGAGTAGTCTAATAATTGAAATGGAAACTCCTTTCCACCGTAGTATGGTCATACATTTCTCAGACTCACTCATCAAGGGGCCCAGTATTATCTCTCTACAAATGTGAGGGACAAATTCCATCTTCACCACTCACATTCCTTTGCATGAAATCCACTGATCCCAATCCAAGCCTTTATCATCACCCGATTAAAGGTGACTTTTGACTAGCTCAAAGATTAGTGACTCATCATCTAGGAATCCAGATGATCTCAGGTCAAAGGACATTGTGACGTGGTTATACATGAGAAAAGCTTATGACTTAATCCATGCAGCTTTCTCATAGTGGGTCGGTCCAGCACCTTGTACTCTTACAAGTGCCTATGACTTTGATTCGTATCTCCATACCTTATCAAAGTCATACTGGTCTTATCTCATCTTCGCTCCCACGTAGATGACCGACTAGGGACATTTAGGATAATCTATAAAATATATCCAAGGATATAGTTATCAATATAAACATGCAAATGAAATGATAACTAAAAGAGAATACTTTAAATAACAATAATGTTTAAAGTACAATGACTAGCCTTTCCAACAAAATACTCCCACTTGTACTAGGTACAATCATTAATTTCCCTAATTCCTATTGTCCTCACATGACGTTCATGTATTATCTGTGCAAGTGGCTTAGTAAGAGGATCAGCAACATTGTCTTCTCCTGGTACTTTGCATATCTTTATGTCACCTCTATCATTGATTTCTATGATAAGATGAAAGTGCTTGAGTATATGCTTGGTCCTTTGATGTGACCTAGGCTCCTTGGCCTACGCAATAGCCCCACTGTTGTCACAAAATAGGTCTATTGGATTTGAGATGGTAGGAACTACCACTAGTTCAGTAACGAATTTTCTGATCCAAACAACCTCCTTAGCTGTATCCGATACTGCTATATATTCAGCTTATGTTGCAGAATCAGCTACAATGCTTTGTTTTGAGCTCTTCCAGCTTACCGTACCACCATTTAACAGGAATACATATCTTGACTGGATCTTAGATCATCTTGGTTAGTTTGGAAACTCGCATCTGTGTAACCAGTCACACAAAGCTCATCCTCCAAGCCACCATATACCAAGAATAAGTCTTTAGTCCTTCTTAAGTACTTCAGGATATTTTTTACAGCAGTCCAGTGACCCTTACCAGGATCTTGTTGATATCTGTTAGTCATATCAAGGCAAATGACACATCCGATCAAGTACATAACATGACATACATGATAGATCCAATGGCAGAGGCATATGGAATCTTACTCATGCAATCTCTTTGATCTTGTGTATCAGGACACAGATCCTTGCTGAGATGGATGACATGAGACATGGGCATATAACCCCTTTTAGAATCCTGCATACTGAATCTATGCAATATCTTGTCTATGTATGTGCTCTGACTTAGGCCTATCAACTTCTTGGTTCTATCTCTATAGATCCAGATCCCTAGGATATAAGTGGCTTCGCCTAAATCTTTCATTGAAAAAGACTTTCCTAACCAAGACTTGACACTTTGCAAGGTAGGAATGTCATTCCCAATGAGTAGGATGTCATCTGCATAAAGCACTAGAAATACAAATGTGCTCCCACTAACCTTCTTATAAACATAAGGTTCATCAATGTTTTGAATGAATCCAAACTCTTTGACTACTTCATCAAAACGATGATTCTAGCTCCGAAATGCTTGGTTCAATCCATAAATGGATCTTTGAAGCTTGCAAACTTTACCAAATTTCTCTAGATGCACAAAGCCTTCAGGTTGTGTCATGTACACATCCTCAAGTAGCTTTCCATTAAGGAAGGCTGTTTTGACGTCCATCTGCCATATTTCATAGTCATAATATGCTGCTATGGAAAGAAGGATTCTGATTGATTTGGCCATTGCAACTGGGGAAAAGGTTTCATCATAGTCCACACCATGAGTTTGAGTGAATCCTTTTGCAACTAGTCGTGCCTTGAAGGCACTTACTTTGCCATCCATGTCAGTTTTCTCCTTGAAAACCCATTTACACCCAATGGTTTAACAACCTTCAGGTGGATCGACTAAGGTCCATACCTTATTGTCTTACATGGATTGCATTTCAGACTTCATGGCATCTAGCCATCTTTCAGAGTTTGGTCCCACTATGGCTTCTCGATAGGTAATTGGCTCATTCTGCTCAATGAGCAAGATATCACGACTTCCAGTAGTTAGAAGTACATATCTCTGAGGCTTTTGTTATGTCCTATCGGACCTTCGTGGGCCTTGTGTTACTAGAGCAGGCTCATCAACTTTTTGTGAGTCTTATCTGTTTTCCATTTGTGGTTCTATGTTGTTTTGTGACTCTCGAACTTCTTCAAAGGTTACCTTACTCCCACTGGTTCTTTTAGAGATAAACTCTTTCTCTAGAAAGACACCATTTCGGATAACAAACACTTTATGATCGGTAGGATTGTAGACATAGTATCCTTTAGTTTCCTTAGGATACCTCACAAAAAGGAATTTTAAGGATCTGGATGATAATTTATTAGAGGCTTGTTGTTTAATGTAAACCTCACATCCCCAACCTTTAAGAAATGACAAACTAGGTTTCTTCCCAATCCATATCTCATATGGTGTCTTTTCAACTGCCTTTGATGGAACAAGATTTAGTGTGAATGCAGCTGTTTCTAGGGCATGACCCCAAAAGGACAGCGAAAGATCTGTTTGACTCATCATAGATCGAACCATATCTAATAGATTTCGATTCCTCCGCTCAGAAACACCATTCCATTGTGGCGTTCCTGGAGGAGTTAGTTGTGAGATGATCCCGCAACTCCTAAGATGGTCAGTAAACTCTTGGTTTAAATATTCACCACCCTGATCAGATCAAAGTGCTTTAATTGTTATGCCAAGTTGGTTTTGCACTTTATTTTGGAATATTTTGAACATTTCAAAAGATTCATACTTATGTTTTATTAGATAGATATACCCATACCTACTAAAATCATCTATGAATGTAATGAAGTACATATAACCTCCTCTGGTAGATGTATTCATTGGTCCACACACATCAGTATATATAAGGCCCAATAAATCAGTGGCCCTCTCACTATGCCCAGTAAAAGGTGTCTTTGTCATCTTTCCCAATAAACAAGACTCACATGTATCAAATAAGTTAAGAAATCCATCTTGATGGAGTTTTGAAATGTGTTTCTCATTTATATGGCCTAGACGACAATGCCATAGGTAGGTCGGATTCAAATCATTTGACTTGATCCTTTTGGTAGACACGTTATAGATATGTCCATTATTAGGATATTCTAAATTTAGTAAATAATGACCAAAATACAAATCACCATCAGCATAAAAAAATGTAATTATGATAAATAAAACATTTACCATTCCTAGTAATGGAAGTAAAACCTTCCTTATCTAAATAAGAAAGAGAAACAATGCTGCTAATAAAAGCAGTTACATAAAAGCAATTGTTCAAAATTAACAAAAGCCCACTGGGCAGAACTAATTCATAAGTGCCCACGGCTAAAACAGCAACTCTTGCTCGGTTTCCAACTCATAGGTCCACTTCGCCCTTCTTCAATTTTCTACTGTCCTTGAGACCTTGCACATTTGTGCAAATGTGAGAACCACATGCAGTATCTAATACCCATGTAGAGGAAATAGAAAAATGAATATCTATAGCATAAATACTTGAAGAGATAGCCCCGCCATCCTTCTTGTTCTTTTCAAATCTTCAAGGTAGAGTTTGTAGTTACTCTTCCAATGACCAGGTTCATTGCAGAAGAAGCAAACCCCGTCCTTCGAAGGCTTTGCCTTCTTGGCTGTAGGCTTAGTTTTGGGCATGTTTGACTCTTTGGTCTTACCAATTGAGCCATTACCCTTTCCTTTGCCCTTGCCTTTCTTTTTCATACCCTTTCTTTCGTGCTTGCGAACAATTCTCAAATTTCTAATCCAGTCAAGAAAGTTCGTCCCATTTAGTCCTTGACTGGATTAGAAATTTGAGAATTGTTCGCAAGCACAAAAGAAAGGGTATGAAAAAGAAAGGCAAGGGCAAAGGAAAGGGTAATGGCTCAATTAGTAAGACCAAAGAGTCAAACATGCCCGAAACTAAGCCTACAGCCAAGAAGGCAAAGCTTCGAAGGACGGGGTTTGCTTCTTTTGCAATGAACCTGGTCATTGGAAGAGTAACTGCAAACTCTACCTTGAAGATATGAAAAAGAACAAGAAGGATGGCTGGGCTATCTCCTCAAGTATTTATATTATAGATATTCATTTTTCTACTTCCTCTACATGGGTATTAGATACTGCATGTGGTTCTCACATTTGCACAAATGTGCAAGGTCTCAAGGACAGTAGAAAATTGAAGAAGGGCGAAGTTAACCTACGAGTTGGAAACCGAGCAAGAGTTGCTACTTTAGCCGTGGGCACTTATGAATTAGTTCTGCCCAGTGGGTTTTTGTTAATTTTGAACAATTGATTTTATGTTCCTGCTTTGAGTAGTAACATTATTTCTCTTTCTTATTTGGATAAGGAAGGTTATACTTCTATTACTAGGAACCGTAAATGTTCAATTTATCGTAATGACATTTTCTATGCTGATGGTGATTTGCATGCTAGTCATTATGTACTTAATTTATAACATCTTAATAATGGACAAATCTATGACATAACTACTAAAAGGTTCAAGTCAAATGATTTGAATCCGACCTACTTATGGCATTGTAGTCTAGGCTATATAAATGAGAAACACATTTCAAAACTCCATCAAGATGGATTTCTTTACTCATTTGATTTTGAATCATTTGATACATGTGAGTCTTGTTTATTAGGAAAGATGACAAAGGCACCTTTTACTGGGCATAGTGAGAGGACCATTGATTTATTGGGCCTCATACATACTGATGTGTGTGGACCAATGAATATATCTGCTAAAGGAGGTCATTTGTACTTCATAACATTTATAGACAATTTAAATAGATATGGGTATTCTATCTAATAAAATATAAGTTTGAATCTTTTGAAATGTTCAAAATATTCCAAAATGAAGTTCAAAATCAACTTGGCAAAACAATTAAAGCACTTCGATCTGATCGAGGTGGAGAATATCTGAGCCAAGACTTCATTGACCATCTTAGCAGTTATGGGATCATCTCACAACTTACTCCTCCAAGAGCACCTCAATGGAATGGTGTTTCTGAATGAGGAATCAAACTCTATTAGATATGGTTTAATTTAAGATGAGTCAAACAAATCTTCTGTTGTCCTTTTGGGGCTATGCTCTAGAAACAGCTGCGTTCACACTAAATCGTGTTCCATCAAAGGCAGTTGAAAAGACGCCATATGAGATATGGACTGGAAAGAAACCTAGTTTGTCATTTCTTAAGATTTGGGGATGTGAGGTTTATGTTAAATAACAAACCTTTGAAAAATGATCATCTAGATCTTCAAAATGCCTTTTTGTGGGGTATCTTAAAGAAACTAGGGGATACTATGTCTACAATCTCACGGATCACAAAGTATTTGTTATCCGCAATGGTATCTTTTTGGAAAAGGAGTTTATCTCTAAAAGAACTAGTGGGAGTAAGGTGAACATCGAAAAAGTTTGAGAGCCACAAGTTAACGTAGAACCACATATGGAAAATGGAGAAGACTCACAACAAGTTGTTGAGCCTCCTTAAGCAATACAAGGCCCACGAAGGTCCGATAGAACATGGCAACGGCCTCAAAGATATGAATTTCTAATTACTAGAAGTCGTGATATTTTGCTCATTGAGCAGAATGAGGCAACTACCTATTGAGAAGCCATGGTGGGACCCAACTCCGAAAGATGGCTTAATACTATAAAGTCTGAAATGCAATCCATGTATGACAATAAGGTATGGACCTTAGTCGATCCATCTGAAGGTGTAAAAACCATTGGGTGTAAGTGGGTTTTCAAAGAGAAAACTGACATGGATGGCAAAGTAAATGTCTTCAAGGTATGTCTGGTTGCAAAAGGATTCACACAAACTTATGGTATGGACTATAATGAAAACTTTTCTCTAGTTGCAATGGCCAAATCAATGAGAATCCTTCTTGTCATTGCATCATATTATGATTATTAGATATGGCAGATGGACGTCAAAACAACCTTCCTTAACGGAAAGCTGCTTGAGATGTGTACATGACACAACCTGAGGGTTTTGTGCGTCTAGAGGACTCTGGTAAAGTTTGTAAGCTTTAAAGATCCATTTATGGATTGAAGCAAGCATCTCGGAGATGGAATCATCGTTTTGATGAAGTAGTCAAAGAGTTTGGATTCATTCAAAACATAGATGAACATTGTGTTTACAAGAAGGTAAGTGGGAGCACAGTTGTATTTCTGGTGCTTTATGTAGATGACATCCTACTCATTGGGAATGACATCCCTACCTTGCAAAGTGTCAAGTCTTGGTTAGGAAAGTATTTCTCAATGAAAGATTTAGGCGAAGCCACTTATATCATTGGGATCAAGATCTATAGAGATAGATCCAAGAGGATGATAGGCCTAAGTCAAAGCACATACATAGACAAGATACTGCATAGATTCAGTATGCAGGATTCTAAAAGGGGTTACATACCCATGTCTCATGGCATCTATCTCATCAAGGATCTATGTCCTAGTACACAAGATCAAAGAAACCGCATGAGTAAGATTCTATATGCCTCCGCCATTGGATTTATCATCTATGTCATGTTATGCACTCGACCGGATGTGTTATTTACCATGAGTATGACCAGCAAATATCAACAAGATCCTGGTGAGGGTCACTGGACTGCTGTCAAGAATATCCTGAAGTACTTAAGAAAGACTAAGGACTTATTATTGGTATATGGTGGCTTAGAGAATGAGCTCTGTGTGACTGGTTACACATATGCGAGTTTCCAAACTGACCAAGATGATCTAAGATCGCAGTTCGGATATGTATTCCTGTTAAATGGTGGTGCGGTAAGCTGGAAGAGCTCAAAACTGAACACTGTAGTTGATTCTACAACAGAAACTGAGTATATAGCAGCATCGGATGCAGCTAAGGAGGCCGTTTATATTAGAAAGTTTGTTACTGAACTAGTGGTGGTTCCTACCATCTCAAATCTAATAGACCTATTCTGTGACAACAACGGGGCTATTGTGTAGGCCAAGGAGCCTAGGTCACATAAAAGGACCAAGCATATACTCAGGCGTTTTCATCTTATTAGAGAAATCAATGATAGAGGTGACATAAAAATATGCAAAGTACCAGAAGAAGACAATGTTACTGATCCTTTTACTAAGCCACTTGGAAAAGCAAAACATGAGCATCATGTTAAGGCAATGGGAATTAGAGTAATTAATTGTTCCACCTAGTGCAAGTGGGATTCTATTGGAAAGACCAAATCATTGTACTTTAGACGTTTATGTTATTTAAAGTATTCTCTTTTAGTTATCTTTTCATTTGCATGTTTATATTGATAACTGTATCCCTGGGTATATCTTATAGATTATCCTAAATGTCTCTGGTTGGTCATTTACGCGGGAGCGAAGATGAAATAAGACCAGTATGACTTTGATGAGGTATAGAGATACGAATCAAAGTCATGGGCACTTATAAGAGTATAAGGTGCTGGACCGACCCACTATGAGAAAGCTGCATGGATTTAGTCATAAGCTTATCTCATGTACAACTGCATCACAACGCCTTATGACCTGAGATCATCATGGATTCCTACATGATGAGTCACTGATTTTTGACCAAGTCAAAAGTCACCTTTGACCAGGTGGTGATAAAGGCTTGGATCGGGATCAGTGGTTTTCATGCAGAGAAATGTGAGTGGTGAAGATGGAATTTGTCCCTCACATTTGTAGAGAGATAATACTGGGCCCCTCGATGAGTGAGTCTAAGAAATGTATGGCCATGCTATGATGGAAAGGAGTTTCCATTTCAATTATTAGACTACTCAAGAATCGAGAAAGTAATAGTCAAGAATAGGAGAATGACACTATTCATGCTTCATCCTTGACCAAATTATCGCGTGACAAAAGGGACGTGACATGGTTGTATGATAGGTTGTATCGAAAATCGATCCTCATGTGAATTGGGTAGTCACAATGTCTTGCTAGAGGCCACTTGCAACTTGTGGGCTGGTACAGTATTAGCCCATTGCCAATCTCATGTGAGCCTGCAGGGTCGCACATAAGAATAGCCTAACACGAGCTATAATGTCCAGATTCATTGAATCTAAGATATGTTTAAGATTTAATGAATACAACGTTTTATCTAAGGAGGATATATATATATATATAATGATTGCACCTAGTGCAAGTGGGAGTTTGTTGGAAATTATGCCCTAAGGGCTAATCATTAAATAACTTCCCTATTTGATTTATGAAGATAAATCAATGATTTGATTTACAAAGATAAATCAAATCAGCTGGCTTTTAAATTCGCATTAAATAAATTGATTGGATTGAATCAATTAGACAGATTTAATTTCCAATTCAATTTCAAAATTAATAAGATTGATTTTGAATATTTAATGTGGCCCATTAGGGTTATAAATACCCTTAGGTTGTAAGTAATTTGATTACACACACACAAGAGAATTCAAGAGCCACAAAAGAATCCTAGAAGAGAGACGTGAGACAAAAGCTTGAAGGCACTAGCACGTTATCGTTTGTGTTGGAGTGTTGTTTGGTGTGGATACCGGTAGAGGGAGTGGATTCGTAGAGTCGGCTCCAAGAGATTGATTGAACAAGAAGGTGTTAGCCCACGAGTTCGGAAAACACACACACGAGTTCGCATAGATACGTTTCTTATTTACTAATCTGATTTAAACGTTGTTGATAGATCCTCTTCTTGAGATTCGTAATTTATTGGATAAATTTAATTCCGCTGCATGCACGAATCCCAACACTCGGATCACAATCAGGTTGCTCCAACCCACCCACCCAATTTAACCTGTGATGTACAGGAACAAAATCCCAGGGGCGTGATACACTCTCCCTAGTGCCTCTGGTCTTCGTTCACGATCAAATAGGGAAACCTGTTCGACCCACACAAAAGACCCTACTTCCCGTAGTTGTCAAACCTATACTTGGTTTTCTTGATCGTCGCCTTTATCTCCAAAGCCGGTGCGATGTGTCTCTCTCATCATCCAGATGAAGAAGTAGGTGGTGTGTCGAGGGAAGAGTGGTGGTTGTATCTCTTCGGCGAAGATGAAGAAGGGAGATGCAAGAAGGCTATGAGAACTCTCTTGTATCTTCAATTCACACCAAACGGTGTTACCCTGATTGATGATTTCCATTGTTAATTGTTGATAAATTTTATCATTTTTAATTATTGATTGGTATTTAAAGTACCTTCAAAATATTTTTGTGACATTTGCTCTTAGTGCAATACTTTATTGGTCAATAAAGTCTATTACTTTTAAGACCGGTTGCACAACCAGTCTTAAAAAATTGTTTTCAAATCAATTTTTTAAAATATAGGGTTTACTTTTAAGATTGGTTGTATAAAATAACCAGTCTTGGAAATGAGAATTGAAGACTTTTAAGACTGGTTTTAGGAAACAACGATGTGAAAAGTGTTTCAAAATAATAAAAAAAAAATCCAAAGGTTAACGTGTCACCAAACCCATGGATTAAAACAAGAAAAAATTAGGAGGAAAGGGAAAAACAAATTGTGAATACTGAAATAGATTTTAAAGGGTGGGTGGGTGTCCTGGATTAGGAATTCAACATGAAAGGGTCTTTGAACCAGATTTGCAACATCTTTGAAGTTGTCCCTCTGTTATCAGTGACAGAGAATGAAGAGCAGAGAGTAAGCAACACCCCCAATAAGTAAAACAAAAAAGATAAATACAAGCCCACAGAATCAGAAACAAAAATCAATCACCATGGGAATTGAATTTGACTGAATATAAAATCAAAAGTGAAATCGAAGTCCAGATTTACCAAAAAAAAAAAACAAAGAATATAAAATCATTCCCATGAATCACATTCGCACTTTATGCAAACCAAATAATAAGATGAAGAAACAAAAGAGAATTGAAAAGCCAAAAAAAAAAAAAAAAACCTCAAACACTTTCAGCAGCATTTTGCCTTCGCTCAGTTGGTCTTTCTCCATCTGATAGGATCGCCGCCATTACCGCCAAGAATTTATGCCATATAACTTTTTCAGCTTCACAATCGAATACATATTCTAGATCTCATGCAATACTTATCATACATTACACATTATAGATCGACCAACAACAACGATTTCCTTGTCCTCTTCAGATCTAAAGACACCTTGGGCTGCGCGAGCATTGGATCTCGTCCATTCAAGTTCACCTTCATCCTTCAGGTATTTTGAGCTCTTCGACGACGACCGCAGAAACAAACGATGAGGATCTCAACCAGGACAATATCCTCTAGAAACTAGACACGACGAAGAGAATCTGAGCAGGAGTGGGCAAGGGAGGTTCATTGGTTGGCAGGAGAGCTCGTTCTCCGTCTTCTCCAAAGCGGTGCTTCCCATTGAAGCCGCTGATTCCAAAAAGCAAATGAAGCAGAAGACCACAGACCATCTTCCAGGAGAGTGAAAGACTGACAACTATGGAGAAGAGACAAAAATTCAATTCTAGGTAAGATTGAAAAAAAATTTCATCTTTCAAAAACCAGTTATTAGAAGTAAAAGGTTTAAAAAGTTTCATATATTTAAACTAGTTATTTGTAATAACCAATTTTAAAAGTAATAGGTGTTTATTTTTAACTTCTTAAACCAATTATTTGAAACAACCCATCTTAGAGTAATAGACCTTTTTTTTTAAAACCTTTTAGACCGATTGGTTGTAACAATAGGTCTTAAAAGTAATAAACACCGGTATAAAAAGTTCTTTATATTTATAAAACTATCACTAGTCATATTTCTTAGACCAAATCCTATATAATCTAATCTAAAATGTTATTTATATTTATGAAATTGCCGTAGGTCATACTTTTAAGACCTGATCATCTATAATCCAATATAAAAAGTTCTATATATTAACATAACTGCTATCAGTCATACCTTTTGTGGCAGTCTAAAAGCACCTTTTTATAGTAGTGCATTGTTTTGTTATGCTGGTGTTACCCGATTTCATGGGCAACACTAAACTGGAGCACTGGAGAACCACACACTATCACTCCCATATCAACATGATCATGAATATAAGACATAATTTTTATATTTTTCAATATTTTTTTAATTTGTTTCTATTGATACTCCTTCAACAATAATCAATAAAGTGAGTGAATGAGAGAATTAAGAAATATAGGTAGAGTGTTTTAAAAAATATATGTCATAATAACTAATTTAACTAACTTCCTCAATCTAATCAAATTAGATAAATGTATCTTATATTAAGGACGAGAGGAAGTATCATTTATGCTTTAACAAGGATTAAACTTCGTCAAAAGATGGGTTTGGCTTCTGTCTGCTATGAATACCATTTGCTGCCAGTCCGCTACTTTAAAACGATAGCTTTTTAATCTAAATGAGTGGGATGATTCGCAAGTCACACAACACAAGTGAAAGAAGGAAAAAACAAAAACAAAAACAAAAGCAAGGAGCATTGATGAAGCAAAGAGGCATAACAAATATAAAACTGACATTCATTAGCTTTGGATCATTTTGGCTAAAAAATATAAAACTATATTTATTAAATAATTAATAAATATTTTTTAAATACCAGTGTAATACCCCAGATTAATAATAATAATAATATTAAAATTAAAATTAATAATATAGTTAAAAATTTAGAATTTAATAAATGGTTTATTATTATTTTTATTCATTAATTAGCAATAGCTAAAGGACCCAGTCCAACCATAGCTTAACCCTAAATTTTAGTTATAAATTTAGGTCTAGCTATCTAACCCTAGGTATCACTCATTATTTCTCTTTGTACTTTTTCTCTGTAAACTCTGTGGCAAACGGCTCTTCTAGGAATTTAGTAAACACGGAGACCATGTAATCATAATCCCTAGAACAATAGAAATCCATCATTACATATCATAATTCTTTAACTCTCTCCACTGGTTAATTCTCATTTAATTATCTCTATTGTATTCTTCTTTGATATTGCAATTACGTTCTTGGAAATTTTAGGATTGAATATTTAGGTTTTATATATATATATATATATATATATATATATATATATATATTGCTGTTCAATTTCCCAATATGAATGAACGATCTAATGCATCATATGCCTTTGAGTTTTCAAATTTTGTGCCCTAGGGTTTTCAAATCTAATTAGGATTGTATTATTTTTCTATAGAAATTGATGTCCATTTAGTGATCTCTCATTAAGATATTGCTGCCTCGTTTAATGCGCAATGTATTAAGTAATATCAAGAAACCTAAATAATCATTTAGGTATTAGTTTTATGTGCAAGGTATATGCGTGTGAGGTATTATTTTTCTATAGAAATTAATTGATGTCCATTTAGTGATTTGCTATGCGCAAGGTATTAGTATTATCAAGAAACCTAGCTGTAGAGGTTCTGATGTCATTCTTGTTTGATTAACTCATGGAACTTCTTGATTTTGTTAATAATCCTAATTTTATTCTAAGATATTGGAGAATGAACTTCAATTACAAGAAAAGTGTTGCCAAAATCTTGCGCACATACATAAATCATCCCTAGAATAGGTATTCACAATAAAAGCTTTTTAAAAAAAGAAAGAAAGAAAGAAAAACAAAAAAATCTTGCACATAGCAATCTTACTTTATTAATAAGCTCAATTTGAGCACTATAGTGCATAGAAATAATTTAGGAACTTATTATAAGCATATTTAAAATAAATTAGTAGTGGGAGGATAGCTTTGGGATGGTACCTCCTAAAGTGATGAACACAACCCCCTCCGAAATATTATTTGATGTGAATCGATAGTATCCGTTCTTTCCAAAGTAGTGTCTAGCGGGGTTTCCCGGGACACTATTAGCAACTTCGGGAAGAGGTGTGCACACTAGGAAGAAATTTTGTTATGGCCAATTTGATGACTTGTGACTGACAGGGTTTCTTGGTTCACAGTGTAGACTGACAGGGTTTCCTGGGTTTACCATGGTTTTCTTCCCACTAAATAGACTGACAGAGTTTCTCGGGTCTAAATAAATTTAAAAAGATAATGATTAATGTTTGATGCAATTACCACATGATTATATATATTTTCTTTGATTGATATATTTGTGCCATTTAATGTGTTTTATTATGATTACTAGCTTTGCTAATGTTTGTGTTCTTGGGCTACGATGATCCTTTGGGGGAGCAGTGAAATAGGTGCCAAGGGTTGGGGCTAGCAGTGAGAAGTGAGGAAGATGTCCAATTAAATTTTATTTATTTCCTTTTAATTTTTATATTCCGTGTAAAACATTTCAATTTAGGTTTAGATTTATATGAATGTAATAAGTAGCCTTGCATTTGTCCCATACAAGTGCGGCGGTAACATTTCCCGAATTTGATTATTTTGGAATTTTAGTTATTATTTATAAAAACCATCAAAATTTTATGTCATTATAACTTCTAGAAATTTGGGGTGTTACAACCAGTCAATGCTCTAAAATATTTTTTCAGTACTAGTCAGTATCCTAAAATATTTTTTCAAATATCTTAAAATAATTTTTTAAGATCATGAATTATTTTTCTAGTACCATTCATCACCCTAAAATATTTTTTTTAAGATCCTAAAATAACTTTTCAAGAACATAAAGTATTTTTCCAATGCCAATCAGCTCCCCAAAATATTTGTTCAAGATGCTAATTTCTTTTTTCAAAATCATGAACTATTTTTTCAGTACCAATCAGCACCCTAAAATATATTTTTGAGATCCTAAAATTATTTTTCAAGATTATAAAATTTTTTTTCAATACCAGTCAGTACTTTAAAATATTTTTTCAATATTCTAAAAATTATTTTTCAAGATCATGAAGTAATTTTCAATACTAGTCATGATCTTGAAAAATTATTTTAAGGTACTGATTGATACTAAAAAAAATACTTTGTGACCTTGAAAAATAATTTTAGGATTTTGAAAAATGTTTTATGGTACTGAATAGTATTAAAAAATACTTGATAATCTTGAACAATTATTTTGAGATCTTAAAAAAATACTTTAGGATACTGACTGGTACTGAAAAAATATTTTAGATTAGCTAAAAGCATATTTATTATTTATTTAATACAAAAATTTTATATTTTTTAGCCAAAAAGATTCAAAGCTAATGAATCTCAGTTTTATATTTGTTAAGCTCTTCCGCTTCATCAATGCTTCATTTTGCTTCTTTTTTCCCTCCTTTCACTTGTGTTGCATGACTTACCATCTCATCCTACTCATTTAGATTAAAACATTGCCGTTTTAAAGCCGTAGACAAGCAATGTATGGTATTAGCAGTGGACAGAAGCCAAACCCTCAAAAGATAACTTTAAAGTCCGGTTTCAAACCAAATCGAGTGACAATTGAAATTCCAACATATTCCTAACATGGATCCTTGGGAGTGGCAGTCCCATTCTGTTCAATTTTGGGCTCATTTGGGATAGCGGCAGTAAGAGCGGATATCTCCTTTGCATAACTTTGCCTTTCCCAAATATGCCACAAACCAACCACCAAAGATAAATAACACTTGCAACCATGCAGGCCACAAATATTCTTACACAAAATGAAAAAGAAAATAGTTCACAATGCTTTCAAGGCATAGACAACAATTTTCATTATGTTTAATTCAGCTCTATATTATAGGATGCAAGTTGGATTGATTGGCAAAATTCTTATAAGATACAATAAAGACCCTTGAATATGTCTTTCACACCCAATATTTAGGCCAAGATAACAATATCTTTTACAAAATGATAATTTGGTTTTATCTCTATTTGTACTCAGATAACTGCAATGAGTTTGATCTTATTGTTGTGTTGTATGCCAAACAAATGAAGTGATAGTAATTGATATTTATCAAGCATGAAGCAATATTTTGAAGTGGTGCCTTTAAAACAGCAATTCTTCAATTAATTATTATAACAATATATTAGATTTATTAGCAAACATGTGAAAAGTTATACCTATATAATTGTAGAACTTTCTTATAAACACAATCTTTCACCAATGTTGGTTACCGCACCTTTGAGTATAATAATTCACGTGTCATTAGGAACGAAAGAGACACAATCTTGATGACTTTTAGTTGTATAATCTCTACAGAACCCTTATAATTTTTTTTTATTTTTAAGGACAGAATTTTACCAAAACAAAATTTGTTCATGTAAAAATATTTCAACAGCAACAAGAATGTCGCCCCATTACAGTCTAACAATCCAGTTCAATCTGCTTATATAATTTAAACTAGGTGTGCTCAAGAAAAAATAAAATAACACTTAGGAGCTGCAATTTGCGTGCTATTTTTACATACGAGATTAACTTCTCTTATTGAGAATTGCAGTTTGAACATAGTCACTTGTGTACAATATATACTCGAAAGATACCAGTATGAACTTGCTATAGAACGTATGCCATTTTACAAGGTAAAACTCAAGACATTCTTCTACCTTACATAGAGACATACAATCTATACTTGAAAGGATTGTAGTATGAGCTAGCTATACAATATATACCTTTTTACAATATAAAACTGTAGACATTCTTGTACCTTACACAGACATACAATATATACTTGAAAGGATTGTAGTATGAGCTTGCTATACAATATGTACCTTTTTACAATATAAAAACTCTTAAGACACTTTTGTACCTTACATACGGACAACCTAAGCCCATCATCACCAGTGACTTGAATATATGCTTCTCCAGTCCAGAACACGAAAACGGATATCCCAACTCGCAGGGGGGGAGTTACAGATCGAAGCTATGGCTGTTAAAATGGAAGATGGGATGATGGCGTTGTCTTGTTATGCTGTGGTACCTGATTTCTTGGGCAACGCTAGACTGAAGCGCTGGAGGACCACACACTATAACTCCCACATCAACATGGCCCCATTTCTCTGATACCCATTCAAATATTTCTGCACCAGCAAGATGAGATTCAGCATCAGCTCATGAGTAATATGGATGCATGCATTTAAAAAAGTATTAATTTAAGAAATACTCCCTTGTGTTCTTAATATAGAGCTAGATAACTAATTTGTGAATATTAAGGAAATTAGTTTAATTAATTAATTATTTATAACAAATGTGCGTTGATTTCCCAAGAATACCCTTTCTAATCTTTAATCATGTGCTTTATAAGTAACTTTTAATAGAAACTCTCTTACTATGTGCAATCAATAGGGATGCCTTGGAATAAAAAACTTACAAATTTTGGAGACAGAATTGAGGTGTTATATTCACGATCAAAGTAAACTCTTTGTCTAGCAATTATATTTAGAACCAGAGATAGTGGCATTTATGCTCTAAAAAGAATTGAAATTCATCAAAACATACCTTTAAAGTCTGGTCTCAAACCATATCGAGTGACAGTTGAAATTCCAGCATATTCCTGACTTGGATCCTTGGGAATCGCAGTCCCATTCTGCTCAATTTTCTCGGGCTTTGTATTTGTATTATTTGATATCTCCTTTGCATAACCTTGCCTTTCCCACATATGCCACAAACCAACCACCATACCACCAAAGACAACTACACTTGCAACCATGCAGGCCACAAATAGCAGCCCTTTGTACCACCATTTTCTTACACCATATGGATTTATGTAGAAGACGTTCAACAAACCCAACAAGATCACAAATCCCACAGTAGATGAGATAACATATAGTCCCGACCATATGTTGTCTCCAGTGCCAACCAAAACAGACATGCCACAGGCACTAGGCATAGGACAGAGTGAAGACTTCATTGGTTTGTAAACACAGCCCTCTTCCTGAAGATAACAATAAAAAGTTACCATCAAGTGGTGATAAAATGAAAACACCAAGATGGATTCTTATACTCAGTCTTCAAAATATAGAGATTAAAACAATCATGAAGAACACAAAGTATATAGCACAGGTGGAAGAATGCAGTGGTTAACCAGGAAAATAGACTCACCAGAGGAGGTTCAGATTCCCGAGTGACATAAATGTGGATATCAATATTAACTTTATCAGCAAAGAATGGACAGATTGCATCCATGTCAATGGTTGAAAGAAGTGGAAACTCATTGGATTTTTTTACTGCCCAAACAAGTAAAATCCTTTTTGGTAGACAGGGTTTTCCTTCCCTTGCGCGATGGAGAATATCACTCAATATTGCAAGGAAAGGGGAAAGTCCGATACCACCAGCCACTAATATAAGATTTTCATACCTAAGAGTACAAAATGGCCAAATCACTTTGTTAGTTGAACCATAAATAGAAGTGTTTATGTATCCAGCGACTAACTAAATTAAGGTGCATATTAATTATCATATGCTCAAGAATGAAAATACATAGAGAAAGGCACATACATCAGGTGATACGGTACTTCATGTCCATATGGCCCTTCAACAGAAACATTTACCACAGATAATTCTTCCAGTGCTTCGGCTTCAATTATTTTTTGTCTCAGCTTTTCTGTCCATTTGCCCAGAACCTTTATGAGAACAGCAAGATGATACTTTCCATCCAAGGGGCTAGAAGAGACACTGAATGGATGCCACTGCAGCCATGATATTTCTCGGACTTGAATGAAGATGAAACTCAGGGCATTGTATCTCAGATCTGTATTTTAAAAAGATATATTGTCGTCGATATGGATATGGCATTGAGACAGAGATATGAGGACAAAGTATTAAGGATTAGTACACTTACTTTGAGGCTTTGACACAACCAGTTCCACTGTTCCACAAGGAAGGCACCTAGCTGAGACTACATTAACAGTCCTTCGTGACTGGCAGAATCGCAGAAAGCGATCAAGCACAAAAAGAAATATTCCTCCAGCAGCCATAGTGAAAATGAAATCACCAACATGCAAAGCCAAAAAGACAACAAAGACCACATACAATTGATGAGTGTAGAAGAACAACTCAAAATTCCACTTCCTCACTGGAGAGAAAGAGGTCACCCACATCAGCAAACCAGCTGTAAGGCTGATAACTCCCGGAAGATTGGCAACCCCAATATCTTTCCACTGTATTAACTGCAAAAGGGGCCCAATATTGTAAGGGGAAGTAAATAGTTTGCTTGATGAAGCCAACATATTTGAGCAGAATATAGATTTTACAGGTAAGAAATTTGTACTCAGCAGAAACAGGTTTGTCAAATTAAAGCCACGTTTCACCAAATAAAGCTTCAAAATAATACCACATTTTTACCCACCATGTTTTCATTCTGTAGGAAATATTAATATAATTAATGCAAATATTATCAATTAGTATCACAAAAAATCAAGGATTATTAGAAATCAATTATCATAATGGGCCCATTAAATCTAAGGCCTCTCTCTTGTGTACATGAATAGATAAGTGATTCAGATTATACTTTCTCTCTCTCTGCCTTCTATACCTTCCAAAAGCAATACTAGTAGACTTGCCAAGCAAACCTTATAATTTTAAGCGCAAACAGCAGCAACAACAAATTTATTCCATTTAACGAATTCTTAACTCAAATTTGCTTTAACTAATCATCTCTGGTCGTGAGGTTATGGTTCAATATCAGTAAAAAGGTAATTGGATGACAGTAGAATATGCAAGGACTGCAAATTTAGTAAACAATACCTCTCAAGTCTCATCATTGCCTATTTATATTTTACATTCCACTTTGGCCCTAATCAATGGATAGTATGATTTGTTTGCTTCAGGAATGAAGAAAAAGGAAGTTTCAGTCAGCATTGTAAATAAACAAATGACACACAAAAACGGAAAGGGGGGAAAGAATTCCTCTGGATCTACACATTCCACATTTTTCCTTATGTGAGGATATTTAAGCAAAGATATGTATACAAAAGACTCACTTCTTCTATTAGTCGGCCATCCATTGCCCATGCTATGACATAGAAGAGTCCATGAAGAGTAAACAGCACCATGGTGAGGTGTCCCAGCCACACATGATATCTTGTAGCATGTTCAAAAGGGATATCTATAAAGCGGAGAAGAACTGATCCCCTTGATATAGGAAGAAATAAAAATGCGAGGCAATATAATCCAATCGAACCAAGGCGAAGCCCCAGAATTTCCAACACTATTATGCTGAAAAATCAAAGTTGGAAAGTCAGATAATTATTTCTTAATGACAGCAAAATATTTAAAACCTAGGCAATGTGGTAAAAGATTACAAGTTTCTAAGCCAAATACCTGTACAATATTCAATTGAATCAATACCATGATCCTTGTCAGTACAATAATAGAATATCCCAAATAGAATCAAGAGAAGGGAGCACTTGGAAGACATGTCAAGACTCCTATTCAGAGAAGCAGAACAAACACTTTGCCATATTACTTGTATTTTATAGAGAAATGATATCAATAAATAAGTTTTGGCCACCTCACTTGAATGCATAAAGTCTTCATTGACATATATGTAGGTTTGTTAGAATTTTGCCTAGTCTTTGTTCTTTCTTTTTCTGTATATTGGGGGAGGGCTTGTTCTGGATCTCTGGCTGAGAAAGGAACTTGATGCTGCTATATATAGCTATTTCTTTTAGATTCATATCCTCCAATTTTAGACTGAAACTAGGCTCTACTAACAACGTAGCCTTCAATAGTTTATATATATTTATTTCGTCACTTGAACAGTGGACGCTAAGCACTAGAAAGAACTAGTTGGATTATTTTGGGCGCCATAAAGCTTCTTCATACATGAAACCGCAAATTGGATGACAACTTATTGGATATTTATCATTTTTAATATTCAAATAATTAGTTTAGATAAAAAATTACAAAATGCATCACAGGTTACAAAACCACAGGAAGTATGCAGATCAAACCCGCGGCCTCCCTCTTATAAAAGAGCTTTCATTTCACTAGATTACAAGGCTTTTGGCAGTATCATAGATTGATTTGAAAAGCTTAAGAATGTCAAGGACCATTACAGCTAAAAAGCTTAAGCTAAAGCACGTCAAGAAATGTCAAATTAAAAAGCATAAATTATTGAATGAAGGTCCATGAAAAAAAATGAATAATAATAATTAATAATCTGTAACAAAGTATAAGAGGAAAACCGGAGTCCTCCACGAGACAGGGAACGGCCGAAAACACGTAACGCAAAATAGAAGGGCACAAATGCAAGTACACACTCACTAATTAAAAACGAAGTAAAAATTTCCGGATAGAGGTGATGGAAAGGCACCTAGCTTCTTTTTTTCTTTTTTTGGTAAAAAAAAAAGACACCTGGCTCAAGAACTCGTAATTGAATAGTTTTATTTTACCTCTTTGATGTAAAGTGAAAGCGTTCGGACAATTCAAAGGCCTTCACAGTATAAGCATAAACAGCCCATATGACATATGCAGAAAACAGGACAATCCCAATGAACTCTGCAGCAGAAACAACACCGAAAGGTCCATCCACTAGCACGGGAAATGTCCATAGTCGGAAACTTGGCCGTTTGGAATTCTTCCTCCTGCAAGACAAATTCCATGTAACATCACCTGAGCAAATGATTAAATTTCGAACAAAATCCACCCACGTATGCCCGACTGGCGGGGGGGGGGGGGGGGGGGGGGGGGGGTAAGTTTTTGGCCCAGTACGTTTGCCTTGTTTTACATTTATTTTCTTCAGTCAGAATGTCGGATGTTCACAACTTGTGGGGGCGAATTATTAGGGGAAAATAATATAAAATATTGTGCCGCAAACCAATTGATAATGGAATCATCTATGTCGGCAGACTAACATCTGGTGCAATATAAAATTATTTTCAATAAGCAAATTAGAAGGGGGGAAAAAAACTGCCGAAAAATCACATACCCGTGAAGCTTCTCCCCAGAAACGGTTAGGTGAGCAATGGCGAGGAACGAAATTATGAGAATTGGACCGCTTAACAATAGAAAAATGCTTCCTGCACCACACATATACATTATGTTTTTCTGCCCCAAATTCAAGCAGCAAAAACCATCATGGGGAAAAAAAAGGAAAAAGAAAATAGAAAAAATTAACCAGTAATTCCAAAAGGTGTTCCTTCGGTTGCACGAATCCATTTCTCGAACAATTGATTAAAAAATTCCGCTGGAAGCAGAAATATTAGAGCTACCCATGCAATAAAAATAACCCAAATCAAGGACTTGAGAGTCCATTTAGTAGCCGATAAAACAACGGAGGTCTTGTTGGTATCACCATTTCCGACAGCTGTAGGAGAAAGCAATGGAGCATGAACGGAGTGATTATGATCCATGGATGGATGGATGGAAAATGTGTGAGAACCCTGCTTCTCACTACGCAGGGCACGTTGTTATAGTCGAGGAAGGAAAAGAAGCCAAATTGAGTGGAACCCACGGCCAAAATGGTGTTAGAATATCAGCGGTGCCGAGAAAACACGCACCACAGGAGACAGGACCACATGAACAAATCAATTCCATCCCGAAGTGGAACCTACCAGTGCGAGTGCGACTGTGGTGAGCTATCCATCACTCCGTCTGGTTGGAACCACTGAACCACACTTCGTATCAACGGCTATGAGCCATCGGGTCCACAAATAAATGAATAATAGATAATTCATGTCTTTAATATAAAATCAAGTCCACGGAAAGAGGTTAGTTAATCATAATATATATTATATATTATTTTTTAAATTAGATAAATTGGTTTAGTATGAAAAATAAATACAAATATTAAACAGTCATTTATTTAACTTTTTTTAATTATTTTAAGAAAGTCAATTAAGTATTATATAAAAGATATGAGGTAGTAACTATAAAATATAAAATTTAAAGTTAAATTATAGAAAATCTTCTTTAGCTTCCCATCGGTTGCATGTAGCCCCTAACATTTTAAAGTTTGAATTTAACCCCATGTCATTAACTAACCATTATCTTGTTAACATAAATTGCCACATCAAAGGGGTGATCAAAACACGGGACTAGGATCTCCCAATCCCACTTTTTAGGTCTTGGTTTTTGGGTGGGATGCAAATTGCATCACAATCCTAGTAATCTTGAGACAAAAACAAGAAATCTCGGCTTTTAAAAAAATTAAATTTTAAATATATTATAATATTAGTTAAACTTTTCATAATCTAGTGTTTAAAGTAATCATTTAACACTCAATAAGGCCATAATAATCAGACAAATTGGTTTATTATTGAATAGTAGCATTTTATTACTCTTATTATGATCACCATCACCATCTTCATTATTATCTTTATATATTATATATTTATGTAGTTAGGATTAGTATCACAATAAATACAGTTTAACTCTAACTAAAAATGTGATACACATAGTATCAAATGATAACTTAATTTATAGGGTAAAAATATATATAATAAAAGGATAACTTAATTCATAAAGTTAAAAAAAAAAAGATCAGGATCAGGATCTCAAGGATGATCTTGGTTCCCTTCTCAGTCCCGGCTGAGACTGGGATACTTTGAACACCCCTACCACATCATATTAACATATGATATGTGGCATCATATGTAAATTATTGATTTCATAAAACCCCTTAACTTTGATTAATTACAAATAATTTCTTGAACTTTAATCTATTATAATAACTCCCTTCAAATTTCAAATTTTAAATTTAACTCTATTAAAGTTTTGATTTATAATATTAAACTAATATCTTTACTTGTATCATTTTAATAAATTTATTAAGATTTTTACTACCATTTGTCAATTAAAATAATTTTTTGCACAATAAAAATTAAAGGAATAATATATAAAATCTTAAAATAAAATTTTCAACATTTATTTTTATTTTTTAAATATTATTCTGTTAGGTTTTGCCATGAAAAACAAAAAAAAAATATTTTAATTGACAAATGATAGTAAAAATATTAATAAATTTATTAAAATGATAAAAGTAACGACATGGCATTTAATATCATAAATCAAAAATTTATGAGGTTAAATTTAAATTTTGAAATGTCTAATATGTTATTTGCAACTAATCAGCGGTTAGGTTGATATCTATAACTAATCAAAGTTCAAGGAGTTTTATGAAATTAGTAATTTATATAAGATGCCAAGTGTCATCTATTAATCTAACATGTCAATTTTAAAAAGATAATTGTCCATTAACAATAGGGGGTTATTTAATAATATAAAAAAAAGGTTAGGAGCTTATATAATTTAACCAAAATTTAATTACTCACCTACATACAAATTTTGTTTTTATATTCACATGAAGGCAAACTCAAACTCAAAAGCTTATGCTTAAAATCCTTCTCTTTTGTAAACAATGCTTGGTGATAGTACATATGGATTGTTTAATTTAAGGGAAAATGACACTTGAATACCATCTAGATTTCTTAAACCTAGAGAATTCCATTGAACTTGTGAAATGATAGTGAAGGGACAGGGGGCAATCAGTATATAGAGATTTTAAAGAAAAGTCCAAGCTGCCTTCTACACTCTTTGTGCTTCCTGTAATTCTTCCTCTCTCTCTCTCTCTCTCTCTCTCTCTCTCTCACACACTCATTTGATCTTCCTATAGTTCCATGGCCATTATGTTGCCATGGAGATGAAGCCTACCCTGCCGCTGTCACCACTGACTACTTTGTTGCCACTAGTGAAAGCTAGCTCAGCCTCCACATAAGATTTTGAAGAAGCTCGACATACTGATGCGATATAACCAAGAAAGGTTCTAATTCAATGACATCAGGTTCTTCAGCTTGATAGTGGCAACCTCGTTGAGATTGAGGCAAACACAAAGCTAACGGAGGTGGGGCTTTTGCTTTGATTTTGGATTGTGCTTTTGGGTTTCACAAAACCCCAAAGAAGTATGTTTATGGTTTGATTTTTAGAAATTTTAATCATTTTGGATGTGGTGGTTGTTTGGGCTGGACTCCTTTAGGTCTTGTTTGTTACGTGGAATATGGGCCTAAGGTAAGGAAGATAGGCATTTTTCATCCAAAAAAGCCTGTTTGGTATAAGTATCTTCCATCCAGCTGCATTCCGTCGAGCACCAATGTAACACCCCGGATTTCTAAAGTTCAAATAACATAAATATTCCAATGGTTTTCATAAATAATAATAGAAATCCAGAATAATCAACATCCGGAAGGTGTCACCACCGCACTTGTATGGAACAAGTGCAAGGCTTCTTATTACAGGAAATAATTCTAAACTTAAACATTATTACAAAAAATAAAATTAATGAAAATAAATGAAAGTAGATAACTAGAGTTTATTGTCCGTCATCCTCACTTCTCACGGCTAGCCCCAATTTTTGAAACCTGTTCACTGAAACTCTGCTCCCCCAAAGGATCATCGCATCCTAAGAATACACACATCAGCAAACGCTGGTAATCCTAATTAATTAAGGGTAAAATGAAATAAAATAGAACAGAAATAAGTAGATAGATAAATAAATTTGATATGAATTAAAATAAATTAAATAAATTATAAAATAAAATAAATTAATCATAAAATAAAATAATTTAATTCCAATATAAAATAATTATAAAATAAGATAAATTAATTACGAAATAAAATTAAATAATTGTAAAATAAATCAATTCCAACATAAAATAAAATAATAAAAATAAATTAATTGCAAAATAAATTAGCATAAAGGCATCATATGTTATATGTATAAACTAAAAAGGTGTCATGGTTTTTAGAGTTTTATAGTGGGAAGAGAACCATGGTAAACCCGGGGAACCCTGCCAGTCTACCTTGTGACCCGGGAAACCCTGTCAGTCACAAATCATCAAAATTGACCATATCGTAATTTTCTTCCTAGTGTGCACACCTCTTCCCAAAATTGCTACTAGTGTCCTGGGAAACCCTGCCAGACACCACCTTAGGAAGAACGGACATATCGGTTCACATCAAAAGTTCTCGAAGGCATAAAGCCTTAAAAGTATGTTCATCACTTTATGAGGTACTATCCTAAAGTTATCCTCCCACTTGCTAATTTATTTAAAAATTTCTCTTAAGGAAAATAAAAGTAAAATAAAATAAAATAAATAAAACAAAAAGTATCGGATAAGAACTTGATCTATGTCCAAAAATAGTATAATATTAAAATATATCAATATATTTGTGTGAAGGAACAAAAGGAAGGGAATCAGAGATGTGATGCTTCTCCAAAATATGTATATCTGTATATATATATATATATATATATATATATATATATATATATATATATAGGTATAGGTATTTGTGTTAGCCTATAATTAGAATTTATTAAGTCAAACGACGAAGACCGAAGAGCAATCTTGCGAGTCCAGAAGCGTGTTTGGGGTTTTCATTCAACATTCAAATAAAGAATTACGGACGTGTCACTGATGCCCACATATATGATTATGAGAATCAATCAGAGTCAAAAGCATCCAGGAAGCAAAACGCAAAAAAAAAAAAAACCATTCAATGCCCAATTACGAAAAACGAGGCCAAGGAATATTTGAATTATCTCAGCATGTAATATTCAATGTGCAAACCGAGAAGGAGGGATAGATATATGACTGTGTGTAAATATAATATTGTCACGCAAATCATGTTGGGGAAGGATGTATATATGTATCGGTATGCAAGACGAAGGAGAGAGTGTTCTAGGGATTAGGATTACAATCAGTCAATTCCAATCAACGTTCTAACGCTACCAATAATTAATTCTTATTGCTCAAGGGATTAGGATTACCTGGCCTCCGTGGTTGTAGAGCTCCTAGAAGAGAATTTCTGCCGCAAAAATTTTTAGAGAGGGAACTGATAGGTGATGGCTAGGGTTAGATGACTAGTCCTAAATTTATAGTTGAAATTAGGGTTTCCTATGGGTTGGGCTCTGTGGGTTGGGTTTTAACTATTACTAATTTAAATAATAATGGCAAATCACCTATTAGATTCTAATTTAAATTTTTTTATCTTTACCTATCCATTTATCATTATTATTATGATATATATATATATATATATATATATATATATCTACACACACATTACTTTATTATAAATTATAAATTTTAATATTAGTATTATTAGTATTTATTATCATTATTATTATTATTAAAAAAAATAAAATAAAATAAAATCTAAGGTATTACATTGTTGATCTAATAAATGGTAAAATAATGCAAAGATTATTAAATTCTATTAAATCAATCAATAAATCTATACTTAATAAAATCAAATCTATCTAAACTAACAACTAATCAAATTAATCTAAACTAATAAAATTTAAACTAATACTATATTATCACTATTATTATTATTATTAACAACGATAATAATAATAATCTGGGGTATTACAACCAATCTTCCAACGCCGTACAAAATATCTTTCCATTTGAAACAGGCGAGAACGTTGAAATCTTCCCAGGAGGATGAAATTTTGGGACCAAAACGACCTTGGACAAATGTTTTATGTTTTTTAGCTATTCATAAAAACACGAGGAAGGCGTTGGCTGGAAGACGAGAGCGGGAAGATGCTGTCGGTGCAAAAGCCTGGAACTATTGGTGCTGTGGGTCTCGAAGCAAAAGGTGAACCTAGGTCGAAGAAGCTGCAATTGAAGGTAAAGTTCTATCGAAATCAATTTTACTAGTTAAAACAAATTGAAATGGTCGGTTGGTGTATGCGGAATGGAAATGAAAAAGCAGTTCAATATGAGCTGAAAACGAGAAAGACCTTGCTGATGAAAATGAGGAGGCCGTTTATGACTTTATGTTGGGTTGTAAACATCATTGACGCCTGGTTTTCTACCATCATGTTGTTTTGAAACTTGTTTAACTGTTTCTGTACTGGTTTTGCTATTGTCATATGCGTTCAAACTATGTTATGTGGTTCGAACCTAATGTTAAGTTGTTTTGACACACAAACGCAGTTATATGCTTTTACCTAGGGATACTGAAATATGGGTTTGTTTAATGATTTTTAGATGGTGGTGTGTTAAGGAGACACCGTTAACTGTTTTTTGATTTACACAGTTAAATGCATTTGTAATAAATTGTTTAAAGTAAAGATGAGAATGTGTACAATGTGGTATGGAATGTGGCATGAAAATGAAAAATGCATATTTGAAAAGTGTAAACCTGAAATGACTTGGATATAGTAAAGACATAGTGGTGGTGTAAATGGAGAAAGCAAAATTGTGTAGGTATGGAGCCACATGCACAACAAATGGTTGGAATGTTGGCGGGGTGTTTAGCTTTGCTTATAGCTGTGAGGACTTTCCTTGTCATGATGGTAGTAGCTGTGGGAAGAGGCAGACCGAGGCACTTACCGGATAGAACATTTAGATTAGACTTTTATGCGAAGAGAGCGAATTTGAGGGCCATGATATATAGCAGTGAAACCACTTGCTTCAACTAAATTAGGATGTACTGGGCAACGTTTGATAAATTGTGTCACATGTTAGACACAATTGGGGGATTGAGGGCTACTAAACATATGCTAGTTGATGAGCAAGTGGCTATGTTCCTTCACATATTGGCCCATCATGTGAAGGACAGAGTCATTCAGTTTGAGTTTGGTAGGTCAGGAGAAACCATTAGTAGATACTTCAAGCTAGTACTTAATGCAACCATTAGGCTTCAATCGTTGCTTTTGAAGAAACCAGAGCCAATTTTGGAGGACTCAGACGATAATCATTGGAAGTGGTTCAAGGTAGGCAAATTATGTTATTATGTGAATACGTTAATTGACTATAACAAGGACTCTAGCACCTTAACCTTCGTAATTGTGTTTGCCATTTCAGGGGTGCCTTGGTGCATTAGATGGTATGCACATACATATTCAAGTCCTGGTATCACACAAGGCGAGGTATCGAAATAGAAAAGGAGAGGTAACAACTAATGCCCTTAGGGTACGCTCACTGGATGGTCAATTCATATTTGTCTTCCTCGGGTGGGAAGGCTCAGCTGCTGATGGGAGGGTGCTGAGAGATGCCATACGAAGGCCACACGGGCTAAAAGTACTGCTAGGTACGAGTGTGAGTGTCTACAACTTTGCTACAATTAAGCATATAATAAGTCTTTTCTAACTTGTAATTCTTGCCGTAGGAAACTACTACTTGGTGGATGCAGGGTACACCAATTGCCAAGGTTTTTTGGCACCTTTTAGAGGGCAACGGTACCATCTTAATGACTGGAGACAAGGATACCAACCCCTTACTGCGCACGAGTGTTTTAACATGCGACATTCAACAGCTCAAAATGTAATAGAAAGGTGCTTCTACATATTGAAGTTAAGGTGGGCAATATTAAGGAGCCCTTCATTCTACCCAGTGAAGCTGCAAAACAGATACATCGTAGCGTGCTGTTTGCTCCATAATCTTATTCGTCGGGAAAGTGTTCGAGATCCCCTTGATGAGCAGCTTGAGTACTTTGACCTTGCACCTGCAATAATTGACAACACGCCCTTGGTTCCTATGGAAACGAGTGATGTGTGGAATAATTTTAGGGAACATATTGCAAATGACATGTTTGCTGCCTTTGTTGCTAGGGATAACTGATACTCCTATAGACAACTATTTCTTCGTTTGAGGACATTTTAAATACTTTGCTTATGTCATAAACAAGAATCATGTAATCTGTTTGTGAATTTGATTAACCTTTTATATTTTTCTCTGTGGTTGATGTGGTGTACTTGTGTATACTACTTTGTTGGTAGAAAAATCTGTATGCTTATGTTTCGAACTAATTTACTTGCAATCTGTACTCTCAATCTTCATTTTTCTATAGATGGATGAAGCTGAACATGAAAACAGGTCGAAGATGAAACTATGGACTGCTGTTGAGGATAGGGTATTGGTGGAATGCTTGGTTACTATGAAATTGGAGCAAAAACATATGGCTGACAACGGGTTCAAGCCTGGCTATGCAAATGCATTGCAGTCGATGATGGAGGAAAAACTTCCAGGATGTCAGATCAAAGCAACTCCTCACATCACATCCCGCTTGAAGACCTTAAAGCGGTTGTGGCAAGCAGCCTACGACATTGTGTACGTTCCCAACACTTCTGGCTTTGGTTGGGATCCTCAAACCAAACTTGTCACCGCAGAGAATGAGGTGTGAGACGAGTATCTCAAGGGTTGTCATGCAACACTGTTGTTGGATTTTACCTACAACTTTATAAGACAACAACATATTCATTGATTATATACATGTTCATTTTGCAAGCTCATCCAAAGGCAAAACAATTTCGAACAAAATGCTTACCAAACTTTGAGTCTCTGTGCTTGGTTTGGGGAAGGGACCGGGCTGCCGGTGATGAAGGGCAATGCCCTGGTGCCATGGAGGAAGAAGTTAACCTTGAAGATGATGACCTTCCTGAAACACCACATAATGTTGGTGAATCTGACTTGTCCCAAACAATGCATGACACTCTTCCTACTCATGCAACTAGTACCGATGATGCTTCTGTTCAAAAAAGAAGCGCAAAATGAACAATGTGGAAGTAATTGCTGATGCATTGAGAGACACAGTCACACAATTGGACAAGACCATCATCAATGTGTTTGATAAGCTAGGGGATATGATGTCAGCGTAAGAAATGCAAGATAGGCAAGATAGGCTAGATCGGCTAGCTAGGGAAGTTGAACTTGCTATAAAAGGAGATGAATTGTTCATGGATCTACTCATAGTTGATGATCTCACATGGAATGAGAGAAACTTGGCACATATCAAGATCCTCGCTAGTGAGAAAATGCTCACTACTTTTGGAAAGATTCCGCCCGCCTTTAAGACTTCGTGGATCCGTAGCTTGTTGCAGCAACAGAACCAGTAGACGCATTACATAATAGTGCCTAGTATGTAGTTGGCCTTTGTTTTGTATTTTGTTATTGGGTAGCGAAATGTTAGATCTCGATCGGCTGTCTTTTTTGTATATGCAATGCATATCACGCATCATGTGCAAGGTTTTTTGTTTTTTGTATAGCACAAGGACTTATGTAAAAGCTGCAACTTTGGACCATGTTCAATGGGGTTTACTGACAAATTGAACATGGCACAAAGTTTGGTGCTTCACCCCTGTTGAAGTTCATTTATTTTGTATGTTGGTCCATGGGATGTACTAACCCACATGTACAAAAATATAAAAGTAATGAAAGACAAAAAAATATCTTCTTACTTCTAGTGTCTGCCTTTTGTATTAGTTATAGTTAAATCTGCGTTCACTGAATGAAATAGTTCACTGTACTTTAAATGATTCAGGTGCCTTGCTCCAACTGCCTCAGACTGTATCAGTTCAAGTTCTGTAATGTTTAGTTCGAACTACGTATGTATGTTTGAACTATGATGTCATGTTCGAACCAACCATTTTAAGTTCGAACTAAGAACTAAAGTTCGAACGATATACTTACGTTCGAACAGAAGTCTTTATGGCCCACCAGTTAGTTAAACAATGGGATTTAATGTAACACGTGGCAACACTTCATCAGTTAGTAGGATATTTGCAGTTGTAAATCCGACATGTAATTTTTTGTAACTGTTGAGAGTAATGGAGCAGGATATGGGTGATGGGCATGATTCAGAGTCTGATGATGATGGTAGCAGTAAGAAAGAAGGAGAGGAGGAAGGAGGACATGACTCTGATGATGTTGCTGTGGAGACATAATATGGGAGGGAAGGAGGAGTGGCTGCGGATGGTGGTGATGATGCCATGGGTGAAGGGGCCACAGATAACCAAGGAGGGGATAGTGATGAGCCTAAAGGTGCCTACATGTCTGCAGAGATCGAACATGCTGATGGCGTGGATGAAGGGCCTCCAGATAGCCAAGGAGGGGAGGGTCATGATCCTATTGCTGACCATATATGTGGAGACACCCAACCTGATGATGCAGTGGGTGAAGGCTCAAGAGAGAAGGAAGAGGTCCATGTAGAGGTCACTGGTCTTTCCACCGATGAACACAAACCAAATTCACCCATATCTCTTAGTGGTGCAGATGAGGATTTGGATCCAATCACCCCACTGTCAATTGTTCCTCTTCTTGAACCCGTCAATGCTCCTCCTGCCCCGGCCAAGACCATATTAGATCCTGTGCCTTTGAGGTTCATTCCTGCATCCAGTTTCAGTTCCTCCCTTGCAGCAGAGAATTTGACCCATGTATTTGCATATGCAACACCAAATCCTATTCCAAGTCCAAGGCCTGCTGCCCCTCTGTTCGTCCTAGTGAACCTCCCTTGTTCACAAACATCCTCACCTAGGCACCCTGGTCCTAAGCAGACCCCTTCAAAAAGGAAGAAGAAAAACTAGGTATAATGTAGCGTATTTTGTTTGTTTTCATTTAAGTGTAATGAACATCACATGTTTGTCTATGATTTTTGTTCTTAGGACTGCTGGTTATCTTTTGCTGATATGGTTTGAATACTTGTGTGTGCAGTTCGAACTATGTTTTTTGGTTGGATCTTCAACTTTATGCTTTTGCTGTCTTGTTGAAACATTTTAATGTTGTTTAATATATGTTACTGTTTGCTCCATTATGTACTAATTCATTTAAATGTAGTCATCAAGTATGATCCCTTATCTGTTTTGTTGTGGTTGGACTGGCCTGGTTGATATGGTTTACATTGACTGGTATGCGTTCGAACTTGATAGTTTTGTTGGTAGGTTATTTTTTCGTTCGAACTTTATTATTTCGTTCGAACTTAAAATGTTGTTTTTAGCGTACTGTTGAAATAGCCATCTGAAGTTTAAACTATATATGTTATTAGTGTGTCATTGTTTATGTACATTTAGAATTGATCTCTCACATTATTCATCACAACAAGCAATTTTTGGATGTTTGATGTGCCTATGCAATATATTTTCACAGTCACCTTCTGTTTATGTAGCTAAAATTATGGTGCTGTCATGTGGAACATTATGTTTGTTTGTCAAAAGCATTTGAGAAGGCCAAATTCATTAATTTGATTTCCTTTAACCTTACATTGCACATATCATAATTTCTGACCATTTGAAGGACTATGCCTTATGACACTCTTATGTGCAAGCTTCTGTATGTTTTTAATCAACATTTGAGAAGGCGAAAATCGTTAATTTTATTTCTTTAACCTTACATTGCACATAGTATCATTTTTGACCATCTGAATCACTCTTCTTTATGGCACTCTCATATGCAAGCTTCTGTTTGTTTTTATAAAGCATTTAAGAAGGCCAAATTCGTTCATTTTATTTCATTTAACCTTAAATTGCACATAGTATAATTTATGTCCATTTCAATCACTAATAAAGCCTCATGGTTGTATCTTGTCCAAGCTTTTGTTTTTTCTAAACAGCATTTCAGAAGGCCAATTTGATTAAAATTTTATTTCCTTTCATCCTACAATGTATGTGATTTATGTGCCTATGAATTATCTTGATGTCATGTGTTGGTTTAAGTTTATTTTAATGCAGCGTATTGTCAACCTCAAAACTTTTTTATACCCCTTGCATTCATTGCAATCGAAAAAATTTGTTTCATCCTCTGTCAATTACGCTTCTCTGTGCATCATATTGCTTCATTTGCACTGCCCATTTGACAACAACCAATGGTCCTGATATGCAGGTTGTCAACTTATTTACATTGTTCTTCTTCATCCTTACAACCTCCCAATTTTTTTCCTTCCTATGGGCATTTTAACAGAGGAGGTTTTTGCTCTTGTAATGTGGCAGAATAATTATGATAATTAATTAATGACTTGATGCACTGCGATTATATCCTTACTGCATCATTGTCACCTCTTTGTCCCCTTGCCGACAAACTCCCCTCACCTCCCGACTTCACACTTTTCAGTGTGTCGCTCGACATTTTTCCAATTTCTCTGTACTTGACTATCACACCATCACCTGGGTTCAATTAGTACTGCAGATCTTTCCTTCTCGTTTCATTACGCAGCTGCTAGCATTCCTTCGTGATGTCCCCCCAAATGCCTTCTCCGTCGTTCTTGTCACAACCCGAAGCCAAATCGTGGCAATTTCGAATCCCATCACCAGCTACATCAATTTTCAGTCTCAACCTTCATCGAATTGGTTTTTACGGTTTGTTTATGTCCCGCGGAAACGAAATAACTAGTGTTTTCAAAAATATTTCCGTTCTTTTGTTCAGGGGCATTTTAGGCATTTCATCCTATCTTCCCACTTAACCAACAATCAATTCTTTGTACCAAACATTTTATTTTCCCTCAACTTAAGTTCCTTTCCTTAGTATACCAAACAGATTCTATTTTTAATTTCCCTCCTAATCTTCCTTTCCTTTCCTTTCAGTTCCATTCCTTTCCTTCCTCCAATCTTCCACGTAACAAACAGGGCCTTATTGGAAGGGGAAGGAAGGATAGATAAAAAAAATGTGAGCAGTATGAAAAGACTCACAATTCGGGGCACAATTGTCGATAAGAAGAGAAAACGCATAGTCCACAGGTCATACAATATTGATTCCACAACACCTAATTTAAGTTTAATAGCAGATAAATAGTCATAGCATTACAAAATAGAATCCATACAACACTAATACCAAAAAGAGGCTTACAAAGTTTCTAAACTTTTATGCCTCTGGTTGCTTCCCTTGCCCTCCAGTAAGATTAGAGGTCTCACCTGAAAAATATTTATAATGACGGGGTGAGACATAAAGTCCTAGTAACCAAAATTAATTTATCAAATATGCAAGAAGGATTGCAAATCAACGAAACAAATTTAATAACATAATTATAATACTAACATTAATTAAATGAAACATGATAATTAACAATAATTGAAACAATCCCTGCTCATTCATCCTGCTCCTCCTTATATCTTCTGGATGTGGTACAGCCTATCAGTGCTAGTATACCTAGCCAAGGTTATCTAGACACATCAAGAATACTATCCCCTCCCATACTACCACTGATATACCGTAACAGGGAGGTGTCCGCCCAAAACACTCTGCTCAATTTTTGGGCTAGGAATGAGAGAGCCAATGGGCACAATTTCACCCTAAATCTCTTCCACACAACCCAACATATTCAATAAAAAATAAACAACATATCCTTATAATTTTCCAAGATCATCATACAATACATTGTTCCATTTACAATATCTTATAACAAATATCATAATTATCACAACAACCACTATTGCTTTACTAAAACAATTTCATGTTCAGATACAGGCAAAATTTCCAAAACACATATCAAGAATACAAATAATAGTAAGGTTTAGAAAACACCTTACAGTCCAAAACAGTCATATAAAATAAATTAACCCCAATTACCTCAACTCCAAGCTAAATCTTGAGAAGTAAAACACGAATGATCACCAATCACAAGAAAATTCTACATCATCACAATAATAATTTAATATAACTTATATTATAAACTTTCCAATAATAATTTATTATCATAAAAACTGAAAATAATATTTCAGTTCTTCAATCTTGAAAACTAAACTGATTAAAATAAGTTATTAATCATTCTATTCCTATATACAGTCATTTATTTTCAAAAATCAAAACTTCTCCAAAATTGTAACCTCAAAATTTTCACTAACCAATATAATATTACCTTCATTAGAAAGAGAAAAATATATAGAACAACTTTCATAAAGAAACTATATTGAAAAGAAATTAATTTAACTACTTAAATGATCTTATAAAATAAACAACATACCTTAAAATACTCCAAATCTCCTTCTTTTCTCTCCTCTTCTCTCCTCTCTACTCCCTCACGTTTTGATCTTTCTTTTTCTTTTCTTTCCTCTCAATTTCCACGGCACCCACATATATAAATAGACAAGGGGGTGCAATTAATACACCCCCCACATTTTCAAAGGCGGTGGCTTTAATTTTTTTTTAAAAAAACTTTCCTTCCTTTGCAAGCCTTTCTTTCTTTCTTTTTTAATCATTTTTTCCTTCTCTTCTTCTACACACCACCTTCTTTTAAAAAAATGGGAAAAATTGCCACAAAAGACCCAACTTTATTCTTTTTTTCACAATTACAATAATTAAATAAAATTATTTCATAATTACAATTAAATCCTAATGATAAAATTTAGGATGTTACACAGTAACCGTGACATTTCGCAAAAGTCATAATGGGATTAAGAAATTCATGAATAATTTTAATAAGACTTGTAATAGGTTTAACGAGTTTGTTCATCAGGTGAAAAACTTGTCACTTTGGTGAACCCAACATTTGAGCACTATGAACAAAAGTCATAATAGAATTAACAAGTTTATGAATGGGTTTAACAAGTCTTATAATGGGTTTAACAAGTTCATTCTCAGGTGAAAAACATGTCACTCTGATGAACTCAACATATGAGCACTATGAATAAAAGTCGTAATGAGATTAACAAGTTTATCAATGGGTTTAAGAAGACTTGTAATGGGTTTAACAAGTTTTGTAATGGCTATTCACAAGACTCATTAAACCTGTTACAAGACTTGTTAAACTCATTGATAAACTTGTTTATCCCATTACCACTTTTATTTATAGTACTCAAATTTTGGGTTCACCAATATGACATGTTTTTCATATGACGAAAGAACTTGTTAAACCTATTAATGAACTTGTTAATCTCATCACAACTTTTATTCATAGTGCTTATATGTTGGATTAACCAGAGTGACATGTGTTAGTTCTCTATGTGTTTTGATGATAACTGACAATTGTAAATCCAAGTTGAAGTTTGTCTTTGTTAAGCTGAAAAACTTACTATCAAAGACAAACTCGAGTTTTGGTTGAAAACTCAAATTTTTGTAAAATTAGACAAACTCGAGTTTAGTTTTGAAAACTCAAGTTCAAACCATATAGGGAGCTCCTAATTTCAAGAAAAAGCAAACTCGAGTTTAGTTTTAATAAACTTCAGTTTTGACAAGATAGAGAGATCTAAGTTTTCCAAACCTTGTTGGAAACTCGAGTTTGTGTGAGTAAACTTGAGTTTGTAACATACAGAGAGTTATGCTCCATTCTGAGTTTGAGAAAACTCGAGTTGTGTTTTTTAAAACTCCAGTTTGCATTTGCCAAAGTATTTTACAAAATTTTCTCTCTTAAGATGAAACTTGAGTTTAGTTTTACAAACTCGAATTTAAAACTTACAGAGAACAGCTTAATGTTTCTAAAGATTTGAAAACTCTAGTTTTCAATTACAAACTCTAATTTAGACCATATAGAGAGTTTTCTAGTTTTCCTAAGTTTTGTGGAAACTCGAGTTTGACTTAGTAAACTCGAATTTGTGCCAAGCAGAGAGAGAGCTTTGCTCTATTTGAACTATTTGAAAATTCCAGTTTGAAATGAAAACTTCTTTTTTATTTTTGAGCTTTTGGATTTAAACTATGTTTTCACTATAAAAGTCCAAAACTCGAGTTAGTGCCTGTTTGGATCCTCTTATTTTTAGCTTATTTTCTCCTTATAAGTAGAAGTTAGGCCAAACAGGTTTTTACAAAAGCTCTTATAATAAAAAGAGTTTTTTTTTTTTTACAAAGAAGAAAAAAGCTAGAAGCTAGAAGCTCCTAGGAGGAGCTTTTTTTAAGCTCTTATTGACCAAAAACTCTTATCCTAAAATTTCTTTCCTTCTTTCTTTCTTTCTTTATTTTTGGGAAAAAACCCACACAAAAAGAAGTTTAAAAATAGAAAAAAAAATAAATAATGTTATAAAACTGATAAAAATAATAAGAAGAAGAGCAGAGGTTCTAGAGAGATAAAGTAGAGAGATAGATTCTCATTTCATTCAATCAATGAACAGTTACAGAAAACCTCTATTTATAGAAGAAAAATGGGACTTTAGTGTAATTTCTACCTCTGGGTCATTTGGTGTAGTTTTCCCCAAAAACCTAAACTATTCACTCACGGATTTCCTTCCCGTGAGTGATTGTATAATTGTGTGCGGGTCCCACCAAATAGTAAACTACTATGCGTGGTACTATGCAAATAGTAAATCACTATGCGTGGGTCCCATATCATCTTTTAATATTTGGAAACCGGGAGTCAATGGACATCCACATAATAAGTATATTCATAACACTCCCCCTTGGATGTCCATTTATGAATGTGCCTCGTTAAAAACTTTAACTAGGAAAAACCCAGTGGGATAAAAACCTAGCCAAAGAAAAGAGTACATCATCCATTGATACACTTTCTAGTGCTGCCTCATTAAAAACCTTTCTAGGAAAAACCCAGTGGGATAAAACCCAGATAAGGGAAAAAGAGTACAGCGTGTATCGTCTCCCCCTCTTGATTACATCAGTGTTGCTCCCCCTGATGACTATATTGCTTCAATGTCTTTCTGAGCATATTATACTTTCTGTCATCAAATATTCTGTTAGAAACACCCAATCTGATTGTTCATTATATACCTGCAAGATCTAAATCTGTCAAGTAAAGTCATAATAATCTTTTCATAAATATATATGTGCATATAGAAATTCAATAAATGTTTATTCAGATAATGATGCTATATGCACTATCATCTTGAGTCCTTTTGGGACATATGTGTTTTTGGCGCCTTATGTGCTTCTAGCACATACAAATATATTGTGGCTCATGATCCTCATTATCATTCATTGCAGCATATGCTATCATAGATATTATTAACATCGACTTCATTTTCAGTCCCATCGGATTTCATTCATAATTTATTGAGATCTCATAATGTAAATACCTGGGTCTCTTCTTGGACCACAATACACTTTACTTGTAATATCTCTTCTGGAGATAACATCTCATCAAAAGATAACTCTTCTGGAGCTTTACTTAATTATCCTCGACTTAATCATCTATATTCTTATAGCTCCTTTTCTCTTTTGAGGATTTTTATCTTTTAAAATCGATGGACCTGCAACGCTTCAGGAGTGCTTTATAACAATTCATATAGGAGCATTTGCAGTTGGGATATGTGACTTTGTCACTTTCTTTAGGTCAGTAAATGCTTCTGGCATTCGATTAACTAAACTCTGAAATTGAATTATCATTTTGAACTTTTAGTGCACAATTCCTTGTACGATGATCAATATGAGCCAATGATAATTCATTCTAGTAAATCTTTACCCAATCTGCTTATTTTTCTCCCCCTCATCAAATCATCAATTTTCTTTGTATATCTATCTATGTGCATTGTAATAGATTAATAATCATTACACATTTAAAACATTTCAAGATGGAATTAATCTGGCTCCTGACCAAAAGCCAATTATACGGGGAGAATTCTGTTGGCTTATATAATTGCTGCAAATATACACAACATATAAATTTTGTTCTCATAATCATTGATCTATCCATTCATGGATACTTTAATACATTATTTCTGGATCATTCAATCTGGAAATTGCGCGCATAATATATTGCAAACTTCTGGTTGCAAACATCACTGCTAACTTTGCAAATTTATAATCTCATATGTAAACTTTCAATTTGATATATTTCCAGAGATCCATTTCCAATAATTAATTCTATCTGAGAACATGCAGCACATAATATATGACTCGGATGATCAAACAAGTCATGCCAACATTTCATATGATTTATCATCAAATCTAATATTCATTTTGGGGGAATCAACATAGAAACATTCACAAAGAATTATCACATAAATATTCACACTTGATATATATCATTATCATTCTCCCCCTCAAGTGTGAGACCTTAAAAATTAATTTATGGAATTTCCATACAATATTCCATGATAATAGCATATATGATATCTATTTCATTAAAATTCCACAGATTTCTAAATGCATTATCAATGCATAATTTTGTTACTTCTGGTAACAAAATTTCCATTTTCCAGAATCAACAAACAAATATATATTAAATACAAAATCATCAGGTGTATAATTGCAGATTCACGAGCGCAATACTGTGTAATCACAGGCGCATCACTGTGGAATCACAGGCGCGACAACTCAGATTGTCGTATACATATAAAGTCAAAAAGATTCCAGGCTCGTGCTTTATAGGGAGCAAATCTGTAGAGATTTAACAGGACTACGCAAATCTGCAGAGATTCAATAGGATTTAATTCAACTATAAATAGAGGAAGGCAAACGAACATGCCTCACAAACACTCAAGCATCTGATAATATCAACTACCAGATACTCACACATATTTCTCTAAATTCTATTGCCATGGCAGGACCAAGCAGTTTTATCCCAGTTTCTGATACATCCGAAACAGCATTACTTGATGCTTTGTTGTATGATGATCAGCATAACATGTCATTTACTTCTTTGTTATCTCCTAATCCCTTTGAAATGTTTATTCCTCCTTCTACTATTCCTCCTTCTGCTTCAAATGTACCTACTTCTCCCCCTAGAACAAGTGTCTTCCTCAATCTACAAGGATTGAAGGTACAACTGAAGCAGGTTCATCAAGGAGGCCTGTTAAGAGGTGTAGAACTATGGCAGAACTAATGGAGTCTACCAATCCAGTTCAGCCAATAGTGTCGGCAGTTAATCAACCAGCATTCACTAGCCAGCAAACTATCATCAGTTTGCCAGCAACAACCAGCCCGACAACAACAATCAGCCAACCAACAACCACTAGCCAGCCAGCAACAATTAGCCAGCCAACAGCTACAAGCCAATTAGCAACTACTAGCTTATTGGAATGTAGTTGCTGTCATGTTTTACGGGAAATTATTCATACCAACGGACTTCAGTACCATAAACTTGAAGTTCACGGAAGAAGAACAGGTATGATTACCCATGCTGTTTTATTTGAAAAAGTACAGGATAAATCTTATAATACTGACAGGCTTCCAATGTTTGATTTCACAAAGAAAAATTTTGAAGAAATCAAACAATTTCTGACACAGTATTGTATAGATTTACAAGCATCAGGATATATCTTGATGTGTGATCCTGTATTAGCCTATCATGAGGTTCTCTGTGTTGGTTCGGAATGGGCTATAAATCCAAATGACCTCCATGGAAGTTCATTTCAAACCAATATTGAACACTCATTAGGCAAAGGAAAACAACCTGCAGTAAGTATACCCTATGATACTTCATCCCTTAACCAGGGTGAATTATATAGGTTATCTATGGAGCAAAGAGAAAGAATAAAGAAAACAACGCTCCATGATTTAAGAAATTATTTTCACTTAACCCTTGATGAAGCGAGTAAACAATTAAATATGTCTACTCACACCATACAAAAAATCTATCAAAAAGGAGGGTTAACTAAGTAGCCACACAAGAAGCTCAAGAAACTTATGACGCAAATCTCGATATTACGAAGAGCTTTGCCTCATCTGGATCCCATCTCAAGAGAAGCAAAAGAAGAAGACATTAAATATCTTCAGAATGAGATGATTAAAGTTTGTAATGATGTTGAGCCACTCGCAATTAAACTTTGTTGAAATAATATTTCCTTTTGCTTAATTATTTTGTTTATGAATATTCTTTTCTCGTATTTATAAAAATTGTTATAATCATAGAAATCACATAACAACTATAATAATATATTTGCTTCATTCACTTCTGGGAATGAAGTTGGATAAAAATTCATGATCCATAACTCACTGATTTGTTTGATCATGGCAAGAAATTAATCCACAATATTGCTACTACAATAGCAAATTGAATATATTTATTTATAATATCAATCATGATCATACAATCCCTTGTCTCATAATTTAAGGGAATATTTAATGCCAAATATACAATTTTGAGGCCTTTATACAACTGATAACATACAAAATTTATGGATCAAATATTGTTTCATAATTTGTCTCTTGTTATCAGGCTAACTTGCCTCTTGGCTTCAGGCAATCTTGCCTCTGAAATTAAGGCTATCTTGCCTCTTAGGCTCAAGCCAATTTATGCCTCATCTCTCAAGCCAATCTATGCCTCATATCTCTATGGCATTTTGATCTCATAATAATATATATGATCTTTTAACAGTTTATCTTCAAGATAAATAAAATATAAGCATAATAAAATAAATAGATGGAACCCACTAATAATGTGGTTGCCATAAATAATAAGAAGGGAGAGGGATATATATATATATAGCAATAAATAAATAAAATAAAATAAATGACTGGAAATAAACATGCTAGATTAATAAAAAGAAGATGAGATAGGAATGGTAGTAAACTCACAGCGAGACCTATCTCATCCAAAGATAAGAAAGAAGATGCATATGCAAATGTAAAAATATATATATATATATATATATATATATATATATATAATATATAGAAAACGGTAAAATAAAAAGGGAAGGGGATTTAAAGCAGTAAATAAATAATAAATAAATGGAGTCCACTATACAAGTGTTACCACCATGAAAAATAAAGCAGTAAATAATAAATGGTGCCCACTATACTAGTGTTGCTACCATGAAAGATAAATAAAGCAGTAAAGAATTAAAATAAAATAAATGGGGCCCACAAAATGTCACCACCATAAAAGATAAATAAACTCTAAATAAAATAAATAAATAGAGCCCACTAATAGAGACTAGTGTGCCTCCATGAAGAATAAATAAATGTAAAATAAAATAAATAAATGGAGCCCACTAATAAATAATGTTGCCGCCATAAAAAATAAATAAATGTTAAAATAAATAAATAGAACCCACTAGTAAATATACTAATGTGCTATCATAAAAGATAAATAAATGTTAGTAACAATAAAATAAATGTTAGTGACATAAAACTAAATATTAGTAAAGTCAGCATGGAGCTTAGTATAGCCACCATGAGATAAATAAATAAAGCAGTAAGTAAAGAATTACAAATGGAGCTTAATGACGCCACCATGAAATAAATGAATAGGAAGTGGGAAGAATATATAAACATAAATAAATTACTGTAAATAATAAAATATAAATTTACCGTGAATAGTAAAATTACTATTCACTATAAATAGTGAATAAAGTAAAATTACATAAAGATTAATTTAGACTTCCATGTAGGAGTTAAATGAATAAAATGTAAAAATTACTGAAAAAGGGGTAAATTTACTGTGAATAGTAAATTACTATTTACCGTAGTAAAATAGTAAATAATCTCAAATCTTAACCATGGAACCCGATGTTAAAATAATCGGTAAGAATAGATATTTAATTTCATATAATGATTAAGATCATCCCAGATAAATAAAATGGAAATATGAAATAGATGGTGAGAAAATCTTACCTTGGTAGAGTCTTCGTGCTGATAACGTGTTATAAAACTGATAAAAATAATAAGAAGAAGAGCAGAGGTTCTAGAGAGATAAAGTAGAGAGATAGATTCTCATTTCATTCAATCAATGAACAGTTACAGAAAACCTCTATTTATAGAAGAAAAATGGGACTTTAGTGTAATTTCTACCTCTGGGTCATTTGGTGTAGTTTTCCCCAAAAACCTAAACTATTCACTCACGGATTTCCTTCCCGTGAGTGATTGTATAATTGTGTGCGGGTCCCACCAAATAGTAAACTACTATGCGTGGTACTATGCAAATAGTAAATCACTATGCGTGGGTCCCATATCATCTTTTAATATTTGGAAACCGGGAGTCAATGGACATCCACATAATAAGTATATTCATAACAAATAATGTTTTGAATATTGATAATAAATAAGATCTTTTTACATTTTTTTTATTCCCTTCTTATAAGAATTTTAGAATAGTATATAAAAGGTATATAATAAAATAACCTTTAAACTATTAATATATTCACAAAATTAAAATATTATGTGAATAGATTTGCCAATAGTGGAGCATGATTAGAAAATTGCACGAATTTGTGAAATCTTTGTGTTTGATCTAGATATTTCTTATTATCTTACATTATTATTCCTAACTATGTTTATAGTTTGTTAATGAGTTTCAAATGATTTAAAGAGTATTAAATGAAGATTTAGTCAAAAGCAAAAAAAAAAAAAAATGCCGGAACATTTATTGCAAAGTTCATAAAGCTTGCATTCTTTTAGACAATCATTCTCCACATGTTGCAAAGGGATTAATGCTTCCTTTCCCTAACTAGAAGTTGCTCTTCCAACGGATTAAATTTAAGGGAAGTCAGCCCTAAATCTCTGTGCACCTGAATTAACTGAAGAGTAGAGAAAGAAGAGAACAAAGTGTTCCTAATCAAGTCAGCAATGTCTCCAACGGTTACATTGAAGAATCCAATGGTCATTAAATGCTCTCTTGATATATATAGAGCTGCATTCAAGTCTTCTAAACAACATATGCACAGAAAACGAAAATCATTCAAGTTTCCAACTATTCTTTCAGTTTTCTACTGTTAAGTATCTTTTAATATATTTGTACTTCAATGTTTATTATTATCCACTTTTAGAGAGAGTTTCATTTATTGAAATCATTTATTGTAAGAATCTCAAGTCGAGGGACTTAGAGATTGGGAATATCATATTACAAGTTGTAAAAGGGAGTGTATCTTAGTGAGAGGATAACTTTTGAGTGTAGAGTGTGTAATTGATATTGTGAGTTAGTGAAAATCTGAGAGTGTCTAAGGACTGGACGAAAGTCAAGGATTTAGATCGAACCAGTATAAATTCCTTTGTGTCAAGCTTCTCTTAACTCTCCTCTGTTCACCTTTGTTTCACTTCTATAAAACAGAGTAATTCAAAATTTTTTTAAAAAATCCCTAATTCACCCCCGTCTTGGTGATTTGCTCGATTTGCTCAATTTGCAACATGTTTTTTGACCTCATTAATACATTTGTTAAACTCATTATAAGACATGTTAAACTCATTTATGAACTTGTTAATTTCATTATGACTTTTGTGAAATGTCAGGGTTATTGTTCACTTTCTTCTTCATCTCTCCTTCCTTCCCTTTCCAACAATGGACTCCTACCCCAACAATAACCACATACCAAACGATTAAATTTCATAAAATCAAACCATAAACAAATTTCTTTGGGATTTTTGTGAAACCTAAAAGCACAACCTAAAATCAAAGCAAAGCCCCACCTCCATCGACTTTATGTTTGCCTCGATCTCAATGTGGTTGCTACCATAAAGCTAAAGAACCTAGTTTTGCTGACTCAAAAGCTTTCTTTGTTTTGTCGCATTGGAATGCCAAGCTTGTTTAGAATATTTTGTGGAGGTCGAGCTGGTTTTCAATGGTGGCAACAAGGGAGGTAGCGGCAACGACGATAGTGGGGTACGCTTCATCTCCATGGCAACACAACGTGTAATACCCGGATAATTATTATCTGGAATATTATGTTATAATGAAAATGGTGTGCATTGATGTCTCAAAAAGGGTGTATGATTAATTTATTTTCAAAGGAAAACACTAAGAAAATTATCAATAATTAGTAAGGGATTAATTAAGTGATTTTTGGGAGTTTTAGGAGATCATAGGAAATTTGGGAAATATGAAAAAATATGAATAATTATTATTAAGGCCGAAATTTTGGGCCAAGAAAATAAAGGAAATGAAAAATTAAGATAAAAATCAAAGGCTTAGGATTATTCAAGAAATTCTAGAAGCCTAAATCCATGTGATTAATTATGGACCAATAGGAAAATTTTGGGAAAAATAAATGCAAGATAAATAGGATAGTATGGTAAATGAAAAAAAAATATATAATATATATAAATATATGGTGTAGGCCAAAATTTGGAGGGATAAGGATGAAGAAAAAATATCTAGATATTTGTTGAAATATAATAATATAATAAGTTAAGGTAAATAATATTATATTAGTAAAAGGTAAATAGGATAAATGACCATGGATAGAAATAAAATCCTACCTAGAAAACCTTGAACTAGGTTTTTAGGGTCAGAGTATATTATGAATAAGCGAATTTTTATCTCGGAGTAGGCTGTCTCCGAAGTCATTTATGTAACCGACGGAGTGATTAAGAGATCTGGCTAGGAAGATATTTTGCAAAATTAGAACAGATAATAGAAATGAGAACCGATAGAAAATAATTCATAAACTAGAATCCGTGGACAAGTTGGGAAAAACCAGAATATACTATTGACCAGTGGATTTTTATCCAGAAGTTGGCGCCGGCCGACGTTATTTTTGTAACTGGTAGCGAATACAGAAGATTTTCGGCAGGTAACAGAATGTTCTTAATAGGATCAAAAATTTAGTTAAATTAAATAATTTAGAAAAGGAAGAAAAGACCTTCAGGGCATAGCTTCCGGAATTTTAAGACTCTCCAAAATTTCACAATCGGGACACCGAACCAGAGATTTTATCTGATAAAGCAAGATGACATAAGCATGATGATGTCATCAATCTTGTCTTCTTGTGGGGGGGGGGGGGAGGTCGGCCTATATGTGTATGGCCAAGATCAAGCCACTTCAAAAAAGTGCGATCCGACGGTCAGAATTCAACCAGACAAAGTTCAGTGAAATTACGAAATTGCCACTCCCTTTTCCTATAAATACCCCTTCATTCTTTCAAAATTCTCACACCAAATTCTCTTAAGAATTTGGAAACTTGGGAGAGGAAGGAAGGAGGAGGAGTCCGGAGAAATCTGTAGCAAAGCTCTGAGTAAGTTCTTCAGTCCTTAGTCTTTAGCTTAAGTAGCTTTTCCGGTAGTTATAGTAGAATTGCTAGAGTAGTCCCTAATTTTTCAAGTTAGCTTAGATATCATGTTTTAAGAATAAATATGATATTCATCCTAGGAATATGTTAGAGGAAATGTTATAGCAAAATTTTGAGAATTTAAAGTCGAAATAGTGAAGCTCTGGCAAAATTCCACTAAGTGGTCAAACTAGGGGCAAAATGGTAATTTGTACCTAAAATGCCTATTATGATCCTAAATATTCATACCAATGATATTATCCTCATAGGATATCTGAAATCATGACCCGCTGTTTCCGCTGTTATACCGCCGACGTACCGTTTTTCGACAAAAGCATCAGTTAACGTCAACGAAGGTACGGACACGTATTGTAACCTTAACACTTATGCTGCTCATATACGTATATGTGATAGACATGTTTATATATTGAGGCTCTGTCTAGGGTTGTCAGTTATACATACAGCTTTATACGAGTTATAGTCTTGATAACGCCGTTGGGTTTTCCTAGCGCTGAGGACACGATGGGCCGTCGTGGCACTGGTTATGTGCAGACATGTTGTGGGACTTTACATATTGCTTTGTGCTTATGTTCTGTCAATGTTGTGATCATACATCTGCTGTGTGCTTATGTAGTGATTTACTGCTGTTATGAGTTGTGAATAACTGTTATCCATATACTGTTTATTTGAGTATAAGGTTAACAGTTACCTGAGATCCAAATGGTAATTGGATCTCAGCTGTAGCTTCAGGTTCGGGCGAACCAAGGGGTTGAAGATAGGGGCGAGCGACTGGCGTAGGATGGCAGAAGGAATTTTATGGCTTTAGTTTTACATGCCTAGTTAGGTGCTGCTTACTTTTGGATAGTAGATGACTGTATAAGTACACTTACACTGTGGTTATGTAATATTAAGGTTCAGTTACTCGTTTTGCGAAATTGCTGTACTCTGATCAACGTTTTAGAAAAAAAAAATTCCGCTGTTTTTTTTGGGATGTTACACAGCGGCCATGGAATTACAAGAAGATCGAATGAGGGAGAGAGATGATGAGTAAGAATTATATGAAGCACAAAAGTGTAAAGAGCAGTTTGAACTTTTTTCCAAAATTTTCATATCTCTTATTGCTCTTTCTCCTTTCTCAGTCCTTTCATAAGTTTAACAGGCTTCTTTGTATTTAAGAAATTTAGATGGTATTTAAATGTGAGTTTTCCTTAACTTAATCGTGAATAGAAATTGTTTTTATAATAGTTATATGGGTACGTTGAAATCACGTGACATTGTATTACACTCATTTTTATTATATTTGTTTATAGATTGTTTTAGATCTAACGAGACGTTTTAAAGCATGATTTAGGTGTACTTATCATGCACTGATATAAGGCTTGATAAGATATAATCTAACAATTTCGACATTGTGTAAGACATAAGACAGTGTGCATCCATCGGTCTCGATATATATATATATATATATATATAAAGAAAAAATACTTCCTCCAATTCTAATTGTAGGACCACTTTTTGTAGTGTAAATGTCGTCCTATAATTAAGACAAAAAATAGTAGGACATAACTTAGGTTAAATCTATTATATTAAGTTATGTAATCATACTTCTTATTTTGTTATGGTTAATTATTAAATTGTATGTGGACACTTATAAATTCACCTATGAATACTTACAACTTTTTATACAACCTCTTGTAATATAAATTAAAATTTGTAAATTTTTTATGAGCACGTTATTTTACCATGTTTAGTTGTTAAAATATGTGTATACTCGTAAATTCTCTTGTACGTTATTTTACTAATATTAGTCATTAAAATATGCGTGTGCAATTGTAAATTCATCACCAAACTTCACTTAAGAAATATAGGTAACTTGATGCCCAAAGAAGATAATGATTATGATCGGCAGCAAGAACAGCACCATGAATCCTAGGCAGGTGGGTGAAAGGGCCTTGAGCGTAGAAAATATAAGCCTCACATTCACGGTTTCCTTATCCGAACTCCACCGCAATTATGGTTCACAAACCCACAAGTGGACCTCCTTCTCCCATACGTCATTCATCTCCAATCTCTCCCCTCTCTAATAATTACGGTAATCAAAGTTTGTCTTTATTATACTACATATTCCCGTTTATGCATCTCAATTTTTTTTAGCAGATGGCATTATCATGGTGACTGATTTTATTTATTTGTTGAGTTTTGTGTGAAAAGCGAGATTAGTTGACCGAAAAAAAAACGCGAGATTCAACTTTTTTTTCTTAAATGAAATATAACCATGCATTTAAACTGTTAAAACATCACTTAACAAATTCCCAGAGTAATATATAGATGTCTCTAGAAAGTGTTACAGATTTAAATAAGAGGCTCACTAAGAAGTACGGCCTAACAACAACAATTCATATCTAGATCCATATCAAATATCAGCCACCCCCAAATCAAGGAGATCCTAACTGATTAACTATAATCAAGATCTTATCCTTAATCATAGCACATATCTTGGAGAAGCCTATTAATCTAGGATTTTAGGTAAATATATAAATAGGGTCTAAACCCTAAGAGGTACACATGTTCTCTCCTTAATTTAGAATTCTGCCATCACTGTACACACACCCCATTCCATAGGCAAAAGCCACCAGTTTACACAGTGATCCTTGGCACTAACTAGTATCTAATCCATAGACAAGGAGAGTCTCTTGATCCTATATTGAACCACTAGTCCATTGACTAGACACTTGTGTTCTACACCAAAATATTGGCGCCGACCGTGGGGACTATAAAATTCAATCCCCGTGGCCAACGATGACAAATACCAGAAGCAAAATCCAAATGCTCATTCAAGAGCAAAATCAAGAACAACATGATCACGACCACTAGCCATAGGAAGACATCCCGGAGTGTAACGTTGTGTCCCTTGAGGAGACTCCGGAAATGGATTCTTCCCCACCTAGGGATAATATTCCAAACATGGCGCTCCAATAGGTTGATCAACCCAATCCACCTCAGCACTTCGAGTTTGAGAACCCAGATATCTGTCTCCTACATAATACGATGGGTTCGTTGTTAAGACGGATAGAGACAATGGAGAAGTGTAATCACCTCCAGAGTCAAAAGAACGATCAAATGACCTTACTGCTAGAAGAACTTCTGAAGCAATCCCAGACCCTGGTGTTGGATATTGTTGAATTTATATCTTTATCTAATCCTAAAAATATGATAAATATCAAATTTAATAAGATAAATATTAAATCTAAATAATCCATAATATTATAATATTATAACAGATATAATTAAGTTTTGATGATGTCTCTTATATATGCCATTAGTTAGAGCAAAAAGATTGAGCAATATGTTTATCTTCTTCATTGATGAATTCTTGAATTTTAATGTAGAATCAATGATGTAAAGTTCATTCATGAAGATTGATCAAAAAGAAAAAGATCAAGAAGGTTGAGGATGTAGATGAGGATAAAGAAAAGGGAGAGGAGAAATTGAATCAGAAAGAATTTATTCAATGGAACATCTTCAGTCAAGATTAGTTAAAGAATAACTCAAATATGTCTATGAAGAATGCTCAAGAAAGGAAGAATAGAGTTGTGAAGAATGACCAAGTGAAGAGAAGAAAGAAAGAGAAGATCTTGTCAAAAAGAATGAGAAAAATCAATATTCAAGATCTTAGATTGATTCTATAAGTCTTCACAATCATTTGGATGTTGGATGGGTTAATTCAGAGTCAAAAACTGCAAAAATCGAGCTCTGGAAGAGAATACTCGAGTTTCCAGATCAAAACTGGAGTATACAAGCTTAATGCAAAAATTGGCTTCTGGATGAGGAAACTGTGGTTTGGAAAACTGAGGTTTGAGAGTCAACTCGAGTTTCCAAGTCAAAATTTGAGCTATGGAGGTCAATACTTGAGTATGGGAGTCAATATTCGAGTATGAAACTAAAATAATCGAATATCGGGTGTTTTCAGCTTCTCTGGCGCTTCTGGACCCGACAAAACTCAAGTTTCCAATTCAATACTCGAGTATCAGCATTAGTCAACAACTTTGTTCACCTCTGTTCCACGATCAGAATGGGAGAGGTCTAGTAATTCGATGATATCTCCTGAACCAGACATCGGATTGAGGTGAAATCAAATTTGGCTAAAACTAGACATCTAATGCGTCATCTTGACAAAGTTTCAAGTCCAAAGAAGATCAGATCAAAGAGCTTTGAATTTCTAAAGTTGGATCAAATATTCACGCCACACATCAGACCAAGCTTCAATGATTTGAGTGTAACTCACAATCTACATATCGGAATGATGTGAAATTGGTGGCATATGAAAGAATACACATAAGGCTTTCCATCAAGACTTGGTTCAACAAAAATGAAGATCAGACCAGAGAGATATGATCTTCGAAAGTTGACTGAAAATTCAGAACGCTACAAAAATGATGGTTAAAGAACAATCTTCTTTCATCGGATCATAACGGGCAAATTCCAATGAATTGAGATCTGACTCTTGTTACATTGGAAAGAAGACACAAAGAGCTGTGTGAGGATTATTGGTTTTCTAAATTAGATGTTGTATCAAGTCAAATAGCAACCAAAGTCAAGAATAAGTCGAAAACTCGAGTTTATGAGTAAAAACTCGAGTATAGCCCAAACAGAGAGTTATGAATGTTAGAGGATCCTCAATACTCGAGTATGGGAAGCAAAACTCGAGTAGAGGACAGACAGAGATGAATCTGAAGTGATGAAATAAGCTCAATACTGCAGTATTCAAGTCAACACTCGAGTTTACAACGAAACGTAAAAAAAAATCAAAGTGACGAAAATCCTGAATTTGATCCAGATCAACCAGAAGTTTACCCAAATGATCTTTAATACTTATTATCATCATTTACATCATTTGTGGACTCATTTCAGATGATCAAACGAGGGATTTCATGAAGAACCAATATGCTGAGCTGTCAAAACCAAAATGCATTCCAATGGCTATATTTTTGCAACTGACATACATTCAACGGATCTATTTTACAACGGCTCTATTCTCATCGTTCAGAACATCATCATCTATAAATAGAGCTGGATTCAAAACGCAAAAGGGTGAAGGAGTGAGCTCATACAGTCATTATGCCGAAATTTTGAATCCTCTTCACATTCTGTCTTTCATGTTGTCATAGCTTATCTTAGAAAGAGTGAAATGGTCTATTATGTACTTCAGTATTTATCATAATCACTTCTTAGAGAGAAGATATACTATAAACATTCTATTTTCTGAGAGATACTCAAGATTGGGTGATCTTGAGTGGGAAATTGAATGTATCCCTTGGGTTGTGAAGGAGAGTCTCTATGAGAGATTAGAAAGGCTATACAAGTGCCTGGACAAATTTGTGGGGTGTAAAGGCTTGTCTCTTGTGCCTAATTAAATAAGGAGATTGTAAAGGCTTGTCTCTTGTGCCTGGTTAAACAAGGAGAATAGTAGAAATCTCAAGTGGAGCTTGAACTTGAGGACTGGACGTAGGTCGTGGATTGAACCGAACCAGTATAAGCCTGAGTTTGCAAATTCTCTTCCCTTTACTCTTTATTTCTAGCATACATGGTTTAATGATTGTCAACGTTTTTATAACTCGTTCTTGTCTTACAAATTGATTTTACTGGATTGCAAAAAGTTTTTTTTAAAGGTTGGAAATTTTTATCTTCACCCAATTCACCCCCCCTCTTGGGTTCAGCCGGTTCTAAAACCTGGTTTAAGGAGAAAGCCAAGATGACCATCCTGTTGGGAATGGGGACACTAATCAACAGACTATTGGCCCTCCCTAACCTGAAGAACCCAGACCTGGCAAGGATGCTTCGACTAACAACGCTGAACGAAACATCTATCGGGATTGAGTTCTAAAAGAGGAAACTCTGACATTTGAGAAAAGCAAGCAATCCTCTGAAGGCTGGGATACCAGGATGAACACCTCTGGAAAATACATAATATGGTATGGTGAGGGGTAGAAAAACAATAGCCCGTTTTCAAACGAGATTGCAGAGGCCATATATCCGAAAAATTTTGTTGTGTCTGACATGCCTAAATACAATGGAAGCCAGGATCTCTAAGCTCATCTCAATGAAGATGGAATATCACCTAGAGGGGGTGAATAGGTGATCTCAAAAAAAAAAAAAATTCTTTTCGCAAGATATGTTTAAGCAATAATGAAACAGAGGATGAAAGGGGAAATGGACATATAGCAATTTATCTTGGTTTGGTCTAATCGTTCGACCTATGTTCAGTCCCCAAGTACACCTTGAGATTTCCACTAACTCTTCACGATATAATTACAACTTAGGATGATCCTTTCACTCTCGGACTCACCCCCTTACTTTTGTAATCGTACACCCATAACTTAAGGTTCCACTACATTAAGCTTGAAACAGAAAGTGAAATGAATGTTTAATAACTCCTCACGAGTAGATAATAAATAAACACTGAAGAACAATAAATATTTGAAGATATTAAGTGAAGCTGTTAATCACAATATAGTTCAGAAATGAATGCACAGAGTTTCGGTGGTTGGGCAACATTGAATGTTTGAGCTTTTATATCATCCGTCATTAATGTCATTGAGAAGAGCTTGAATGTAGCCGTTGTGACTATTTGGGTTTCCGTTAGACATAGCTTCTTTTCGTTGAACCAAACCGACCGTTGCTTCATTAAATGTGTTGGTCGTTGTTTGTACTTGTGCAAAGAATGACTTAGAGTGATAGCCGAAATAAGTATGCCTTGAAAATATGTTTTGGTCTGCTACAAAATCTCATTCTTGTTGTTGCTCTGTTTTGCTGCTTTGCATTAAATACCTCTGACACAACTTTTGCTTTATGATGCTTTTACTTTAAAACATCATTTTACCAACTAAAATCACGAGCAAATAGTTTAAAAGCATCTTAAAAATGATTCTTAATAATCATCTAAAGTAATAATAGAAGATTGATTCATTTAAAATCTTACAGACAAAGGCTCGTCTTCATCTTTCACACGAACTCGAGTTTCCAACTAATGAACTCGAGTTTCAAACTCGAGTTGTCTAAAAAGAACTTGAGTTGCAATGTGTTAACTTCAAATGCTTCAGTTCTTTGAGACAAGAACTTGAGTTGACAATATAAGAACTCGAGTTGGAAATTTAAAATCAAATAGGATCCTTCAAGAACTTGAGTTTCAAAAAGGCGAAATAGAGTTACCAACTTGAGTTCTATAACTAGAACTCTAGTTGTTAAACTTTCGAATAAAGCACTAGTTCTTAAGAGTGAAGAACTCAAGTTTTCAATTTAAGAACTTGAGTTTGAAACTCGAGTTTCTTACTAAGAAACTCTAGTTCTCAAGGCTTTTTGACTTTTGAAGTTTGGAGCGAGCCAAAATCCGCGAACTTGAGTTTATCACTTATGAACTCGAGTTTTATAATAAGAACTCAAGTTGATGGGCTATGAACTCTAGTTCATCAGATGATAACCGTTGGAAAAGTATTTCAGAAGGAGAACTCGAGTTGATTAACTGAGAACTTGAATTTTCAACCTTACAAACTTAAGACCGTTTTTAAAAAGATCTCTACAACTCAGAAATTTGACAAGTGTTTAGTTATCATCAAAACTCAAACTGAGAACTAACACTCAATAGCTTCGACACCGAAATGCTAGTTCAAGGGTACAAGGGACCTATCATCTCTCGGTTATTCACCTCAAACCTTGCAAGGAGCCGCACAAGTTCCTACTCAACTTTGCCATGAGCAAAAAGAAACTGAAGTCTATTTTTACTCTTAGGAAAATCAAACAACATCTTGGAGAGACCCTTCAAAGCATCTCGATCACTTTAAAGCGGCTGCCTTGCAAGTATAAGGATTATGGGAAAGTGTACATGTTCACCTCCTTATATTAGGCCTTAATGGCGAATCATGAATAAGAAGATTGATCTGGGTAGCTAATATCAAAACTTTAAAGGATTTCAACAGACGGGCTAAAAAATATCTAGAGATTGAGCAAATGGAGATAGCCAACGCCCTAGGGAAAGAGAGGTGAAAGAGCCCACCACCGAATGGAAGGGATCGGGTAGCTAAAGACTGACCAAGGAACCCAGATCATAAGCCTCGGGAGCGGAAAGTATGAAGGAAAATATGAAAAATATACCCCTTTGAACGTTTCAGGCACTCAGTTGTGGAGAGAAGTGACATTAACTAAAATGAAAAAGGTGGACCGACCTCATCCATTGTTTAACATGGGTGGATTAGATCGATCCCAGTACTATGAGTTCCATGATGGACTCGGGCATACAACTGATGAATGCTGGGATCTCAGAGATGCAATAGAAAAAGTTTTTCTGAGAAAGTAGACTACGATAATACATCAGTAAGACCCAAGGGCTAAAGAATAATTAATGTAAGCAAATAAGCCGAAGCAAGAGCCTGACCCATGAAAGAAAGAAACAAGATGATAAACAAAGGAAGCCTTATAAGGATGAAGAATTCCCGGAAGCGGAGTTTGATTGTAACGTCATTAGTGGGTGCTATGGTGGAAGAGGTGACACGGTTAGCCAGTGAAAGAAATACCTTAGAGAGGTGTAACATCCCAAATTTTGGGATATTAAATTTGGATATTTTAGGGGATTTTTTTTTTGATAACAAAAAATTTTGGAAGGGTTCGACACCAGTCCCTTACCAAGGCCAGGGCACGGCCCCGGGCTCTATGAGCACTTACTGGGGACTTACGAGATCGCCTACCAAAGGAATCCTAACGGTAGAGGGGATCGAACCCACGACCCAAGGGCCTAGTCCTGGATCTCTTACCATCTGTGCTAACTCTCATTAGCAGATATTTTAGGGGAATTAATGAGGTGATTTTGGTTTAAAAGAATTATGGGATAAATTTTTGTAAATTTAGACTTATTTTTCCTTAATTTATTTTGGGAGAAGAGTAATTAAAATAAGGAATAATTAGGCCTAAAAATTATGGAAGATTAAGTTGCAAAATTTTCTTAGAATAATTATTAACTTAATTATTGGAAAATTTAAATAAATAAATAAATAACACACATACACTCATATGAAGCCCATTTCCTCCTCAAAGCCAATTGCCTATCATATTATTTCAGTCCATATAACACTGCGTCTCAGCCATTTCTTGTACCAGCAAGCCCAAACCATTTTTTTTTAATCCATTAAGCACTAACTTTCGGCTAGCAAGAGTTTAATTGTCCAACCCAATTTCCATGGCCCATACCCAAATAAAACAAAGCCCAAATCTGCAAGTTAAGCTCAATACCATATTTCACCTACACCTAACGCATAGCTTTTCATATAGGAAACCAATGCCCCATTTCATGGTCTTCCCTTTTCGGCTAGCAGCAGCAAGAATTAGCAGACCTAATTTATCAACCCAAAACCACGGCCCACAAACAATAAGAATGAAGCCCAAATGCATTTCTAAATGTCCAACACTTTTATTCTACCCAATCCTCCCTTAGGACCAAGGTTGTGAAAACGTAGTTTCTACGTAAAAGCTGAAGGAGAATGAAAAAGCGTAAAACGTAAAATCGCAATACAAAACGTAGTTTTTACCTGTATATAGAAACAGTGTATTTTTGTTGTAAATATAGTATTTTTCAGTTGTTAATATAACATTTCTAATTGTAAATATGGATTGAGAATTTTTTAATTAATTACAAAAAAATCCCAAGGGAATTTTTTATAATGAGATTTTGGTGGAGGACTTTTTTGTAATTAATTATGGTCCTTGGGGCTCAAATGTAATTTTCCCTTCAAAATATCCAACATTGGGCTGACTCCCATTTTTTCCAAAAAACGCATGCTTTTACGCTTTTACGTTTTATGGATACACTTTTACCCCTATACGTTTTTTTCCAAAAAAAAATAACGTTTTGCTTAATTTAAAACGTAAAATCGCGTTTTTACCGTTTTTAATCCCGTTTTTAATAACTATGCTCAGGACACTCGTGAACAAGGCAGAAACAGTAAGCAACTCCTATCATCTCAGCAAGCACGTGAAAGAAATGAAGAAGCAGCTAATGAGAGTTGACACAAATGATAAGGGATCCAGGACTATGCTTTTGGATCGTGGGTTCAATCCCCTCTGCCGTCGTTGGGACTCCTTTGGTAGGCGATCTCTTAAGTGTCCAGTAAGTACTCATAGAGCCGGGGGCCGTGTCCTGGCCTTGGTAGGGGACTGGTGTTAAACCCTTCTAAAACTTTTTTATATCAAAAAAAAAAAAAAGAAAAAGAAATGAAGAAGCAGAAACCATAAACATTAAAACAAACTCCATTATCACTCATTGTTTTCGGCCCAAACCCAATCACAAAACCCAACCTACATATATTCTCCATATCACTCTGCTCTTCCCCGTCGGCTGTCAAATCGCAGAAGAAATACACACACTAGCAGCATCACGCAAGCAGCAAAAAGGTTGTCAGAGGATCAACAAAGCCATACTTTTTCACAGATCTTGAGCCTAGTGCTGAAGGTTCCTTTGGTCCTTGTCTGTTGAGCAAACTCCTTCCCCGTTAATACATATGTACAGGACTGTTTTCATTTAGTTCCTTCTTCATTCATACTCACCGAGAACCTCAAACCTCAAACCCGAACAGAAAACGAGAGTGAGACGAGGGGAGGGAGTGAGCTTGAGAGAGAAACGGAGAGAGAGAACGAGAAAGAGAAGGAGCACTTTCTACTCTGTTTGAAAGCCGTGGAAACAGGGGAGTTTCAGCGAGGAAGAGAGAGCAGCGAGAGAGAAGGAGAGAGGGAGTGAGTGATTATCTTTCTTACCCTATTGAAACCTTGCTAAACAGAGGAAGATACAGCGCCCTCGTGAGTCCATCATCCTCGTGCCTTCTGCTTTTCTTTTGCTGTCTCTGTGTGTGTGTTTCAGTTGTTTTTTTTTTTTTGGCTGTCGTTGTGCTCATTGTTTCGCTTAACTGCCTGTGTATCTGCTGAAATATTTACACACACACACACACACACACACACACACATTAAGTTATGGTTCATGGAATGAAAGAAAGAGATGAAGAAAGAAAAGAGTTTTAGAGGTGTATGTGGGCTTTTGAACTTAGTTTAAATATATATACATATATACTCCTCGCGTGATCTGTTAAATGAATATATATGTTAAGGTTGTAGATAGTTTCATACTTAAGGGACGAAAGCCAGGTTGACCGAAATATGTATATATATAGAAGTAAATGGATGCATTAGGTAATCTACTACCTCTGTGAGCATCTTTTTGTTCTTTTAGTCTATGTCCTACGTATGGGAGTGTTTAGATATATTATAAATAAATGATGGAATATAGAAACAAAAAGCCAAAGAGCCATGCTTTCGTTTTAGTCTAGCAAGGTTACTGATGTATATATATTTACAATGATTGATAATAATAGTGAATAGTAGGATAATAATAATAATAATGATGATGATGAAATAAATAAATATATTAGAGATTATTTACAAAAATATAGGATTTGATTTAAGGTGTTCTTAAATAATAGGATCTAACTAACTAATTCCTATATTATCTCACCTATAATATCTTTTACAAAATAAAATAGATAAATAGAAGGTGCTGTTTAATATTAAGAAAAAGGATTAAAGAATAAAGGTAATTATTAAATAATATTAATGAATAATAAATGGGATAAATAATGATAATGAATATATTCACGATGAATTATTTACTTAATTTAAATGATAATTACTCCTTAAAAATGATATTTTGGGTGTTTATATATTTATTTAACCCAAGGTTTTAAATCCTATATATGACTAATATTATAGTTTGTAAAGCCATGATAAATGTTATAATTCATAATAAATGATAATTATTAAGGAACTATTTATGTGATGTTGGTATTTGGGGAATTTAAACTAACAAAATAAAAGAATAACAATAATGATTATTTCCATTTGTAGAAATGGGATAAATAAATTCAATAAATTATTGATGCATAATAAATGGGAAAAAGGAAAATTACTGCATACAATAGTCTTCCTCATTTAGTACCCTCATAATTTGCAATCTCAAGTACTTTGGATTTTATTATTTGTATATTTTAAGTTTATGCAATTATAGTTATAATTTTGAATAGGTAGAATTTTTATAGAGTTAATTGATAGCAAAATTGATTCTGATAGATTGAATTGGGGAATGTGTTGAGCCCTTGGTTGAGAACAGTGTGAAAGTAGTTAGCTTGAGTGAGAGGTAACCACTTTCCACTTATTATGCATGTTGATATGTTGCTTGTGAATATTTTGTTAAAACAATTATTATGAATGGTTTTTATTGCCCTGTGAAACCTTATGATTTGAAATATTGAAATATATTGTAAATTGTGATATTTTGACAAGGCTATGAGAATTATTGGGAAAACTCTTATTGAGTTAATAATTATGATGATAATTATGGAAAGGGATGAACTGGGAAAAGATGGAGTTATTATTTCCACCACATAGTGAGGCCTTCATTGGTACACGATGGTTGGCTTACTATTGTCCCACCAGAGTGATGAGAACTTGCCCACCATAGTGATGAGCTTACGACACCTTAATAGGGTAAAGTAGGGAAAAGATTCATGGTCTGGGGCAAGTGCTCTAAGGATTTTGGCCGGTCCTCATCACTTGACCAGTAAGCTTTTAGAGTAACCAGTAATATGGGTGTAACTTAGCCCATGAGTCTAGTCGGAGGAAATAAGGCGGTTTAATTTGATTGATGGGAGATATTTGGGTATTGATTTTGAATAGATTTGTGACACCCCATAATGATACAAAGTAATAATGTAATAATAAATGGAGAGGATGTTGATGAATTGTTTTTATTTGAAATTCATTTGTTTTATTCCACTTGGCACCTTACTAGCACATGTTAATATTCGTAATAAGCTGGACTAATGGTTACAAAATTTTTCCCAAGTGACTAGTCCGATCCAGGTCCTTTAGGAAAGCCGATAGAAGCATAGTGTACTTTAATCAAGTAGGCTTCTGTTTGATTTTGGCCGGTCCTCATCACTTGACCAAGTTGCTTTTGGAGTAACTAGTAACATGGGTGTAACTTAGCCTATGGGTCTAGTCGAAGGAAATAAGGCGGTTCAATTTGATTGATGGGAGGTATTTGGGTATTGATTTTGAACAGATTTGTGACACCCCATAATGATACAAAATAATAATGTAATAATAAATGGAGAGGATGTTGATGAATTGTTTTTATTTGAAATTGATTTTTTTATTCCACTTGGCACCTTACTAGCACATGTTAATATTTGTAATAAGCTGGACTGGTGGTTACAAAATTTTTCCCAGGTGACCAGTCCGGTCTAAGTCTTTTAGGGAAGCCGATAGAAGCATAGTGTACTTTAATCAAGTAGGCTTCTGTTAGTTTTTGTGTATGAATTGTTAAATGTATATTGCCACACAATAGGGCTTATCATGCATACTTTGGCATATTTTGAAAATTCTAAATTCTGCATAAATTCTATTATCTAATTAACTCTGATTAATAGGGGATTATTAAGTTAATTAAACGACGGTCATTTCAAGAGGTTTTCTCAATCAAGGGTCAACCAACATTTAAAGAAGATCCTTTTAAATCAGAACCTCCTTCGTTAAATTTCACTGAGCAAGACTTAAAAGTCGTAATCCCGAGACATCAAGATAGATTAGTGATAACTGGGATCCTGGGAAAATGCTGAGTCAAAAAGATTTTTGTCAATGCCGGAAACTCGGTAGATATTATCCTTTGGGACACCTTTAAGAGAATGAGTTTTGATCCAAAAGATTTAAAACCATGCAGAACAACTCTAATCGGGTTCAATGGAGAAGACACGTGCCCCAAGGGATACATCAAGCTTAAATTAACATTAGGGTCTAAAGAGGCCTTTGAGACTGAACGAGTAAGATTTATTGTAGCCGACTTCTCCTCATCCTACAGCATCGTATTGGGTAGACCAACTATCCACAACTGGGATATGTTGGTATCAATGAAATATCAAAAGCTGAAGATGGTGAGCAATAAAAATAAAGTGATCACTATCTGAGGAGACCAGAAGGAATCTCGACAATGTTACTTCTCCATTGTCAAAAATGGCGAGCCAGGATCATCTTCCCCACCATAAATACACAAAGGAGAAGGAATAAATAAAGGCCTCCCACATCAACAGGGGAAACCAGTGAACATGGTGGAACTGGACATACAAGAGGACGCCAGCTCATAACAGCATAACCTAATAGTGAACTCATAAATTCCGTCTTAGGAGATGAACTAAGACGAATAACCAAGAGTGGCAAAATACTGAAAGATGGGGAACGAATCGCATTGGAGGAATTCTTGTGAAAGAATAGCAACATCTTTGCTTAGAAATCATCTGAAATACTGGGGGTAGATCCCAAATTTTGTTGCTATAAGCTGGCTATTAACGTCGGATCAGTACCCATGACGCAAAAGAGGAGAAAATTCAGCCCAAATAGAAGAGCAGCTCTAGCAGAACACGTGAAGGAATTGCTGGACGTAGGATTCATCCATGAGGTACAATGCATCACTTGGTTGTCCAATGTGGTTATGGTTAAAAAACCAAGTGGCAAATGGAGAGTATGCACTGATTATAATGACCTCAATAAAGTGTATCCTAAAGACGCATTCCCTATGCCTAATATAGACTAGTTGGTAGGTAGCTCATCCGGATTCCAGTTGTTGTCTTTCATCACGGATAAGGCTAACTATTGCTACAATGTAATGCCATTCAGACTAAAGAATGTTGGAGCCACCTACCAAAGAATGATGAACCGGGTATTCAAAGATCAACTTGGAAAAATGTGGAAGTTTACATCGATGACATGATCATCAAATCAATAGATCATGCAAATCATGTCCGAGATCTACAACAGATGTTTGACAAACTTCGAGTTCACTGTATTCGCTTGAATCTAGTGAAATGTGCTTTCGGGGTTCCAGTGGGGAAATTCTTGGGATTCCTTCTAACAAATAGGGGAATCGAGGCAAATTCAGACAAGTGTCAAGCTGTGTTAGATATGAGGGCACCACGGAATAAAAAGGAGGTGCAATAGTTAACTGGGAGATTGGCGGCCTTAACTAGGTTCTTGCCAAAATCGGCAGAAAACACTCTTCCTTTCTCCAAATTATTAAGGAAAGAGGCGCATGACGGTTGGAACCCGGAGTACGAAACAACACTTAACAAAGTAAAGAAATGTTTGGCAACCCTCTAGTCTTGTCAAAACTAGAACCTGCGAAGAATTGATTTTTTACTTGTCCATCGGCGAAGAAGTTGTAAGCGCTGCACTGTAAGGGAGGAAGCAACTGAACAAAAACGAGTATACTTTGTCAGCTGTGTGCTCCAAGGGTCTAAGTTGAAATATTAAAAACTAAAAAAAAAAGGCTTTTTCACTTCTTACCACGACTAGAAGACTTCATCCTTATTTCCAAGGATACTGCATAATTGTCAGGACCAGCCAGCCTCTCCGCCAAGTTCTTCATAAACCGGACCTGACTGGACGAATGATCAGCTAGGCTATAGAATTATCTGAGTTTGATATCTCATATGAGGCCTAACATGCAATAAAATCACAGGCCCTAGCCAACTTTATCATGGAGTCGACCCTGGTTACAAAGGAAGAAGGGGTAAATCACGAGGTGTGGAAGGTGTTCGTTGATAGATCCTCCAATGCAAAAGGAAACGGGGCAGGAGTAATTGTTGAAAGCCCGAAGGGAGTCTTTATTGAACACTCCTGGCAATTAGATTTCAAAACCTCCAACAATTAGACTGAATATAAAGTAGTTTTGGCCGGTTTGGCCCAGGCAAAAGAGAATGGGGCTTAAAAAGTCCACCTATCAACTGATTCCCAACTCGTTGCGGCACAAATTAATAGGCTTTACATTACCAAAGGACCTTTGCTAGTAAAGTATCTTAGAAAAGTCAAGGAAGCTATGGCCGAGTTCGATGAAGTCACGGTCACTCATATCCCGAGAGGAGAAAACACAAGGGCAGACATTTTGTCTAAGTTGGCAAGAACAAAATGCCCGGGAAATTACCGAACAATAATCCAGCAAAACATGATAGAACATAGTTGTGTCTCGTTATCTCAATAGTTGAAGATTGGCAGAAACCTATTCTAGATTACCTAGAGAAGGGGATCATCCCGAATGATTTGGTCGAAGCAAAGCACTTGGTAAGAACAATGGCGATGTACATAGTGGTAGAAGACCAGCTGTATCGAAGTAGCCTTCACTCCCCAATGTTAAAATGCTTGAACCCGATAGAAGCTGAGTATGTGTTAGCTGAAATGAATGAAGGAATAAATGGCCAATACATGGGAGTTAAGGCTCTGTCCAGGAAGGCCCTCCAGGCGGGATTTTATTGGCCAACGATGGAGACCGACTCCATCGACCATGTGAGAAGATTTGGAAGCTGCAAAAAACATGCCTGAATTATTTGGCCACCACCTGCCAAGCTGAAATCCATCACGGCCCCATGGTCATTCTATAAATGGGGCATGGACCTGTTATGACCATTTAAACCAGCCCTAAGATAATTAAAATGGCTCATAGTAGTAGTCGACTATTTTATCAAATGGATTGAGGCCGAGCTACTAACGACCATTACAGCAGCATGGGTACAAAGGTTTGTTGAACAAGGCATTATATCACAATTTGGCATCCCCACCAAAGTTGTAACTGATAATGGAACTTAATTTATTGACAAAGGCTTCTGAAAGATTATGTCTGAGCTCAATATCAAACATCACTTTGCTTCTATAAAACATCTACAATTTAATGGACAAGCCGAGGTCGTAAAAAAGATTATTGTCGATGGGCTTAGAAAGCGCTTAACTGAAGCAAAGTTCGATTGGGTGGACAACTATACCTTGTATTATGGGGATACCGGACCAGTATGCAGACATCAACCTAGGAAAAGCTATTCTGATTGACCTACCAGATGCGAAGTGATGATTCCAGTGGAAATCAGACAATCGTCTTGGAGAAAAACGAAGGCTCTGCAAGAAGGGGAACTGAACAACAATGAGCAGCTATCCATGGAGTTAGACCTGATAGATGAGGTTAGAATTAAGGCATATTACCAAGATCTAGCCACTAAACAACTCATCGCAGCAAAGTACAATTGTAAAGTAAAGCTTCGGTTGTTCGAAAGAGGCGATTTGGTACTTTGTAAGTCAGATATCAGAAATAAAAATGCACGAGATGGAGAGGCCCTTACCGGATTCAAGACAAGATAGGCCACGAAGCCTATATTCTGGAAACTTTAGACAAGAAAGCAATAGAAAGGACATGGAATGCTGATAAACTAAGAAGTATTACAGTTGAATGCCGAGTTCCATACCAAATGGAACCCGGCTACGACTAACATTTATCAGTTTGATGCCGTGTTTTATGTTCAGATTATTTTGTTTTAAGCATTATTTTCCCTTTTCATTGTTTAAATTTCGACCAATGCCATAGCGGCAAGCTATTGATGAATAAAGCAAGCGGTTCTTATTTAAGAACCGACTTGCAAATTATCTACCTAGTTTGACATGAAGAAAATATAGCCTTTAAACAAAAGCACTAATAAGCTTAAGGCGCTAAGGTAATTTAACCCAGCATTACTGATTCTAAAGATTGGAAAATAAAATTTCAAAGTTATGATGCACCATAACGAGACTTTGGGGTGATACAATGAATTGTCATACGGACCCTGATCAGGTTCAAATGTTTAAGTTCTTGTTTAAAAATCAAGTCTCGAACATGTGATGTTTCGCTACCACCTCAGATTACATTCTGGTCAAAAAGCAGGATATTAAGATGATTTTCCATTAAGAATCATTGTTTACATTAATATGCTTGATTGATAAAATCAGAAAAATATCTTAGCAGAATCTACGTAATATATTTTTGACTTTGGCCAAGTCATTGAATAGAGCCCTTATTAAATGTCCGGATTCACATTATAATTTGCGAACAGATACTTAAAAACGTGTTTGTTAAAATCACAATATTAAAATACGAAGTCAAAATGGTCAAAATAGCTGTTCATTCATTAAAAGTCTAGATTCTAATTGACCTACAAACTATTACATAAAAAAAACAAGGAATATAACCTGGGAAACATTTACAAAAAATATCAAAATGGTAGAAAGAGGTCAATAGGCTCGGTAGGAAGGGCTTCAACTAAGTCATCCACAACTACGAATGCCTAGTACCCTTTAAGGTTGGCCGGATGAAGGTTAAGACCCCAGCTAGCCATGCAATCCTTCTTCCATAGGAGCTGTCAGGGAGACCTCTTCACCATCCTGGCCTTGACCACCATCAGCTTGAGAAGCCGACTCATTGCTCAAAGAAGGTGGAGCCGGGATAAACTGGCTATCTTCGAACATAGATTTGAAATGCGCCTTTTTAAGAGCCAAGTCTTTATCTGGGTTTTGAAACCAGACCTGCTCCATCGCGTTGTCAAAGGTATTTGTGGCCGTCTCCACCACAAGGTTTTGTAGTCGGGTTATGTCGGCGTCAATGACAGTAATCTCGGCCTTAACAGCTCCCCATGTTTAACTTGGAGACTGCTTAATGATCTCTCTAATGAGAACTCAGCCTCCCGAGCTTTAAGGAGTTCGGCCTCCACTCGAGCCAACTCTGTATGGGTTGAATCCTTCTCAGCAGTGGCCTTTGATAGCTCCTCTACCGTCCTATCCCGCTCTTCCTCAGCCTTCTCTCTTTGGAAAGCAGCGGCATCCCTTTCAGACCAAGCTTGACTAACCTCAGAAACGGCCAGGCAATACTTATGCTTCACCTCTATATAAGCATACACAATGCCAGTCACCTTCATAACATGCCGTTGCATGTCTACCAGCTCTTGAATCCCGTCATCCGAAAAATTGGTTGCCTTGAATCCCGTCATCCGAAAAATTGGTCTACCAGCCTTCACTGCGTAGGCCAGCTCGACAGTAACACCATAAGTCCAAACCTCCCCTTGGGAATGGAAATTCTGAGGAGGAGGAGGTGGAGGAAGTTGCTGAGAAGACGCATCAATCATGGGGGAGGAAGTTGGGGTCAGAGAAGCTGGAATGGGTTCGACTTGTGAGATGGAGGGCTCCTTTTTGGTCTTTGCCCGCTTTTTGGGGACCAAGCTATCTGTAGTCAGCTCAGCCGAAGACACCCCGATGGCAGGAGAGGCTCGTTTCTAACTCGACCTAGCCATCTTGGAGGCTGCCTCAGCTTTCTTGGAAGCCTGGACTCGGTTTGCTAGCTCATGGTATCCCACTCTCTTTCCCATATGTGGATCTGCAAAAAGAAGCCAAGTAAATATCAACAATCACATAACAGTCAAACAACAAATGAAAATAAATACAGACAGATGCCCTACTCGATGGCGGGAACAACTCGTCAACAGACTCCTTGATAAAAAAACTAGCATCAATAATGCCATTAGCGTTAACATGATTGACCAGGGAAATTAATGCAGCAAGCTCGGCTTCCTGTAGGTCGCCTTCCTCAGTTTGAAAAATGGAAGTATCTTTTTCATAGTGAACATACGACCAATACAAGGGAAACTTCAACTTTATAGCTTTGGAGTCGACATCTTTTAGGAACCATGGTTTCTTTCTTGGTTCAACTGTTATTTTGAAAAAAGAAGTTTTGAAATTCTTCCATGAGTCAGTAGCCACATGGAAGAGATTTCTTTCGGGTATTCCATGAAGAGAGACCCAACCCTTTTTCTTTAAAGGCTCACCAATAACCCGGACCTTCTGAATAGCAAAGAAATAGAAGAAAACGCTCACAAAGCTCAGAATTTTCAAAAATTTACAAAGTCGCTCAAAAGCGACGATGAATCCTTAAGAGTTGGGGTAAAGTTGAGTAGGAGCCAAGTGAAGGAGGTTCAACACCTCTTTTCGGAACTTGGTAAATGGAAAGTGAATACTAAGCCAGGTCATAAAGTCCCGGTATAAAAAGAAAAAAGAAGGCTGGTTCCCTTCTCGGATTGAACAAACTGGTTCGTCGAGATAAGGAAGGGAAAAAACGCAACTATCATGAGCCCCCACAGGGAGCTCGACAATCTTTTTTTTTTCATAATAACAGATAATTTGGTAAGCACCCCGGTAGCAACCCACGAGTACTTATTCGACAAGTGTCGAGGAGGGCATGCTGAACCCGATTCCCCAAAGTAGGACTCCTTAGTAGGGTGAATTGGAGACGACATACTACCTATAAAAATAAAAATAAATTAACAAAAAATAGATAAAAACACCTTGAAAAACCGGAGCAAATCACCAAGAGGGGGGTGAATTGGGGATTTGAAAAATTCTTTTGCTCAATTCTGGAATTTAATCGCAGGAATAGGATAGTGCAGAGAATGTGAGAGAAGAACAAGACATAGCAAGATTTATACTGGTTCGGTCTAACTCCTTGACCTACGTCCAGTCCCCAGACTCTCAGGGATTTCCACTATCACTCACAATCAGTTACACACTTTGTACTTAAAAGTTATCCTCTCACTAGGATACACTCCCCCTTATAAGTTGTACACTGATATTCCCAATCTCCAAGTCCCTCGACTTGAGATTCTTACAACAAGTGATCTAAAACAGAAACGAAACTCTCTCTAAGAGTAGATATTGATGAACACTGAAGCTCAAATCTCTCAAGATAATTTACAGAAGAATGAATACAGAAAGTTGAATATTGTTCACTGTAAGTTTTTGTATATTGTCTGTCAATATTCTTCTTCGAATCTGGATTGTGTTGGTTATGATTAGTTTTGATGATGTCTTATACAGATATTATTATTAAGAGCAAAAAGTTTTATATAATCTATTCATCTCCTACATTGACTAACTACTTTGTTTAATATAGGTAAGTCTAAAGTTGAATTATAGAGAATGATCAAGAGAGAAGATTGAAGAAAGAAGAACTTGATCAATATTATGAGAATATCAATACCCAAGTCTCTATGATCAAATAGAAGTTGGAATGGCACAATTCGGAGTCAAAGTAAGCAAGATCAAGCTTCATGATGAATAGTACCCGAGTTGCTATAATAATAATGCTACAGTGATCGAGTTGCTACAGTAAAAATGCTACAGAGCTTCAGAAATCTGATTATTCTCAAGAATTCATTCTACATTCTCGAGAATGTCTCTCAAGAATGTGTGCCAATTCTTGAGAATCCGGTGAGACTGATCTACTCTGTTTCACGTCTCATCCGGGAGACCTTCAGTAATCTGACAATATCTCTCAAACTAGAGATCGTATTAAGGTGAAACCAATTTTGAATGAAAGTAGACTTCCAATGCGTCATCTTGGCCAAATTTCAACTCCAAAGAAGATCAGATGAGAGAGCTATGAATTTTTGAAGTTGCTCAATCTGTCACCGTCACACAGCTGGACAAGGTTCGGTAATTTGGGTGTATCTCACAAAATACACATCAGAATGAGGTGAAATTAGTGGCATATGAAACTAGACTCACATAGCTTTCCAAAAACATTAAGATCATAGAAAAAAAAGATCAATTGAAGGAGATATGATGTTTTGAAGTTGACAGTCAGTTCAGAATTATGCAAAAACGTTGGTTCAAGAACAACTTCTATTAATCCGATCATAATTCTCAATATAGTGAGTTTGGAGCTGATTCTTGTTGCATTGGAAAGAAGACTTGAAGAGCATTGAGTGGTTTGTCATGAAGTTATTAAATTTACTGAAAGTTACTGCTGCAATGTTCCTGAGAATGCTTCGACAGTTTCAGATGAAATGATATTGCTGATGTGATTCTTGAGAATCAGAAATCAATTCTCGAGAATGGCTCTCGAGAATTAGCGACCAGTTATCGAGAACGGCTTTACAGATCACATTGGAATTAACTTGCTGAGATAATTCTAGAGAATCAGAGATCAATTCTTGAGAATGGTTCTCGAGAATGTAAGTCAATTCTTGAGAATAAAGGAATACAATTTGATCTGTCATATTCTTTTGAGATGACTCTTGAGAATCAAAAACAATTCTCGAGAATGGTTCTTGAGAATGTAAGCCAGTTCTCGAGAATTAATTCAGTTTAACGTTTTCTTCTGAGGTGATTCTCGAGAATCAAAGACCAATTCTCAAGAATGATTCTGGAGAATGAGAGAGAATTAACGAAAAACACTTTGATCTTATTTAGTTCAGTATTAACTTGAAGAGTGATTCTCTCGAAGTATGATTTATCCAGAAAGCTTCACAGTAAGAATGATTTATCAGTGTTTGAATTTTGAAGCACGAAACGAGAGCAATCTGAACCTATATGTTTTTCAGATTATCATTCTCAAGTATCATCAGGTATAATGTCTGGTAAGCTTATAGCTCTCAAGAATGTATGGGTATTTCTCCAAAATGCATTTCATACATGTACATCATACTTCACGCATCAATTGCCTCTGAAATTCTATGGGCCATTACCTAACTTTGGTTAATCATCTTTAAACTCATCTATTCATAATTAATCATGTATTTGATCGAGTTTCAGTTAATTAGCATTGCTTAGTTTGAAATTGAGCGAAGAACAATCCTACATAGCAATACTTGAATATGTCTCGGAAAACAGAGCAACAACCTTTGCTTAGTTGGAAAGTCGCAACTGCAGTATGGAGTGCCAGTGCATATGTCGGAGAATATTTGCAACTTGGATTAAACAAAGAGAATTGTCCAGTTGCTGCCCATCATGATAAAGAGACTTCATTGGGAGACAAACATAGATGGGAATGGCATGGGAGAATGTTCCACGGTTCAGCGATTTCAAACGATGGACAACATACAGCGAAGCATAGATGCTCCAACAGACGTAAATGGATATGGAGCCTTCAGACCAAAAGCATGTCGGCCACTGACGAATTTATGCTTAAGTAGAATCTCGAAGAGACACAACTGACCGATATTCAAATTAGCTCACAACGCCTATTTGTCCTTGAGCAGATAAACGCCACAACAGACGTTTATTAAACGAAGGACAACACGCAGCAAAGTACAGACGCTCCAAGAAACATGAATGGCATTGGAGAATGTTTCAAGGGTCAATGATTTCATCCGTCGTTCACAACTGATGCATACTTCAAACAAATCCATTAAAATCCTTTCAACTGTTGAATACTCGCAACGGTCATAAGATGATTTTACCTATAAATAGCGAAGCTTTCAAACTGGAAGAAAAGATAACGGACGATGAGTGACGATTATGAATGAAACAAAATGAGTTGACTACTTCACCGTTGATATGTCAATACACGCTTGATTCACATACTCTCTGTTTCACAATGTTCATATAGTCTATCGTAGAGAGAGTCAGATTATCAATATTGTACTTCAGTGATTATTCATTTACTTCTGAGAGAGAAGATTTATCTGTAAATTAGTTTATTTGAGAGTTACTCAAGATTGGGTAATCTTGAGTGGAAGGTTGTAACCTTACAGTGTGTAAGGGGGAGTATCTCGGTAAGAGATTGTGAAGGCTACACAAGTGCCCGACTAAACTTGTGAGATTGTAAAGGCTTTTCTCTTGTGCCCGGTTAAACAAGGAGATAGTGGATTGAAATCTCAGGAGGAGCCTGGGGACTGGACGTAGGTCAGGATTCGGCTGAACTAGGATAAATCACAGTTTGCATATTCTCTTCCTTGAACTCATTTATTTCCAGCATATCTGTTTAAATCAATAATTGTTGGTTTACAACTCATTACTGTCATATGAGCTTTCTGTAAGTTGTGAAAAGATTTTCAAAGTTCTTAAAGTTTTATCGGACACCCAATTCACCCCCCTCTTGGGTGACAGCCAGATCCAACAGATTGTATTTATAGCAGATGAAGATCATTTTGAATGAAGAATATAGTTGTTGTAAGAGCACTTCGAATTTTAACTGTTGAAGCTCCACTTTCAGAAACTAGCTGTTGGGAATCCACTCACAATGTTTTTGATGGATGGATTCTGTTTTTGTCTAAACTGTTGTAGACATTCTTGCAATGTGAGACTTAATTACTATGAAGATAATGTTGATGTCCCTGTGTAGAATGGGATGTTCTCAAAGTTGTATTAATTTAATCCAAGTTGAAGTACTTTATAAGACAACATATTCTCTCTCTCTTGCTTTACAGCTCATAGTCTGAATCTTCACTGTTTCCTTCAATAATTCATCTGAAACTTGCTAACAAACTGGTTAAATGACGTGAGGAATAGTAGCAATCAAAGATATGAAGTATTAACATCATTCAAATGGTTTTCGCAATTTGGCGCCATCTGGTTTTACAAATCTGTGTGTTACAAACTCGAGTTTACAAAGCTAGACTCGAGTTTAAAGTTCATCCAGAGAGTAAGGCATGTTGAAAAACTTCCTAAACTTGAGTTGATAAGTGACTAACTCGAGTTTGGTTCTTACAGAGAGGAAAGTCACGAGTTGCTCTTGGATGAAGTTTTGAACACAGTGCTAAACTCGAGTCATTTAGTGACTAACTCGAGTTTGAAACTTTTATGAAAATCTTGAGTTTAAGTTTAGAGCTTCAAAACTAGAGTTTAGAAAACGCAGACTGGAGTTTACAAAACCTGAAATGTTACTTAGCTCTCTGTATGGTCCAGACTCGAGTTTTGATATACAAAACTTGAGTTCCAGTGTAAACTGAAACTTTTGAAAAATCTCTATAAGTGTAAACTAGAGTTTCCATTTTTTAAACTGGAGTTTTTAAAACAGTCAATTACTCGAGTGTTTTCTGTCTGAGCTAAACTCGAGTCTCCAAAGCCCAGACTCGAGTTTCAGTGAAAACTGAAACGTTTGAAATATCTTTAAAGGCTCAAATTGGAGTTTTCATTTTCAAAACTGGAGTTTAGAAATCATGTAGGAACTCGAGTGATTTCAATTTGTCCTAGACTCGAGTCTCCAGAACCCAGACTCGAGTTTCAGTGGAAATTGAAACTTTGAAAACCTTTTGTTAAACTTAAACTGGAGTTTCTGAAAACAAAACTGGAGTTTACAGAATAAGCAACAGCTCGAGTAACTCTGTTTATGCTAAACTCGAGTCAACATATCCCAGACTCAAGTTTACAAGTCTTTAAACTTTTTAGCTCTTTAAACTTTCTTGTAAACTGGAGTTTACAAAAATTAAAGGTAGAGTTTGAAAACAGATTGTAACTCGAGTGTTTCTGCCTTTGATCTAAACTCGAGTTTCTAAAACATTGACTTGAGTTTACAACTCTTGAAAATTTTGATTGCTCTTTGTAACTCTGCAAACTTGAGTTTGTCCACACAAACTGGAGTTTGGCATTCTTTGCAAAAATTGACCCATTGCCTTATCAAGTCCAAACTCGAGTTTTGCTACCAAAACTCAAGTTGGCCTTGAACAGAAAGTTTTACAATTTTCCAAAGACAAACTTCAAATTAAGTTTACAATTGTCAGTTATCATCAAAACACATAGAGAACTAACACACCTGGCATTGAAAAAATAGGACTTGAAGAAACAATGGCGTGACTGGTGGCCGAGGAACTTGTTGGCAAATTATGCCAACATGATGATGCAACTCGGTTAGACTCTCACATCAAGCCTATATAAACAAGCTCCATAATTTGATATGAGCGATCCTCACATGGGTTGATGATTTCGGCGGAACGGGAACCCACGTCGATCAACTAAACATTTGACGTTGGGATAGAATGAGAGGCCAAAGTGAAGTGATGTTTTCCTTGACTTATGGGGTTTAATTTCAAGGAGGCTGCCTTAGAAATGGCCATCGCCTCATCCCGGACTATGGGTTCTAACGACTGGGATCAACTCCTAGTATTCTCATGACCCAATTTGGAGGATTGAGATGATTTTTACTACCCCGACTACTATAACCTCAGAGCACATTCTCATGCTTTTTCTCCTCGGTCAGGGGAACACTAAAGAGCCAAAACAAAGATCTTGGCGGAATTATTCGATGCAACTCTTCCTCTTCTTCTGGATAAATCTCTTGATTACTAGAAAAAGAAGGGCGTTTATCTTTGATCATAGGACAAACATGAAGACACCAAGGAAATTTTGGTGAAACAACAAAACGAGGGACTCTAATACCTAAGAACAAGAATCCACTGAAAAAAAATTCAAGAAACTGCAAAATAAGCAGTAAGACACAAGAAGAATGGGTCTAGTTCTAGAAACTAACCCAGAAAATAGGAACTCAACACACCTATGCAAATCACCTCATACAAGAAACCCAGATGAAGAACAGATAGAAACTCAAAGAAAAACAAGAAAATACGAGGAGAAGTACCTGATTTCAAATAATTTTGGGGAAGAGGAAACATGTGAGCTAGATATTCTGGAAAATGGAAGAATAAATGCTAACAAGGATTTCCTTCACAAGAAATAGAGAAGAAATGTTCAAATAGAATAAGTGGAGGGAAATGAACAGCTATATATAAGACGATTTGAAAGGGCTGTTAAAAAAGGAAAAGTCAAAATGATAAGGCCCAAAGGGCCTGAAGGAGGCAAGGTGACGTGGCAGAAAAGATGTGCGCATTAAATACGCACAGTCTGGGCATTTAATGCGCACGAAAGCCGATGACAGCAATGCAGGCGTTTCTACTACCTTAGCCGTTAAACATCGCCAGTTGTTAGGAATTGGTGATGGCATAAGCAATACGAGCAAACCGGCTTTAACGACAGAACTGAAGCTAGTATTCGCCCATAAATCTTCAAATTGGGGGCAACACAAGACCAACTTAAAAAAACCTCAGAACGTTGAATATTGATAGATAAGAGCACACGGATGGCAGAGTACAAAATAATAATTCAAACAATCATGTGCAAGTCACGTTCAAAATCACATATATCTGAGATGAAACAATCTCGGGTTTAGGAAGACAAATTCATCCCGGTAGATCAGAGACCTGAACCACCGGGCTGGGGGCAACTGTTACAGATTCAAATAAGAGGCCCACTAAGATGTATGGCCCAACAACAACAACCTATATCTAGATCTGAATTGAGACGCTCGACCTTTAGGGCCTCTTATTTAACAGAGTTATTGCACATAGGCATCATAATGATTTGGACGACTTAAATTGTGGAATAAAACTTTCATAAATAACATAGTCTGAAAACACGAAGATAGATTCTTTCGAGTACGGTATCTATCCTGTAAGGAAATTTAATACAATATTGTAAAATGATAAATAGATTAATACAGTCCAACTAAAATACGCTAACATAAAAGTCCCTTCTCCTTACAGCTACAACTTGCCTCTTGATCCCGTTCTACTACCTATCTCTTTCACATGGTTTGGAGTTCAAACAAATGAATCCTAGGATAACAATTAATCTTATATGCAAGCATGAAGCATTAATGACCACAACGCACATATAAGCACAGATAAATATGCAATATAATGAATCTCACCGTAACATCAGCTACTAGATAAGGACTGCAGCCCTTTAGGACACACAGCCCTGTTAGTAGAACATGCAACCCCAGTTCATAGCAGGACACGCAGCCCTATTTGTAGAACACACAGCTCTACGGGACACATAGCCCCAATCCATAGCTAGGATACATACATGCAATTATCAAGTAGACATGGCTAATCATACAAGAACACAATCATATAGGCTAATAAGATAACAGTTACCCACAAGTCTTGAGTCCTTAAGTCTCTCTTGCAAGTGCTGGCATCAATAGAGGTGCTACGGAATGCCTATAAATGTTTATCATTGACATTAGTCACTTCAAGCGTCGCAACGGACCTAACTACGTGACTTGATAATAATACCACTTTTATAAGTCCAAGGTAGAGTTTGTTCGAGATAGGGTTTGTCCATTGGTGTTGATGTGCTGAGTTGTCGCTAGGATAGGGTCTGTATGGGATAGGGGTTGTCCAAAATTTGGGATGGAGTTTGTGTGTTGTGGTTGATGTGCTAAGTTGTTGTTGTCCGGGATAGGGGTTGTCTGGGATCTGGGATGGAGTTGTGTGTTGTCTGGGATCCGGGATCCAGAATGGGGTTGTGTGTTGTGGTTGATGTCAAAGTCATTTTCCAATAGTTTCTAAGTAGACATACTACCCAAGCTTTCTTTCCCTTATCATGCATGAATAACACTGATATATGCATTTTAGAAACATAAATCTATCTCTCTTTCGTCCCAGCCCCATATTTATGGTTTGATGCAAAAAAAAAGTCTCAACACTTGGTTTCTACCATTTCCTTTTTAGTAGAAACTTCCTGGGTTGGTTCTTACAGTTTATAACTCAAAACTTGATAGAAATTGAAAATAAGAAAGGACCAATGATTACCTTTAACTTGTTAGTCTATACATTGTGATCTTCACTGGATTCTCACTCTCTAATCCTTGAAAAAAATCTCCAAAACTTGATCACAAAAGACTCTCCTCCTTCCTCTCTCTCTTTTTCAACCTTAACTCTTAGTTGCAGAAGAGTGAATAAAATGTTAGGAACAATCCTTATATAGGCTTAAGGGTCCCCCTTTAGCTGAAAGCAAATTAGGGGCAAGTGGTGCTGAATTCAAAAAGCATGGTGTTGCTGACCTTGCGTGCTCAGAGAAAGAGGAAAATACACTGGTGAAGTATGGCTAATCATATTTTACTGTCATCTTTCTCTCTCTCCCTCTGCCTTTAAAAATGTCAACTAATGTTAACTAATGTTACTAAACTTAAGAAATGATTAATCAAGGTATAAGTAAATAAATGGGATTTAAAAATTTTGACAATTCACATGTATGCCCCTGAGTTATTAGAAAATAAAAATTCTATACAGTTTGCTATTGTAATTGACAACTTGGTGTTTTCGAGCCAAAAAAAAAATGACAGCTTGGTGTTAACTTTTAAAGATGTCTTGTGCTTCAGTTACAAGATGATTACAAGAGTTTGTGAAAAGGAACTTGTGGATTGCAATATTTAACATGTTAACTTCTTAGGATGTTTGTGCTTGCGTTATAATATGGTTATTGCAAAAGTTTTGTTGCAAATGGAACTTATGAATTGCGAGTGAGAACTTGTAAATTGAGAAATTTAATATGTTAATATGTAAGGCAATATTGTACTTGAATTATAAGAGGTTTATTGCGAATGAGAACTTGTGGATTGATAATTTTAATGTGTTAATTGGAGTGAGACACTTTTTGAAATCAAGTTTAACGCAGATTTGAGTGTAGCAACCCCTTGTTATCAAGTAAGTAACTAAGTCAGCTTCCAGTGCCCTCCCTACAAGGTTACCTATAAGAATTCTAAGCATTCTTGGAATCTGACTAACTCGTTGAAGTACCAATATGAAACTAGAGTACTAATACATACCTCGATCATGTTACACATCAAATACACTAAAGAGAGGAATAGAAGAAAACATTCTTATGAGAGAATCCTTTTAGAAGGGGGATTGAGTGTGTTATTATTCAAACTAGACTACTTCATCAATCTCACATTCTATATATGTATAACATACATATGATTATATTGGAATAGATATAACCCTTAGATGTATGGTTATATGGTAATAGATATAACCTTTAAAGCATAAATGATATATCTCTTTAGTATGTCATATCTTTCCAAATTTGCATAACAACCCTCTTAATTCAAGCTAGGCCTTGATCTATTAAGGGTGGACTAATATATTCTAACATCTCTCACTCACATTGGATGGATTAGATATTTTGGGTCAAGTTTCTTTCTCTTACTTCTTTTTATACTAAGTGCTTTGTTGTAATCGCATGAGCATGACATCTCAATTTGGGTTCTTGTACTAGAAATCCCATTTTCAGAGATCAGAACAAGTCAACCTTATAGTGCAGCTCATAATTGATTTAATGCTTGGATGTCCTAGATTTACCAATATATACTTCTTTTATGACCAATCTAATCCCTCTTAAGTTAGTATAAAACTTAGATTGCCCTTTATGGAGAATAGAGGTGAAGTTTGCCTCTTGTTCTATATTATTTCATAATCAAAAGGCATACATCATAGTTCTCTATATAGAGAGAAAATAACTAACTAGAATCCTAATATCTTTTCATAATCTTGACTAATCATAATATATGATAAGATAATATCATATTACAATGAAATTCAAATTTTAAATTGTAAATAACAACAATAATCATTGATATTTCTCAATAGGCCTAAATTGGGCCTACGCCCATGCAATTCAACACATTTCTCATATGCACAATATCCACACTTATAAATTACAAAATGATATTATAAGTGATTGGTCTCAGATACTAGCATAGGTATATATATTTGAGGTAATAATCTTCCATTGGCCCATATATTACTTTGATATGAATCAACCGCTTTCCTAATATAGTACCTTTAGACAACATCAATCATGATCATAGGACAAGATGCTAAAGTAGCAGGCACTGAAACATATTTTCATCATAATATTAAAATCAAAGGACATCATTGAAAGGGTAAACCTTTCTATGACTCGCACAACCATGAAGTAGGGATCCATTCACTTGCTTTCCATTTGCGGTTCTCTAGCATATTCAGTATGAATCGCATGCTACGATGTTACTCTTATTCATTAAGAGCATATGTCGTTTTGATTTTATCATTAACGCTATACAGACTTAAGTCTAAAAACTCCTAGTATGTATCGAAACACAAATTCCTCATCTCCACTCACATTACATTATGCTAATTTTCAAGAATTTATTGTCTGGCTATAAGTATCATGGATGTGGGTTTCTATCATTCGATATATACTTACAATCAAGGATCTCATCTCAACTTACTGCACTTTAAGTTGAGGCAACATAGTTTTTATTTCTTCTATACCATATTAACACTCTTGCTACTTTGCTAGTAAACATAATTGTCTCATCCTTGCACACTCCTCCTGAGTGTCACATATGGTCGCTCATGTTAGAAAGCCGGCCTTATCCACTTGTACGATATATTAGACATTGTATACTTACACTCACACTTAAAGTAATAATAAAGTATCTATTACTTCATACCCAATGTTTGATAAAGTACTTAATACTCATACCCGAATAGCTATAAGGTATTCAACCTAGAACATCGAAGAACTAGCAATGCTCACTAAATAAACTGAATAGTTCTTCTTTATTTGACTGTCAACTCAAAATAACATGATAGAGATACTTATAAGAACCCAATAAAACTAATTCTATCTATGATTCTTAAAAATAATAATTTAATCTTAATAGCCCAAAAATATATAGATAGATAATAAAGGATATGGGGAAGATATTTGGTAAATATTTTAATCTAATTGTATAGAAAGGGTTGATTAGGCTAATAAATAAAAGATATTGGAAAATAGGGTTTGCTTAATGATTGAAAAGGATATTAGATTCAAATAATCTAATATAATTGGATGCATAATATATCATATCATGAATGATAATCTGATTATAATATGGATTGGATAATGTAATTCAGTATCTGATTGAATATTGAATATATCATATCATGGATGACAATTTGATTGTTATAGGGATTAGACGAAATTTTGGGCTTTATATGATATTTCTAATGAAAGATGAAAAACAAATAAAGCATAAATAATAAATAAAAGTGTCCTTATATACCTACTTGGCCTTAAGTTCTTATTTAAATGTTTAAGTCAAAGAAATATATCAAATAAACAACCCAAATAAAAAACTTAACAACTTAGACCTTGAATGAGTCTCTTATGATGCCATATTAAGCCCATTTAGTCAATTGGAAACTCTTGCAACTCTCCCAAGATGGAAAGCATTGTGGGCCTTGTTTCTACATCTTTAGATTGGGCATCCATTTGAAATATGTCTCTTATCAAAGCTTGCAAAGCGTCCTTCATACTTTTTCTCCTTGAACATGTCATTGGGCTCCTAATGTCATGTAAGGGATCATGAGTTCTAATGTAGGATCTGGAGTAGGCTCTTGATTCCTATCACTTAGTCAAGAGACTTTGCATAGGAATTCGATGTTCAACAACAACTTTATATAATATAACATCTCTCATATAGTTATATATTTGCGTATAATTTTGCTATGATGCTTAGTGTCTTTTGATTAGGGAATGACTATGTGTACTCACAATGCATTAATACCTCATAACACTCACTTTGAAATTGAACATGTTCCATGAACATTACGAGCCATATATAGTCATTTGCACTATCTGCACATACTTTGAATACACATAATCAATATATACCATACTAGTATCTTAAAACCCTTTTGTGGAAACCATCTAATGTCTTTCATAATGTTTGGAATAGTGTTGTCTTACAAGTCCTATCTTGAACAAATATATGGTTTTGTAGACTTCATTGCATGCATCATACTCCCAACAATATTTGTACGCAAATTCTTTTCAATTTTTTTCTTGGTTACACTACTACAAAATAGGGTTATTACGTCCTATTTTTTTCACTTTTAGCTTCCTTTTTTGTGAGACACCTATCTGGGGGGCATAGTATGTATAACTTATGGTGTTTAAATAAATTTAGAACGCCGTAAGTGAAGACTTAAGGTGTCTAAATAGTATATTTAGATGTCATAAGTTTTTTTTTAAAAAAACATTGTTGCTTCTGTTAATGACTTATAGCATCTAAATATTTTTGTTAGATGCCATAAGTCACTTAAGGCGTCTAAATATGTGATTTAGACGTCATAAGTAAATAGAGGGAAAATGATCTAAATATATCCAAATAGAATGATTGGCTTATTTGAAAGGAGAGGTGTAAATATGTGATTTAGACGTCATGAGATGAAAACAATCGTTTTAATGTCCCAAAGGCTTCTGATAGAGAGAAGGTGAGCGGCCTAGTGAACAACATCAAATGTGGCTTCTATGCATATCTCTATGCATAGATGAAGATCTTGATTGATTGGAAAAAGAATTTAATGAGCAAAGGGAAACACACAAATAAAAATCATGTAAAATCTATCTAAAAATATTAAAGAAAATTATCAACAAAACACAAAAAACACTAGATTGCAATTATTGCACAACCTCGATGACTCCACGTCTCCAATCAGTTGCACGGTGAATAACATGGTCCTTGAGGCTTCGCACTCTCTAATCCAGCAAATTCATATCCAGAACTATCTTCTTCTCCAAATAAGATGTCCGGAATTGAAGTATCAGAATCCACAGAAAGTTCATGAAGTATCAGAATCCACAGAAAACTTGGTGGCTTCATTTTTTTGACTGCCCCCGAGATTTAGTCGACTAAGTCACAGGACTTAGTCAACTAAATGTCGTGGCCAGAAAAAAAAAATTGAAGCCCCTAGTTTTAGTCGACTAAACCTTGGTCTAGTCGACTAAAAAGGGGCACAATAGGAAATAGTTTCAAAATAGGGGCATTTTGGTAAATAGTTTTCTAAAAAGGGGCAGTTTGGGGGAAAAAAACCTTGTATCAACTTTGTCCTTCTTTCTTGTACATTGTTAGCCTATCTGCCTACCACAATTGTCTATACTCATTCACATCTTTTCTATAAGTTGCTTATTTCTAAAAAACAACCTATTGTTTATTTAGGCTATTGTAAATTTATAGTGCTATTTCAATCAACAGGTATGTCATAGGAACAAGTGTTGGAATTTTAGGTCTAAATCCTATAAATTATGAATAAGAAGTGAGTTGCAGAAGAAAAGAAAAAAGGAAAGATGAAAGGGGCATAGGTAGAAGTCCCACATTGGACAAAACAAGACAAGTGGAAGGGTTTATTAGCCTCCACTTCACTACTTTAAATTGGCCCCTTGAGGCACCCCACTTTTGTGGAGGAGAAAGAACACAGTTGGGTCTTGGTCCACCACACGCGCACCAATGCCATCCAGTACTGCATAGTTTGGTTGCGTGTGTGTGTGAAAATAATTTTTTTATTTTTTTGTTCGAATAGTGCCTAAACTTCTTACTAATTCCTTATTAACCCTTATGATCCCAACAATTTGAATGTTAAAACACTGTGTATGGTTTACATATGGTTTATGATCAAACCAATACGTTAGCTAATGCAAAAAAGTTGCATGTGGTTTTCTGTCTGAATGAGTGCATTGGTGAACGCCACTCCCTGTCATCACATCCGATTGCCCGTTGCGTCCATTCGTTGTTAAGTGTCAATGTCCATTTGACCGATTTCTTGCCATTTATAAATAGATGTGCAGATGATAGAAAATTCACTTGATTTTCGTCACTCTGCTCCCATACATATAATATTATGCATTCTGCCATTATTTTATATATTGTGTGATTTCCTTTGGCATTGGGTTGTATTTGTGGGGACTCTTGATAGTCATCATTCTGAAGACATAATTCGTTCTATCTTAAGAGACAATTGCTTGTGAACCTTCGATATTAGTATAAAGGAAATAAATTGTCTTAAGGAGACAACTTATGTTGGGCTTGAATTTCATCGTTTACTATTTTTCTGCATCTGATTCTCAAGTACTGTGAGTTCTACTGCTTTTATCTATTGCGCAAAATTGTTGTATGTTTATAAATTGTGTCATCTTTATCTCAAAGATTCTGAAATTTAAATATATGCTAGCTATAAATTATTATGCACAACAAGCTTAAGACAATTTGTGTTAAATCTATATTTAGTATTTTTAATTTTAATTATTATACTGATCGTAGATTAATCTATGTAATTAATTATAATTTCTACTTGAGTAATAGAAATGACAAGTACAAATTCAAATTTGGTGAATCCAAGTGGTTCTTATCCAATGCATGGGGAGAAACCAAAAAAGTTCAATTGGAATGATTTCAAGAGATAGCAACAAAAAATGCTTTGTTGTTTGACTACCTTGAACTTTGCATGATTTCTTATTGAAGATGCTTTGAAATTGGAAGAAGGATAACCATTAGACAAGGAAAATGTTGCTACAATAGATGCTTGGAAGCATTCTGATTTCTTTAGTACTATGTTGCTACTATATATTCTGACAATATGTGGTATACTATGTATAGTACTCTGGACACAACCAAGGCATTGTGGGAAAGTCTAGACAAGAAGTACAAAATTGATGATGCTGGCTTGAAGAAATTTATAGTTGGCAGGTTTTTGGACTTTAAAATTCATGACTCTAAATCTTTGGTGAGTCAACAAGTTAAAGAACTTTAAGTGATTGTGCAAGAAATTCATGCCAAAGCAATGACCTTTAGAAAGTCTTTCCAAATTACTGCATTTATAGCAAAATTGCCACTATGTTAGAAGGATTTCAAGAATTATTTCAAGCATAAGTGCAAGGAGATACACTTAAAGATCGGATCATGAGATTGAAAATAGAAGAATATAATAAGATTTCTAAAAAGCAATTTGGTAGCAATCATGTAGTCTTAAAGGCTAATGTTGTTGAAGATGGTTCAAAGTTTAAGAAACGAAGACGCTTTGATGAGGGATCATCTAAGCAAAGCCAAAGCAAATGACAAAAATTCAAAGGCAATTCTTATAATTATAGGAAGCCTAACTATCATGCTAAGGGTTGTAACAAGGTAAAGAATTTCAAAAAAGGAAAAAAAACATTCGAGCCAATATGGTTTAAATTGCTACTGATTTGATCAAAAACATGAATCTTTCGGCAGTTGTATTGTACTGTAACTTGGTAGGAAATACCAAGGAGTAGTGGGTGGACACTGGTGCCACTAAGCATGTGTGTACTAATAGATGGATGTTTTCTTCATATACCCCTGCAAAGTTGGTTGAAAAACTATATATGGGTTATTCGTCTACTTCAAAGGTGGAATGTATTAGGAAAGTAGCCTTAAAGATGACTTCTGGAAAAACTATGACACTTAATGATGTACTTCATGTGTCTAACATTCATAAGAATTTAGTGCCTATATCCCTCTTGAGCAACTAAATTATTAGATTTAATACATACTGATATATGTGATAGGAAATATACACCATCTAGGGGTAATAAGAAATATTATATTATGCTTATTAATAATTGTAGTATATACTATAATATGTTTGGCTTAATAGTAAAGATGAAGTTATTGTTACTTTTAAACAATATAAAAATGAAGTTGAAAATCAACTTAATAAGAAAATTAAAGTGGTGAGGAGCAATCGTAGGGGGGCATATGATGGCCTCTTTGAGGAATTCTGTATAGAATATGGTATTATACACCAAATGACAACTCCTTATGCTTTGTAATCAAATGAGATTGCGGAGAGGAAAAATCAAAAATTGAAAGAAATGATGAATACAATGTTAATTACTTTCAGTTTACCACATAATTTTTGAGGAAATCCATTTTAACATCTAATTTTATAATTAATAGAGTGTCTCACAAAAAGATAAAAAACATATAATACGAAATATGGATAGGAAAAAATTTTTCCTTGAAATATTTGAAAGTGTGAGGGTGCTTAACTAAGGTCACAATTTCTAAACCCAAAAGGTTGACAATTGGACCAAAGACTATGGACTGTGTATTCATTGGCTATATAAACTTAACAGTAGTGCATATCAGTTTTTGGTTTATAAATCTGAGGTATCAGATATCCATGTTAATATGGTTATTGAGTCCATTAGTGCTATATTTTTTGAGAGCGTATTTCTGTATAGCAAGGTCTAGACTACTTTGATACATATTCAACTATTACTAGGATTACGTCCATTGGGATGTTAATTGCATTAGTATCATTGAATGAGTTGGAGTTACATCAAATGGATGTAAAGATAGAACTTTCTTGAATGGTGACTTAGAGGAAAAGATTGTTAGTTCTCTATATGTTTTGATGATAACTGATAATTGTAAATTAAAAAAAAAGATAATTATTAATCCAAGCAAAAGACCATTTCCATGTTAAAATTTGTTCTACCTTGGAACTATATTTTCTATTCACAGATGACTCGAGTCAATATTGTGTGACTTCAGTCACTGTCTATTGAAATAAGACTAATCAAGCGTAATGACTCGAGTCAATATCCTTGACTCCAATCATAGTGATTCATTGCAAAACGCTTTTCAAGTTAAATGACTCTAGTCATAACTAGATGACTCCAATCATAATTTGTTCTTGCAAATTATTTTCAAATTAAGTGACTCAAGTCATCATAGGTTCCTCTAGTCACTTTAAGCAAATTTCAAATTTAGTCTTATCCAATGGCAAAAAAAATGGTTATAGCCATTCGTTAGAGCACTGTAGTCATCTACTGTAGCAAATCTCTTTCACAACTCAAACCTGATATCAATCTTTGTGAAAATTGATATGACTCGAGTCAGTATTCCTTGACTCCAATCGTATTTGATTAGAGCCGTTCTGATATATGCTAAAATGTTAAGTGACTTGAGTTACTCGATCATGATTCCAATCATGTTAGCATCGAGATGCTTTCAAATTTTATGAAAATAAAAATGACTCCATTAACCCATAAATGACTTCCATCACATTGATACAAAGAGCTATTTAAATGTTTTGTGATTTGAGATCACTCCAGTCAAGTAATCATGACTCCAGTCATTGAGTGTTAAGCTCTGTGTTTTTCAACTGAATTTCAATGTTGACTCCAGTTACAATTTAGTGACTCCAGTCATGTTAACTCGAGTCAAGCTATTATGACTTGAGTCATGTTTTATGATCTTTGAAAAACACCATGTTCGTAATATCTAAATCACTGATTATAAGTTACAATACTTCATATTCTTACTCATTTAAATTACTAACTATGTTTAATTATTTTGTTAATAAGTTTCAGTTGATTTTGATATGGATTAACAACAAATTGCAATAAAGCAATTATGTGTTAGAAGCACTAAATGCAAAGCAGAGATGAATGCCGAAATTGGACTGTCAACTTTCTGAACATCTTAAATTGTTGCAACCTCTTCCTTTCCACTTCCAACATTTAACCTTAATGAACAAATGGAATAAGGAATGTCAACATGAATTACAGCATTGATTGACGAAAGAATTCCTATGAGCAACAATTAAGAGAAATTAGTCTCAACAGTCATCTTCATCAGTCACAACGGATAATTCATAAAGCTTCTCAGTGGTCATAAATGCAATCAATTATAAAAGTCAGAAGCATTGAATTTTCCAACTACCGAAAAGCTATGCATTCAATTTGTGATTAAGCATTTACTGTTTCTATTATTCAGTGATATCTACGGATATTAAAAAACACTTCAGTGTTTATTTAGTTACTCTTATAGAGAGCCTTTAAACTTATTATCATTGCATTAATCTCAAGGTTGTGGGACCTTGGAGATTGAGGGTAAGTTATTACAACTTGTAAGGGAGAGTTAGTTCTAGTGAGAAAATTACTCCAAGAGTTACAAAGTATGTAATCACTTCTCTATTTATCCTTGTTTTACTTGTGTAATCCAAAAGATTAGAAAGAAAATTTTTAAAACACCCAATTCACCCCCCTCTTAGGTAATATTCCATCTTTCAAAGATTTATTTAGAACAACCTAAGGGATTTATTATCCAAGGACAAGAATGGAAAGTATGTTATTTGATAAAGTCTTTTTATGGACTTAAGCAAGCCTAGAAAAAATGGCATGTGAAATCCGATGAAGTTATGTTGTCGAATGATTTTAGTATTAATGAATGTGACAAGTGTGTTTATGTTTAGAATACTAAAAATAGGTTTGCCACAAGCTATCTTTATGTAGATAACATTTCGATAATGGGTAGCAATAATCAAATTATTAAAGCTACTAATCGATTAATTACCAATAAGTTTGACATAAAAGATATGGGTCTAGCAAATGTTATCTTAGGAATTAAAATTCATAGCACATTTGATGGATTGGCTTTATCATTATCACATTATATTGCTAAAATTCTTGACAAATTAAAGATTTTGAATATAGCTCATGTGAAGAACCTTGTAGATTTTAATCTTATACTATTAAAGAATACAACCAAAGTAGAAAGCGCAAAAGGAGTATGCTCAAGTGCTAAGCAATCTTATGTACGTTATGAACTACACTAGATCTGATATTGCCAATGCAATGAGCAAGTTAAGTTGCTTTACAAGTAATCTAAACAATCATTATTGGAAAGCTATGGTAAGTGTTTGTTGAAGTGTATCACCCAAGAGGGGGTAAATTGGGTGAGTCATAACAATTAAAACGATCTTTAACAGATAATTAAATTGCAAAGGAAGAGTTAGAAAGATATCATCGAAGTGTGCAGAGAGTTGTATTGGTTCGGCCTTAATCTCATGACATACTTTTAGTCCTCAAAGCTTCTCTGAGATTTCCATCGTCTTTCAATCAACAATTATAGTAAGTTTAGAGTAATCCTTACCAAGATTCACTCTCTCTTACAACTGTAATTAGACAACCACACTCAAGCTCCCATTACCTTGAGATTTTACAACAATATGTTGAATAATAAAATCTCTCTCACAGAGTAGATATATGACTACTAAAGTATTGAGTATCACAGTATATTTCAAAGAAAATTAATGAGCAATAAATTTTTCATTGTTGGTTGTTTTTCTGAATTAAATGCTCTTCTTATTTATAGTTGAACTCCATCGATGAACGTTTAAAGAAGCTTTAAACTATCCGTTAGAGACTTAAAACTTTCTGTTAATTTCAGAAGCCTTATGTTAGACATAAGCTGGAGTTGTTAGAAGATTTACAGATATGTCACCTTCATATTGCAATTGAAAATCTTCATATGACATGCCTTTAGTCTTTGTAATTGAATAGCATGAGCCACTTTCTCTTTTTTTCGGAATGGGTCTCTGAGAAGATGATCATTTGATCTGCTTTGAATTGCATTCCATGTGTGCTCTGTTTTTCTACTTTGCATTAAATATTTGACACACTTCTGGCCTTTTGAGGACATTCACGTAATCCATCAATTAATTATGTGAAACTCACTAACAAATATGTTTAGAAGCATTGAGAATAATAATGAGCGGTAATCAAATGTTAACCAGATAATTTGAATATCTGTAGGCAAAGAAGAAGAAGAATTGTTAGAACTAGAATACTTTTACTCGAGTATGAATTCCTTGTGCTCGAGTGATATTCTTGAGTATGAAAGCGGAGCTAATCACCAAGAGGAGGGTGAATTGGGAGTTTTAAAAATTCTTTTCTAAGTGCTCTAAAACTTGAACACTAAAACAAAGCAGGACAAAGTAAGAGAAGAGGAAGCAAGACACAACAAGATTTATATTGGTTCGATCTAACTCCTTGACCTACATTTAGTCCCCAAACACTTTGGGTTTTTCACTATCACTTATAATCAATTGCACACTCTGTACTCGAAGTTATCCTCTCACTAGGATACAATCCCCCTTACAAGTTGTAAATTGATATTCCCAATCTCCAAGTCTCACAACTTGAGATTCTTACAATAAATGAAACTCTTTCTAAGAGTGGATAATAATAATCACTGAAGTACAAATGTATCAAAAGATACTTTACAATAGAAAACTGAAATAGTAGTTGAAAACTTGAATGATTTTCATTTTCTGTAGATTGGTTGTTGAGAAGACTTGAATGCAACTCTTTATATATGAAGAGAGCATTTAATGTTTGTTTGATTCTTCAATGTAACCGTTGGAGACATTGGAGTAGCTATTAGGAACATTTTAGTCTCTTCTCTCTCTACTATTCAGTTAATCTAGCTGCACAAAAGTTTATGGTTGACTTCCCTTTGAATTAAGTTTGTTGGAAGAACAACTTCTTGATAGGGAAAGAAAACAGTAATCCTTTTGAAAGCGGAGCTAAATCACCAAGAGGGGGGTGAATTGGGGATTTTAAAAATCTTTTCAAAAATTTTGTTATATAGCGTTGAGAACAAAGTAAACCAAAGAGCATGGAAGAAGAGAAAGACACAAAGGTTTATACTGGTTCAGTCCAACTCTATGACCTACGTCTAGTCCTTAGGCAACCTGAGTATTTCACTATATCAATATATTCACATTCTATAACTCAAAAGCAATTCTCTCACTAGAACTTGCTCCCCCTTACAAGTTGTAATCAATGAACCCCAATCTCCAAGTCCCCTGACTTGAGATTGTTTAAAATAAATGATATACAAACAAAGAACTCTCTATAAGTGGAGCTAAATCACAAAGAGGGGGGTGAATTGGGGATTTTTAAAATTTTTCACAGGTTCTATTTTATGATGAGTGAATAGGGTAAAAACAGAGATTAGGAAAGGAAACATAGACACATAGATTTATATTGGTTCGGCCTAACTCTTTAGCCTACGTCTAGTCCTCAGGCACCTTGAGTATTTCACTTTGTCTCTTGATTACACACTCTGTAACTCTGAAGCAATTCTCTCACTAGAACTTGTTCCCCCTTTGATAACCTTTGAGTTTATGTTATTTTACATGCAAAAATGAGTTAAAAAATTTGTCATTGTCATGGTTTAATGGATCAAATTATTTAAATATGTGGTTTCATCTTCATAATTAGTTTTTAGACTTCATTTGTCTTGATCTTGGTTATATTTGAAGTTTGGCTAAAAATTGGGCTTAAATAACAGGTTTTACCAGAATTGACAGTGAACACTGTTCCGTATTTTGCTCATAACTTGAGTTTTATACCTTCAATGGATCTTCAATTTATATTTTTGGAAAGCTAAGAGAAAGCCCTACTACTTCTATGAAGAGCTCAGAAGCTAAATCAGACATTTAGAGGATCCAAGTGGGCCTGGAACACAAAACAAGACGCTCGAACTGAACTCTGGACCAATGTGCAGTGTTTAATCCATAACTGAAGCTACAGACCTCAGAATGGGCTGAAATTTGCGCGAATGGAAAGCTAGGATCCGGGGCTTCATTTCATATGAAGACCATAAAGCCCAATTCCACCGAAATCCAGGTCAAAAACAGCTGGCCAAAAGGACACGGTTTTGGAGGTGCAAAAGTGAGTCAGATTCCTCCAAGTTGGCCACTAAGAAAAGTGACGAATTTGAGTTGGAAAATGCATGAATGGGATGCTCCAAGCTGCCTGTAAATAGAAGGGAATTGTGAAGAGCAACACACACTTGGAAATGATCAAGATCTCTCCTCTTCTAATTTCTCTCTTGTAGTTCTTGCCTCCTATATGGTATGACCTAGATTTTCTTTATGATTTATGCATTGTTTTCCTTTCTTGCCTCCTATATGTTAGTGCTTAGATCTTCTTTATGATTCTTATGTATTGTTTTTCTTTATTGTTCATTTGACTCCTACATGGAAGGTTCTACCTCCTACATAGAAGTCTAGTTGTAATATTTCATTTTGATTGTTTTAATTTAATTTTATGTTCTTCATCTTCTACTCTTTTTATGCATTATTTTTCTTCTTGTTTAATTGACTCCTACATGGAAGGTTCTACCTCCTACATGGAAGTCTAGATTTAATCTTTCGTATTGCATCAACTATAAAGTAAAGTGAAGTGAGTTGGTAGTTGGAACTTTGATCCCAGTGGGAACGATATTTTATTACTCTGGGATACTTGCTAGTATTACATTGATAGTGTATACTTGCACTTGTCACCCAACCATCACCCTTACAAGTTGTAATCAATGACTCTCAAATCTCCAAATCCCTTGACTTGAGATTACTTACAATAAATGAAATACAAATAATAAACTCTCTTATAAGAGCAGATACAATGAACACTGAAGCTCAGTTAGTATCAACCGATACTCTGTACAAAGAAGCTTGTGAGTAGATGCCCAAATTTAATGTTTTTTGATTTTTTGCTCAATGGTTGTTGAAGAGAATTGAATACTGCTCTATTTATACTTAGAGTATGTTTAGTAACCGTTGCAAGCATTCATATGACTGTTGGAGAAGATTCCTATCTGTTGGAAGCACTTTGGTCTATTTTCACTCTACTCTTTGTTCATTCTTTGTGTTGGAAGGATAAATGTTGACTTTTAGACGTTTATATCCGTTGGAATGTTAGTTCCTTGATTAGGTGAATATCTCTTTATCCTTTTTGCTTCGTGCAGAGCTTGGTAGTTCAGATTAAGACAAGTTGGGTAGCCTTGCATTTAATGCTCTGACATGACTTTGCTTTTTGTGAAGTCAACACTTGAAAACTGCTTGGATCACCTCTGAAAAGGCTGAAATCCACTAGAAACACATTAAACATATCTGGTAATGTTGATAGTTAATATTGGAAAGCATTCAGATCATTCAACAAACATTACACAGATTTCGCAGATTTGAAATATCAGTAGGCGCGACCAATACTCAAATTTGTGCATCAATACTCGAGTATGTCACTATGCACTTAAGTCTATACTTGAGTTTCTACGTCTATACTCGAGAATACTTCTTCCAGAGATGAAACTTGCGATCTGAGCTTTGGAGCTTCAGTTTTACTTAAGCCAATACTCGAGTATTCAACCAATACTCGAGTTTTGGACTCTTAATGAAAATGTGTCCAAAACATCAAAACCAGAGTATTCAGTTAAAACAGAAGTATTGAAAATGTTGGAAAACACAGATGCTTTCTGTATGACTCGATACTCGAGTTTCCAAACCCATACTTGAGTATAGGTTTCCATCTTGAAACTCAGAGAGAACATTAACCAGTGTGAAACCGGAGTTTTCGAAACTGGAGTTTGTAAAAGTAATAAATTTTTAATAATCTTTGCTTGGCCCAATACTCGAGTATGTTAATGTCATACTCGAGTTTTCATTTGAAAATGAAAACATTTGAATTTTGAATCCAAGTTGAAAACTGGACTTTTCATATTCCAAAACTTGAATTTTCTAAACTGGAGTTTTCATTTCTTTTGAAAATATTGAAGAATCTCGTTGGCCTATACTCAAGTATGCAAACCAATACTCGAATATGCTCTGATGGAAAACTTGTGATGCTCTCTGTAAGGTCCAATACTCAAGTATCCACTGGGATACTACGGTATTGCCTTTAGTTATTAACATTGAGCTTTCCTTTGAAAAACCAATACTCGAGTATTGTTACTGTTACTCGAGTATTGCCTCAACCATCAAGTTTTTGCTTTCTTGAGACAATTCTTCAATCTTAGTTTTACAATTGTTTGTTATCATCAAAATCAATAGAGAACTAACACTCTCTTAAAGAATGGATACGATTAAACACTGAAGCTCAATAGTATCAAAAGATACTCTATACAAGAAAGCTTAAGAGTAGATGAACAAATTTAATGCTTTTTCGTTTTCTAGCTCAATAGTTGTTGAGAAGATTGAATGTAGCTCTATTTATACATAGAGAGTGATTAATAACTGTTGCAATCTTCAATATGACCATTGGTGCATTTATATAGCTGTTGGAGGCACTTTGGCCTCTTTTCTTTCTACTCTTTTGTTCATTCTTTGTGTTGAGAGGATAAATGTTGACTCCCTTACATTTTTTTCGGTTGGAGTGTCAGTGTTTTGTTTAGGTAAAGTGCATTTATCCTTTTTGCATCGTACAGAGCTTGGTAGATCAAAATATGACATGTTAGGTGTCCTTGCATTTAATGCTTTGACATGCCCTTTTTGCTTGCCTTGAAACAACACTTAAGATCCCCTTAAATCATCTCTATATTAGCTGAAATACACTAGCAAACACATTAAACATATCTAATGAAGTTGATGAATAATATTCAAAAGCATTAAGATCAAACAAGACAATTTTTATAGATTCGTCATATTTGAATTTTCAATTACCGCAACGCAAACTCGAGTTTGTCACTATACACTTAAGAGTAAACTCGAGTCTCCAAGTTGATACTCAAGTTTCCTCCTTCCAGAGAGGAATGTCGCGATTTGAGTTTTGGAGCTTCAATTTAGCTTGGAACCAATACTCGAGTTTTCAAGCAAAACTCGAGTTTTTGACTTTTAATGAATGTATATCCAAAACCTCAAAACTTGATTTTTCATTCAAAACTGGAGTATTGAAAACATTGAAAATCATCGATACTTTCTGTATGACCAAATTCGAGTTTCCAAACCTAAATTTGAGTTTCCATTTATAACTTGAAACTCAGAGAGATCTTTAGACATTTCAAAACTAGAGTTTTTGAAACTGGAGTTTTCCAAACTAGAGTTTATAATTGCATTGAAAAATAGTGATCATCTGTGCTAAGGCCAAAACTCGAGTTTCTAATCCTAAACTCGAGTTTCCATTTAAAATATGAAAACGTTTGAATTTTGTAGCAAAGTGGCAAATTGGAGTTTTCATTCCATAAACTTAAGTTTTTAGATGTTAATATGTGAAAACATTTTTGAGTCCCAATACTCGAGTTTCCAAACTGAAACTTGTGTTTTCCCAAAAACTTGGCAAATTTAGAAAACCTGGAAACTGGAGTTTTCATTTCCTTTGGAAGATATCGAAGAGTCTCTTTGGCCTAAACTCGAGTTTCCAAACCTATACTCGAGTTTGTCCTGATAAAAAACTTGCAATGCTCTTTGTAAGGCCAATACTCGAGTTTCCAAATTGAAACTGCAGTTTTGCCTTTGTCCATTAAAATTGAGCTTTTTTCAGTAAGGCCAAAACTCAAGTTTTGATCCTGAAACTCGAGTTTCCCCCATACTGCAAGTTTTACATTCTTGAGACAAACTTCAATCTTGATTTTACAATTGTTTGTTATTAGCAAAACCCATAGAGAACTAACACCTTTTGCAATGTGTGTAAAATGTTTGTCCAAAAGGATGTAAGCTTTCTGGACTTTGCAATAAATGAGTTGACATCACTTTTTGCTTTTAACTAAATCTCCATTTAATATTCTCTAAACCATTTGAAACTCACTAATAAACTAATTAAACATAGTTAGGAAAGCAATGAGTGATGATAAGAAGTATTAAGATTAAACATGAAGATTTCACAAATTCGTGCAATTTGATTTTCAAACTTAGCGACACAAACTTGAGTTTGTTCATTCAAATTGGAGTTTGTAACTTTGCTTTAGAAGGCTAAACTCAATTTTCCAAATCCTAACTCAAGTTTAGTTCTTCTAGAGATGAATGTCGCAATTTGACCTTTGAAGTATATTTTGAACACATGAGCAAATTCGAGTCAATTAGTGAATAACACAAGTTTTGGACTTTTGAAGAGAAATTAAGTTTACGTCCTCAAAGCTCAAAACTGGAGTTGTCAAAACTTAACTGGAGTTTTCAAAATCTCATAAATAGAGTATAGCTCTCTTCTTGTCATAAACTCGAGTTTCCTTTAAAATTGAAAACCTTTGAAAACTCTCTGCCAAGAGAAAGCTAGAGTTTGTTAAACCAAAATTGAGTTTCCTCAAAGTGAGAAAAATGTAAAAACTCTCTGTCAAGCCCAAACTCGAGTCTACAAAGTTAAACTCAAGTTTTCTCAAAAGTATGAAAAACGTAGAAAACTATTGGCCAAGTGCAAACTGGAGTTTGTCATAACAAGCTGAAGTTTGCTTAGAATGAGAAAATGTTAAGATTCTTGGCCAAGAACAAAATCGATTTTGGAAAGACTTAACTCGAGTTTGGTCAAGTTCATAAATCCTTGAAAGCTTTTTGAGAGACACAAACTCAAGTTTGCATAAGCAAAATGGAGTTTGTCTTTCTTTAGAAAATATTGAAGGTTCTCTGTTTGGTGCAAACTCGAGTTTGTAAAATGATCGAGCTACTTTTGTCGTTAAAACGTCAATTAAACTAAGTCATAATTAATTATGCAGTTTAGGGTCAACCTAGGTCATTCTCCTAAGGAGCAAGCTATGGGTTTTCTTTAGGACTTAAATTTCAGGTGATAAAAGATGGAATGGAATGTAAATGAACCTAAACTACAATGCAAGATGAAAATGACTTTAAAACCTAAATGAGAATGAAACTAATCTATATGAATTTGAATGCAATTTTTGGGGGTTTTTTTGGCATGAGAGAAGAATTAAAATCCTAAGAAGTATATTAATTAAAAGCAAATCAAATAATAAAGGTTTAATTCAGTTATGATGATGAAGAGGACAACTTACGAATTGCATGGAGTTAACTTTCTTAGCCTAAATCAATTAATTAGACCAAAAGGAGATTAATGAATTTAATTACCCAATTGAACATGGGAAACCCTCTAGCTCAATAACACATTCCACTAGAAAACTCATAATGAAATAAGCGATGGCTAATTAAACCCATGAAAAACCAATCACAAAATATATCTTGGAAATCTTGTTTACAATTATCTAATTGAACAACCAGATAATTTATCAACCCAATTAAACAATTAAGATGATAAACCAAATTAACAATTAAATTAATAACGAAAACTCAATTATTAGTTTAATTGACAATCCAAAGGTTGCATACAAGAGTCCAACAATAAACATAAAACTTCAAATTATCAATCCAAAAGAAATAAGTTTACAATCTAAAACTAGATTGTTCTCAATTAATACAACTCGAAATCCTTTAAAACTAAATAATCTCAAGTTTGAATTAAAAAGATGAAAAGAACAACACTCCCTTGCAATCTTCATGTGTAAGCCCTAGGCCTTAGCCTCTTCCATGCTCTTCCCAAGTTGCCTCCCAAATAGCTTACACTGCCATAGAATTTCCCTCACTAAGCCCTGAAAACGTCATTGACATGTGAAGAAATTTTGGAATAATGGTTGATGTGGCGTGGGACCCCGTGGAGAATTAATATTGAATGAATGAAGCCAATTCTCCAATGTTGCGTGACTGTGCGTGCAGGGTAGAGAATGAAGAATTGATTAAAGGATGGTGGGGTCCGCACGTGAATTGGAATTGAAGAAATGGATAAATGAATCAAATTGAATCAATTCAATCCTCTCCTCTGCGTCTTCAGTCTGCAGCGTTATCCTTCAATTCTTGCGGCGTCTCGTGTGTTTCTTCAATTCTGTCTCGCGACGTGGTACTCTCCAAAACCTAGTAGCTGCTAGGTTATTTTAAAAGGGAATGAGAGTTTTTGGGTACCAACTTAAGCCCAATAGGATTTAAGGAGCTCAATACAATTTTACCATTGGATTTCTTTTTCGGATTCCCTGAAAAATTTTGCACTATAGAATATTCCAATATATTCTTTTATTGGCAAAAATTAAATAAAATCATGATTTCATATATTTAGAAATATTATTAAATCACAAGATAACGATCAAAATATTAATTTAAGCCCAATAATCTCATGATTAATTCAGATTTACATTATTTCCTAAAATAAGCTAACAATCTAAATATTGTCTAATAATTCCAAATTAGCCCAAAATAATCCCTAAAATAAATAAATAAGGTGGGATAAAATATATAAAAATTAGGATTTATCATAAAACAAAACCCAAGTTTGTCTTAATGTGAAAAACTTTGAGTTCTCTCTATATCTCACAAACTCAAGTTTAACTATGCAAACTAGAGTTTGTCTTAGTTCATAAAAATTGAGCTACTCTCTATCAAGTCCAAACTGAGTTTGTCATCTAAAACTCGAGTTTGCCTTTGATAGTAAATTTTTCAACTTATCAAAGACAAACTTCATCTTAAGTTTACAATTGTCAATTATCATCAAAACACATAGAAAACTAACAAATTAGACAATAAAACTTACTCAGGTTACCTTGATAGTTAACACAGGAAGCTATAGAGAAGTTCTTTAGTCAAGCTTATTCGAGTAAGCATTTACTCATACTTGAGTAGTATGCTCAAGCATAGTTCATGAGTATTTGAGTAATATCTTGAAAGAGCTTGAAGAATGTGAGTAAAAGAAGAGGGAACATTTTTCCTTTATGAGTATTATTATCATCAAAACATCAACCTGAGAGCTAACATTCTTGACCTTTTAATGATGACAACACTTGTTAAGTTTTTAAATCATTTTGGAAAATAAAAAATTGAGATCACCAAGGAAAAATATCAAATGCAATGAAACAAAATGAAATAAAATAGGCACAAAATTGCATAGATAATCATTTGAATTGATAACCAACATTTAGTACAAATGTCATAACAAAGTCAAAGATAAATACAAGATATGAAAACATTAAAAAAAAACTAAAACATAAGAAAGAAAATATCAGTCCTCATGTCTCGATTCTATCCTCCTTTGTCATCTGGCAAAAAGGAGGGAAAGGTGATATCGAGAGTACGAATAGTCGGAGAAGAAGGTGAAGGAGTGGTAGTAGATGAATTAGTGGAGGATGAGTCTAAGTGTGGGGTCAAGGTAAGGTCAGCAAAAGTAGAAGGCAAAGTGGGAGTATGTGAGGGAGGTACAGAAGGGGTAGTAGACTTGAGGAAGGTGATGGGAATAGAAGGTAAAGGCTAAGAGATAGGAGCAGTCTCAGGGGCTGGAGAGTAACTAGAGGGAACAAAAGTAGCTAAATGAGGATCAACAGGTTGACAACAATAGAATGCAATGCTGCCTCAAACTAAAGAATCTTCTTATTCTGCTCAGATTGCTGACCAAATAAGATCTTGAATTTATCATTCATTTCAGTAACCAAATGAGTCAGCTTGGCAACTGAAGTTTTAATTCAGGAAATATTAGTAAGAGCCAAGGTGTCCAACTTCTATTCAACTGAAGCCTGAAAAGCACTATTTAACTAAATTAATGGTGTAATAGTAGCTTGAATAGACTCATTAATAGAAGCACCAAGAAATGAAGGAGCAGGGGCAGAGGCAATAAGTGATTCAACTCAAGATGATTGAGCCTCGTCTTCTCTAGAAGATAAAGGCATTGGCTTTTTTGCTATATGTTCGTTAGGCTTCCCTGAAGCCTTTGTAAATAAGATCCTCATTCTGATTTGATGTTGCTATTAAAACTTCAAGGGCCTCACTGGTTTCTCGTTCAAGATAATGTACCAAATGTTGTTTAAGGCCAAAATATGAGAGACCAATTTAGAAAAGGGGATGGTTGATATATTAGTCAGATGAGAATAGAACTGTCGCATCTCAGTCATTATCCACTATCCTAAATTCTGGGGCTTCTAAGAGATGATGGAAGCAAAATGATAATAGTCTCGTTTGATGAAGTCAATGAAGCTCTAACCTTTCTGAACCATATTCTGACTATAAATATACCATATAACACAAAATTGTTCATTCGTATCACCGGGTTTGAACTTCAGAGATCCTATTTGCTCTTTAGGTCTCAGAATATGAAAAACGACTTCATTAAACAATTGCTTATGATCTTGAGTTGCTTAGTTGTATGCTTTTTATGTTTGATGTGAATTATTTATGGATAATAGTTTACTTTTGATTACGAATTAGTAAATATAATTATTTGTTAGATGATTCGTGTTATTTGGATATTAATATTGACAACATTTATTTGATAGATTAGGACTTTAATTATTATAATTTACTAATTTTTTCTTTAAAAAAAGAGGAAAAAGCCCTGTAGGGTCGGCCTTAGCCCTGGTGCTTTTGGGTTGGGCTTGGAAAAACATATATTTTTCTTATTCCAGGCCTGACCCTAATTCCCAACTCTACCAATTCACTTCTTTTATAGTTCGCTTGCAACGTTTTCACTCTGCTACTTCAATTAATCAAAAGACAGAAATAGCTTTCCCATTTTGCATTATTTTCATGGCTTTTAAAGGACATCACAACTTGTACTACTAACTTTGCTACTGTCATTGTAGGAATCTCATAAAAAACGTGGAAGCGTATTGAACCGATTTGATGTAGGAAAAATAATGAACCGTCATCGTTTTGATTACCTGGAAAGATGAAGCCGTAGTCCACTCTATGGTTGATCTTCCAGACTATCTCTCGAGGTGGATAGGAAGGTTGTGTGGGCAACCTCTCTTGATGATGGATGTCTACCTTGAGCTTGTTCTTGATGAGAGCCTCCTTCTTTCTCTCTTATGATTCCAGAAAGTGAAAGGAGGTGAAAAATGAGTTTATATATCACTACACCCAAGACCTAACCCTAGACCACGTGTGCCATTGGGTTCTTGGGTTGTAGTTTCACTTAAGCTCAATTGAGCTTAAGTGTAAAGAGCATAATAAACCCAACAATCTCTCATTTACTCTTTAAGATACAAACTTGAGTTCGTAAACCCAAGACCATGTAGCCCATAAGCCATCATCATCATCTGATAATATATCCTATCCTTTGTTTCAAGCTAGCCTGGGGATCTACCATTTGTCATTCATCAAGGCTCATGATAATCTACAGAAGATTATCTAGTTCGGTGCTACTCCACTAAAAGCCCGAACGTGATCTCCAAGAATAATGACACTTATAACACGAATATGCATTACCCCTTTATAGAATGTCTATAATTTGATTGACTATTTTTTCTGTAACTCAATCAATTATTTATTCCCTTGATTGTAATAGTTTTTCTAATGGATTACTTGCACTAGCCAGTGTCTTCAATATCCAAGTACCGAAACATATCAAGGGGACATTTCCTATAAATTCCATGTTGTTTATCTCATAAACACCGATACCCAAATAGTCTCAATCCCAAAATACCAAGTTATTGGTCGTCTTATAGATCAAACCTCACTTGTTGGTAAATCAAAGAATGAAAACTATTCGATTACCTATTTAAAATAAACTCAGGATTAAGAATAACTACATGACTATAGTTATCTGGAGATTTGATTCCTTATGACAGAAAGAACAACCTTAATCAAATCTCTCCTTGATCCATTCAATGTAAGTATTAATTTACGCCAATATTTTATAATGATTCGGACAAAACCATTTCATAAAATATTGCAGCCTAAATAAAGTGCCTAACTTAATTTAATAGCTGTGAACTTATTCATCAATTGTGAGAACCTATGATCATGTCCTCTATGAATGTATCCATATGATCATATACTCCACAATTGACTCGGACCTTAAAGTCTGTAAATAGTATGCGAAATAAATGATAAAACACCTCATTTATATCATTCAAAAAAAATGCAATGTCATAATGTCTTGCTGAAAAGCACAAAATAACAAGGTGAAATAACAACTCCCTAGAGCTATAGAAAATCTGGCACCAATATTCTGGCAAACTCTTAGTAAAAGGGTGAAATAAAAAAATAACAAGGTGAAATAACAACATGCCTCTCGAACACACATTCTGGCAAACTCTTAGTAAAAGGGTCAGCAAGGTTCTCTTCATATGCTATCTTTGCTACCACAGTATCTCCTCTTTTAATTATTTCTCGGATCAAGTGGTACTTCATCTCTATGTGTTTTTGTCTCTTGTGACACCTTGGTTCCTTGGACTGTGCTACTACCCCACTATTGTCACAGTAAAGTGTGATAGGACAATTAACACCTGGTATCACCTGAAAATCCATAAGGAACTTCTTTAACCATGCAGCTTCCTTTACAGCCTCAGAAGCAGCTACATACTCAGCCTCTGTTGTAGAGTCAGCCACACATGATTGTATTACACTTCTCCAACAAATGGCTCTGCCATTAAGGGTGTACACATATCCCGAGGTAGACCTTCTTGAGTCAATATCTCCTTGGAAATTTGAGTCCGTATAACCAATGGTTTCAAGACTCCCACTAAAATAGACCAACATATAATCTCTCATTCTCTGTAGGTACTTGAGTATATGTTTAACCGCTACCCAGTGTTCCTCTCTAGGATCAGATTGGTACCGGCTTACTACTCCTACTGTATAGCAGATGTCTGGTCTAGTACATAACATAGCATACATGAGACTACCTACTGCAGAAGCATAAGGTATCCTACTCATGTGTTCTCTCTGCTCAGGAGTTTTAGGAGATTGCTTCTTAGAGAGATGAATCCCATGTCTGAAGGGTATAATTCCCTTCTTGGAATTCTACATGCCAAACCTGACAAGTATTTTGTCAATGTATTTAGCTTGGGATAATGTCAAAAGCCTATTCTTCCAGTCTCGCAGGAGTTTAATACCAAGAATATAATTGGCTTCCCCCAGGTCCTTCATATCAAAATTCTTGCTCAACCAGGTTTTTATGCCTAACAATACCTCTGTATCATTTCCGATAAGGAGTATATCATCCACATAAAGTTCCAGAAAAGATACCGCATTACCTTGGATCCTTATATACACACACGGCTCATCAGGACTTTTCTCAAAACCATAAGACTGAATGGCTTGATCAAATCTGATGTTCCATGATCTAGATGCTTGCTTAAGTCCATAAATGGATCTTTGCAACTTGCATACCATTTTTTCTTGCCTTTTGGCTATAAATCCTTTTGGTTGTTGCATATAGATTTCCTCTTCCAAATTTCCATTTAGAAAAGCAATTTTGACATCCATTTGCCAAATCTCATAATCAAGATTTGCAGCAACAGCTAAGAGAATCCGGATGGACTTAAGCATGGCAACTAGCGAAAAGGTTTCTTCATAATCCACACCTTCCTTTTGAGAATACTCTTTCGCCACCAATCTAGCTTTGAAGGTTTCAACCTTCCCTTCCGATCCTCTCTTTCTCTTGTAAATCTACTTACACCCAATGGGTCTTACCCCTTCAGGTGCATCTACAAGAGACCAAACTGAGTTGGAATACATAGAATCCATTTCACGATTCATAGCCTCAAGCCATTCCTGAGCATTAACATCTCCTAGTGCTTCATCATAACTTGTGGGATCATCATCTTCATTAATGATGACATCTTGATTTAACTCACCCAACAAGAGATATCTTGCAGGTTTACGAATCAATCTCCCACTATGACTTCGTCGCACTTGATGTTGTGCATCTATAGAGGGATCCATATTTTGTGGGTTATCAATTTCTAGATGAGGACTCTCATTAAGTGGATTAACCAATTCATGATTTTGTTCTTCCATAAGTTCATCATCATGCTGAATTTCTTGTTGATTCTCTGGTTCCTGTGTATGTTCATCAGGTATATTTTCCCCTCTTTGAACAACCACAGGAATAAAAGCTGAAACCCCTTGAGGTTGAGGTGAAACTTGATCTGAGACTAACTCATCAAGAATAACCTTACTTCTTGGCTTATAATATGCCATATAGTCCTCCTCTAAGAAAGTCGCGTGAGTGCTAACTATGACCTTCTTTTCTTTTGGACTATAAAACAACCAACCTCTGGTTCCTTTAAGATAGCCTATAAACATGCATACTTCAGTACGGGAGTCCATTTTATCCGGTTTCTGTTGCAAGACATGTGCTGGAGCACCCCAAATCCGAATATATTTCATGGAGGGCTTACACCCTTTCCACAATTCTATTGGTGTCTTTGAAGCCGATTTGGACGGTACTAAATTCAATAGATACATAGCAGTTTCTGAGGAATATCCCCAGAATGAATCAGAAAGAGATGAATAACTGAGCATAGATCTTGTCATTCCTAAAAGTGTTCTATTTCTCCTTTCAGCAACTCCATTCTGCTGGGGTGTCCTTGGAGAAGATAGTTGTGAAACTATCCCCTCTTTAGTCAGGTAAGACTTGAACTCTCCAAATAGGTATTCACCCCCTCGATCAGATCGAAGAGTCTTAATTTGAACACCAAGATGCTTTTCTGCCTCAGCCTTGAACTCTTGGAATTTTCCAAAAGCTTCAGACTTGTGACGCATCAAGTACACATGTCCAAATCTAGAGTAATCATCAGTAAATGTGATGAAATACTGATACCCACCTCTGGCTTGGACATTTATTGGTCCACATATATCAGTATGTACCAATTCCATCTAAAGTGTGGCACGTTTTCCCTTGCCCTTGAAGGATCTCTTGGTCATTTTACCCTCTAAACAAGATTCACATACTGGTATCGGTTCAAAGTCCAAGGATTTTAAAATCTCACTTTTGACCAAACCTTGTATCCTATTAGGGTTAATATGACCCAATCTCAAATGCCAAAGATAAGTTTCATTGGAAACTTTTCTTTTCTTTGAAAAATTAATATGCTCATCATCTTTTAATTCAACATGATTAATTTCACAGGGAACAGGACTAAGGAAATAAAGACCATTAAACTTTATACCAGAACAAACAAAAGAAGATGAACTTCTTATAGAAACTAAGGAATTAAATTGAACTGTCAAACCATGTTTATCCAAACAACTAACAGAAATTAAATTCCTCTTGAAATCTGGAATAAATAAACAGTTTTCTAAAACCAAAGTTCTGCAATTATCAAAAGATAAAACAACTTGTCCCACTGCCTGTGCAAACACAAGCTGCCCATTTCCAAGCTTCAAATCTCTTTGTCCCTTACTTACAGGCAAGCTATGTTTGAACCACTACAAAGAGTAACAAACATGGTTAGTGGCTCCTGAATCAACAATCCATTTATCATTGTGATTCTCCACTAAACAAGCATCAATCACATATAAATTACCCATACCTGGTTTATTCATGCGTGGGCAATTTTTTTCCCAATGCCCCTTTTGTCCGCACTTGAAGCACTTGCCTTTTGACTACTTCATTGCAACTGTTTTGGCAACTGGAGTACCTGATTTCTTCTTTTTCTTGTTCTTGTTCTTGTTCTTTCCTTTGGGTTTCCCCTTAGGTTTCACAGAACCCTCACCAACTAAAAGCGCACTTCCCTACTTGACTAGAGACTGTTCAGCACTCTCAAGCTCATGCATCAGTTGAGTGAGATCAAGATTCATCTTATTCATATTATAATTCATCTTGAATTGATTGAAGTATTCAGGTGGTGATTGTAAGAGGTCAACTTTCACTTCTTGTTCAAACTTAATACCATGGTCATCAGCCTTCTTGAAGTTTGCTATCATTGTTAGATAATGATCCCGCACACTTCCTCCAGAAATCACTGTCTTGGTGACTACATTTAGCGCATTTTGCCTTGCAGAGCTGCTAGGCATAGCAAACATGCCATCAAGAGTCTAGAGCATTGTTGCTCCACTCTCAATTATGCTCACTTGCTCCTGAAGGTGACTAGCGAGACTGGCCAAAATATAGCAGCGAACTGCCACATTCGCCTTCTCCCATCTTTCCTTCTCCTGCTGAAATTGAGTCCGAATTGCATCAGACGCATCTTCAGCAGGCTGCGCTGGCTTAGGCGTAGTTAGAACAAAGTTGAGCTTTTCATATTGAAGAACAATATCCAAATTAGTTTTCCATTGTTTGTAGTTTGTACCATCCATAGGTTTTTGGCTCAATATTGTAGCTAAAGGATTGAATGAAGTCATTTTTTCTAAAAAAAAAAGGTAAAACACACTAATTACAAACCATAAGTAAGAACAAACAGATATAGCACTAGTAGATTCTAATAACTACTATTTGTTTTTTGTTTAACAATCCATTAGTTATCTTTACAAGACTTACGATGGGCAAGATACTTATAAAACCAATATTGTTAATTTGGGCCTTCAGTTCCATTGTCATAGCCTCGATCGGAGGGTTAACAATTTTATCAAAGTTGAATGTATTTAACCATTGTTTACTTTCAAAAATATCTTTAGTGTCTAAATATTGCCGACGATGGGCCGTGCAAAACTTTACTAAAATTTTGAAAATATTAGGGTTTAATCTAGCGAAATCCGATTATCTTTATTTGATGAGGCTTCAGCGATAGCCATTTCACTAATAAACCCACAATTGGAGCCCGTAGGTTTTAAAATTAAATGATTAATTTAAAACCTTTACCCATTCAATATTTTAAATTTAGAATTTTCAATTTTCAAGAAATTTCCTAGATTATTTATCTAGATTTTGATTCCACAATTAATTAATCCAATTATTATTCTAGATTTTAATTTAAAATTATAATAATTGATAATTAATTTGGTGGTTACCTAGAATTTAATGCCACAATTAATTAATCCAATTATTATTCTAGATTTGAATTCAAAATCATAATAATTGATAATTAATTTGGTGGTTACCCAAAATTTAATGCCACAATTAATTAATCCAATTATTATTCTAGATTTGAATTCAAAATCATAATAATTGATAATTAATTTGGTGGTTACCTAGACTTTAATGCCACAATTAATTAATCCAATTATCATTCTAGATTTGAATTTAAAATCATAATAATTGATAATTAATTTGGTGGTTACCTAAATCTTAACGCCACAATTAATTAATCCAATTATTATCAATAATTGATAATTAATTCGGTGGTTATCTAGATTTTAATGTCACAATTAATTAATCAAATTATTATCAATAATTGATAATTAATTTGGTGGTTATCTAAATAATCTCACATAATAATTATCATACTAGTCGATTCAAGACATAATAGTTACTATGCAGTTATGACATGTGATTATGCAACAATATGGCATCTTCCTATTCTATATGGCATGTTATTTCTAATCATGTTAATCGTACATATAATTCATACTATTCAATAAAAGCATTAAATAATTAAACAAATAACTTTAATTCATGGCTTTCCTATAAAAATTAAAAGATAAAAATTTACAACTTTGGAATTCTTCTTTTATCCAGCCCATACTATTTGTCCAAGGGCCTTTAGGGTATCCATGGGCCCAAAAGCCCAAAAAACCTAATCTTTGGTTAAAAACCCTAGGACACAAAAGAGGAACCCTAGCCTCCACTTCTTCCTCGTAATCAACCGAAGTCGTCTCAGCATGAAACTGCAGGGGAAGGACCGCCAAGTGTTTGACAAGGTTGATTTTTCATGTTCTTCACAATTTCTTGATCTTCAACTTTTACATAAATTCAAAAAATACATAGAAATTGCGAAAATGGAATAAAAACAGCAAGGAGGAAACCTAATCATATGGGATTAGCCTCCTTGTTACAAATCAAGAAATACATGAGAGATTCTAACGATAGATTAAAGTAATTAACCGATTAAAATTAAAACTAATATTAAACATGAATTATAAACGAATAATTACCATGAAATAAATAACAAATATAGAAAAAGATACCATATTTTCAAGAAAATAATTTTCTAAAAGAATCACATGTAATATATATGAAAGAATATCAAAACTAGGTTATTTTCCTCATCACAATTGCTCTGATACCAATTGTAGGAATTTCATCAAAAACGCGGAAGCGTGTTGAACTGATTTGATGTAGGAAAAATAATGAACCTTCATCGTTTTGATTACCTGGAAAGATAAAGCCGTAGTCCACTCTATGGTTGATCTTCCAGACTATCTTTCGAGGTGGATAAGAAGGTTGTGTGGGCAACCTCTCTTGATGATGGATGTCTACCTTGAGCTTGTTCTTGATGAGAGCCTCCTTCTTTCTCTCTTATGATTCCAAAAAGTGAAAGGAGGTGAAAAATGAGTTTATATATTACTACACCCAAGATCTAACCCTAGACCACATGGGTCATTGGGTTCTTGAGTTGTAGTTTCACTTTAGCCTAATTGGGCTTAAGTGTAAAGAGCATAATAAACCCAACAGTCATATGTATTCTCACTCAAATCCTACAGTCTGTAATTCAGAAGGATCACTCTTAAGTTCAAACTCGATCTCCAACGAGATTAAAAGCATATTAAATATCTTGTTGTATCAATATTTCTGATATAACCATAATAATGGATAACAATTCAAATTGAATATCTCCGAGAGGAGGAAATGCATACAAGCCTTAGAGGTCTATCACCTCACCATGGGGACAATCAAAAGTCATTCGATCTTTATGTTGGTTATAGCCCACAACTTAATATGGTATCAACACAGCTTCTCATCTTTACTCAAACATGAACAACAGAATTTGCATCCCATAAATGATGCTAATTAAATTATACCTTATTTTCAACATTTTTATCCTTTTCAAACAAGTTAAGAATTTATAAATATCATAACCCTTGTAAATTTCCTTCGTTCCACCAAATTTCATGATCCAAAAATGCTTTCCAGAAGAATTCAGGGGTTTTCTAAATCAAAATAACCAGGGAAGTTATTTAAGAGGACGACCAAACAGTTTGATTCCAAATATATTAAAAAAAAAAAAAAAGTAAACATAAGAATATAAATTCCAAATTCTCCTAAATTCGTAAGCCACCCTTTAAAAATCTTTTTCTTTGTAATTGCACAATAAACATGGATTTTCAACATCTACCTTTTGAACAGTACTTCGTTTAGAAGAGGACATTTTGAAAATGGGCGTTAGCCACCATAAGATTTTGTTTTTTTTTTGGGTCCATATCTTTTTTTTTTTTATATTGGAAAAAGTTTTAGAGGAATTTGACACCAGTCCCCCACCAAGGTCAGGGCAAGGCCTCTGACTCTATGAGCACTTACTGGGGACTTATGAGATCGTCTATCAAAGGAGTCCTAGCGACGGCATAGGGGATTGAACCCACGACCCAAGAGCTTAGTCTTGGATCCTTTACCATTTGTGCCAACTCTCATTGACTTTTGGGTCCATATCTTAAATTCATATGCAAGTCAATTTCTCTTAAAAGTCTACATCATGCAATTATCATAAGAAGAAGGCTAATTGATTTTTTTCCCCAAAACTTATATATTATTTACTCAAAATTATCATATTTCCAAAATAATTGTACTAGATTTCTTACAGCTTTCTCAACAAAAGGTCAGTAAAGAAAAAATCTTGGGTAACAGTAATCAAACCATTGTAGTTCTCATATCATTATCCTTTCCTTCTAGTTCGACACATCACAGAAGGTTGAAGATTCTCACTTAATTCAAACATTTAATAAATTCACATCATTTCAAACTTGCCAGTAATATGTAAAATTCACTATTATGTGCATATATGTGCACACATAGACAAAAAAAAAAAAAGAGTAAATGTCAATAAAATATATAGTTTATCAAAACACAATATATAAGAATCGTTCGATTATAAAGGCATCCTTTGAAAATAAGAATAAATAAAATCACGATTAATAATTCATAAATCTTACACATTTAGACTAGTTCATATTTCAATTATCATATAAAGATCAGCGACTTAACCCAATTTATTCTCATATATCGACATCAATAGTAACTCTTTTAGATTCAAATAATACCCATAATAGTTTATTAAGTGCCAAATTCAGAATCTTTAAATTCAAATTAAAGAGAAACGGGAGGAGCAAATGGTTCGATGCAATAATTTCTATATATCAAGGTAGCTTACCAAAAAACCTGCTGATGTAATCTTAGATAATCCCAATCATTTGAAGCACGACAGCATTTTTCAAATTCAATGGAGCAAGATTAATCCTTCATTTCAGGTTAAATTCAATATTTAGAGTTAGACAAGAAAAACTTGCCGACAATGGCACACAAGAATATCACACACAAATGTGGCATTTCATAAACAGCAAACTAAATTTGATTTATACATTATTAAAGCAATACAAGGACGACACATTTTATCCACCCAAAATTTTAATTTACATGGCACACAGGTTTAAAAATTGTTTCTCACAATATCATGATAAAAGAACTACCGAAACTAGAAATGAATAAATAATAAAAAATACAAATCTAACAGATCATGTGAGTTGTATCTCCAAGTATGAAGCAGATGTTGAATCGCGCAACTGCAGACTGAAAATTTAGGCAGTTATTCTTACTAACAATTTGTGAAACTCTACTTTTTGACACCATTAAATGGATTCATCTCGAGGGTCAGCGCCCTAACCTTGAAAAGGGTAAGAAAAATCCACCAAGCTTTTGAGAATCTTCTAGACCAACATGTCCTGTCTTAACTAGAGCTTGGCCACAAGGAACTCAATTTGGCTGCAAGTTTGGCGCTCTTGTAATCCTCCCGAAGCTGGATAAATCTGAATAGTAGAAAAAATTATCATCAAACATGAGCCACACAAACTTTAAAATGGAGGAAAACGAACTGCAAACAAATCCGTGGAATTAGTTCAAAAATGTTTAGAAGTTGAGGGGTTGAAGGTTTCATTTCCTCTTTTTTTTTTAAAAAAAAAAAACAAAAATAAAAGAACTTAAAAAAGTCATGTTCGATTGTGTCTCCTGAATTTTTTAACATAATGTTCACTTTTTGAAATTGATGGACCCAACAACTTTCGACCTAGAAAATCTAGGCCTACAAGAAACGAGCAAAGACAAAAGAGAGTACAAGAGGCTGGCCCCAAGGAAGAAAAAGAGAATTGAGTGCTGAGTGTCATCAGGACTGTGGTGAACTGCAGGAAAGAGAGCGTGGCGGTGTATGACTCGAGAGGTTTATAGTAGGGGTTTGGAGGTTTGAATGAGAGGGCAGCTGGGACAACTATAATGATTTTATACCATTTTCTCTGCCCTATAACTCTTCCTAATCATCAATCCAATATTTCCTCATATAACCACACATCTATCTCAACATCCTCATCTTAGTTACCCAACTTTATGTCATTATTGTCCCTTTTAAGCCCAATAGTCACTCATAGCATTCCCAATTTTATCACAATTCATTAAAAGTTCCCTTTAAGCTTATTAGATATATATATATTTTTTTTATCACAAATAACTCTTTGTAGTGTTTCTCCATTTGAACCACTCAGCATTTAGGAAAAATGGAAAGAATAAAAACTGAAAAGATTTAATAGTAGAAAATAGAAGAGCACATCCCTGAAGAAAATTCAATCAAAAGAAATAAAAGGGAATTTGAAAGGACTTATTCAATGGTAAGAGCTATGCAAGGAGACCTAGGAAGACAAAACTAGCACAAACAACGGAGCAAGATACTTTTTAAGGTTGTAGAGTTGGCCTTCAATTTGGAGTAAAAGTAGGATACTAGTTGTCATGTAGTGTGGCTTTTTGGGTACTGTGAAAGGTGTTTGTTTTGCCTATATTAGCCATTAGGAGTATTGGGTAAGGTAGGAAATATTTTGTATGTGTTGTCTAGGAGGGGAGATGGGTTCTGTATAAGTCCTGTTTCTTTCTTGGCTGGGGAGTGTCATACTCTCTCAGAAGTATTGTATTTTCATTGATATATATCAGTTGCACAATCTGATTTGCAGTAATATTGGGTGCCATGATTATAGTTCCTAACAAATTGGTATCAGAGCAGAAGGATTCCTAGGAGATGGCAGCAAGATCAGAGACTTAAGAAAGTTGGTGGCGGGTCTGGCAAGGAAAGTGGACAAACTTTCTGGACTGTCAGGGCAGGTTAATGAATTAACAGATGGGATGAATTTGATGAGAGAGATGCTGTTAAGAATTGAACAAGGCTCAAGCAAGAAGAGTAAGAACAAGAAAGACACAGAGGACTCCCAGTCCGAAATAGAAATGGAGAGCAATGCCAAAGTAGAAAAAGGAGCAACAAAGTTTCGAAAGTTAGAATTACCAGTGTTTGATGGGGATGATTCTATCAAATGGCTTTGCCAAGTGGAGTGATATTCTCATATCAACAGCGTGCCAGAAACGAGAAGTTAGAGGTTGTTGTAGTGTGTCAAAAACCAAGCTCTTCACCGGTACTAGTGAAAGAAGGCACGGAGCACATTGAAAAATTGGCCAGAGTCTGTGCTGGAACGCTTTCATACATTTGAATGAGGAGGAGCGTATAAGATCCTCTTCTCGAACATGCAAGAAGGTTCGGTCCTAGAATATTGGAGGAATTTGAACAGCTCTCCTTCCCATTAAGGAATGCGCCGGAGGAATGCTTGATGGGAGTTTTTCTATATGGATTGAAGATGGAGGTTCAAGCGGAGTTAGAGGTAGCCGAAGAAATCGACCTAGAAGGATCAATAATGGTAGAACAGGCTACTAGAAATTGACAAGGGGGCTTGGACCTTTAAAGCAACCAACAATATTGGGTCCAAGAAATACCCAATCCAACGTGTTTACTCGCGGGTTACACATTACTTTGAACCCACCCAAGTGGCAACTGCAGCAACCCTGTCATCCCATATCACTAAACCTGACCCAAAGACGCAAGAAAACAAGACTAGAAGTTCTTTGACGGTGGTCTCGACCATGTGCAAGCCTGGGTGGAGTCGCCAACTTCCTAATTCAGAGATATCACGCCAGTTGGAACTGGGGCTATGCTACAAATGTTATTGTATTTTCAAAAGTTATTGACTGGGGAGACGGGTTCTGTACAAGTCTTATTTCTTTCTTGGCTAGGGAGTGTCATACTCTCTCAAAAGTTATTGTATTTTCTTTGATGTATATTAGGTGAACAATCTGATTTGTAGTAATATTGGGTGTCACGATTCTGGTTCCTAACAGAATTATATTGTTGCAGGACAAGTTAGATCATTTACTCTCAAGAACTTAGAGGAGGGGAACAAACGTTAAGTTAGTAGGCATCTTGAGCTGCAAAGAGCATTCAAGTAGAAAACAAATGACAAAATTTGAGTTAATGTTGGCACCAAAGGAGTTGGGAGTAGAATGCGTGACAAGATGTTCTTTGGGTACTAGAAGCTGCAACAGCTTCAGGCAGCAAAGGGAGTTGACAAACATGACAGCGTTGGGCAGAACAAAAATGCTATTGATTGGACGGGGCAATTAAATGGGCCATACTTAGTACAAGTAACGGCCATACTTAGTACAAGTAACAAATGGACCCAACAGATTTCTCAGGTCAAAATCAAACCCATCCATTATCAAACAGTTATCCACCTAATATTCAAAACCACTTGTAGGCCAACATTTTGAACACAACAAAGCGCAATGTTCTGCAGGGGAGATAATGGAGTGTTGTCATTACCAATAATGTCATGCAAATTAGCAAGATAAGCCCTGCTGCTTGACGCCAGTAAAACTAGAAGAGTACCATAAGGTGTTTTGGATGAATACAAAGGTACGAATCAGCAGCACGGTTCCTCCAATTGCTGTTCATGGAAAAAGATGAAGATGGAAGGTGGACCATGTCAGAGGTGCCTTTGAATTCTTTTCATGGTGATGCAACAGTTTTTGGCAAAAGATTAAGATGGAACGTGGACCATGTCAAAGGCGCCTTTGAATTCTTTCCATGGTGATGCAACAAAATGTAGTAAGGTGATCTCCCACCTCAACTCTATGTCCATTTTGAGTTCCTGCAAGCTTAGGGCTGAACAACTCCACCACGTAAACTACGTTTCCATTTTGTACCCCATATAGTTCACGTCTCAGCATTTTCATTCAGACATTCCCAAGTGCTGGAGGCCTTCTTAACAGGTACAGAGGCAACAAAATGCTGGATTGAAGGTCTTCCATGGGGCAGGCAAGATTCAAGGGGAAAAAGATGCGAAATGATTATTTATTAAAGGAGCATGGAAGTTTGTGTGAGAGGGTAGGTAGATTGTGGTATTGTCAGGAGTGCCTGGTCTGTCGAACCGCAGGTTGGGGATGGATAAAGGATTCTCTCTTCATTTTCTTTTCTGTTTTTAATGTTTGTTGCTAATAAGTGCTGAGTGTGTACTCTTTTCATTTCTAGTAGCTTATTTCCATTGAGGATGAACTTATTTCTATTGTAATTCTCTTCTCACTAAGGAGGAGAATATTTATAAATAAAAATCAGTGTTTGCTTTAGATTTCTTTTATACCCCATTTGGTAGCATGGAACTGGAGAGTGAGAACTGAGAAATGGGCCCGTTTGGTAGGTGAGAACCCAGTTCTCTGTGGAACCCAATTCCATCAGAACTGATGGAACTGGGTTCCACACCCATACTATAGGAATCCAATTCCACATCCATGGAACTATGTAAAGTGATTGTTTTGCCCCCATAACCCCCTCTCCCAGAAACAGCCAATGAGGATAGTGAGGACGATGGAAGGTGAGGAAGGTGAAGGACACAACGTCTTTCATCCTTCATCCTGTAATTTGCAATCTGCCGACATGATGGGGATGTGACACCGAGGAGGATGCAATTTGACAATGACCGACAATGGCCTTTGTTGTCTCTGTTCTTCAGCCCCTATCATCTCCCTTCTTTGTCTTCTCCTACTTTGTCCCCAAACTCACAATGCCTTCTGGTTCCTAGCCTTGGAGTTCACGTTCATGCTCCTCCTAGCCATGAGTACATGTTCCCCTATGTCAATTTCTTCTTTCTTTTTAATGGTTATCTCTTTTGGGTGGCAATGGATGAAAGTTTCTGGCCATGAGGACGCTACCATCTGGAGAAACATGCAGAATCAGACGGAGGAGAGGAGCATTTCAATTCCTTGGTGAGTTTCTTGGTGAGAAATGTAACAATGGAGAGAAAAGATACTCTAAATTGCTTATGTATTCAAGTGTAATACCCCAGATTAAGAATAATGATAAAAACAACAAAAATATAGTAATAATAAAATTTAGAACTTTGATAATATTGTTATTGTTATATAACCTATTAATGAATTAGCAAAAGTAAAAGAGCCTAGCCCATTACTAAACCCTAATTTTAAGTTATAATTAGAGGCCTAACCTAACCCTAGTTAACCTTGAATACTCCTCTTCTCTTCTACTACTTCATCTATTCTTACTTTGCACAAAATTATTCTTCAAGGAGATTAGCAAAAACAGAGACCGGGTAATCCTAAAACCACTAATGTATTTTAATGAGTAGATTGTGGGAATTTCTCATGAATATTTGAATGATACATAATCAACGATTTCGGGGTTTGTCTTAATCTCTTATTTTTGAGCTTTTGAATTAGCTATAGCAATTATGATAATGTCAAAACTGTTTCTCTCTCCTCACATTGGCGGTTCTATTTCCCACCATGATCACGTCTTTCATATTTATGTCAAGCCTTCGTCTTCTGGGTTTATTCAAAGATGAGCGTTGTCGGTGTCTTGCAAAGGTTTACATCATATAGCAGTTTAATTGGGAGTTTTGTGAATAACCATAGGCCTAACTTAGCATGAGGGGTCCTAGGGATGATAATCAAGCATGGTTCTAAAATTCACATGTCTAATGAAAACCAAATATTGAAGGGCTTTTGTATAAGTAATGATATTGGGAAGGCGATGTGCTTATTTAATGAATTGAGAAAGAATGGTGTCCCACCGAATAGCTGTAACTACAACACACTTATTAGTGGACATTGTAAGGCAAAGAATTTGAAAGAAGCAGTGAATTGCTTCATGGTAATGAAGGTGCAGGATTGCCCACCTGAAGTTCTTATAAGTACCAATTATTTTAATCACATAATTAGAAGTCTGAAAACATTAAATAATATGTATTATCATGAGTACCATAAGAGTTATGGATTCTCATGATAACCTTATAGGAGGTAAAGCCAAAAAGGGATAATGAGTAGAGCTAGGGTTTAAATGATGGTCTTGGAAATTTTTCATGACAACCTTATAGAAACCCATGAGTATTTACTTTATAGTTTAATTTGGGAAATCTCATGTGTCAATGATTACATTTGGGAAAACTTACGAGCGCTTGTAAAGAGTTATAACTCTTGAGTTTATGAAATTAAGATTCATGCTCTCCTATAGGAGTTATGGATTCTTATTATTATATATATTTGATTACATACACTAGAAATAGTCTGAGAATTTTATTATGCATGTATTTGAAATAATTTAACAGTGGGAGGATACCTTTGGAATGGTACCTCTTAAAGTAATGAACACAACCCTTACGCTTTATGCCTCTAATATATTATATGATGTGAATAGAGATTATCCGTTCTTCCCAAAATGGCTCTGGCAGGGTTTCCCGGGATACTAGTAGCAACTTTGGGAAGAGGTGTGCACACTGGAAAGAGATGTTTTATGGTCAATTTGATTATTTGTGACTGGCAAGGTTTCCTGGGTCACAGGGTAGACTAGCAGGGTTTCTTGGGTCTACCATGGTTCTCTTCTCACTAATTAAACTTAATAAAGAATAACGAAATTGACAATTTTCTTTTGGTTATATATGAATGTTATTTTTATGTAAATATTTTATTTTCACTATATTATCTTTGTCTTGATTAGGATGCTGATTTTTGTGTTTATGTGGTTGTGATGATCCTTCGAGGGAGCAGATTTTCAGTGAAACAGGTTCCAAAGATTGGGGCTAGCAATGAGAAGTGAGAAAAAACAATCAGTTAATTCTAACTAGTTTTTTTTTCAAAAAAAAAAAAAGCTCTGAATAAAACATATTTATTTAAGTTTTGGATTTATGTTAATGTAATAAGCAGTGTTGTTAAAATGTAGTTTCCACGTAGAGACAGTGAGGGTGAGCAAAAACGTAAAATCATAAAACGTAAACGAAACGTAAGAGTTTACTACATATTACAAAAAAAATAAAATTCAACATATATAAAATCTAAACACACCAATACATTAAAGTTATCACAAATTTAAGTCCAAACACTCAAAGTAATAATTAAGTTCATAATTTAATGTGATTTTTCATAATTAAATTGGGATGTTTAAAGCATTTTCTTGAAAAGTGTAGTTATGCCCCAAAAATATTTTAAACTTTTCAGTGTAGTCCCTCCTTAGAACTTTAAATCTTTGCATTTTAGTCCCTTAGTCAAAACGCACGTTTTGACCAAGGGATAATTAGGTCTTCATCTTCTTTCCTTCCTTCAATCGACATTCGACAAACCTGATCCTTGAACTCCTGAAGATTACAGAGCACCGCGAGGGGAGAGACGGAGAGAGAGAGGCAAGCTTCGACCTTCAATCTTTTCTTCCTCCACATTCCTATAAGTCACCGGCGGCCTCCACACTCACCACCATCACCGCCGGCGACCTGAAACAGAGGGCCGAGAAACTGGAGAAAGAACGAAATTCAGAACGGAAAACTCGCCGTTTCTACCGATTCTACCGTTTCAGCACGGCGTCTCTACCATTTCAGGTCAGTTTACATCTGAACCACCGATCTGAGACGTTTTTTGCCGGAAAAACGTAAAAACGTACGTTCCAACGTTTTGGAACGACATTTTAACAACACTAGTAATAAGTTAGCTTTGCACTTGTCCTAGTCATGGTAGTCATGATCAGTGATTCAACACGTAAGATCGCCGGTTTTGCGATTTTTTGGAAGCTTTCCGATCCAGCTCGCAGTCAAGATCAATCGGATTCAAGATCAATGCGGAACTCATAGGCTCGACGATTAAAGTCGCAGGATCGTAAGATCGTTTGGGATCAGCGATCTTGATCCTGACCTGACTCAATAACCCATTACCCACTTTAAACCCAATCTGAAAACCTAAACCGCGATCGAGGCTCATTCTGGACCAATTTTCAGTGCAAAAGAGTGAGAGCAAAAGCTTTGTGAAACTGAAAACTCCTTCTCCTTTATTCATCTTTGACCTTCTGCCCTTCCTCGTTGTCGCCGGTCTGTCCAATGTCACCGGTATCTTCGTTCCTCGTTAACTCGCCCAAATTACTGAAAGCCTAAAACGTTTTTCCTTTGTTCTTCGTTCCTCCTTTTGTTCGACGGTATGTGAGTGCTCAAAGTCAAAACTCTCTTATTTCCTCTATTCATTGATGTTTGATGCTATATATAATTATGTATATTGTTTCTCTATAGTCTATATACTCTTTCTCTGTTGATGCTGATGTGTGAATGGGTTAAGCATTAATTCAAAAATGAGTACATGACATATTGTTTTTCCTTTGTAAAGCCCTTCATTTTCTTTGGTGTTCTAGTCCTTCAAAACTAATTAGAAAGAGTGAAGTTTGGGGGTTTTCTCATAGCTTAAGCATTAATTCAAGCATTTAGAATCCAAATAGCTGAACTCATAATTTATATGCTCATCTGTATTTCTCTATTGATATTAGATTATGGTGGTTTAGCATTTGGAAAATGGCTTCTAGTGCTAGTGCCAGTAATGATGTTGTTGCTGCCTCCTCTAGTCGAGGAATTAAAATGAAAAATACTACTGGAAGTAGGACTGACCCAAGTGGAAGCATGGTGTTGAAGTTGATGGAAGTGGGAGAAAAATTCAATGCAATTATTGCAAGAAGACAATAACTGGAGGTGTTTACCAATTCAAGCACCATTTGGCGAGAACACAGAGATGTGGGGGCTTGTAGCTCTGTTCCTGAGGAAGTGAGTAAACAAATGCTTGGAATTGTATCGTCTTTACAAGAGAGACTAATGAGGACATCAATCACACTCACAGAAGTTGATGATGGTGATGAACTTGGTGGAAAAAGAAAACAGAGTGAAAAGGTTGGTGGGCATGATGAAAATATTTTTTAAAAAAAGGGAGTGAGCTCTCAAGTTACAATAAATAGCATCATCAAGAAGAATTTGAGAGAGGAAGCATGTGAAGACATTGCCTCTTTTTTCTACAATGATGCTATTCCATTCAATGTGGCAAGGACAGAGGAATTCCGTAAAATGTTTGAATTGGTTGCAAAACATGGTCCGGGATTAAAGCCACCATCCTACTATGAGATCAGAGTTAAATATTTGAAGAAAAAATATGACTCAACAATGCAGTATATTGAAGAACATAAAGCTTATTGGAAGAAATTTGGATGTTCAGTGATGACAGATGGGTGGATCGACAAAAGGAGGACAATCATAAATTTCTTAGTGAACAACCCTTAGGGAACTGTTTTCCTCAAGTCTATTGATGCATCAGACATATCTAAGACTACTGATAAAATTTTTAAGATGATTGATGATGTTGTTGAAGAGGTTGGTGAAGAACATGTTATTCAAGTGGTGACAGATAATGCAACAAATTACAAAGCTGTAGGAGAGATGTTAATGGAGAAAAGAAAGAGATTGTATTGGACACCTTGTACAGCACATTGCATTGATTTAACGTTGGAGGATTTGGAAAAGAAGATACCAATTCACCATGATACTATTCCAAGGGGGGAAAAATCACAACCTACATTTATTCAAGAACTTCTTTGATTACTTTATTGCACCACTTCACTGAAAGAAAAGATTTGGTGAGACCAACCCTTACTTGCTTTGCCACATCTTACCTAACTTTGGGATGCCTTCATGATAACAAAGGAGCATTGATTCAGATGTTCACCTCTAAAGAGTGGAAGTCTAGCCGGTTTGCAAAGACAAAGGATGGGAAGCTTATAGAAGATGCGGTTTTGGACAAGGTTTTTTGGAAAGATATTGTTACTTGCTTGAAAGGTGCTTATCCTTTGGTCAAGGTGCTCCAATTCAAATGTGAAGCCAGCCATGGGCTCCATATATGAGGAGATTGATCGGGAGAAAAAGAGAATTGCTCATGCCTTCAACAACGTAGCAAGAGGGTAAATTATTAAGTTTGATTTAAATTTTAAATTTGTAGTTTTGTTCTTTACACTAATTCAATTTTTATTTATTCTTCAATTATTTGCCTTTGTGAGAAGTCATTGATGATAGATGGGACAAGCAACTTCATCACCCTTTGCATGCTACAGGCTATTACCTTAACCCGCAATTACATTATAGTCCTTCATTTAAGGCTGATTTTGGAGTGAAATGTGGATTATATGAATGCTTAGAAAGGATGGTGGGGGGATATAGAAGAAATATCTAAGATTGATACTCAACTTGAAGATTTCAAGTATCAAAATAAGTTTTTTGGTAATGCAATAGCCAAGATTGCAATTAACAAAAAAACTCCAGCAGAATGGTGGGACTTGTATGAGGATGAGCATCTGAAGCTCCAAAAATTTGCTATTCGTGTTTTGAGCTTGACATGCAGTGCCTTCGGTTTTGAGCGTAACTGGAGTGCTTGAGATGTTAAATTTTCATGAATATGAAATATCAATTATATTTCATTTCAAGAATGAATTTTGTATTATTATTATTATTTTTTTTTATATTTGCTTAGGTCCATAGAAAGAGAAGAAATCGTTTAAAACAAAAAACTATGAATGACGTTTTTGTGATGGCTAATTCAAGATTGGCTAAAAAGAAGGTGGCTAGAAAAGTGAATAAGTATAATGTTGATGATATTTCTTCTGATGATGATTGGATTGTGGAAAATGATGAAATCCATCTAACATTAAAGACTTAGATGTAGACAACTTGGTGCCAACTGAAAATGAAGCCTTGGCTGAGCCTAGCAATGGTTTGGAGTAACCAAATTTTGATGAAGAAGCCTTTGAAGATGGAGAGAAAGATTGCATGGCCATGATAGATGATGATTATGATTTGAATACTTTGATAGATTAGATTTGAAGTATTTTGTTTTGGTTTTGGTAATTTGGTATTTTGTATTTGTGCTTTAAGTTGATGCTTTGAATTGTCTTTTAGAACTTATTAAATGTTATTTTGAATGCTATAATTTTTATTTGAAGAATGAATTATCTTTTAGGATTAAGTTGTGAGTTAAATGTTATATGCATATATATTTTATATTATTACTAAAATTGAAAAGTAAAATCTTTACGATTCGTGCACATTTCACGATTTACGATCTTGCTAACCCCTTCCAATCTTTAGTAAAATCGCGATCTTGACTACCTTGGTCCTAGTACAAGTGCGGTGGTAACACTTCCCAAATTTGGTTATTTTAAATTTTAGTAATTATTCATAAAAATTATTGCAATTTTATATTATTATAATTGTTAGAAATTTGAGGGTGTTACATCATGTATAGAAGAGGTGTATGTATACATGAGAGGGGAGCCTCAATATTAATGGCTCATTAATGAGAATAATTCCCTAATAACTCCCTAATTATAATCCCTGATACATAGGGATCTTAATTGATTACATATTAAGTATTTTAATACATATTTCCTAACACTCCCCCTCAAGTTGGAGTGTATATGTTAATCAAGCCCAACTTGTTACAAAAATATTCAACACAAGTCTCATTTAGGGCTTTAGTCAACAAATCACCCAATTGATTACTGGACCTCACATGCCCTGTAGAAATGAAGTTCTCCTTGATCCTATCACACACAGAGTGATGGTCAACTTCAATGTGTTTCGGACATTCATGAAACAGAATTGGAGGTCATGTAGAGCAACTCATGAACAATGAAGTGGCAAAACCAACATCCTTCATTAATTGGTGAATCCACACAATTTCCTCAATCGACTAAGCCATGGCTTTATACTCAACTTTCATACTAGATCGAGAAACCAAGTCTTGCTTCTTGCTTCTCCAGGACACTAAATTACCACCCACAAACATGCAATATACTGTGGTGGATCTCCCAGTAGCCTTTCACCCCTGCATGATCCACATCACAATAGCATTCAATTTTGGTGTGGCCATGATTCATATAAAGTATACCATGACCAAGTGAACCCTTCAAGTAATATAAGATATGCTCTAAAGCTTCCCACTGAGCAATGGTCGGTGTTGTCATGAATTGGCCAAGCACACTAAATGGAAAGGTCACATTAGGGCAAATCACAGTGAGATAGTTCAATTCCCCAATTAGTTTACGATATCTCTCTAAGATATGCAAATGGTTTGAGAAACACCAATAACCCATCTGACCCTTAGAATACCCAACAAAGACACACTTCAGAGACTTCAAATCAAGTTTTGTAACAGTGAGATTAACAACACGAATGAAACAGACACCCAAAGATTTTGGAATCAATAGAAAACAAAGGGTTGGAAGGAAACAGAGTCATGTACGGAGTGTCACCATTGAGGACAGAAAAGGGCACACGATTGATATGAAAATACACAGTAGACTAAAAAAGGCTTGAGAACATTCCTTTGAAACATTACAGCTCAAGTGACTTCTAATAAGTACCAGTTTTGCAACAGCATTTTGAGTTAGTGTACCTCCACAAGAACGCTAATGAAGCTTGCATCGTCACGGTTTCCACAAATATACCAAACTAAGTTGTAATTTCAACGCAAAGTTACAAAAGTGAGAGAATAACTCAAAACGATTTTCCATTAAATAGAGCTAGGTGGTACAAGAGAAGTCATCAACAAAAGTAACAAGAGTATCTAAAACCAGGCTTGGATTGGACATGACATGGACCCAAACATCAGAATGGACCAAATCAAAAGAAGACGCAACCCGTTTATTAACTCGAGGTGCCAAATGAACGTGATAATGTTTAGCAAATGGATATGACTCACATTTTAAAGACCACAAATGATGGAATTGAGGGTACATCCCCTTCAAAGAAGAAAGACAAATGACACAAACGACAATGAACATCAAAAGAAGACAAACCGCCAGAGCAAGCAACCGAATGTTGCACCCAATCATCAAGAACGTAATGGCTGCTAGATTTTCATAGCTCTTACTAATAACTTGTTTCGTAATGAGATTCTAAATCAAACAATGGTTAGGAAATAGCGTGATAAAATTGCGTAATCGTCAAGTAAGCTTGCTGGCGACAAAAGGTTAAAAGCAAGGTCAAGGACAACAAGGACAAAGAATAAGGAAACAGACAAGGTAGGTTTAACAGTGCCCGATCCAATAACACAAGAAGAACCATCGGCAATTGTTATACTAGATGGATTGGCATAAAGCGCGTACGAGAAGAACAAATAATGGTCACCTATCATATGGTCAGTAGCACCAGAATCTATAATCCATTTGCAGGAACAGACAAGACATGTCTTAGTATTACCTATTGCTTCAAGGCCACTAACAAATCGGAGGGGCATACTTCTATAGTGCGTGATACTCCACAATAGAGATCATAATCATGTCATCACCACAACAACCATCCACAAAACACTGTAAGAGAAGATTTAGTGAGCCAATAATGATACTACAAACCAAAAAACTTCCCAAAGCATCACAACTAGCCAATAAGCATTCAAACAACAATAAATTTACCGAGAATTCCAGCAGCTACACCAAGGACTCAAACCGAAAAAAAAAACCAAGTACCTCCACTTAAGCCATTAGGTGAGAGCAAGTACCAAGAAGCATAACAGCAACTTATGATCACACCAGTGACTAACTAAATGACACCAAGGCAACAATTGAAGAAATGCACAAGAGACCTCAAAAACATTTCAAGACCACAAAGTTGAGTAATCAATAGCAAGGCTACCAACCAAAAGTAAGTTCACAAGGTGAAAGACAACACCTCAAACCTTGCCTCAGAATGCACCAAAAAAGTGCAATAGCCAGCAACCAAACAGACCCAAAGCGAAACTTAGAAAATTAGAAGTAAATCAGAATCACAGTACCAAAAACACGATATACCCAAAATAAGGAACTGGAAAACTTCAAAGTACCAAACCAGACCACATGCACCAAAGAGAACCTCCAAAAACCACCACATGCGCCAATCAAAGGTAGAAGAACACAGCTGTCAGGCGCATGTTACTTGTTACTGACCGGAGACTCTTGAGGTGGCACGACATTGCTTCTCTCTCTCTCTCTCTCTCTCTCTCTCTCTATAGTGATGCCAAAAATAACCTCAAGAAAATAAAATAAAACAACTAGAAATCCTAGGGCTCTAATACCATGTAATAATGGAGAGAAAAGATACTCTGAATTGTTTATGTGTTCATGTATAGAAGAGGTGCATATATACATGAGGGGTGAGTCTCAATATTAATGGTTCATTAATGAGAACAATTCCCTAATAACTCCCTAATTGTAATCCCCGATTGATAGGGATCTTGATTGATTACATATCAATTACATTAATACATATTTCCAAACAAGAAACATGTAGTATAATTTTGTGGTAAGAAATTATATATGTGCATGAATGATTTTTGTATTCTGCCGAGATGATTTGTAGGTGGGGTTTCTATATGTGCTTATTTTGTTGCCCAAATGCTTTGCATTTTTGACCAATGGTAGAGGATGTTCGGTTGGTCGATGCACTTTTTGGTGGAAGAGAGATTTTTTTGCTTGAGGGTATTTTGGCGTGTTAGTATTATGAATACATGTTTTAATTAAGATTTATATCTCAATTCCTCAGTTATACCAAACACTCGTTAAAACCCACTTCCACCTCCAATTCCATTTCCATTTCCACTTCGACTTCTAATTCCAATTCCAGTTCCATCTAAAACTCTTCCAGCATACCAAATGGCGCATTATAGATTTACTTTCTGTTAATTTTATATTCAGTTGCTTGGGTTCTGTGATTAAAACGAGAGCATCTTCCCCTAGCAACAAAAATTAAACTCCTTTCGGGTATGGAAATCAATGGGAAAGACCCAACAATAAATAAAACCAATAATCCTCAAGATAGAAAAAGCAATAAATTTCAACAATATAAAGCTTACTCAGTAAATTGTAATTGTATTGAAAGTAATCGTTAGAAGTCAGATGTATTATATTTATACCGTTGTGCATCTTTCCGAATGCTAGGTGTACCCTCAAATAAACTTGAAAGGCTTTCAGGAGCAACAATGAAGACATTGGCCATTCTACAAGAAATGTTAACAAGTTCACATAGAAGAGGTGAAAAGACTTAAATTTGAAAATCTTTGCAGAAGTTGTGAAACTTACATGCCAAGCAATTCAAATTTCTCATCAACAGATGGAGCATTGAAACTGCGCACAAATTCTCCATATTCAGTTATGTCACGCTTCAGTCGCAATCCACCACTGCAAAGAGTTAAATCAGAGTGACTAAGAAGGCTGGCACAAGGATGGTGAAATGTTTCATGTATGAAATAATGCAGGTGAGCTTTTATATAGCTCACAAAGTGGGACATTGGTTAATCTTGACAAGCCACGTCTTACAAACAAAACAAAGGAATACAAATATATACCAAATCTAAAAAGTTCATCCGTGCTAGAAATACATACTTGCACAAAATGATAAATAATAATATTAAACTAAAATAACCTTCTACCCGTTGTCACAAAGTGACTCAAGCATACAACAATGAGAAACATAAAAGATTTGGTGCTGGAGATAGAGATCATAGATACTGTCAACATTAAAACTGGAGCAGAAAAACATGTACACCAATTTCAGCAAATTAGAAAATTAAAGAATGCAAGATTCAAACCAACTACCTCGGATTAAAGGTAAACTTCTGCCAATGATTTAGCAACATCTTGTGCAAGCGGTTTCCCTAAAATCATAGTTCACCATGTTATAAACTAGATTATATATCATATTCAGAACAGTGGGAATATATTGTATTTATCATATAGTTTTATTAGCATATATTAGCTTGATTAGCTCAGACTCAGAGTATGTATTAGGATGTACTCTCTTATCCACTCAGTGTTGATATAAACATGTGACATGTGAGAGGACCCTTTTACTCAAATCCAACATGACACTATGAATATAGACTATTCAGATGCCCTCTACCAAATATAAAATCAGGTTAATATAATCTTTAGTCTCTCAAATTTGCCCTCATTTTGGTTTTGGTCCCTCAAATTTCAAATCATAGGTTTTGGTCTCTCAAGTTTCATTTAGTTTAAAGCATTGGTCCTTATAACAACAACACAGTGTCATTATCCCATTAGGTGGGGTCGACTACATGGATCGCACGACGCCATTGTGCTCTATCAAAAACCAAATCTTTGGATAGGTCATTAACCAAAACTCAATAAAAACCTGGACCATTTTACCTCAGAGACCAAAACCATTGGTTTGAAACTTTAGAGACCAAAGCCAAAATGATGGAAAACTTGAGAAACTGAAGATGGAATTAACCCTATAAATAAAATTAATTGCTAAAATGTAGAAATTACTAAAGCATAAAATAAACAGTTAAGGTGCTAAAATATCCATGAGCTTTTACCCAAAGTGCCCAACACAATATGTTTTTCAGAGGATCAAAAGTACTCATAAACTTTCAAAATGAAAGCAAAAATACCAATTCCGTTAATCTTGGTTAGTTGACCGTTAGATAGAGAGATTTTTGACTGAAAGTTCTGACATAATTGCTGATATGGTTATGATAATATCCTAGTTGGCAGTACATATAAGCATTAGCTTCATCCCCTTCATTGCAAAAAAAAAAAAAAAAAAAAACCCTCATCCCCTTCACTATGCATTTACTGAAGCACCATTGACAATGAAGAACTAAAAACCAAACAAGGAAGGAGAGAACAAAAATAAGCAGAAGCAATAACCCAGAACAATAACAAGGAGCAAATAAGCGAAGCTTCAGGGAACAAAGGCTTAATTTGAATATTGTAATGAGAAAGATGAAAATCCAATCAGAGAGAGGAAGTAACCCCAACCAAAAACTAAAAATCAGCTCATCATACTAACTCCTAACAACAATTAAGAATGGAAAAGAATACGAGGATGAAAAAGATTAAACAGAAAGACCAAAATCAGCTCATCATACTAACTCCAAACAACGATCTCTCACACAGAATGGAACAAGGCTATAAAAAACCCCCAAAAAGAACTGGGTTATAATAACCGCCGACCTCAATGTGCCCTCTTCTTCACAACAATCCTCCAACCACAGCAATGGCAGGCTTCGACGCGTGGATCAAGTCAATCCTCTGCACAAACGATCTCAGATCGCAATGCTTGGACCTGGTTTGTTACCATTACTGGCATACAGTAATCGTCCACCTCCATGCGCTTCATTCCTCAGTGAATTATCCAAGGGGGAACTTGGATCTAGTTTGAATGGGTTGGTTATTGGCCTTCGATGCTACAGTGGCCTTTCGATGAGCAAACAAGGGAAAAACAGAGGGATGGAAGGAGAGAGTGTGAAGAAGGGAAATAAAGGAAATTAATAATTTTTATGATTTTTTATTTTTTAAAAAAATAAATTAAGATTACTAGGCAGATATGTGGCAGTACCGAATTTGGATCTGGCTCAGATGGGTTGGTTACCAGCCTTCAATGCTTCAATGGCCTTTCGATGAGCAAACAAGGGAAGAACAAAGAGGGATGGAAGGAGAGAGTGTGTGAAGAAGGGAAATAAAGGAAATTAATAATTTTTACGATTTTTTATTTTTTAACATTGCCTTTCCATCGTCTGATTTTTGGGGACACAACCTAATCCTACTCTTGTGTACATTTCTTCTCTCTCAATACAGTTCTTCTCTTATTAGAAAGGAAAACTGATAAATCAGGCAACCAAACTATAAATATATTCACCCTCTTTACTAACTTTCTTCTTTGATAGGATCCTTATTTAACACTACATGCAAGAAGCTTTTCCTTAAAAGGCAACTTCCAACAAGTAACACTTCATTATAAGATCCAATAGTCTTCAACATAAAATAATTTTATCCCTCAATGATATATAATGCTCGTCCACTTTTTTTTTTTTTTGGTTGAACCAGCATCAAGCATTGGAATCAAAGTATTATACCAACTCAGTCAGGAACGCTTGTTTGTTAAGGCCTTCCAGTGCAGTAAATGCAGACTCCAGCACACGAGAAAGATATGCAACAACTCTGACCAAAAAAACCAAATATAACCATTAAAGATAAAGAAATTAACTTTTTCACAGAAACTGTTGTCAACATGACTCTCCCACACCATAAGGAATGACATCATAAAAAAATTGTTCATTGTATCAAAATCTAGAAATTGTCCCAAGTTCACATCTATTCCAAGAAATATCAGCAATGAAACACACACTTATTGAAGTTATTCAATCTATATCAACCTTGAGCAGGCATTGGTCGGTCGATGGTCAGGAGCCATCCCATCATCAGGTGATCGATAATCTGTAGCCTTTTGTTCAGCTGAGAGTAACCGCTCCACCTAAAGAGCAATTTAGAAGATATGTTGTTTTAGGATACAGACTTTACAGAAGTATAAGAACTCGAAACATCCAAATCAGGAAAAAGAAAACCATTTGTCACTACATGGATTGTGATGGGTTTGAGCCTTGTGTGGTTTATGTTATGAAAAGTGTTGAAGACCACAATTGTTGCCAGGCTTATAGCTAAAATTATAGTGGAATACTACAATAAATGTAAAAAGGATAGGAAATCTGATCAAATTGTGCACATTACTAGTTTATCAGCAAATTAGCCAGATTCTATTTCACTATGTGTGTGTACCCCAGCTATGATTAAATAATATACAAGAAGTATGTCGTTGTCTTCTTCATGGTATCAAAGCCCGCGCGGGGGGATCTTTGATTCTTTTGATGTAGAGATGGGGTCGAACACTCAGCTAGAGCCAATCCTAAAGTGTGTGACTGCTACCACTGAGAGTTCCTCCATGTTATGATGTGATTATTGATCTAGGTTTAAGAGAATAGGTGTAGAAGAGAGACACAAGAACAGAGTAGAGAGCTCCTATGGCTCTCACAAATCTGTATTCTAAAAGGTCATGACTAACATGATTGTATAAATGAGATGATTGGCCTATTTATAATATAATAGCCTCCTTCAAGTCCTAATCTAATGGTTAGTAGGATAATTAACTAACTATCCTACTAATTATATATTTTTCACTTAAGTCCCTATAGAAAGCTTTACAAATAAGTCTACTCCTCATGAAGAGTAGCTTTGGTGGAGGTATGATAATTAGTGTTATACCACCATTCAGCTAGGGCTAACCATTGGTTCTACTCCTTTGGAACTTCCCAACACATGCATCTCAAATAGGACTCATGACACATCTTGAGGACTTCTGTTTGACCATCACTTTGAGGATGGTAAGCTGAAGATAGGCTTTCCAAAACCTTAAGGATCTTAAGAAATTACTAAGGAAAAGTGGATCCCTATCACTTACAATTTCAGCTAAAGCACCATGTAATTTGAAAATATGATCCAAAAATGCTTCTGCCAAGATTGAGGCTGAATAGGGGCGAGAAAGTGAAATAAAATGGGCATATTTAGTCATTCTATCAACAATGACCCATATCACTTCCTTACCCCCTGATTTAGCATGGAGATACTTTCCCAAACTTTACTCGAAATTGGAAGTGGATGTAATAACCCAAGCGTTGCAACCATTTCATATTTGCATCTAGCACACATGTCACAACCCTTAATGAAATCCTTAACATCCTTGAGTAAATTTTTCCCCCAAAACAGACCTTTGACTTTATAATAAGTACCTTGGATTCCTGAATGGCCTCCTTGGCGACTAGAATGCAGCCCTTCCAACAATTTAGTCTGGCCATCAACATTTCCCACAACCAAGCAATTATTCTTCCTCAAATAAGAGTCATCCCATGAGTAAGATTGAAAGACTCCATTCTTTTCCTTTACCTAAGCAAGGACAACAGCTATATCTGAATCCAAATCCCAACTCTGCTGAATTTCTTCCATTAATTCAAGGGAATTAGTATCCAAAGAGATTTGTAAAATCTAAGAACCATGCAACCTAAACAAGCATCAGCCACCATATTATCATTTCCCTTGTTGTATTGAATCTCATAGTCATACGCTAAGAGTTTTGCTATCCAATACATTTGAAATGAAGTTTTTAATTTCTGTCTAAAGAGATATTTGAGACTTTGCTAGTCAGTCCTAATAATAAACTTTCCCCCTTTCTAGATATTGGTGACAATATTCCACTACTTGCACAACAGTCAATAATTCTTTTTCATAGATAGAGAGGCTTACATGTTTAGGAGCCAAAGGCTTGCTAAAATAAGCCAAGGGCTGACCTTGTTGCATCAATAAGCACCTATTCCCCCTCCACACACATCAATTTCTACCACAAAATCCTCAGAGAAATCCTATAATGCCAAAACAAGTGCTGAAATAAGGGAAGATTGCAATTCCCGGAAGGCTACAGCTGCTGATTCTGAGCTGCTGATTCTAACCACTTAAACCCTTCCTTACATAACAATAGAGTAAAAGATTTAGCTAACGATCCATACCCTTGTATAAACCTCCTATAGAACCCAAGCCAAGCCAAGGAAGCCCCTCAACTGTTTTGCTGATTTTGGTTCAGGCCAATCAGCCACAGCCTGAATTTTCTTGGGATCTGTAGCCATTGTACCCTCATTGATTATGTGACCCAAATACTCCACACTCTTAGCAGAAAAAGTACACTTACTCCTTTCGACAAAATAGTGATAATTTTGCAATAATCGCAATACTTCCTCAAGATGTTGAGCATGTTCTTGTATGTCAACACTATAAACCAGAATATCATCAAAGAAAACAAGAACAGACTTCCTTAATAGAGGTCTAAAAATGTCATTCATTGCACCTTGAAATGTGGCTGGTGCATTAGTCAATCCAAATGGCATAACTAGCCACTCAAAGTGATAGGAATGTGTCTTAAAGTCTGTGTCTTATAACAATCCTCTAGTTGCATTCTTATTTGGTGATAACCAGCCCTCAAATCAAGCTTAGTAAGCCACCTAACTGCATGTAACTCATCCAAAAGATCTTCAACTAGAGGAATAGGATATTGATTCTTCACAGTTTTCTTATTGAGTTCACGGAAATCAATACACATCCTCCAAGACCCATCTTTCTTTTTAACCAAAACAATAGGGATTGAAAAAGGAGACGAGCTTTCTTGAATGACTCCCGTTCGAAGAAAATTAGCCACTTGTTTCTCAATGGCATCCTTTTGAGCTGTTGGAAGCAATAAGGCTTGAGACTAATACGATTTGTACCTTCATGGAGAACAATTGGATGTTTATGGCCTGGCCTTAGTGGAGGAAGGCCCCTGGGCTCATCAAATAGACCCTCAAACCTCCCAAGTGACCTCTGGATTTCTGTGGGCAGATCTGTACTTAATGAAATTTCAGCACCACTAATATTGCGACAGTCTCAAATTTTTGGCAATGGTTGTAACAGTTGTATCAAATACATTTGGGGCCATGTTGCTTATTAAACCCCAATTTTGTAGAGGAAACCACCTTAAGAGAGCTTGTTGGACTTGCTTGCAATTCGCACAATTTACCCTATATCAAAATTGCATAGACAATTTTTCATAATCCCATAAGGCACTATTGATACTTTTCAGCCATGTCAACCCTAATACAACGTCAAACGTATTCAATTTGATAATTCGAAGATCACAGACAAAATTCCGACCCTGCATCTTCCATCTAAAACCATGCCACACCAAAAACTTGCAATTTCCTTCCCCCGGCCACCTGAACTGCAACAAACAGAGGTCCTATATTTCTCCAACCCATCTTAATAGCAAAATCATAGTCCATGAAGTCATGACTAACATGATCAAACAAATGAGAGGATTGAGCTATTTATAATATGATAGTCTCCCTTAAGTCCTAATCTAATGGTTAGTAACTTAGTAGGATAATTATCTAATTATCCTACTAATTATTTATTTTTCAGTTAAGTCCCTATAGAAAGCTTTGCAAATAAGTCCCCAAGTACAAAATTATAGATTCTATAACATGTTAGGAAATACATTAGCATAAATATATTATAATTAATTAGCATTGCATATAATCAGGATTAGAGAGATTATGAGTGATTAGAGAATCAATCATCATAATGAGTCATTACTCTCTTGTCTCCTCTCGTGTATAAATACCTTATTGTGCATATGAATAAACACATTTTCATTCGAGAATATTTCTCTCTCTCTAGCTCTACACGGTATTAGAGCTCTCAATTTTAGGCAACATAATGAGAGAGAGAGAGTTAAGGTTCTGTGGTTATCCGTATTACGCTGCACGCACCCCCCATCATGTTCAAGAGGTCTTGATTGGCGGAACCCCAGTGGTCACTCACCATTTTGCCTGTGCGTGGTCCTTCACGCAACTCCCACAGCTCCACCATTACCTGCACACGTCGGCGTGTGACGCCAATTTCCGATGATTTTTTCGTCGCCCTTTGCTTTTCCGGGATTGAATCCCTGAATCCAGCTGGACCCAAGTTAGTTAATGCTCATTTCTTGTGGTTTGACCCTCTGGTCTATTCGGTTTGCTCATCTTTGTGCTTTGTTTCGGGTTTGCAGTGTTGTTTTCGGTCCATGGGTTCATGTTTGTAGTGTTGCTTTGGTCCTCTTGTTGCTGCTTTGGCATTGTTTCTCCTATTTGATAGTTGGTGTGGCTGCTGGATTTTGTTTCTTGACGGTTCTTCAGCTTTGGTTTGCCTCTAGTAGGTGGTTTGTTGGTTCTCTAGTTGTTGCTCGGTCAACAAGTTTGAGATTGTTTTCTATGTGTTTCTGGTTGCTTCTTATGGCTGATTCTAAACGTCACGACTGAGATTATTCTTGTTTCCAACACAATTACTGATCACAAGTTGAATTGGACCAATCATTCAGACTGGAGCAAAACCGTCCACATGTACTTACTCAGTATTGAGAAAGAGGGCCATTTAACTAAGGCTCTTGCAAAGGATGATCCTAAGATGACATGGGCTTGAGCCGATGCCAGGCTATTCTTACAAATTCAAAATTCCATCGAGAGCAACATTGTTACTTCGAATTGTAATACTATTAAGGAACTTATGGACTACCTAGAGTTCCAATATTCTAGGAAAGGGAACATTACTCGAATTCATGAGGTTTGCAAGGGTTTCTATTAGGCTAAGCAATAGGGTTGCCCCCTGAAGAACTTATGGGCTGATTTTGGTAAGTTGATCTGGGAGAGTATGTCTCTCAAATAGTATAGCAGTATTGTGACTATTTTCCTTTTATCTGCTGAACCTTACGTCCATTAGAATTATACTATGGGGATTTATGACTGAATAGCACTGTACAAAGACTGATTCCATCAAATTGCTATGCAGATATTGATCATCTATTAGAACTACTAGAACTTCTAGAAAACGCAGTGTCACAAGAATAGTCAAGCGGTATTGCAGTCATACACTTGCCATCATATATCAAATCTAACATGACTTGAGAATAGTGCCAATTTGGCATTTTTTTGATCTGTCTTTTCTCTTTTACTTTATTTTCCTTATAACAATTCTTTCACTTTTTCACAACACAAATTAATTATACGTTTATTCTTATGTTTTTCCCTCCAAAATCTTACTTGTTCATTTTTTTCTTTTTAGAGATGTCAAATTTCCACAGGCTATTATTTATTCCAAGAACTGCAAAGGAAAAAATCTAGTTATATGTAAAATGTGTTACAATCTACTGACCTCAGCCATCACTGTTTCAATGCATTGTTGTAATCCTTTATAAGCTGCAGACTCTGCAGTGGACATTGCTGTGGCCATTTCTTCACAGGAAGCAGCATGAGCACCATCCACAGGGAGCAAAAGCCGAGATATAGAATTTGCAAAGTACTGTGGAGAAGTAATCATTTTAGTTCACAGAGGTTCACTTTAATAGCAAGAGAAATAATAAGAGACCAAGATCCCCCCTCATACTTGTTGAATAATAGCCACACTACTACCAGAACGTTGTACAGCAACCATGAATGATCTGAAACTGCTTTCACCAGCAGCAGCAGCAGCCTCAGCCTGAATATCAACCAATTAATATAATATACAATCAACTGTATTTGTGCCATATACAAGTATGACAAAAGTTAATGATTTGAAAAACAAGTACAAAAGGAGTTCATATAATTACAGCAGAGGCAGCCGCAGCAGCCACTCTTCGGCTGACACTTGTACCCAGTACATATCTTTCCCTCAAATTAGCAGCTTCAGTCAGGCTGTCTCGAGCTCGTTCAAGGCCATCTGATATATATTGACTGACCTGCAAAGGGAAAAATTAACAACCAAGAATGCTTCCAGCTACACAAATGTAAAACAAACCTGAATGTTTACAAATTTAAACTTACTTGATCCAGCAGGCAAGTGAACACTGCTTTTACATTGGTTGCAAGGGTGGCAGGCTGGAAGAGGGGAAAAATCAATAGCACACACGAAGAATTAAAAATATCACTAAAATGTATCTCAAGCCTGAATATTGGTTGCTCAGGTCAAAAAGGAACTAAATATTGGTTGCCAGTTAGGTGATGACAGAGTGTTGACAAAACATGTTGAGAAAATAAGAAAATGAGTAGAAGGAGAATAGGGATGTCCAATAATGCAGTTACTATGTATCTATATTGAGAAAATAAGAGCACAAGTATAAGGAGAACAGGGATGTCCAATAACGCAGTTACTATGTCTATGTATATAGGTCCACCAAAAAGATATTCTGATATCAAAGAACTGATTACAGAAAATATCCAAACCAGTAACCCAAAACTCATTTGACAATCTTTTCCTGTATGATGAAAGGGGTAATTTATTGAATGGAGGCAAGTGTTGTAAAATCGCCGACTTGAAACGTAGAAACGGACGTTTCTACGTTTTGTGGCCGGAAATCGTGTCAAAACGGATGTAGGAACGGATTTTGAGTTGAAACGCCGTGTCAACTCGGTAAAATCGATAGAAATCTGTTTCTCTTGTTTCCGATGGTGAGTGTTGGTTAAGGAAATCTCATGGCTGCAGTTCTCGCCCCTCTGTTTCAGGTCGCCGGCGGCGATGGTGGTGAGTGTGGAGGCCGCCGGCGATTTAGAGAAATGTGAAGGAAGGAAGGATTGAAGGTTGAAGCTGGCCCTCTCTCGCGCCTCCTGCTCTGTGAGATATTGGATCTGTCTCAGTTGATGGAAGAAAGAAGACAGGGAATTAATCCCTTGGTCAAAACATGCGTTTTGACCAAGGGACTAAAATGCAAGAATGCAAAGTTTTAAGGAGGGACTAAACTGAAAATTTTGAAATATTTTTGGGGCATAACTACAATTTCCAAGAAAATGGATCAAGAATCTCAATTTAATTATGAAAAATCACATTAAATTATGAACTTAATTATTTCCTTGAGTGTTTGGACTTAAATTTGTGATGAATTTAATGTATTGGTGTGTTTAGGTTTTATATATGTTAGATTTTATTTTTTTTTGTAGTATTTAGTAAACTCTTACGTTTCATTTACGTTTTATGATTTTACATTTTTACTCACCCTTACTGTTTCTACGTAGACTCTACGTTTTAACAACACTGATGTAGGCACTATAAATCTTGTGGAACTGCCATGACAGCTAACTTTGAAAAAAGAAAGTAAGCAGCAACCAATAGACAATTTAATAGGTTTGGCAAGGGATAATTAATTCATATCACATTGCATGAACAGGAATTTACCAGAGATGAAAAGAGATTGCATCTCAAAATTGCTTCTTCATTCCAGCGCACAAATTCTGTCACAACAGTGACAGATATTTGCTGGTGAGAAGAAGCTACTGAAGCTCCTTTTGAGCGTCCAATTGTCCCAGATGAATCAGATGTCTGCTGGTTTTCAGCTCTTAGTTCCTCCATCTACATTAATTATGGCAAATCAAGCTTTTTGCCACATGTCCAACTCAAAATGGACAAAATATATATATGAAGAAAGTGCAAACCTTCACTTGATATAATTGTCTAAGAGACGCCTGTTCATACTCTGGGTACTCATCCTTGTGATTTGAAAATAACGATTCTGTGAGACCTGAGCCATCAGAACAAATATGCATTAATAACCTAAACAGAATTTCAAATTATTAAAAAAGCACCAATCCGCAAGAATAGAGCATATTGTTATAATTATTTGGAAACAAGTTGCATTTAAAAATGAGAAAATGTGCCTTTTAAGTTCCAGAACCTCCTAGAGATTTTATATGAATGACCTTAAGTTGAAAGTGGATTTGTAAATTTTCATTCCAACTTCCACAAAAAAGATAAGTAGAATATGGAGGGTACTGGTAGTAGCTGTTAATAAAAGATTAGCTCTTAAACGTGGTTTGTTAGTTCTTAAAAAAATTTCTCATGAATAGCCACGCAACAAAATTAAGAGATCAATGATGAGTGACTTCTCAAACACCGATTTCCCATTTTCTTCCTTTCTACTGTTCTCTTCATCTTTGTTTTTTTTCTAAGTCAGATCAAATTCAAAAACCCTAGTTTTTGGACCATGGATGAATGATGCCACTAGTTTGCAAAGTTGTACTCCCTAGAGTAGAGCAGGTTAACTATGGTAGACTAGAGAATGTCAAGTATGGAGTAGCAAATATAAGAAATTTGAGAGCTATCGGAAGGGGCTTTCAAAGCAACAGAGATAATGAAGATGATGAACTTAAAGGAAAGAACCAGCTCAAAAAGGGGCAAAGATGGTTAGGAAAAATGAAATTCCCCAAAATTCCTTCATGAGGATGATTTGAGTTGGCTTTTGCAGTGTTAGATACTTAGATGTATTTTTCATTGGATAAGCCACTAAAATACATGTAGGTTGGAGTGGCCAGCTCGCACCTGGTTGAAGGAGGATTTGAGTTGTATTATGCATACAAAAGAAACCCTAAAATAATCATAGAACAGATGTAGAGAATTTTATTCCTTTCATAAACGAATACTCTATGCATTATAAGTGATGGGAACCTCTATAGGCCTAGAGACCAAGAGCTATCGAGGACGAACAATAACATTACTAAAGCAAGGGAATAACGAGAGAAAGTACAAAGCTGTCATAGCTGCATTTTTCTTTCCCCCCTTTTTGGCTTCCAAAAAGAAAACTATATTTGGATCTATGGTAAATAGGTGAATTTTTAGGGGCATTATTGTGGTATTGTATATTTTCCTTGGCTCTTGGTATACAATTGTGAATTCTCATTAACATTAGGCCTATAAATAGAGGCCCTCTCTCTTACAAATGGAACAGAATATCCATCAAAAAGTAGATCTCGCTACTTTCATTCTAGAATCTTTCTGTAGAGAAGTACACAAGTCTCAATCTCAACCCTCCATTTTTCCCAAAAAGGTCTCATGTCTTGCTAGAAAACACTGCTCTCGTAATTTATTTGTCAAAATCACCACACAAATAGGCATAGCATCTTCTAGCATTATCAACATGAAGGTTCTTAACCCTTGTTACTCATCTAGCTTATTTGGAATAGCAGGAATGAGAAACAAGGAGAGGACAGGAGAAGGATTTTAAAGTACTCTCATATTCGGAAGTTTCAAAAGTGAAATGACGGGACAGGATCTAACTCCTGGAAACCCCTTTAGAATCATTTCCTCTAATTTGGGGGCTTCTGTACATTACCTGCTAATCCTTCATTCACTTATTCTTGTTATATTTCCTATCCTTTCCCTAAAATGATAAGAGAGCAATCAAGAGATTTGACCACAGACATAACTAGTAGCAATTTCAAGCAAAATTATTACCCTCAACATCCAAGTCACCGCATCCCACAGCTCGTAGATCTCTAGCAAGTTCTCGTGTCTTTTCATATGCCACTGCCAGCATTCTGAGATACTGAGACCTCAAATCAATTGTAAATCAAATCAACATTATCTTGCCATCTAAGCTGGAGTTAGGGTAAATAATAATGAAAGCAGTCAGTGTTGCGGTACTCACCAATAGGAGTCCACCTTCTGCCGTGGTAGGTAACTTTACAAGAGATGGCTTCAGTAATAATTTATCCAAAACGGCAGTGACTCGCTGCTCCAAAACTCTCTATATATAGAGATACCAGAAAACCAACAAAAAGTGATGATGAGAAAGTGACAGACCTAACTCTCTTTAAGGCCAAAGTATGAGGAACCACATCCTTGGGTACCTGAACTAAGATTGACATGACATCATTGGGAGAAGGGAATACTGCAGTTATTGTAGCTGCTTCTTTACGAACGGTGTCTGCAACCAATCACAATACTATTACTGGTTCAATAAAAAATTATATCAAGCAACAGAAGTTGTTATGCTTCAAACCTGTGATTTCTTTGTACAAAGACGAAAGACCACGAGCAACATTACTAGGACTAGCCTGTGCAACCTGATCACCAAGAACCAATCTGGTGTCGGCATTCATAATTTCCACATCAATAAACATTGGACGTGTTGCCACATAATGTTGCATGGCACTTGTACCCCTGTTGAACTGCATTGCAAAATAGATATATAAATAAAAATAGATAGATAGATAGATAGATAGATAAAAAGGCAAAGCATGCTATAAACATATTATATCCTATCATGACACTCATTTTTCTTCAACCCAAGAAACATCTATTCAATGCATAAGAAGCAGAGGAGATAAATGTCACTGAAACCTACTAGAGTACTAAATGCATCATACAAATCAAAAGTGGAGGTTTTAAATCAGTTAATAGCTGTTGAATATGCCAATTGGTACCTATACAATCTGTATTGCTCTCAAATCCAACACTTTCTACCATATTTACCTAAGGTTGAAGATGTTGCTCCAATACCACTAATGTAGAAGAAAGGTAGGAACCGGAGAGAGAAAAGGAAGGAATAGAGGAATAAAGGGAGAGAGATAGGAAAAGAATAGAGGAACAGGAAATTTAGTACTTCCATCAACAAACAACACATGGCTTATAAGGTGTGTCACCCTTACCTAATAGCAACTGCTTTCCTTAAAATAACAAAACAACAACAACAATATTAACTTAACATTTCTCAGCCAACTATAATTATCACAGCACACCATGGCCAATTGAGCAGAACAAACATTGGTTACCTGAGACAAAATCTTGGCACATTCCGCCATAGTGGACAATTCTCTTTTCTGTGATGCTGCATCAAACCGAGCCAACAATCTATTCTCTAACTCTGCAGAGACAAACAAAGAATATGAAACATACACATGACATAAGCACCCAAACCACCAGGTTATGTAGTACCAGTAGCAAGAACAAAAGACGGGGAGAAAGATGTTGAAGAAACTAGGAAGAATTTAGTGAGTTCTATTAGTCAATAAATAGCCCATACCCTCACCGATATGGTCTTTAAGTAGAGAACATTAGACACACTAAAATGAAATATACTGATAATTAAATTTGGGTTAAAGCGCAATTATGCGTCGGAAGTATTCACATGCGACAAAGTTTGTAACACCCCGAATTTCTAGCAGTTTATAATAACATAAAATTTCCATAATTTTGATAAATAATAACTAAAAATTCAAAATACTCAAATTCGGGAAGTGTTACCGCCACACTTGTATGGAACAAGTGCAAAGCTGCTTATTACATCAACTAAATCTAAACTTATGTAGAAATGTTTTCCGCAAAACAAAACAAAATAAAATAATGAAATAAAATCAAAATTTAAAATTGGGCGTCTCCCTCACTTCTCACTGCTAGCCCCAGCCCTTGGTACCTATTTCACTGAAATTCTGCTCCCCCGAAGGATTATCGCAGCCACATAAAACAACCATCAGCAAAAGTTGATAATCCTAATAAAGAAAAAAAAAATATAACATAAACTAAAATAATTAAGTAAATAAATAAAATAAATTAAAATAAATTGAGATAAAATAAAATAATTATAAAATTTTGTTAGAATATTATGAAATTAGGAAATAAATCATCTATTTATTAGGATCCCTTGATTATGGGATCTGATTATAGGATCCTAATTAGTAAGTTATTAGTTTTTATTATTATCATTTAATGTAATTGCATGATTCTCTCCTCCAATGGCTCACTCTTGAACCTATATAATGTAATGCTTTCTACATAATAAAATACACAATACAGAGAGTGTGATACCTCTGATTTAAACATGGTATCAAAGCCTAGGACATCTGTCTGAGGCCAGAGAAAGAGAGAAACAGTGAGTGACGGTGAGGTAGAGAGAAATAGTGCCGTGGAGGTTTCCGGCGAGTCTAGGGTTCTCGATAGGAGGCAAGTGAGGCTACACCGCCCAGCCTATAAGAACCGACAAGCCCCGATCGGTGAAATCCCAGAATCCGGCGACCATCCGACATCTCCACGGCGGCACGTGGGGTACACGCTCTCGATAGACAACGCACGTGGGACAGCGCGTGACGGTGCGTGCAGGCTTCATTTCTCCGGCGACTTCCTATTTCGGCCTTCTCCACTGATTTCCGACCAAACTCAGTGCTCATTGCATTCTACGGTTAGTTTTTGGATTTTCCGGCAAGAACTCCGGTGAGAATTTCCAGATTCCAGCAACTGATTCTTCTTCCAGAAACATGAATCCTCCTTCGTTCGGATCAATTCCCATGGGTTTTATGTCTGGTACTGATCCTCAAACTCAAAACTCTTCATCTTCTTCCACCACCAATACTATAGTACCAACCAAAACCACGGAGTTGCCATCTAATTTCTCAGAAAATCACACTATGGTTATTAACCATAAGTTTAATGGTCTCAACTACCTCCAGTGGTCACAAAGCGTGCTAAGGTATATTCGTGGTAAGAGAAAGGAGAAATATATTAATGGGGCAACCCCTCAACCAGCCCCTGATGACCCAAATTTTGACACTTGGTTTGCTGAGAATAATCAAGTTATGACTTGGTTGTGTAATTCGATGACTTTGGATATCAGTGAAGGCTATCTACTTGCCCAAACAGCAAAGGAAATATGAGATGCCGATCGGAGAACCTACTCTTCTCTTGAAAACACTGCTGCATTGATTCATCTGAAGAGACAACTCCGTGATCTAAGATAAGGTAATATGTCGGTAACTGAATATTATAATACCTTCCTGAAATTGTGGCAGCAACAGGATCTATTTGAGGTTTATCCCTGGAAAAACCTCGACGATGCACAATAGTACAAAAAGATCGTGGAAGAAGGAAAGATACATGATTTTCTACTTGGCCTAAATGATGCTCTTGAAGAGATAAGGGGCAGAATCATGGGGTTAAAGCCACTTCCACAACTCTTTGATGTCGTTAACTTTGTGCAATTTGAAGAAAGTAGGAAACTCTTGAACAGAAGTGGACCAAGTCAAATTGAAAGCTCAGCACTAGCGATCTAGGGACCACAAGAGGAACGGAAGACTAATAAATGGTGCAATTATTGCAAGAGGAAGGGCCATAACAGGGAAGAATGTTGGAAACTCCATGGAAAACCTTCTGGTTGCAAACCAAGTGTCCAAAGTCACCTGACCACGGCTGAATCAAAGGTTGAGAATGACGATCACCTGAGCCCGGAAGAATTACAAATGCTTCGCAGAATACTCGACAAGCAGAATAAGACAAACTCTGTTCCTAGTGTTAATCTGGTACAATCAGGTAATTCTATTGTAGCTCTCAACGCTATGATGACTAGTGACGATACCTGGATTGTTGACCCAGGAGCTACAGATCATATGACTGGTAACAAAACTTTATTCCACAACGGTTTATGTATTTTTCAGGATTTAAAATCGAGGAGGACGATTGGGACTTCTAGAGAATGGGATGGATTGTTCTACCTTGAAGGCTCGAACTCAAAGAATAAAGATGCATTGAAGGCCGGACGAGCGATGGCTAGCTCAAATTATCACAATAATGATGTATTTTTGTGGTATTGTCGGTCAGGTCACCCTAGTTTTGATTATATGAAGCATGTGTTTCCAAGTTTATTCAATAAAAATTCTGTTCCTTTTCATTGTGAAACTTGTCAATTTGCCAAATAAACACAATCTTCATATCCCAAACAGCCATATATCCCTTCCACACCATTCACACTAATTCATAGTGATATTTGGGGTCCTGCCCGGCTACCTAATCTCACCCATACTCGATGGTTTGTTACTTTCATTAATGATCACACTAGAACCACATAGGTTTATTTACTAAAAGACAAATCTGAAGTAGCCACAGTGTTTCAAAACTTCTATACCTTTATTCAAACCCAATTCAATGCTTCCATTAAGGTACTTCGAAGTAATAATGCAAAGGAATACATGAGTAAAGCCTTTAAAGAATTTCTTGATCAAGGAGTTCATCACCAAACGTCTTGTCCTTACACCACTCAACAAAATGGAGTGGCCGAGCGAAAAAACCGTCACATTTTGGAAGTAACCCGAGCCATACTAATGGAACGAAATGTACCTACCATATTCTGGGGGGATGCTATCCTCACAGCCACTTACCTCAATCGCATGCCTTCCAAAATTCTCAATTATGACACTCCAATTCAAAAACTCCTTAGCCTCTTCCCAAATTGCCCTCTAATCAATTCATTACCTCCCAAGGTCTTTGGCTATGTTGTCTTCGTACAAAAAAAGGATGGCAACAAATTTGGAGCCCGAGCCGATAAATGTATGTTCCTTGGCTACTCCTCTACTCAAAAAGGGTACAAATGCTATTGTCCATCTTCCAAGAGACTTATTGTCTCCCAAGATACTATGTTCTCGGAGGATGAAGCATATTATCCTAAATTACCCATTCAGGGGGAGTATTCTAACATTGAATGGCTAATCCAGGAGACATCTAATCCCAAAAACTTCAGCTCACCTGACACATCATCACCTAACCTTATAGCCACTCTTGACTGAATTGCTCCCACAAATCAACCTAGCCCACCTCAACCTGGACCCAATGAAATGGAAGCACATGTTGAGGTCAATTCAAGGATGGATGTTGAAACACGACAAGAGGTAGAATCCAGCTCACAAGTTCAAGCTAAACCAGACACTAATAGAACTATCTCTCCCATTCAAAGGAACGACCATGAATCCAATCCGGGATTAAATCCTGAAGAATCGGGTTGGCCTATTGCCTTAAGAAAAGGGGTAAGATCATGTACTCATCATCCAATTCAACGATTTGTTTCATATGAAAATCTGTCTGCAAAAATGCAAAGTTTTGTTGTAAAATAGTGCACAGATAACCATTCCAAATACATTTCAACAAGCTATGGCTGATCCAAATTGGAAGCAAGCTGCAGAAGAGGAATTGAGGGCACTCCATGAAAATAGGACATGGGAATTCACGACTCTTCCTAAAGAAAAGAAACCAGTAGGATGCAGGTGGATTTTCACTCCGAAATTCAATCCCGATGGCACTATCAACAAATACAAGGCAAGACTTGTTGCAAAAGGATATACTCAGACATACAGGATCGACTATCAGGAGACATTTGCTCCAGTGGTCAAGTTCAATACCATTCAAGTACTTTTATCACTCGCAACAAACTTGGATTGGTCACTATACCAACTGGACGTGAAAAATGCATTCCTAAATGGCAACCTGGAGGAGGAAGTATATATGGAAATTCCAGATGGAGTTTTAACTCCTAATAACTCTGTGTAAGTTAAGCAAGTCATTGTATGGCCTGAAACAATCTCCGAGGGCATGGTTCGGTAGATTCACCAAAGCAGTGAAAGGGCTTGGATATACTCAAGGACGAGCAGATGACACGTTGTTCACCAGGCGTGTTAATGGCAAAATCACCATATTGATCGTCTATGTTGATCACATAATCATTACAAGAGATGATAAAGAATCCATTGCCCAACTAAAACGAGACTTGACTAAATTCCAGGTGAAAGATCTTGGACAAGTGAGGTATTTCTTAGGAATGGAAGTAGCAAGAACCAAGAAGGGCATCAACGTCTCTCAACGCAAGTATACTCGAGACTTGTTACATGAGACAGGAATGTTGGGAACTCAGCCAGAAGGGATACCAATGGAAGAGGGATGTCACCTAGAGATCAAGCCACAAGATGTTCCAGCTAATGCAGAGAGATACAGAAGACTTGTGGGAAAATTGATATATTTAACCCACACACGCCCTGACATTAGCTATGCAGTTGGAATAGTCAGTCAGTTTATGCATTAGCTCCAAGAAGAACACATGGAGGCGGTTTACAGAATTTTGAGCTACCTGAAGTTTAGTCCTGGAAGGGGACTATTCTTTAAGAAAGGTACCACTAGAAACATAGAAATCTACACTAACGCAGACCATGCAAGAGATAGAGAAACCAAGAGGTCAACCACAGGGTATTGTACATATGTGTAGGGAAATCTAGTTACTTGGAAAAGCAAGAAATAGACAGTGGTGTCGCCAAGCAGTGCTGAAGCAGAACTAAGAGCTGTCAACAAAGGAGTATGTGAAGGAATGTGGATTACAAGATTACTGACGGGGTTGGGAATTCAACATGAGGGACCAATGCAACTTTGGTGTGATAACAAGGCCAGTATTGAAATGGTCAAGAACCCAGTCTATCATGATAGAACCAAACATGTTGAGATAGACAGGCACTTCATTAAAGAAAAGATTGAACCAGGCATTATGACACTATCTCACATAAGATCTGCAGACCAAATTGCAGATATCTTGACTAAACCACTCGGTCGAACGAAGTTTGAAGGATTTCGTGGCAAGCTGGGATTGATTGACATATACTCTCTAGCTTGAGGGGGAGTGTTAGAATATTATGAAATTAGGAAATAAATCATCTATTTATTAGGATCCCTTGATTAGTGCCTTGATTATGGGATCTGATTATGGGATCTGATTATAGGATCCTAATTAGTGAGTTATTAGTCTTTATTATTATCATTTAATGTAATTGCATGATTCTCTCCTCTAATGGCTCACTCTTGAGCCTATATAATGTAATGCTTTCTACATAATAAAATACACAATACAAAGAGTGTGATACCTCTGATTTAAACAAATTTAAAATAAATTAACTACAAAATAAAAGAAGATAGAAGTATCATCATATGTATAATTAAAAGGTGTCATTGTTTCTTAAAGTTTCTAGTGGGAAGAGAACCATGGTAGACCCAGATATCCTGCCAGTATACCCTGTGACCTGGAAACCTGCCAATCACAAATCATCATAAATTGGCCATAGATCATTTTCTTCCAAGTGTGCACACCTCTTCCCAAAGTTGCTACTAGTGCCTCGGATATCCTGTCAGGCACCACTTTGGGAAGAACGGATATATCGATTCACATCAAATAATTTTTTTTTCGAAGGCATAAAGCCTTAAAAGTGTGTGTTCATCACTTTAAGAGGTATCATCCCAAAGCTATCCTCCCACTGTTAGTTCATTTTAAATAATTTAGGCTCATCAAATTCCTAAATTATTTTTATTATGTGTAATCAGATATTTATAATAATAATAATAAAATCCCTAACTCTTACAAGAAAGGGTTGATCTTAATTTCACAAACCCAAGAGCTACAACTCTTTATAAGAGCTCGTGAGTTTTCCCAAATATAATCATTAAAATATTGTCTCCATTTTTATCATAGGGTTTCCCAAATTAGACTATAAGGTAAACACTTATAAGTCCCTATAAGTTTGTCATATCTCCATAACTCCATAATCAATTCAAAAACATGAGAACCTATACACACTTCTTTGGTTTAGGCAACCAATATTTCTATCAGTGTGAAACTCAAATCATTCAACAACAAATAAAAAAAAAATTACCGACTTGATATATAAAATAATATCAGAACCATTCCTTATCTGTGTGACACTTGAACCATTCAACAATCAGTTAAAACATTGACCGACCTCATATATTAATTATTATATGAACCATAAAGCAGTAGACCTACAGATTCAAGTTAGCATGACATCACAATTATTCAATTCAATTAGGAAAGGAATCACGCATTCAACCTCATTCGTGAAAAAGCAAAAGCAAAATAAAAATCCAGCACAGACAAGGAATATACGCTGACACCTCAATAACCATTCGGAGAATTAAATCCTAAAGCAATGAATCCACCCCCAACTTGATCGCTGATACAAATTGGTGAATCGGAAATTCCCATGATATACCTATTAACATACAATAGTGGTTTTAGGATTACCTGGTCTCCATATTCGCTAAGCTCCTAGAGGGGAAATTCTGCCACAAAGAATTTTTCAAAGAGGGAACTAATGAGTGGTGGCTAGGGTTAGATGGCTAGACCTAAGTTTATAGTTGAAATTAGGGTTTAGCTATGGGCTGGGCTTTGTGGATTGGGCTTTTAACTATTGCTAATCTAATGAAGAAAAAAGATAAGTCATTTATTAAATTCTAATTTAAATTTATTTTTATTTATTTATTTATTTATTTATATTTAATTATTACTATATTATTAATTTTAAATTTTAATATCAATATTATTATTAGTATTATTATTATTATTTAAAATGAAAAAAATCAAGGGTATTACAAAGTTATTATATGTGGATTGTAGACTTGGAAGCTACCAATCATATGACAGGTGATATAACTCTTTCTAAAGAATTTCAACCATGTAAAGAGATGTGGGTGATTAAAATAGCTGATGCCTCTTGTCTAGATGTTGTTAGATCAGGCACTGTGCCACTAATGATAGTGTTACAAAATATACATGATAGAATTTATTAATTGTATTCTAAGCCTATAGTAATTGAAATTATTATAGAGGATATTAGGTGATAATAATGAGATTAGAATATGATTTTCTCTCATTCGTGTAATCCTAGTTGTTGCCTACATATGTGCTTGTCCATGATCCATGAATCTAATAATAACAAAGCAGAGCGACATTACTCTCTAAGATTTCAACTTTCTTATGTTTCATTCAAGATTTTATCTTCTCTGTTTTATTTTTATCTATCCTGACGGCAGTATCCAGATTTAATTGTCAAGAGATTTGATTAGATTCATTTTGCTAATTTTATGCTCCCGTAACCTTGGCCAAATCCCATAGTCAATAACAAGCTAGGATTTGAGCTTCTATAAATTGCACGTGTTTCTGTGAATAAGATGAAATTGTCGAGTTGGATGTTGAGGAAATTATATATTTGATTCATGGAGGTTTTTCCCAACCGATAGCATAGACACAAAGGTCAAAGGCAGGTATCAGCCCCCTCCCATGACATAAACATGGGCCATAACAAAGAATCTCATCATTAAGACAAATCTATATCAAGAAAAAAAAAAGAAAAAGAAAAAGCTCTATAAGAAATTTTGGAAAGGTATGATTTCTTCATTCTTCACCAGAAGGGTATTAAGTATTGAAGAGGAACAGCTATGGGTGTGTTTCTAGACCTCTTCAAGCTTGAAACAGCCATAGCTCTATCAGAAATTTTGGGAAGGCATGATTTCTTCATTCTTGACCAAAAGGGTATGAAGTATTAAAGAGGAACAGCTATGGGTGTGTTTCTAGACACTTGCAACAACTTCTCCTCCGCTCTTCAAGCTTGAAACAGCCATAGCTCTATCAGAAATTTTGGGAAGGCGTGATTTCTTCATTCTTAACCAAAAGGGTACTAAGTATTGAAGAGGAACAGCTATGGGTGTCTTTCTAGACAATTGAAACACATTTCTCCTCAACTCTTCAAGCTTGAAACAGCCAGTAATGAAAAATATTGCCCCTCTCTACTCCATTTCATGGATTAACTCTAAATTTAGTAGTTCATTGATGATGAAGAAAAAAAATCTTGATCTTATGGATAATTTTGCTTAGGATTTCAGAAGTTCAGGCCTTTATTAGCACAGTTATTGCCATTTCTTTAGCAGTTTCCAACATTTTGACAGACCACAGAATCTCCAATTTAAAACATATACAAAACGAATTTCATATTTTACTTTAGAAACAATAATATTGATAACTGCAGTGAAATATGTTCAACCTTAATGAACTTTTGTAAACAGCATCTCAACCTGAAACTAATGTAAGATACTTTCAATTAACTGACCATTGCAGTAGTCCTGTAGATTAGCAACTGCAACTTCTAATCCTCTGCTTGCAGCTGCATTTCCCATAACTGATGAGACAGCTATTCCTTGCCTTCCGATATCTTCTTCAGCAAATGACCCTAATATTTTTGAAGAAAATAGAGTAGATATCAATAATAAAATGGTTAAAGCTTCATAATGCAACAAAACAAGAAAAGGAAAGCTAACTTACGTAATTTTTGGGCAATTGAAGCAGCCTCAGCAACACGGCCATCATCAGAAAATAGAGGTGAAAGCTCCATTAGATCTCCAGGGCTGCTATTGAACTCCATTAAGTACTGTAAATATTAACTCAAACAAAAATGTCAAATTCCATAATGAAAGAACGCTATCAACCAAATGACATAGCTGGTAATATTACCTTAATCAACTCTATAGTTTGACTGGCAGTTTCCCGCTGAGCATCAGCACTCTGACAAAAAAAAAAAAGTTTTTTTAAAGAAAAAGAATAGAGACTATATGTTACATTCCCAAGATTTATATCTATGTACATACATATATAGTTACTGTTATGTATCAAAATGTATAATAATTATAAAGAAAGCCATAGATTTAAGTCAAAGGAACATAAGGACTTTACTCTAAAAGAAAGAAAGAAAGAATAGAGACTTGATTCATAGGAATTTTTACCATTTGGAAAATATATTTCCTTGTGTGAATTGATATGAAATTGAAGAGGGATTAAGTGACTCAAAAATTTCGATATCTTAAGCCTAAATACACTAGACGGGTATGAAGATAAGGGGCTAAGGCAAGTCAATTAATTTATGATAAATTGAAATGACCTTATGCCACAATTTAATAATATATGCAACTTTCGGAATGGGATCCTTGTGTCTCAACCTAGAGGAATTAAACATGTGACCACCAAATTATTTTGCTTCCATGAGTAAATTTAACTAATCAAAAGCTAAGGGAGTGTTAAAGGAAGAGTAAAGGTAAAACTGCAAGCTAATGATGGCAAATGGAGTGCAAGGTGTCAAGTTTAAGTTTAAATTGATGTAATTTGTCCAGCAAAGAAAATTTTGTGAGACCATACAATATTTGTTAAAGTTGAGAGAGGTAAGAAAATCCTCATTGAGTAAGTTGACAACAAGATTCTCACAGGGGTTTATATTGAGAAAATGGCAAGATAAAGAGAGCGCTCAGGAGAGAATTTGAAGTCAAGGACCTTATAAACTTGAAATACTTTCTTGGGATAGAAGTTGCAAGGTCAAAACAAGGCATTTATGTATCCCAAAGGATAACTCCGATGATGAGATTGAAGAAGACAATGAGAAAGAAGAGGCTGTTAATAAAGAAAGATATTTGAGACTAGTAAAGAAGCTGATTTATCTCTCTCATGCAAGACCACATAAAGCCTGTTTTGTAAGTGTAGAAAGCCAGTAAATGAGTGAGCCAAAGAAGAAGCAAATGGAAGAAGCCTACAAAATTTTGAGGTATCTAAATGGTACTCTTGGTATAAGATTATTTTTTCAGAAAAAGGAATGAAGAACTGTAGAGGTATACCCAAATGCAAGCTGGGGAGGAACCTATCCTATCACAGATCAACTTCTTGTTACTGCTACTTTGTATGGGAAAATATGGTTGCTTGGAAAAGACAAAAACAAAGAGTTGCATCTAAGAGTAGCAAAGAATCTAAGTTATGGGCATTGGCTCAGGGAATAATGGAAGAGCTTTGGCTCAAACAAGCCCTAAATGAGATGCAAGCCAGCATGGATTTACCACTAAAACTCTAGTGTGACAACAAGGCTGTAATAAGTATGGCCTTAAATCCTACTCCCTCTAGTTCTTAATATAAAACATATTTGGGGAATTGATTTTGGTCCTAAATATAAGATATAGTTTACACATTTGTCAATCTTTTCCTAATTTATCCTTATTGATACTCCCTCAACAACAATTAAGGAGAAGGGGACAAGAGAGACTTAAGGAGGATGACTAGGGTGTTGTAGAAAATACATATCATATTAACTAACTCAACTAACTTCCTTGATCTAATCAAATGAGGTAAATACGCCTTATATTAAAGATTGAAGGAGTATTCACAATGAAATATCTAAACATGAGGAGGTGGGCTTACAACTTATCAAAGAAAATGTTGAAGAATGAATTTTATGTCCGACTTATCTACACATAAATCTTCAAGTTGTAAATGTGTTAACTAAAGGATTGCTCAAACATACTTTTAAGAGCTATATAAGCAAGTTGTACATGATTAGCAGCTACAATCCAACTTATGGGGGAGTGAGGAAATATTATGCATTGATTGTAAATATTACTTATTATTAGCCTTTATCAGTATTGATTAGGATTGATTTGGCTTTATTCTACCATTTATGAAGATTTATTCTCCCTAGATGTAGATGTTTATATATAGGCCTTTGTATCTTAGTAATACATGAAATAAGAGAAATATTTTTTCTCTCTATTATCACACATTAGCAAGTGATAATTGGGTTCAAGCAACAAAAGTTGAAATGGCCCTTAAGCTTAAGAACAACAAAACATGGGATCTTGTTCAATTACAAATTTTAAAGAAGTTTGTTGGATATAAATGGGTCTTCACACCCAAATATAATTCATAAGGCACTTAAGAATGGTGTAAAGATCGGTTGGTTGGTCAAGGGTATACTTCACACCTATGGGTTAGGACTTAGGTAGTTAAGAAACTTTTGCTATAGTTGCAAAGATGAATATCTTTCGCATCCTATTATCTTTGCCTGCTAATTAGGACTGGAAGACACTACAATTTGATGTAAACAATGCATTTTTACATGGTGATCTAAAGGAGGAGATTTATATGAGGTTCTGCTTGTTTTCAACTCCCAACTTGCTCTAGGTAGAGAATGCAGACTTAGAAAGGCGCTTGATTTAGAAGGTTTACAAAATCCATGGTTCACATGGGATACAAACAGAACCAGGGTGACCATACTTTTTTTTCAATAAAACATTCAGCATCAAGGGAGTGATAATCTTACTTGTATATACTGATGATATCATTGTGATAGATGACCTAAAAGCATTAATTCTCTATGAACACAAATGATGAAAGAATTTGCAATTAAGGATTTAGGAAAGCTCAATATTTTTTGGGCATTGAGCTTGCTCATCTCAAACATGGTATCTTTATATCTCATCAAATGTATGCTCATCCCAAATGTACATTGAATACTACATACTTGAAGGGCACTCTAGGCAAAGGGATTATGTTTAAAAGGAGGAAAAGATCGACAATAGACAGATATTCTCACAAAGGGCTTATCTATTGAACATTTTCAAAACTTCATTTCCAAGCTTGGAATGGATGATACCCACTCTCCAACTTAGGGGGAGTGTTAAATGGTGTAGCTAATAATATTAGTGGTTAGTAGTAGTTGATAGATAATAATGTAATTAGTAATGTTAATAGCAGTTGGTAGATAGAAGTAACTTAGTACTCAAACATTTAATAGTCCTGTAAAAGGCTCCTTGTATAAATAAGCATGTAATGAAGTCATCAAAAATATTTTTCCTCAACATTTTGTATATATTGCACTCTTATCTCCTTGTGATATGCTATTTATTAACTCAGATTTTATTTTTCACGATTATACGAGAGGTTTAGGCAATTTGATTAGAATTTTTTTCTGTCAAGGGAATGTAGAGAAAATAGAAGATAAACAGAATGAGAGGAAAGAGGAAGAAAAGAAGACAGAGAATCTGAACAATTCCTGTATATTCATTCAATCAACGTAGTATGTCATGCAACTATGGTATCATTCTCCTCCCTCTCCTATACATGTATTAGATTCTTATCAATAAAATTCAGAGCTTTTTTTCTGCCAAATATCTAAGAAAGTATAGATAAAGTCAAGCAAAGTGTCTCTTGATGTGCATGAATGCTAGCTTGAAGCATAGTTATTTTAGAATGATGCATGATGTTTGACAAGTATATGTCAAGTTTTAGGGTTGGTAATCCCATTGCCTTTGAGTTGATAAGTCTAAAAGAATATGAAATGTGCAATTATAAAAAGGCTACATGTGATTTTTACATGAAATTGAATAAATGTTAAATCAGAGTACATGTTTGAGAAGTTTTCAAGTTTCTGCTATTCACTGGGTCAAAAGAACTCAAAATATCATCGTTCTTGTTGCTGGAAATAGAGGAGAACTAGACCTTTAAAACAAGCGATAAACAACAACAACTACTACTACTGCAAATGCTAATACAACAAAAGCCTTATCCCACTAAGTGGGACACAACTTCTTGAAATCAATTTCCCGTTCCTGTTAAATGAAAAAGTATAGCCAAAAAATGGGGAAAAAAAAAGTATGAACCAAAACTCTGTCCAGAATTCTTAAACTATATCAGAAGAGTCTCAAGAGAATGTAAGAAAAGTTCAAGGGAATTGGTACTTGTATGACTCTTATTCAATTCAAATGGACTTAAGAAAATAATTTATACAAGGGAAAGAGCTATTGAAGGTATGAAAATATACACCGAAGGTCAAGGAGATCTAAACCTGCTTATATACCACTAACATTGGCAAGACTGTAAGTTTAACTCATTTACAAACAGTAATCAAGATTCGAAAAAATCTACCTGAAGTTGATCTCCAATCTTCGCGGCAGTCTGGCCAACACTTGAAATACGTGAATCCAACCTCGCAAAGCTATCAAACAAACCATCTACACCTTTCTCTAGCTGAAAAGGATATAAAGACATGCCATAAATTGGAACATTGAGATGCAAACTTAGTAAATACAGTAATACCAAACTCCATGATGTAGAACAACAAAATGTATCATAACAAACCAACTTAAAAAGGTGAAAAAAGAAAGAAAATCCTAGATGTGACAGATACGGGGACCAAGATAATAACGGATAATTATGGGTAAGGTACTATTTTCCTAATCCTCTAACCACATTCAGCAGCTTCAAGGTTCCCCTTCCCCGGTGAATGCTTGAAATCCTAAATTCATATTCATTCACTTAGAAAAATACACGTAAAATCTATTCATATAAAATCACAACAATTAATAAAATGTCCCAAAAACCTAGCAATATAACTTAAAGCCTCTTAAAAGTTATTTGAAGAGCGTCTTAATTATTTTTAGAATATATTATATAGATTAATATGCAATAAATGCATGTGTAATTTAAAATAAATACACACTGACGCTGTGGGAACGAAAGAATTCATATTACCCAAATTTGGAATGTAAAATAGTGGCAAAAATCTGCATACTCAATCCTCAATGTCTAAATCTCACAATAGACTAGAGGATTTGCACATTTTCCATCCCTATAGATAAACCATATAAATTGACTTTTCAAGTAATACCAATATTATTGCCAGTAAGCTTTTGCTCTTTCCAAATGACTGCTTTATATTCTTGATTCTGGGAAGTATAATAGAAGAATTTAATCTTTTAATAACAGAAAATAGATACATACTAACCTCGAAAAGTGTCTTGCGATGCTTAGAATCTTGGACAGAAACATCTTTATTGAGATTATAGAGTCTCCCATCAATCTTGAAAATCAAAATGAGAATAGAAGTTATTCTTCAATATGAAACCACAAAAGCTTTTAGGTAAGTCAGAGTTAAACCTGTTTGCGCAGCTCAACCAACTCTTTACAAGAATCCTTGAACAGAGATAAGATCTTCTCAACCTCTGGGAATAAAGGTGTCGAAAGCACTTGTGCATACTTTGCTGAATCAGATGGTGCTGACAGGTGTCCATTTGGCAAAGAATCACGCCCACCAATGTTACTATGTACTTCCAATGAATCTGCCTCTTCTTCTTGGAAAGATGGAAGGAGTTCATTCACCAAGTTTCCAAATAATGCATCAAATGAAAAGTCTCCCTACACATTCGTAGTTCAAGCTATTTACCAAACCAATATCCAGCCCAAGCAACTAAGTTAAAGAGACATATTTCAAACTAATATTCAGCAAGCTCGTACGATCTATGCCTTGAATCACGGTTTGAGGCTTTACCTTAAAGTCATCGATGTCCAGAATGAGAGGGAAAGAGGCGGCTGATGCAGATTCGGCCGTTCCACCTTTCTTGATTTCATCTCTGGCCTCTCTCATCAGGCTGATGCCATGTAAATCAACACAACATTACAATAAAGTCATCCAAGCAGCGTTTTCATTATCAGATCAACATGTTCCTCTCAAATTACAATATATCAGGTCGAAATGTAACCAAGAATTCCTTCAGGGAGTTGATTTTTAGTTCCGCAAACGAAGAATTTATCAAATAGTGAAATCAAATCTGAAATATCATATGAAATACGAGGTAATGCGCTACAAACAATTCAAGTCATGCATGGGCAAAATCAAAATGAGATAAGATAAATATTAAATAATTCTCAGAGCAAAGAAGCCCAGGAAATTAACGAGTTTCAGCTGCCAAGATAAAACATGGTAAAGTTCACATAAATCATACACAAGATTTTGCAGCAACAGAACACTCAGGTCCGATCTCGAACAGTAGCCAGGAAAGAGGGTTAGCTACACCTCTTAGGCGAAATACTCAAGAGGAGACCACCTTCTTAGATGCTTTGCTATGCTGCGACTTGAAGAGACAGAATGAGTCCAACGAAAACCAAGTGCCCGAAAAATTTCTCGATCTGGTCATATCAAAGTCTTTTTACAAAGGGACACGGGTCCATCATTTTGGATGGGGAAAGGGGGACTTTTACTTTTTTTTACCAAAAAAAACATATTCTTAAAATATATTCTCAATAAAAAAAAATTCTCATGATAATTTGATTAATTCTTTACTGTCCACTTTCTTCCCTCCCTTCAAACTAAACACACCAAGAGCAAACACACCAAGAGCTGTGAAATTTGGTTTATAATATTAATATAAGGTCTTTTACGATAGTGCTGAATTTTAATATACAAATTACGACTGCCACGGAGAAATGGTTGGCTCCCTTTGTGTTAAATTATTTTCACAAAAAATGATAAAATTGAGAGCATACAATATAGTTCAAGTAATAAGAATACAATACAATAAAAATATGAAAAACATTTATTTTGATGACTATCTATATACATATAAATTGTCCAATTGATCTAAATTTAATATATGTGTGTGTTAATATGTTATGTTTATTGTAAATAATGTGTGTGTAGAGATTAGAAATTGTTGAAGAAATAACAAGATGATGTTTCTTTTGTTCTTTCAAACCGATTGGAAAATAAAGGGATGGTTAATATATTCAAGATGATAATGTATTTACAAAATATTGTCTTAATTCATCATATTTCATCTATTCCAATAAGATTTCACTTGGAACGAAAATCCATTTTTTGATTTATTTCATCTATTCCAAGACCAAAACAAGGGGTCTCATATAGTTAAGGGTGAACATAGGCTAACCAGTTAGGGTTTGACCTAACATATCCTATTTAACAAACAAGAGGGCAAGCCTAAAAGCCTTCATACTTGACATGTTTACACACACATATATATATACTTGACATGTTTACACAAACATACGAGACAGCTAAGTTATATACTTAAACTCAGAGAAAATATGGGTATAGTTGTTGGGATCTGTACACACAGCGGAATGAATTTTATCCAATAAATTATGAATCCCAAGAAGAGGATCTATCAACAGCGTTTAAATTGAGTTAGTAATTAAGAATCGTACCTATGCGAACTCGTGTGTGTGCTTTGCGAACTCGTGGGCTAACACCTTCTTGGTTAATCAATCTCTAGGAGCCGACTCTACGAATCCACTCCCTCTACCGGTATCAACACCGAACACTCCAACATGAATGGCAGCGTGCTAGCGCCTTTAAGCTTTTGTCTCATGTCTTTCTTCTAGGGTTCTCTTGTGGCTCTTCAATTCTCTTGTGTGTGATCAAGTTACTCACAATCTAAGGGTATTTATAACTCTAATGGGCCGCATTAAATATTCAAAATCAATCTTATTAATTTTGAAATTGAATTGGAAATTAAATCTGTCTAACCGATTCAATCCAATCTATTTATTTAATACAAATTAAAAGCCAACTAATTTGATCGATCCTTTAGTCCTTCGAAATTTGAAGCTAGATGTATCAGAAAAGTTACCACAGGGATAACTGGCTTGTGGCAGCCAAGCCTTCATAGCGACGTTGCTTTTTGATCCTTTGATGTCGGCTCTTCCTATCATTGTGAAGTAGAATTCACCAAGTCTTGGATTGTTCACCCATCAATAGGAAACGTGAGTTGGGTTTAGACAGTCGTGAGACAAGTTAGTTTGACCCTACTGATGGCAGTGTCGCAATAGTAATTCAACCTAGTACGAGAGGAACAGTTGATTCGCACAATTAGTCATCGCGCTTAGTTGTAAAGCTAGTGGCACCAAGCTATCGTGTGTTGGATTATGACTGAATGCCTCTAAGTCAGAATCCGGGCTAAAAGCCACTCATGCGCTCGCCACTCATTTGTCGACCAACAGTAGGGGCCTTAGCCCCTAAAGGAACATGTCGTTGGCGAGACCCCTGCGGCAGACAAGCCGCAGGGGACGCCTTGAAGAAATTCCCGTCGAGCGGCGAGTAGAATCCTTTGCAGATGACTTAAATACGCAACTGGGTATTGTAAGTGGCAGAGTAGCCTTACTGCTATGATCCACTAAGATTTAGCCCAAGTCGCTCCAATTCAGTCCCTCCCCCCAACTCCTGCCGGAGGTTCCACCGCGGTCCACCCTAGCATGCTTGGGCAGAGTGTCGGCGACTTCCGCGCAACCTTGGGCAAGCGTTGTCAAGGCTTGCCAACCTTTGGCAAGTTCAGGGTAACCTTGGGCAAGTTCATGGATTCGAGACATGGCAACCTTGGGTAAGTGTTGGCAAGGTGATGGCACGGCTTGCCAACCTTGGGCAATTACTTGGAAAGGCTTAGCGACACTTGGGCAAAGTATGGGCATAGTCATAGAAAGGCTTGGCAACCTTGGGCATGGTACGAGCAAAGTTCCGTGCATGGTGTTGTTTCACGAAAAAGGACCCCCGTTAATGGAACTCTTGAAATTTTCCGCATTGCACCTTAGGAGGGTGGGGGAGGTTAGCGGTGTCGTTTTAGGAAAAAGGACCCCCGTTGGTGGAACTCTTGAAATTTCATGGATTGCACCTTAGGGGGTAGGGGAGGTTAGCGGTGTTATTTCATGAAAAAAGATGCTTATTGATGGAACTCTTGAAATTTCCCGGATTGCACCTTAAGGGGTGTAATACCCCAGATTATTATTATTATTGTTGTTGTTAATAATAATAATAATAAAAGTGATAATATAGTATTAGTTAAATTTTATTAGTTTAGATCAATTTGATTAGTTTAGTTAGTTTAGATATATTTGATTATATTATGTTTATATTGATTGATTTAATAGAATTTAATAATATTGTTTTATGATTTGTTATTTTTTTTATAAAACAAACAAATACTTATCTTTATCTACAATACAATTTTTCTTTAAAAAAAACTGTACTATTTATCAAAATAAAATTGTTCAAATTTGTATCCTATATGATCGTAACTGCAAGGATATTTTATGAATATAAGAACATATCTTATGTGCGATATAATTTTTTTAAAATAACTGTACTATTTATCGATATAAAAATATTTAAATTTATGTATATCTTGTAAAATAATAACAAATATTTTTGTTCAACAAAGCTATTATATAAATATAAGAATATAATAGGAAGATTCATTCTTCTATTCCGTGAAAAAAAAAAACCTTTGTATGTAATGATTTACCTATTCCATCTTTGAATAACATATTAAATCACAGAGTAAATGTTGTTGGTTTTTAATTATTTATTAATTGTCAATAGTTAAAAGCCCAACCCACAAAGCACAGCTAATAACTAAACCTTAAGAGCCTAATTATAAGTTAGGTTTAGCCGTCTAACTTTATTCATCGTTCATTAGCTCTCCCTCTGAAAATTCCTTGCGGCAGAGTTTCCTTTCTAGGAGCTTAGCAACCACGGAGACCAGGTAATCCTAACCCCCAAGAGAATAAGAATTAATTGTTGATAGCATTAGAACGTTGATTAGAATTTATTGATTGTAATCCTAATCCCTTGAGCAATAAAAATTAATTATTGATAGTGATAGAACGTTGATTAGAATTAATTGATTGTAATCCTAATCCCTAGAACTATTTTTTCCCCCTTTTGCGACTGCACCCAGATGATTGCTTGTCATGGTATAGATCAATTCACGTCAGTTATTGAGTATGATATAATTCCTTGTTTGCATATGTATTCTTCCCCTCCTCCTGCGTCCCCGACTGTGCGTGCCTTCTGTGCGTTGTGTGCTGCCTTTTATGGATGTGTTTTAGGGTTCCTGTTGCTATGGGGACACATGTCCTTGTCCATACATTTTAATAGAAAATTGATTGTCTCCTTTTGCTATTTGTTCAATGCGTCTTGCATGATAAATCATAGATGATTGAAGAGGGGCACGTCTTTTGAGACTCCGATTTTTCTCTTATTTAATCACACAAGCAATGGCATATTCCTATCCGAACACTTCATTATACGCCCAGCTCGCGCAGTCCCTGATTCTATTTTATTCGGCTTTTTTTTTTCCTTTCTTTTTTCCCTTCATATAATATATTTGCAAAACAAAGTAGGATATGACAGATTTTCTTTTCTTAAATTATTCTTTTACCCTATATTTGATTAAATGATAGAGAAGTGTAAGAATTATATTAAATAAGTGTAGAATATTAATAAATTCTATTAGGGACAATAGAGGGCAAAAATAATTTAGGAATTGTTATTATGAGTGTATTTAAAATAATTAAGTAGTGGGAGGATAGCTTTAGAATGGTACTTCCTAAAGTGATAAACACACCCTTTTAAAGCTTTATGCCTCCGATGTGTTATTTGATGTGAACTGATATATCCGTTCTTTCCAAAGTGGTGTCTGGCAGGATATCCGGGGCACTAGTAGCAACTTTGAGAAGATGTGTGCACACTAGGAAGAATATGAATTATAGCCAATTTGATGATGATTTGTGACTGGCAGGTTTCCGGGTCACATGGTAGACTGGCAGGATATCCGGGTCTACCATGGTTCTCTTCCCACTAGAAAACTCTAAAAACCATGACACCTTTTTAGTTTATACATATACACATATGATGCCTTTATGCTATTTTATTTTGCAATTAATTTATTTTTATTATTTTATTTTATGTTGGAATTGATTTATTTTACAATTATTTAATTTTATTTCGTAATTAATTTATCTTATTTTATAATTATTTTTTTTATTGGAATTAAATTATTTTATTTTATGATTAATTTATTTTATTTTATAATTTATTTATTTTATTTTAATTCATATCAAATTTATTTATCTATCTACTTATTTCTATTCTATTTTATTTCATTTTACCCTTAATTAATTAGGATTATCAGTGTTTGCTGATGTGTGTATTCTTGGGCTGCGACGATCCTTCGGGGGAGCACAGTTTCAGTGAACAGGTTTCAAAAATTGGGGCTAGCCGTGAGAAGTTAGGATGACGGACAATAAACTCTAGTTATCTACTTTCATTTATTTTCATTAATTTTATTTTTCGAATAATGTTTAAGTTTAGAATTATTTCCTGTAATAAGAAGCCTTGCACTTGTTCCATACAAGTGCGGCGGTGACACCTTCCGGATGTTGATTATTTTGGATTTCTATTATTATTTATGAAAACCATTGGAATATTTATGTTATTTGAACTTTAGAAATCAGGGGTGTTACAAGGGGTGATCCCCCCTCACGCGCATTCCTTTCTTTAGCACTAGCACTAGTACTTAGCACTTGGCACGTTACGCATGCGTGTGTGCATGGATCAAGGTGTTAAGCGGATGTGCGTGGACCCTTGGGTAAGGTCGTGGTAAGTGCAGGCGGTGGCGGGCAAAGCTTGGACATGGTCCGGGCAACGAGGTGTAAGCACTGGCAACTTGTTCGGACCCTTGGGAATGGTCATAGTAGGTGCGGGCAAATCCGAATGGACCATTGGGCAAGGTCCTGGGAAGTGTGGGCAAGGCATGGACAACCCCGTGCAAGGTGGTGGCAACGTTTGAGGGGGTCCTAACAAGGTTTGGCACCCCTGGATAGGGTCCGGGCAAGCCCTAGACTAGTCCTGGACATATTCAGGACATGCTCTGGCAAGTCCCGAGTAAGTTAAGGACTTCACCCCCTTACTCAAAATGAAATCAAGGCGTTAAACTTGCGGTTTTTTCGTTGGCCGAGCTCTTTCTAACCCCAAGGCACATGGTTAAGGGGTCCAGACAAGTTTTTGAGACGGTCGAATTTTAGGTGGTTTGCCCAAGGACTTGCCCTAGCAAGTCTCGAGTAAGTCTGAGACTTTACCCCTTACTCAAAATGAAATCGAGGCGTTAAACTCGCAGTTTTTTTGTTGGCTGAGCTTTTTCTAACCACGAGGTACATAGTTGGGGGGTCCAGGAAAGTTTTTTAGACGGTTGGATTTTGGGTGGTTTGCTTATGGACTTACCCGGACAAGTCTTGAGTATGTCTGAGATTTCACCCCTTACTCAAAATGAAATCAAGACGTTAAACTCGTGGTTTTTTTGTTGGCCAAGCTCTTTCTAACCCCAAGGCACATGGTTAGGGGGTCCGGGAAAGTTTTTGAGACAGTCGGATTTTGAATGGTTTGCCCATGGACTTGCCTGGGCAAGTCCCAATTAAGTTTGGGACTTCACCCCTTACTCAAAATGAAATCAGGGCGTTAAACTTGCGGTTTTTTCGTTGGCCGAGCTCTTTCTAACCCCAAGGCATATGGTTGGTGTTGGAAATTATGCCATAAGGGCTAATCATTTAGACTAATTGAGGTATCGTATCTCATATTTGATTTATGAAGATAAATCAATTATTTAAATTATGAAGATAGATATCATATCTCATATTTGATTTATGAAGATAAATCAAATCATTTGGCTTTTAATTAGCATTAAATAAATAGATTGGATTGAATCGGTTAAACAGATTTAATTTCCAATTCAATTTCAGAATTAATAAGATTGATTTTGAATATTTAATGCGGCCCATTAGAGTTATAAATACCCTTAGGTTGTGAGTAATTTGATTACACACTAGAGAATGGAAGAGCCACAAAAGAACCCTAGAAGAGAGACATTAGACAAAAGCTTGAAGACACTAGCACGCTGTCGTTCGTGTTGGAGTGTTGTTCGGTGTGGATACCGGTAGAGGGAGTGGATTCATAGAGTCGGCTCCTAAAGATTGATCGACCATGAAGGTGTTAGCCTACGAGTTCGCAAACCACACACACGAGTTCACGTAGGTAAGGTTCTTAATTACTAACCTAATTTAAACGATGTTGATAGATCTTCTTCTTGGGATTCGTAATTTATTGGATAAATTTCACTTCGCTACGTGTATGAATCCCAACAATGACATCAGAGCCAGATCAATTGTGTGTTTAAATTAGGTTTATGTTCTTAATGCGATTATATATGAGATATATTGTGTGTTTATGCTTAACCATATTTTGTATGCATTTAAATCGAGAGTTCGCATAGCTTGAAAGGATTTATGGTTATTATTTCTCAATTATGGTTGAGATTGGCATCACGTTATAATATCTATAATTATTAATTGTTGAGCTTGGCATCACGTTATAATATCCATAATTATTAATTGTTGAGATGCATCACATTATAATAATTAATTGACATCAGCGTGTTGTGCCAAAGCTACATTTAATGTGGTGTTCTCATTTTTTTTGAGATTATGGACGTTTGGGAATTGACATTACAATAATAGAAATCATTAATTGATATCTATAATTATTACCTTATAATTATTATTACGTTATAATTGTTACAATTATTAATCATTATAATTAGTAATTGATGGCATCACGTTATTGTTTAATGACGTGATATGCCTTGGATTATTGGCTCTCCAAATTAACTTTGTTCCTTGTTGGAGAAATCATGACATTTTCTTTCATATTGTATGAATTAATACCTGTTGTGATTTACTTTCAAATTGTTTAGGTATGGTGAACAACATGGCTTTAGTCTTTACTATGGTTGTAATATTTAAATATGGACTGTGTGCCATGCCTTTTCTTTAATTATTCTCTATATACATTCTCTTCTCATCTCACTCCCCTCGTATGTTTAAATGACGTTTCTCATGATGTAATTTTCGTTTCTTATTTAGAAAAGTCCTCTCATTGGCTTGAGAGGATTTTAGGTTAAGTGAGCCATGTTGTGTCACATTTTAATCATACTTTTGATTAGATCATGGCATGTTTAATTTGTGGATTATGTGTTGTTTTTATGAGATACAAATATCATTGCATTCATATAAATAGAATTAATTAGATTAAAACCTCTAAATGAAATCTTAAGTCGTAATGTCGTCAATCAATGAATACTTGTTAAAAACTAGATCGCTCTTTTGTATGTTCCACCAAAGTAGATGTGCTTGAGTTATCCTGGTGAGACAAGCGTGGGTAATGGTGATACTCACAACATTCATTATTATTTTGACTTGATTGAGATTATCAAAATGGTTTTGGATCTCAAAGTATTAGATGTGATTAAACGTGTCGGGTCATACGATGATCGAATCCCATAAAGATCTAAGAGTTACATGTGATGTAATTGGTAAAGAGGTTGCCTGCCTAAATAACTTGACTTTAAGCGTCCTGCCAAAGCGGACTTAAATTTAAGCCAAATATGGATCTTAACCCACTAATAATATTGAAGGTTATTAATTCAGTAGGAGATTACTAACTAACTCTGCATATTTTAATTGTAGAATCATGTTGACTAGTAATACTGCTACACTATCATTGCGATCAGTCCTTGAGAAGGACAAACTAAATCGGACCAACTTTCTTGACTGGTTTAGAAACTTGAGAATTGTTCTCAAGCACGAAGGAAAGGGTAATGTCTCAATTAGTAAGACCAAATAGTCAAATAGACCCGAAACTAAGCTTGCAGCCAAGAAGGCAAAGCCTTCGAAGGATAGGGTCTACTTCTTCTGCGATGAACCTGGTCATTAGAAGAGGAACAACAAACTCTACCTTGAAGATCTGAAAAAAAAAACAAGAAGGATGGTGGGGCTATCTCTTCAAGTATTTATGTTATAGATATTTATTTTTCTACTTCCTCTACATGGCATTAGATACTGCATGTGGTTCTCACATTTGCACAAATGTGCAGGGTCTCAAGGACAATAGAAAATTGAAGAAGAGCGAAGTGGACCTACGAGTTGGAAACCGAGCAAGAGTTGCTGCTTTAGCCGTAGACACTTATGAATTAGTTTTGCCTAGTGGGCTTTTGTTATTTTTGAACAATTACTTTTATATTACTTCCAATACTGGGAATGGTAAATATTCTATTTATCATAATGACATTTTTTATGCTAATAGTGATTTGCATTTTGGTCATTATTCATTAAATTTAGAACATCCGAATAATGGACATATCTATAACGTGGCTACCAAAACGATCAAGTCAAATGATTTGAACCCAACCTATCTTTGGCATTGTCGTCTAGGCCATATAAATGAGAAACACATTTCAAAACTCCATTAAGATGGATTTCTTAACTCTTTTGATTTTGAATCATTTGATACATGTGAGTCTTGTTCATTGCGAAAGATGACAAAGGCACCTTTTACTGGGCATAGTGAGAGGATCACTAATTTATTGGGCCTTATACATACTGATATTTGTGAACCAATTAATACATCTGCCATAGGAGGTTATATGTACTTCATTACATTCATAGATGATTTTAGTAGGTTTAATGAGACATAAGTTTGAATCTTTTGAAATGTTCAAAACATTCCAAAATGAAGTGCAAAACCAACTTGGAAAAACAATTAAAGCGCTTCAATCTGATCAGGGTAATGAATATTTGAGCCAAGAGTTCATTGACCATCTTAGGAGTTGCAGGATCATCTAACAACTAACTCCTCCAAGAACGCTACAATGGAATGGTCTTTCTGAGCGAAGGAATTGAACTCTATTAGATATGGTTCGATCCATGATGAGTCAAACAGATCTTTCGTCGTCCTTTTGGGGCCATGCTCTAGAAACAGCTGCGTTCACACTAAATCGAGTTCCATCAAAGGCAGTTGAAAAGACACCATATGAGATATGGACTGGGAAGAAACCCAGTTTGTCATTTCTTAAAATTTGGGGATGTGAGGTTTACGTTAAACAACAAATCCTCAAAATGCCTTTTTGTGGGGTATCTTAAGGAAACTTGTAACACACCGAATTTCTAGAGTTAAAATATCATAAAACTTTGATGGTTTTCATAAATAATAACTAATATTCAAAATAGTCAACTTCGGGAAGTGTCACCGCCACACTTGTGTGGGACAAGTGCAAGGCTACGAACTACATTAAATAAATCTAAATCTAAATAGAAATGTTTTACGCAAAACCAAAACAATATAAAATGAAATAATAAAAATAAAATAAAATAATTAAATGAAATCAAAATTAAAATTTGATGTCTTCCTTACTTCTCACTGTTAGCCCCAACCCTTGGCACCCGTTTCACTGAAATTCTACTCCCCCAAAGGATCATCGTAGCCCAAGAACACAAACATCAGCAAAAGCTGGTAATCCTAATTAAGTAAAGATAATATAAAATAAAATAATTAAGTATGTAAATAAATAAATTTAAAATAAATTGCAATAAAATAAAATAATTATATAATAAAATGAAATAATTCCAAAATAAAACGAAATAAAAGTATCATATATATATATATATATATATATATATATATTTTAAAGGTATCATTGTTTATAAAATTGTATCAAACATTAATCATTATCTTTTTGAATTTGTTTAGACCCGGGAAACCCTGCCAGTCTATTTAGTAGAAAGAGAACCATGGTAGACCCGGGAAGCCCTGCCAGTTTACCCTGTAACCCGGGAAACCCTGCTAGTCACAAATCATCAAAATTGGCCATATCATCATTTCTTCTTAGTGTGTACACCTCTTCCCAAAATTGCTATTAGTGTCCTGGGAAACCCTGCCAGACACCACTTTGAAAAGAATGGATATATCGGTTCACATCAAATAAATTCTCGAAGGCATAAAGCCTTAAAAGTGTGTTCATCACTTTAGGAGGTACCATCCCAAAATTATCCTCCCACTGCTAATGTATTTTAAATGTTCTCAATAAATAAAATTAAATAAAACAGCTTCAGACAAGAGCTTGCATCTATGTCAAAATTATTATAATATTATTTATATCAATATATATGTGTGGCGGAATAACAAAAAAGGGGTCAGAGATAGGTTTTTCCATATATATATATATATATATATATATATATATATATATATATATATGAATGTATTATCGGAAGAAACAGATTCACCCGAATTCAATATCTATTCAAAGACATAGCAAAAGAACAAATACAAAATAAAAAAAAGAAACGAAAGTACACACACAGTGAAATCCTCAAAATTGTTCAATGAATTAAGCAATGCACCAAAGTAGCAGAACCTGATGTACCTCATTAATATATAATGAAAAGTCAAAGCTAATTGAATGACTCCTAATGCCACGTTTCATTCATTGTATAACATGTGTGTGTGTAATACCCAAGATTAATAATAATAATAATAATAATAATAATAATAATATAGTATTAGTTTAATTTTAGTAGTTTAGATTGGTTTGATTAGTTTAGATGAATATGATTTTATTAATTTAGATTGATTGATTTAATTGAATTTAATAATTTTGGTAATATTTTGTAATTCATTAATTGACAATAGCTAAAGAGTCAACCCATAGCTAAACCCTAACTTTCACTACAAGTTTAGCTCTAACTATAAATATTAGCTCTTGCTGTCTAACTTTAGTCTTTGCTCATATTTCTCTTCTCCTTACTCCTTTCTCTGTAAACTCTGCGGCAAATTGCTCTTCTAGGAATTTAGCAAACACGGAGACTAGGTAATCCTAATCCCTAGAGCAATAAGAATTAATTGTTGATAGTGTTAGAAAATTTATCGGAATTGATTGATTGTAATGCTAATCCCTTGGAGCAAATTTTTCCTTTTCGACTAAACACACATGTTTGATCATGATTTCCTGTATACACATATATTTCTCCCATCGGTTTGCGTGAATCCCATATGCTCCTTCCATGCATTCTTTCTTGTGCAAGCCTTTTTACTTTAAGGTTTTCTTTTGTTTGTCTTACCCGTACTGTTTCCTTTTGTTTTAATTCATTAGCTCCTTCTGCTCTTTGATTCATATAAGCATGAAGTTGACACATCCCTGACAATAATTTTGCAACAAGCAACTAATCATAATTTTGAATTTCGATCCACCTTCTCATCACTATAATAATTTCACAAAGAAAAGCAATTAACCTCTATGTCAGAAACAATATAAATGTATATACATAGATTGAAGAAACAAAGCCACGTCTCAGATTCGTTTTATTCCTCCGATGCTAGCCATATGTATTGATATGTTATAATAATATGATAATTTTGTTATAGATGCCTCCTGCTCCTTGATTAATATATTCATACATAGGTATGAATATTGATTTGAACAGACACGTCCTTGATTCCTTTTATTTTATTTTATTTTTTGTATTATTATTTCCTCCACATAAGTATATTGATATATTGTAATATTATAATAATTTGACATAGATGCAAGCTCTTATATTATTCGATGTTGTTTTATTTAATTTAACTTTATGTTATTTTATTTTATTATATATATAGAGCATTTAAAATAAATTAGCAGTGGGAGGATAGCTTTGGGGTGGTACCTCCTAAAGTGATGAACACAACCTTTAGGCTTTTGCCTCCGAAATATTATTTAATATGAACTGATATATCTATTCTTCCCAAAGTGGTGCTTGGCAGGATATCCGGGGCATTAGTAGTAACTTTGGGAAGAGGTGTGCACACTAAGAAGAAAATGACTTATGGCCAATTTGATGATGATTTATGACTGACAGGTTTCCGGTCACAGGGTAGACTGACAGGATATCCGGGTTTACCATGGTTCTCATCCCACTAGAAAATTCTAAAAAAAAAACAATGAGACCATTTTAATTTATACATATACACATATGATGTCTTTATTTAATTTTATTTTGAAATTAATTTATCTTATTTTATAATTGTTTTATTTTGGAATTAATTTATTTTATCTTAAAATTATTTTATTTTATTTTGTAATTAATTAATTTATTTCAATTCATATCAAATTATTTATCTATTTATTTATTTCTGTTTTATTATATTTCATTTTTATCCTTATTTAATTAGGATTACCAGCTTTTGCTGATGTTTGTGTTCTTGGGCTGCGATGATCCTTCGGGGGAGCAGAATTTCAGTGAAAATGTGCCAAGAGTTTGGGGCTAGCAGTGGGATATGAGGAAGGACGTCCAATTAAATTTTAATTATCTCTCTTTTGATTTCTATATTTCGCACAAGACATTTTGTTTTGGTTTAGATTTATTGTGATGTAATAAGTAGCCTTGCACTTGCCCCATACAAGTGCGGTGGTAACACTACCTGAATTTGGTTATTTTGAATTTTTAGTTATTATTTATAAAAATCATGGAAATTGTATGTTATTATAAACTGCTAGAAATTGGGGGTGTTACAGTGTACACACACACACACACACACACATATTTGCTTTTATTTCAATCATTCAATCCTTTCTTTTGTCATCATGCGAATATGCCTTCTGAGCAAAAATCATGTGAATATGTTTTCTAAACAAAAGAATCATGCGAATATGCCTATAGGAGGTATCCGATTAGTAAGGATCAGTTGATTTCTTCATTCATTCAAGCAATGTCGTACCTTTTGAAACTAGGTTTAGGGTTACAGTTAACGTGTTTAGAATTAGAATTAAAATCAATCAATTTCAATCAATGATCTAGGCTACTAAGAATTAATTCTTATTGCTCTAGGGATTAGGATTACCTGGTCTCCAACGCTAAACTCTTTGGAGAGCCGTTTGCCGCAAAGTTTACAGAGAAAGAAAGTAAAAAGAAGAGAAATAATAAGCGATGGCTAGGGTTAGGCGGCTATACCTAAACTTATAAATAAACTTTAGGGTTTAGCTATGGGCTGAGCTCTGTGGGTTGGGCTCTTTAGCTATTGCTAATTAATGAAAAAATAATAATAAATCATTTATTAAATTCTATTTTTTACTATATTATTAATTTTAATTTTAATATTAAAATCGTTGTGGTTGTTGTTATTATTATTATTATTATTATTAACAATAATAATAATAATTTGGGGTATTACAAAACTAAAGGATATTATGTCTATAATCCTACCAATCACAAAGTGTTTGTTATTAGGAATGGTGTCTTTGTGGAGAAAGAGTTTATCTCTAAAAGAACCAGTGGGAATAAGGTGAACCTTGAACAAGTTCAAGAATCACAAAACAACATAGAACCACAAATAAAAAACAGAGATAACTCACAACAAATTGATGAGCCTGCTCTAGTGACACAAGGCCCATGAAAGTCCGATAAGACACGACAAAAGTCTAAGAGATATGTACCTCTGACTACTGGAAGTCATGATATATTGCTTATTGAGCAGAATCAGCCAACTATCTATCGAGAAGCCATAGTGGGACCAAACTCTGAAAGATGGCTAGATGCCATAAAGTTTGAAATGCAATCCATGTACGACAAATAAGGTATGGACCTTAGTGGATCCACCTGAATGTGTAAAAACCATTGGGTGTAAGTGGGATTTCAAGGAGAAAACTGACATGGATGGCAAAGTAAATGTCTTTAAAGCACGAATGGTTGCAAAAGGATTCACTTAAACACACAGTGTGGACTATGATGAAACCTTTTCCCCAGTTGCATTGGCTAAATCAATCAAAATCTTTCTTTCCATAGTAGCATATTATGACTATGAAATATGGCAGATGGACGTCAAAACAGCCTTCCTTAATGGAAAGCTACTTGAGGATGTGTACATGACACAACTTGAGGCTTTATACATCAAGAGAAATCTGGTAAAGTTTGCAAGCTTCAAAGATCCATTTATAGATTGAAGCAAGCATCTCGGAGCTGGAATCATCATTTTGGTGAAATAGTCAAAGAATTTGGATTCATTCAAAACATTGATGAACCTTGTATTTACAAAAAGGTTAGTAGGAGCACAGTTGTATTTCTGGTGCTTTATGTATATGACATCCTACTCATTGGGAATGACATCCCTACCTTGCAGAGTGTCAAGTCTTGGTTAGGAAAGTCTTTTTCAATGAAAGATTTAGGCAGAGCCACTTACATCTTAGGGATCAGGATTTATAGAGATAGATCCAAGAGGCTAATAGGCCTAAGTTAGAATACATACATAGACAAGATACTGCATAGATTCAGTATGCAGGATTCAAAAAGGGGTTATATGCCCATGTCTCATGGCATCTATCTCAGTAAAGATCAGTGTCCTAATACACCTGATTAAAGAGATTGCATAAGTAAGATTCTATATGCCTCAGCTATTGGATCAATCATGTATGTCATGTTATGTACTCAACCGGATGTCTCATTTACCTTAAGTATGACCAGCAGATATCAACAAGATCCCAGTAAAGGTCATTGGACTGCTATCAAGAATATCTTAAAGTGCTTAAAAAGGAGAAATGACTTATTCTTGGTATATGGTGGATTAGATGATGAGTTCTGTGTGACTGATTACACATATGCGAGTTTCCAACTAACCAAGATGATCTAAAATTGCAATCTGGATATGTATTCTTTTTGAATGGTGGTTCGGTAAGCTGGAAAAGCTCTAAGCAGAGCACTGAAGCAGATTCTACAACGGAAGCTGAGTATATAGCAGCATCGGATGCAGCTAAGGAAGCCGTTTGAATCAAAAAGTTCATTACTGAACTAGGGGTGGTTCCTACCATCTCAAATCCAATAGACCTGTTTTGTGACAACAGCAGGGTTATTGCGCAAGCTAAGGAGCCTAGGTCACATCAAAGGACCAAGCATATATTCAGGCGTTTTCATCTTATCAGATAAATCAATGATAGAGGTGATATAAAAATACGAAAAGTACTAGAAGAAGATAATGTTGTTGATCCTCTTACTAAGCCGCTTACACAGATAATACATGAACGTCATGTGAGGACAATAGGAATTAGGGAAATTAATGATTGTACCTAGTGCAAGTGGGAGTCTTTTGTTGGAAAGGCTAATCATTGTACTTTAAACATTATTGTTATTCAAAGTAATTCTCCATTTTGTTATCATATCATTTGTATGTTTATTATAATGACTGTATCCTTGGATGTATCTTAAAGATTGTCCTAAATGTCCCTGGTTGGTCATCTGTGCGGGAGCAAAGATGAAATAAGACAAGTATGACTTCGATAAGGTATAGAGATATGAATCAAAGTCTTAGGCACTTGTAAGAGTACAAGGTGTTGGACCGACCCACTATGAGAAAGCTGCATGGATTAAGTCATAAGCTTTTCTCATGTATAACCATGTCACAATTCCCTTTGACCTAAGATTATATGGATTCCTACATGAGAGTCGTTGATCTTTGACTTATGCAAAAGTCACCTTTGATCGGATGATTATAAAGGCTTTGATTAGGATTAGTAGTTTTCATGTAGACGAATATGAATGGTCAAGATGGAATTCTCCCTCACATATGTAGAGAGATAATATTGGGCCCCTCGATGAGTGAGTTTAAGATATGTATGGCCATACTATAATGGAAAAGAGTTTCCATTTCAATTATTAGACTACTCAAGAATCGAGAAAGTAATGATCAAGAATAGGAGGATGGCACTATCCGTGCTTCATTCTTAACCAAATTATTGCGGGACAAAAGGGACGTGACATGGTTGTATAATAGGATGTATCGTATCATCGATCCTCATGTGAATTGGGTAGTCGCAATGTTTTGCTAGAGGCCGCTTGCAACTTATAGGCTGGTACAGTATTGGCCCGCTGCCAATCTCATGTGAGCCTATAGAGTCGCACATAAGAATAGCCTAACACGAGCTATAATATCTAGATTCATTGAATTTAAGATATGTCTAAGATTCAATGAATATAACGTTTTATCTACGGTGGATGTATATATAATGATTGCACCTAGTGCAAATAGGAGTCTGTTGGAAATTATGCCCTAAGGGCTAATCATTTAGACTAATTGAGATATCGTATATCAGATTTGATTTATGAAGATAGATATCATATCTCATATTTAATTTATGAAGATAAATCAATGATTTGATTTATGAAGATAGATATCATATCTCAGATTTGATTTATGAACATAAATCAAATCAGTTGACTTTTAATTCGCATTAAATAAATAGATTGGATTGAATCGGTTAGACAGATTTAATTTCCAATTCAATTTCAAAATTAATAAGATTGATTTTGAATATTTAATGCGACCCATTAGAGTTATAAATACCCTTAGGTTGCGAGTAATTAGATAACACACAAGAGAATTGAAGAACCACAAAAGAACGCTAGAAGAGAGACATGAGACAAAAGCTTAAAGACGTTAGCACGCTGCCGTTCGTGTTGGAGTGCTGTTCAGTGTCGATACCAGTAGAGGGAGTGAAGTCGTAGAGTCGACTTCTAGAGGTTGATCAACCAAGAAGGTGTTAGCCCACAGTTCGCAAAGCATGCACACGAGTTCGCATAGGTACGGTTCTTAATTACTAATCCAATTTAAACGTTGTTGATAGATCCTCTTCTTGGGATTCGTAATATATTGGATAAATTTCATTTTGTTGCGTGTACGAATCCTAACAGATATATTACTAAGAATGAGTGCTGGTCTTAGTTGAATATGTTTTGTGATGACTATTGAATAGTTGTTAGCACTTAAATTGTTTAATTGGTGGAAATTTAAAATCTTTAAAATTGGTATTATCTTTACACTTAAATATGGTTGCTCTTCACTTTCATCACTTTTTGTTACTTGTTCACATTGAGGACAATATGACATTTAAGTGTAGAGATGAGGGTATCCTTAATTTTACATGACTTATCTTGCCCTCAATTTTTTTTCTTAAAAATATTATTTTGGAAGTTTGAATTTTATTCATAGGCATTGTCACAATTGGTTTAATTTGAACATGAAAAGGAGTGAATTTGATTAGGAATTGATCATATGTTCTTTGAATGTTAGTAAATAGGTAAATATTTGGTTTGGGTACTTTACTTTAGTATGTCAGAGAACCTATGAGAAATTTGAGCTTAAATATTTCTAAGAGAGAGTACACTTGTTGATATTTTATCTCTCGAACTTGTTTTAAATCTCTTTTGAAGCAGAAAAAAACTTCCTTTGCATACGTAAAGACGATTTACACATTCATTTTTATTAGTTACTCTAGTGAGTGCTAAGTGGGAAAAAAATGAGATTGAAGGGGTTAAAAAAAAAGAACAATAATAACAACTCCACTGACATCTCTAGACTTAACTTAGTAACTAGAGGCACTTCATCACCAATGTTGGCACTCGCGTCAAACGGTTAAATTAAAGAGAGTTATGGGTTAGGCTTAAAGCCTCTTGAGGTGCCTGTTGGAGTAACTGAGTAACCGATGTTGCATTATCCATGTGCAGGGTCATGTAAAAAGGGGATCTACAATAGTTCAAGATTTTTTTTTTTAAAAAAACCCTTCAATCTTCATGTTATTTATTGAATTACTTGGCACTAACTAAAGTATTTGTTTATTATCAAAGTCCTTTTGATTTGTGTATGTAATGGAATAATATAGTGGAGAATGAGATAAGGAACAAGCTTATGGTAGATAAGTTGCAATAGGTGGAATTGAGTGAAATATAAGCCCTTAAATATCTTGAGAAATGAGTTTAACTAATGCCTTTACTTGCCTTTAATCAAATTAAAAATAATTACACAAGTTAGTTCACATTTGATTAGGCATTTTTCTTTTAATAGGCTTATGAAATTTTAGCATAAATTGCCTTAATCATTATGCATTTAATTTCCTTAATTATCCATTTAATTTTTGTTGTCATCTACCTCCTGGCTTTAGGCTAAATTATAGCCCCTAAATAATGTCTCATAATTAACTTTTGGTTAATTAATTCAAAAGTGAAATTTGGATAAGAACACAATCAATAGATTATAATTCTTTGAGACCACATATTCACCTTTGTATTTTGCTAATTAATTTACCAAAATATAATATTACATGTATTATAAAAATTAGGGTATTACATATTTTGTTTTCATTAATGTATATATTTGGTTATATATATATATATATATATATATATATATATATATATATAAGGTTTAAATGATAGTGCTGAGAATTTCTTATGAACATCTTATAGGAACCATGAGTGTTTACCTTATATTTAATCTGGGAAACCCCACGATAAAATAGAGACAACATTTCAATGATTATATTTGGGAAAACTCACGAGCTCTTGTAAAAGAGTAATAGTTCTTGGGTTTGTCAAATTAAGATCCACACTTTCTTGTAGGATTAAGGATTTTATTATTATTATTATTATTATTATTATTATTATTATTATCTGATTACACATAATAAAAAAATTAATTTAAGAATTTTATTATGAGTCTAAATTATTTAAAATAAATTAGCAGTGAGAGGATAACTTTAGGATGGTACCTCCTAAAGCGATAGACACACCTTTAGGCTTTATGCCTTCGAAATATTATTATGTGATGTGAACCAATAGTATTCGTTCTTCTCAAAGTGGTGTCTGTCAGGGTTTCCCGGGACACTAGTAGCAACTTTGGAAAGAGGTGTGCACACTAGGAAGAAATGTTGTTATAGCCAAATTGATGATTTGTGACTAGCAGGATTTCAAAACCCTGTCAGTCAATTTAGGGTTTAGGGTTTAGGGTTTAGGGTTTAGGGTTTTAGGGTTTAGGGTTTTAGGGTTTAGGGTTTAGGGTTTAGGGCTTAGGGTTTTAGGGTTTGGGGTTTGGGGTTTGGGGTTTGGGGTTTGGGGTTTAGGGTTTTAGGGTTTAGGGTTTAGGGTTTAGGGTTTTAGGGTTTTAGGGTTTAGGGTTTAGGGTTCAAGGTTTTAGGGTTTAAGGCTTAGGGTTTAGGGTTTAGGGAAGAGA